>OX336354.1:5511746-6111746 GCA_946902875.1 Nematopogon swammerdamellus | reverse complement strand
AAAAACGCATTTAGATATTAAGGTTTATATTAAACATAGCTGGGTGCGTTATCGTTAATCCGTTAATCCGTTATTAACGAAGTTAACAATGTGCCTAACTTTTTAACGATAGCGTTAATGTACAAAACTATTAACGGACTTAAGTTCCGTTAATAGTTTTTATTTCGTTAACTTTAAGTCCGTTATCCGTTAATTCTATCTTGTATCTATCTCTACGTACGATAATTATCGTACGAAATTCCAATTCCCCAATTCCCAACCCAACAGAACAGAAGCTTAACGGAAGTTGATCTAGTTATACTCGAGTTAGATAGAGTTACTTCTTACTTACTACTTACTACATATAACTTCAGTGGAGAAAATTTTCAAATCTTAAACTCGAATCATCAAATTATTCCACTTGTTTGTACGTAACATCACATCAGTAACACAACATAACCTATTCTATTATTTAGAAAACATAAATAAAGCTAACCTAGCCAATGTAACCATCTTTGTTGTGTTGCGTGTTTAAATGATTAACTAAGTAATTGGCAATACAGTGCCTGATTAATAGAATTACTCTTAAAATAAAATAAAAACTCATGAATTATGAAAGTTTAATAATCAATTCGATATATACGATTAACACTAACGAATTACCGAACTTTCATTAACTTCCGTTACATTAGCGTTGAACTAACGCTCTGGTGATTAACGAAGTTAAGTTTTTGAGTAACGGAAGTAGGATTAACAAAGTTAAATTTCTAATTAACGGTGCCCACCTTTGATATTAAACCAGTGTTAAAGCTAAAGTTAAAGTTCAAGTTCGCTCTTCACAGCACTGCCATCGTAAGTATAGTATAATTATTATTATAGTATAATAAATTTTACATAAGTATGGTAATATACTCGGTGAAAACAAAAAACCTGTCGAACACCCGAAGGCAGGAAGTACAGTTTCAGATACTGAATCGGATAGGCTAGTTTTTTTTTTCGAAATTTATATGAAAATATGCCCTTTTTCAATTATTCCTAAGTATCAAGATGTCTTTAAATAACTAAATTATGTCTGCATTGCATACCATCATAACAGTGATGTGAAATTAAACCCTACTACCATGTCTTAAGCACGTGATATCAGTCTTCTAGGTAACTTACCTAGGTAATATTCTAAAACTTATTAGCTATACAAAATAATAGTTTGTTGCACACTAACTGATCTCAAAGCACTTACCGACTTCATTTTCAGTACAGAAGACAAAAAAAATATTAAAATCGGCAAATTATTTTACAAAGAATTTCACTAAAGACATAAGAACACGCTCTCTGCCTTCACTTCATTCAACGCCTCAAGCAGCGGCGACTCCTGGTCCTGAATATTGGGTTGGCTCTGGCTAAGGATTTTTTTTTTTCATAATTTCATAACTTAGGTACCTACGCGTTAATTTATTTCTACCACAATGAGTTCAAAAACTGAAAGACGATTACGATATAGATAGTTTATAATATTTAGTTTAAATTATTTATTTTGCTCACTTACGATTTATTTGTCTGTAGATAGGTACCTACTGGTTGTGTCAAAGCTGTCGAGTTGCAGCCGACAACAGCGACGTCTCCTCTGGCACGACGACGATGAGACAGGCATACAAGCTTGAATTGTTACATTTTATTTGTACATGAAGTCCACTCTTCGTTCCACAGACAAGAAATTTTCGATGACTCGATCGTGAAAATCTTCTTTCTTCCTGAATTTTGTTAGCAACTCCTTTTCCACAGATATGTAAGAGTGCCAAATTACTGAGTCTCTCTTGTCCTTGAGTGCTCCGTAGATAGCTCGGTAGGAGTTTGCCATTATAATTACCAATAAATCACTTTAAATTTAACAACACTGCACAGGATTCATCCATACAAAGTCCATACCTACATAACGGAATATATGCAGCTATCAACTCGCGAGCCAATGCGCACACACACGCGCACATAACACACCTAGCCTAGCTCGCTAGTCGCATCGCATCGCACGTCGCACAGCACAAGAATACTCGTCGTGTGGAACTGTGGACGCAGCGCGCACACACCCGCACACGCAACACACACACCTAGCTCGCTCGCTAGCTCGCTCTACTCGCTACCGCGTCACTAAATGCACTCCCCGCTGCGCCAACTCGAAAGGCTGATCAGCGGGTCCGCGCGGGACGGGGGGGACATCGGTCGCTTCCGCCTTGTATGGAATACGATGGCGCTTCAAAATGTAGCCAACCGGCCAATGAATGCCTTGATGTGTCGTCATTCGTCGTCGCCCGCGTTTGACGCGCGCGAAATTTCAAATTATGTAACGGGTACGGGATTGACGTTTTATCTTATTAATTGTGGATTATATGACATAAATAATATAACTCCGAAATTTTTTCACATTTATTTTAGCCTGATACTTCTGTATTAATGGTGTCATTAATTTTATTCGGTTTGGCGGCGCCAACCTCGCCAACTGAGAGGAGTCGCCGCTGGCCTCAAGATAATTTATGACACTGGTGGCGAGGCGGCGGCGGGCGCTTTGTGCCACGCACGCGCCGCCACCTCGCCCCCGCGCCTCCTAGAGAATTTTGCATTAGAAGTAAAAGGTTGTGATACAAATTCTATTTTTTAATTGAAAAATTTTGTCCGAATTAAAATAACTAGCCTATCCGATTCAGTATCTGAAACAGTATCTGAGTCCTGCCTTCGGGTGTTCGACAGGTTTTTTGTTCATCGTGTATAATAGGTAGAATAATTTATATGACTTTATATATAAATATAAAAAATGTGTGGGAGATATTGAGGAATAAGGTATTATATGTGTATATGTCTAATCTATCTATAAAGTGGTAGATAGATAGATAGAAAATTCTTTATTGCTCCAGTAAACATTAAACAGTAACAAATACATTGGAAAATTTACATAAGGTGCAAAGGCGGACTTATCCATTACAGAGATTTCTTACAGTCAACCTTTGGATGTTTGAGATTCGATAATATAGTGGAATGTAAGTAGGTAGTAGCAAACAGTGGCGTGCACAGACATTCGAGACTGGGTAGGCAGGCAGCCATGAAAATTCAAAATATATAAGGTCTTTCAATAGTAGGTAACGATACGCTAAGGGGTGTATGTGTATTAGATACTGATCACGTTCCCATACCAATTATTTTTTACGATATAAAAAACGTACTTATTAAGGTGAAATACGCGCACTTCACGTATTAAATGTGAGGAGTGAGTAGACTTTTTATATCGTAAAAAAAAAAATTAGCATGGGAACGTGATCAGTATCTGATATACATACCTACCTACACCCCTTAGCGTATCGTTTCCTACCAATGAAAGACCTAAACAAGTTTAATTGTATTCCTCTTTCTTCACCCTTCCATTATCAGCCCGGTTTTCATCTCTCACATCTTTATATATCCACATGAAATGTTCCAGCAGATTTTTTTTAATGCCACCGCAGACATCCATTAAATGATTTAATTTTAATTACACATGTCATAAATACAGATGCAGGGTGGCTTTGAAAAAAGTATTTTTGTGTCATTTAAACAGAATCAATCTACAAATACAGTGCCGTAGATAGACTTAAATATCACAAGAAAAAACAGAAAAAGATTAAATAGAAATAATTAGAGTGGAGGAGAGGTACCTACTTTTCTTAGAAATCAATGAGCATATCCTTTTGTAAATATAGTGCAAACACTTCTTTCTTATAAAGTGTACCAGACAAGTACCCGGCCAACCGACGACGCGCGCGCGCGGGAACGATGATAGACCAGCTACACCTACGTTACGAGGCATTGTTGTGGTGTTAGTGAAAAGCAAGCCTACCCTAGCCTAGTAAATCGCGCATCGAATCACGCATACACACGCACACTTCGTAGCGTAGCGTAGCGTATATGACGCAGGATTTGAGTAATAGTGTGAGTGACCACCAGGCAGTCCTGTTGTGTACTTATCCCGCGCGACGGGTGGCGCTGCGTCCGCGCGAGCGGCCGCGCCGAGAGGGAGGAGCGCGCGGCAAATTTTAAATCATTAGTTTTTTCGTGAAGCCGAGTAGTTCTATTCTATATGTTTTAATTTGATTGTTTGGTTGGGTGGAATTCGGACTTCAGTCAGGGTAGGCAGTGCTTTTCTGCCTTTATGGGATGCACGCCCCTGGTAGCAAAAGAGTTGCGTGACAATTGAAGATAAAAATTATAATAAGAATACTTATTAATACATACGTATAAGTACATGCTAGTAAAATATAAGCCATACATGTTTAATACATATAAATTACTAAATATATAGAATATTATATACAAATAAATATACATACATACATACTTGTCCATCCAGGTGTGCTTGCAAAGTGCTTAGTGTTTAGCAGCTTAAAGCTGATGCGTGTATTCAAATATTCCGAGTGCACACATGTGCAAATTTTTGTCGAATATCGGTATTTTTTTGCACTGAGCTACTGAGGCTGACAAATATGTCAATTGGACAAATTGGAAAATAATATCATATTACAATGTCTGTTTTTATAAATAGAGTGGCTACATAGCCCTGACCAAACTTGTTATGTCAGTTCATTACACGTCACTCCTGTATGAACTAGGTGCCTTGTCAGCGCCTCTCCCTCATCGTGTTTGCCGTAATGTGTAAATTATTGTAAAGATTAATATACATATTTGCAGGTGATACAAAAAGAGACGCAGGTGAATAGAACGCAGGTGGACGTTGATCTGTGCAGGACTGAGCTGCAGTCCTTGAAGAACTTGCAGGTTGGTTTTCTTTGCCTCCATTAATTTTCGTACAGTTTTTTTTATGGAAACTGACACTGTTGGCTACATCACCTACAACATCCGTGATGTCAGCCCATAACACCTTGGTGAAGCAGGTGCCATGTCAGTGCTTCCCCTCGCCGACTATACTGAACTGGACGGAAAACACAAACTATTTACATAGGTGTTTCAAACGACCTTTCATTCAGTGCGGTAGTATCAACCCGGCTACCACCTTTTAAGGTAAGAAGAGAAGGGACCTACAGTTTTACGTTGAATCCGAAGCACGGTCAGCCTCCAACGGTCGAGCGGTCACCCATCCAAGTAGTGACCGCGCCCAGGTGTGCTTAAAAACAGTTGATCGACCGCACCACTAAGCTACCGAGGCTGAAAAATTTATATGTCTACAAAAAACCGGCCAAGTGTGAGTCGGACTCGCGCACCGAGGTTTCCGCACCACAAAAAAAAACATTTAAAAAAACACGTTTCTTGTATGGGAACCCCCTTATTTTTTTACTTTTTCTATTTTTTATTATTTGTTATTACATCCGCCATAATAACACATATTATGTCAAGTTTTCAACCGGCTACCTATTACGGTTCCACAGATACAGCCCTCTGACAGACAGACAGACAGACGGACGGACGGATAGACAGACAGACGGCGTAGGCTTAGTAATATAGGCTTCCGTACGGGATACGGAAACCTAAAAATCTTTACAATATCATTTTATCTCTTGAACCTTCACAATTTTGAGATGGAAGGATGCAGATAATATATTTAACTGTGTGCACAGTAAGTCAGATAAATAAAAACAAAATTTTCCGAACTTGCAGGTGAGTAAGTCAGCGACTCTCGATACACTTCGGCTAGAAAAAGAAACTTTGGCGAGTGAGCTCGCAGAGCGAAAGGAGAAAATAAGCCAACTAGAAAAAGAGGTGACCAAGTTGAAGTTGGCCCTCGACGGCAAGACACCTGCCAACCCGCCTGCGCCGCTAAAGGTGACCCCGGCACAGCCGCCGGCCAAGCAGAGTGTCGAGGGAGTGCTCGGAGCGCCAATCAATCAGCCGCAGATCGAAAACAACGCCAAGGAGGACATAGAAGACATCAACACGGTCAACGATAACAATTTCAACGATTTTGACTCTAACAAATGAGTGACGAAGAGAGAGGAGTTATATTATGAGCCATCTAAACCGAGCCATATGCCATAAAAGCATTACAGATGTTCTATCTCACGAAGTCCGTTTGGCTCCGGTTATAGTAGTGACGTGCAGTGGCGTGCACAGACATTCGAGACTGGGTAGGCAGGCAGCCATGAAAATTCAAAATATATAAGGTCTTTCAATAGTAGGTAACGATACGCTAAGGGGTGTATGTGTATTAGATACTGATCACGTTCCCATACCAATTATTTTTTACGATATAAAAAACGTACTTATTAAGGTGAAATACGCGCACTTCACGTATTAAATGTGAGGAGTGAGTAGACTTTTTATATCGTAAAAAAAAAAATTAGCATGGGAACGTGATCAGTATCTGATATACATACCTACCTACACCCCTTAGCGTATCGTTTCCTACCAATGAAAGACCTAAACAAGTTTAATTGTATTCCTCTTTCTTCACCCTTCCATTATCAGCCCGGTTTTCATCTCTCACATCTTTATATATCCACATGAAATGTTCCAGCAGATTTTTTTTAATGCCACCGCAGACATCCATTAAATGATTTAATTTTAATTACACATGTCATAAATACAGATGCAGGGTGGCTTTGAAAAAAGTATTTTTGTGTCATTTAAACAGAATCAATCTACAAATACAGTGCCGTAGATAGACTTAAATATCACAAGAAAAAACAGAAAAAGATTAAATAGAAATAATTAGAGTGGAGGAGAGGTACCTACTTTTCTTAGAAATCAATGAGCATATCCTTTTGTAAATATAGTGCAAACACTTCTTTCTTATAAAGTGTACCAGACAAGTACCCGGCCAACCGACGACGCGCGCGCGCGGGAACGATGATAGACCAGCTACACCTACGTTACGAGGCATTGTTGTGGTGTTAGTGAAAAGCAAGCCTACCCTAGCCTAGTAAATCGCGCATCGAATCACGCATACACACGCACACTTCGTAGCGTAGCGTAGCGTATATGACGCAGGATTTGAGTAATAGTGTGAGTGACCACCAGGCAGTCCTGTTGTGTACTTATCCCGCGCGACGGGTGGCGCTGCGTCCGCGCGAGCGGCCGCGCCGAGAGGGAGGAGCGCGCGGCAAATTTTAAATCATTAGTTTTTTCGTGAAGCCGAGTAGTTCTATTCTATATGTTTTAATTTGATTGTTTGGTTGGGTGGAATTCGGACTTCAGTCAGGGTAGGCAGTGCTTTTCTGCCTTTATGGGATGCACGCCCCTGGTGACGTGTACTGCGCGCTTATGTGTGTTGTGTGTGTGAACCGCGTCACGATCGTGACTGAGCGCTCTCTCTCGAGGTTACGCACACTAAAACCATGTGCACGTGCACGCCTGACAACATTCATAGCCAAACGGACTTCGTGACGTAGAATATCTGTAACACATCGTTACCGGTAAGATTAGCCATGTGATGGTCCTTATGCCTACTGCAGTAAGGTTCAGTTTAGCATAATTAAAAAATATCACCCTGAAAATCAACAAAGCAGAGAACAAAACATTAGAGTACACTCTTTTGTGGTCTTTGGCTGGGTTTAGATGATACGTACTATACAATTGAAACCGGCCATAAATCTCTATGTGTAGGGTGATTATTGCCTTTTTAAGTTTAGGTAGGACCATTATGATATTTTTGAGTATTCAAGGAAGCCGAGGGTACAAAGGGATTTTTATACTAATAAGAAATAGTATGAAGTACTGTGCCAGCCTAAAGACAAACATTTTGAGGCAATTGTGAAGATTTATGAGAGGTAAGCAAGTAAAGTAAAGTAAAAAACATTTATTTCACAGTCGGAAGGCAGTACAGTGATATATATTTTTCTAAGGTCTTCTGTCCTTACGAGCAATATGCAAAAGATTAGTAAACCTATTTCACACTGAGACATAATATAGATTCTGGTCAATGACAGATGTTGATCCTGGTTAATGACAAATGTTGATCCTGGTCAAGGACAGATTGTTGCGTTTGGGCCATTGGAAGACCAGCTATGCGGCGCTCTCATCGAGAGGAAGGTGCAGCACACAAGCTGAGTTTGGCTCCCTTTACCTCCTTGTTTTGTGTTCTGTTGGATGTTCTGTATATTTATTTTTAATTAAAAAAATGCAAATCGAAAATCATTGGAAAAAATACATCCCCACCAGGATTCGAACCTGGGTCTCTGGCTTGAGCCGTCAACGCGATAACCAACTACACCACCGGGCCGTTACATATTCTCTCCAAATTTTCGATCTATTCCACCTTCATGAATGATGTCGCATAATTTTTGCGAACAGTCAACTTGCAAGGTTCTACATTGAGCCTTATATTCTGTATATTTTTTTATGAAAGAGGAAATAAAAGTTATACTATTCTATTGATCCTGGTCAAAGTCAAATGTTGATCCTGCTCAAAGACAAATGTTTCTCTTTATTTTCGGCTTTGCATCTGATAAGATAAGAGCATGCTGCACACCCCGGCTTCCTCGGACGAAATGGTCGGCTCCCATACTAATGTTGAACAATCTTGAAAACAATTTAAGGGCAGCTCCACACGTACGTAGATGCTTGACGAGCAAAATGTATAGAGCAAGCTTGCTGCGAGTCATATTCGACGTTGCATCCACACATTGGTGTTTGTTCGACATGCGCGACTGACATGCTCACTGTGCGTCGTATTGTATCAAGCCATGGACGACTTGTTGCTGTGTCTTGCGGGTATCCACCCTCCGCCGCTCGTGGGACCGACTGACTTGCTCGAAGTAGCGGCCACACGCACAAGCATTCTGGCAGGCTCGCATCGAACATCGAGCAAAAATTATGCAGTGTTCAATCTTGTTCGAAGTGAGCATTTGCTCGATGTTGGACGTTCGAGCATATATCAAAAATGGTCTACACGTTCGAGCATGAGTCGTACTTGGTCGAATGAACGTAAAAACGACAAGCAAGCACGTACGTGTGTGCTTAACTTTAAATAGGGTTAACGTTTTCATTTGTATCGATTTTCTACTCAAGATCTTTGTGTCTGGTTTAATAAGTCAATTTAATTATATTATTTTTTATGAACAGCTTTATCATTCTGATAAATTTTATCCTATGCCAAATTTGTATTTTTTGTTTTATTGCAAGTGCGACATGTGGCTCCGAGCCACCCATATGGTGTCTAATGTACATTTGGCCATATTCGAGGAAAATTGATTAAATTTTACATTCTCATAATCAAGTTTTTTGCTATTGCCTGCCTATATTTAACAACATAGGACTGTCGAACATCCAAAGGTTGACTGGAATTTTTTCATATATTTTGCCACTTGCAATCAGTCTATAAGCAAGGTTCGCATGGCTTTCAGAATTCCGTCTCCGCGGATTCCAGTTTCTTCGTTTGCTGCTATTCTAAATGTCCAGAATGTGTTTTCTCCGAAGGTGTCTCCTGTTTCTCCTTCTTCCTGAAAATTTTATATCGTTTTTGTTCCTGTAAAAAGTATTTCTGTCTATCTAGTTTAGAAGTTATCGTTCGATTACATTAGTATGGAAGTTAAGGCGCACAGCGTGCTCTTAAAATTCTTGCGCCATCGTGAGATGCAACAACTATACCTAGTTCCTTCCGCCTCTTGTAAGTTTACTTCAGTAGTGCTTGGAATAGGCATATCGTCCATTTTTTTGTGTATAATGTAACGTTACTCGGGGCTAGTCCCTATATAGATTTAGAAGCGACTGTTTTAGGTTAAGGGTATCTGCTACAAGTTTGTGAGTCACTAATTCTAGAGGTCACAAATAATGAAAAAACTAGCAGTACCCTTCCTGTACCTAAATTGAATGTGCTGTTCTTGAGTTACGAGACAGTCCACATAGGCAGCAGGCCTTATTACCACCAAAAGTGCATGATGGTGATTTTTTTTGTAATATTAATTTTTCTAATTTGCTCACTTTGGCCTCTAGAGTGTCTGTCTACAAGATTGGCCTTAATATGTTAAATAATTAAAGTTTCTAGCAACTTTTTCTCGTGCTTCACTCGAGTTCCAGTGTAAATGAGATTATTTTTAGCATTTTTAAGAATAGTGTTATTATATAAAATTTTATAAGGTTTTATTACGTGCCACAATATTAATTCATCTTAATCATTAAATAATTTCCTAAAATTATGCAGAATGACTGAATAATGGACTATGTATTAAAACAAATTATATGAAAAAAAAGTATTAAACATTTTTAATGAATTTTTCCCGATGAATAAATATATAGTGAATAGTAAGATCTTTTGAAAAATATTATGTGAATGATTTAAAACATACAATAGGTTTCGGTAAAATGTCTTTGGAGCAATAAAGTATTTTCTAACTATCTATCAATATGCATTTTAAATCACCTTGCACATAAAATGGAATAATGTTGTGTATAATGCGCGGGGCGGATCTCGGCGTGTCGCCGCCGCAGCGGTTTGTCAGTGTTCTCCCTCGCACCCGCACCGTACTTGTATAGTGTATTCGCGTGGCGGGTCGCCCGCTGCGGCGACGACACGCCGAGATCCGTCCCGCGCACTATAGCAAAGCATTTTTATTTTTCAAGCTTACACATAATAAATGTAAACATACTGTAATTTAATGTAATTAGGTTATCGACCCTGTAGACTAGACAGTGTCATGCGTAATTTGCCTGTTAAAATCTTACTGCAATAAACTAATGGTTTAATACAAAAAAATTAAGAAGAAAATCCCCGACTGAACCATAGTCACACCAAAATGCCACACCAGTGTGACTATGGTTAATTTTATTTATCCGTAGTCACACTGGTGTCACTACGGATAATTTTACCTGATTCGTAGTCACACCATCACACCCTTGACCCAATTTTCATCTCTTATTTGGGTTCATCATCAACAGTCCACGCAGAACTAATAGTAGAACTAGTTGGACTAACCCATTAGCATCCCACTGTTGGGATATAGACCTTCACTCATGCGAAGGAGTTATAGGCCGTAGTCCACCACGCTGAGCCAGTGCGGATTGGGGACTTCACACGACATCGCAATAATTATTTCTTAGGCATGCAGGTTTCCTCACGATGTTTTCGGTTAGATGTACATAAGTAATTAAGAAAAACTCATTGGTACATGGTCAGTCTGGGGACCGAACCCGGGCCTCCCGATTGGGAATCCGGCATCTTACCCACCGAGCCCCCGACGCTCTTATTTGGGTTGTTTTTTTTTTATTTCCCTGTATTACTTCTTTTAATATTTATACTTATCAAATCAATTCTACTCAAATATATCTTTATTCAAGTAGGTTAAAAGATTTAACACTTTTGAACATTTAATCGTCTGGTGTGTTTTGGTGTGACTATGGTTCGGTTGGGCAACATCAGTGTGACTACGGATAAATAAGATTAACCATAGTCACACTGGTGTTGCATTTTGGTGTGACTATGGTTCGGTTGCGAGAAAATCTTCTACACAGAATGATGTCTCGGGACCGTGTGGAGCTGAGGGAATGCATGGAATATTTTCTTTTTTCAGTTGCACTATATTCAATCTACGGTTCCAGTGAAATTCTACAGTATTTCCTATATGAATGAGTTCCAAAACGACAAGCCACTTGAAGCGATCACGTAAATTTTGGTTTGAATCAAGCCTGGTTAATCTTTTACACACGTAACTGAAAACTTGGCAAGCATGCATGATCAATCTTGTTGAACTAGTATGCTGAGATGTCTGTAGAATTGCCCAAATATTTTAATTGTACATGCCGCTTGCACAACTGAAACGGAATGTGTACCAAAGCTTGATGCGTGAGTCAAGCCCCTACGTAATTGACGTACACTGGGTGCGAGATTTTATTTTATCCTTGACACAAGATACAAGGTGAGCCTAAAAAATAACTAAAATATATACAGGGTGTATCAGGATAGGTTTTCGAAACTTCAGGGTTCGAAAGGGGCCCATATTTGAAGACGAAAAGCTCTGAAACTTTTTCCCAGATTCGATCATTTTACAGTACTTTTTGGTGAAAATCTATTATTCAAGATTTGGTGGATGGTTAACGTCCGCCTTTATTAAATAAAAAATCAATTCTAACTCATGAATAAAAATGCGCAGGTTGCATACATAACTAGTACAATTGAACTGCGTGTAGGTAAATTCCAAACACTGAAAGTTCAATGACCTCAAAAGAAAAAGAGGACTGAATTAGTTCACTGCACTCTCCAGTCTCCCTGTCCATCGAGTTTTTATTACAATTTCCAACTTTTGTATGACCAAAAAAACAACGGAATTTCGATTTGAGTGATAAGGATTTGTTTCTTCTAATAATGAGTACTTTCTATTCCTGAAGTTTCTCAAACCTATCCTGATACACCCTGTATAATACCCTCATAAATATAAAAAATACGCTCAGCCCTCCTGGACCACACCTGAAATGACACCCTTTGTTAGTTGTTAGCAAGTGTTGACCCTAGATCTTCGACACTAGCAGCCAAAAGGGTGAGCCATCAATGGATGGCTCACCTCAAATGTCATACTTCAAACAACACCTAGTCTGCTTAACTATGGCAGAGTTCCGATGGCAGATGGCTAAAGCAGAAAAAAAAAATGCTTGACACGTCGGCTTGACCAAACTGTGTTTGCGACTAACTTGATAAAGCGTAGCTCCAGTCGTTAGACCAATATCAAATTTTAATTGACCACCTGCAACGACAAACTTGTACTAAATATTTCAAGCGTTTGAGTCAAGCGGCTCGATTTGCAATCAAATTCGCATCAAGACGTTTGATGAAAAAATTTAGGTGGTTTTGCTTCAAGCGACTTGTCCATCCCGGAACGCCTTAACATCTACATTCTACACCATTTTAGTGTATGTAAAAAATTAGTGTCGTAATTATTTTTTTATTTAGGTACGTACAATTTGTCATTGTAATTTCTAATAAATGCAAATTCTAAATGTGCAATCACTGCCTTGTTAAAAAGGCAGCAAAACAATTTCTGCTATTTTGTTCGCAGGAGACATACGTATTGATACTGTGATTGTAATATAATGCAGTGTAGGTATAGGTAGGTTCAATTGCTGTCGAGAGGGCGCTATGCCCATATATATTACTAACGTAAGGACATGCCCATTCGAAAGTAATACGTTGGGTCATTGAGCCTGTTTTATCGGTACTACTATGGCCGCTGCTCTGACGAACTTGCTTCCCTTATCCCTCCTCCTCCTGTTCGCCTTCGCCAAACCCGCCATACTCTCGCGGAACACCCGTTTGTAGTCGACAGAAGAGTTCTTCGAACTGCACGATTCTCTAAATCGTTCTTGTGCCGCACTGCAAAGGTGTGGAACGGGCTCCCAGGAAATATCTTCCCCCACTCCTACAATCCACAGATCTTCAAATCGCGGGTTAATAGCCTTTCCCCAGCAACATTAGTCCACCTCCAAGCCGGACTGGCACCTCCTCGGGGGTGAAATTGGCTGCGCCTGAGGTTGCGACCTCGGACAGAGCCACCCAGTTCGGTAGCAATAAAAAAAAAAAAAAAAAAAACATAAAAATACAAACTCAATAATGTCCTCAACTGGTCAAAAATAATGCTTAGAAAATTATTCATTCAAATTAACGTATTTGTCAAATAAAAATAAATCGAAACAACATAATTTTTAAATTATAGTACGCAATATTCATTTTCCAAATTTTTTTTTTGTCATTTTAGGCGTTCTTACTATGGTTTGAGTGGTTTGACCATATTGGTTTTAATTAGGACCTTTATATGGAATCATCCTTTTGTTAGTAATATATATAAATCAATGACTTTGTCATTCGAATGTTGCGTATTTTGGAGCATACATATGTATAACATTACGGCAGGGTGGGCATAGACAACGAATCTCTAAGACACCGCTGACACCGTTGGTGCACTCAAGAGGCGGACTAGCAGCCATGGCCGCCCTAGGCCGTTTAGTACCAGCCGCCCCAATTCGTGCAGCCGCCCCTTTCTGCAAAGTTTACAGCGTAGGTACAAATGTGAAGTTGTACGAAAATCAGTATTATGTTCGGTTCAACCGGCCAGATATATTTTATTTCTCAGTTTAGTGGTTTTATTTATCTTTATAGCCAAAGTATTTTTTATAAAGTTTTACGCCAATATTTATGTTGTTGTTGTTGTTTTTTGGTTTGGGGTTGGCTCTAGGCCTGCAAACTAATCCCGCTTGGTTGGGGACCTTCGTGCAAAACCCCTATCCCTTAGTCGACTTTTACGACATGCGACTGGGAGAGATGCAGTGGGGCTATTCTTTTTAAGTACCGACCCCACACGGTACACAATATTTATGTATATAACAAAAACAATATTTATGTTTTCGTCAGAGGTAAATTATTTTGTCCGCGTAAATGGCCGCATTGCCACCGCGCTCACCGCTCCCGCACGTCGCACGCACGTGCTCCGGCCGGCACATCTTCTATTCTGTGCCTGCACAGCCAGCACAGATTGGCCGCCCGTAATATCTAGTCGTGCTAGGCCCGGACCTAGTCGGCCTTAAGGGAAGTCCGCCTCTGGGTGCACTTGTGAAATTGGTTAGTATTCCACAATTCTATTGCAACATCGACAACGTTCATCTAACAATTTCAGCCTTTAGACTTATCTCACATGCACGACGACCACGCCGCGATTGGCTTATCGCACGTGTGATCGTGCACTTGCGATGGTACGTTTCCATACTTATTTGCTTTTCTCCAAAAACTGCGACATTTATGTCGTGGTATGGTTGGAATGTGGTACGCTTGTGTTAAGCAATGTTAGCAGATGTTAAATGAAATTCAGTAAAGCATAGCGGCACTGCCGCCGCTCGAACTTGGCAGGGGCACAGCTGAGCCTCCAGACTAAACTTCATGCACGAAACTCGACATAGGTACTAGGCAGCTTCGCTACCGACACTGAATAAAGGAAAATTGAATAATTGTATAATTTGACAAGGGCTACCTAGTCCCAACAGGAACAGGAACATCACGTATGTCGCCGTCGGAGCTAATGCACCAACATTGTTGGTTCCATAAAAAAAAATTTCATCCTAGCGAATGAACCAATTTTTTACTCTAATGCAGCGTACAGACAAACATGCAATGCAATAATTTGCAGTACACATTGCTGCAATGTAACATGCAAGTTAACACATGATGTAACAAATTCCCAAAGTCTGAACGTTTTGCGCACAAATGGCGTCTTTGCCGCGCACGCTACGAGCATTGCAAGTCGTGCGTGGAGCGATTCATCAATTTTTTTAAGTTTATACTGTTATTCTTTTAATTTTACGTGTTACGTACGTTCGTGGGTTTCAAACCAGCATATGTCCAAACATAAAACTCTTGAGTTTGACATTTGGTACAACGGGACACCAGACTTCGGCTCCAGGAATCCTGCGGATGTACTGGGCGGAACATCGACTTATATGTAAGTCACAAACCCACTGTTAAATCAATAAAATTAAATATGGATCCATCAATGGTCGGCTTTTCCGATGAACGCAAAGATTAGATACGGAGGTTCGTAGTAAATGCGCTGTTCTAGCGTGCAGTGCGTCCAGCCAGACTGCTCTAGCACGTGTAGAGAAATTCTAGTATCATAAATTTATTTTATGTAGACGTAAATTTTATTTTATAAGACAAGTGCCAACTATGTTTGGTTTATTCAACTTCATAGATTTAAATGTCTTAATTTAAAGGCATTAAAATAACCGTCACGCCTGTGGCAATGTGCTAAACTAAAACCCTTTGATGTGACGAAAAAACAGCCACCCGAGTTATCGTTTAATGTCTTAAAGCCTCCTCGTTATTAATGTCTATGTAGTAATGCAGGTAGTAAATGAACACTATATAACTACGCTTTCCGACGCAGACAAGAACAGTAACAATTATTTTAGATTACTTATATTTTTGACTTGGAATGTTCCTGCGGTGGTATTTGGTATATTAAACCAGTTTGTCAACACAGTACCGTCATAAGTTCTGATTTGTGCCTTGTTTTACGACCGAATTTATGTATTAATAAAAAGTTACAAATTCGTGAAATTGTTTTACTAATTCTAACCTTTACTTGCTGTCATTATTACTACCATCCTACCATGACACTTTAAACCAATAATCTGTCAGTAGGTACATATACATAACATAAGTACATACACGCTGTATTTCGACAATCGGTGTAAGCAGAGTAATTCGCAAAGTATTCAAACACAAGATAACTGTCAAGCAGCAAGTAAGGCACGAAGACCAACCTGCTGCATGTCTTGGTGGAAGGACCATGCCAAGGTGAGAGGTGGCTACCTTGTCGCCCTTTAGCAGGCGTGGTGAGAGGAGGCTTTTAGCACGGCATCTTGTCATTATCCATTAGTTGCCTTTTTCGAAATGCACGGGGAGAGGTGCAGTGGGACTACTCTTTCTAAGTACCGGCCCCACACGGTACGAGTAATGTGCCAGCAAAACAGCCTTAATCGTGGTTGTTTGCGGAGCTATGCGCCTCAACGTTTTGGGATCAAATGTATGGCCCATCTTCTTAATTAACAATAAAACACATATTCTCCCCAAATATTTTATTCATATAACAGTAGTCATAATAAATCTAATTTAACATTAAAGCATCTTATTTGCAACAATTAAACATAATCACATATACCTCCTAGTTAGACTATCATATTACTTCTGCGAGCAACGACTTACTTCTATCAACTAACTGTACTCCCTTAGCGAATCAAGTCAATCAAATTAAACACTCCGTGGCTTAGACATATAGGGACATATAAAATAAGACAGACCGATTGATAGCATTTTTGACTGAGGCAACTTCGGAGACGAGCATTCTCCGTGTTTGTACGTTTCTACGTTGTTCGATAGCTTTTCGTTCGCAGACGTGAGTGCTGCGACGCAAGCACCATCTTCCCCGCACACCCGTAATGATGGCCTCACTTATTTTAAAGCAGCAGCAGATTTTGACAGTTTAGTTCTCTCTATACGTCCGTACATATACTTAACTCGTCCATGGTTACGTACAATAAAACCTGTGAAAACTGTTTCACAAGAATTATACAGGGTGTAAAAAAGACAACCGTGTGGGGCCGGTACTTTAAAAGAATAGCCCCACTGCATCTCTCCCCGTGTATGTCGTAAAAGGCGACTAAGGGATATGAATCCCTTCTTATATTACTAGGTGGTAGGGTATAACCCGCCCGGGTTGGTACTTCCGCACTGAATGAAAGGTCGGTCGAAACGGCTATGTAAATAGTGTGTGTTTTCCGTCCAGTTCAGTGTAGCCGGCACTACCGAAGGGAAGCACTGACGTGGCACCAAGTTCACCCGGTGTTATGGGCTAACATCACGGATGTTGTAGGTGATGTAGCCAACCGTGTCAGTTTCCATAAAAAAAAAAACCGAGAGATTTACCCAGAGATTTATTTCCCGAATCCTTTAACCCGGGCATCTGTGAACGGCGGATCAATAGGTAAGACAGCTCAGCAACGATCTGCAAATCTGCTGGCATGGCATCTCACTTAGCGTGGCTTCGCGAGGAGAGGTGGATAGACCTTTCGACTGTGAGGTCATTCGTAACAAAAAACTGAAATAAATATTTTCTCTAATATGACCATTTTCAACATAAATAAATTTCAATACAGAACCACTCCTTGTGAGCGATCAATCACCTATCAAGCAACGCCCATATAAAACAAACAGGCTGGAATGTCAGCAATTCAGCAAGTAAGCAAAAGGGGCGATTTATATGACTTCAAAGTTTTGAGCGAAAACTTTCTATATTATCTTCTTTCTATTTCCAATATCTCGATGAATAATGACTTTTATTGAGTTATTCATGTTTTTAGTTCCAAACGACCTCGAGAATAGCTTATTAATCCCTTATGTCTTTTTACACTCTGTATTTTGTCAAAGGTTTCATATATCTCACCCACAAAAGCTAAACTGACATAACTCAAAATGTTGCTCATCAGAATCGGTTTTTAAAAGGGGGGTACAGTTCTTTTGTAATAATTTGTTCAATAGGGCTAGCCAATATTAATAGACAATGGATATTCATTCAGGGCGCTGGCTCTTGTCTGGTCAAGTTTGGTCCTACAACCTAGTACGAGGAGAGAGTGACCTCTTGTATAAGCCAGAACTCAAAAACAGGGAATTTCTGGGAAATAACAAAGCATTTTTTTTTCTAGGGTTCTGTAGATAAAAAGGAAACCTTTGTCGCTATATAGTTACGTGAGCTTGCTTCCAAAGGTGCCACATCGTTAACAAGAGACAAAATAAAAAAAAATTTACCAGTTAAATAAAAAACCTCCTTTTGTCGATGTTGATTAACACCACATCCTATGCAATAAAATTACAGTTTGCTCAATAAGTCATCTGTCCTTCGTTCGATGTTAATTATAGTTAAGATCTTAATTATGGCACAGGCATAGTGAATAAAGTCAATTTACAAAACAAAAGTTTTACGTTTCACGAATAACCTTTTTCCGCCGCTATTCTATATGTAATGTCAAATTAAAACATACATAAAAATACTAACTTAAACATAAAATCATTGGGAAAAGGAGTATCACCATAGTCAATATAAGACAGTTGGAAAATAAAAAGGCCTAGTCAAATCTAAGCTAAATTCGCTCGCCCAGCGAACTGGATAAACAAGAAATGTGGCGCGACAGTAGATTACGCTACCCGGGATGGCTGCGACTTCACTTTAGTTTGAATATGCCTTGAAATGTGTATGTCTCCTTATATTGACCGGGTATTTATCAGGGCAGGTCTGTAATAATATTTGAGATCTTACGAACAGAATCATACTACATTTCACTCTTTTGGAATCATAAATGCAACCGCTGTGAACACATTACATAGTATTCTCAGTGTGAAATAGTATAAAGTATGTATTTGTAAGCAAAAAAAGAAATACATCTCAACTTATAATTCAAATTCAAAGGTATTCAATGATAATGTGCCTACACTAAGGTACATTTGAGGAAATATTTTTTGACAGGTGTGGTCATGGACTGTTAAAATGTTTTCCAACAAAAGAGTAATTACAGTTTTAAAAAAAATTTCAAGTATATTATCTTGATCATAATCGTGAGAACTTAGGCTTAACTCACACATGCCAAATTGGAACTACAATGACAAAAATTTCAGTTTGTGGCGACTTGCAAATTGTATGGAAAAGCGTCATAGTCATAGCACACACACAACAGACAATCCTACGACACGTCGATGAGTGGCCTACCACAACCAAACCACAGTGTTGTCGTTGTCGTGTGGTAATCAACAGACTATTGTTCATTATAGGTTTCACCGACAACCCCCTACGCCAGAAGATGCGTGGCGGGAGGACGAAACAGCCGCCCAGCCCACGTGCTCCTGGGGTGCCTGGAGGTGGCGAACAAACAGCTCCAGTTTCTTGGAAACGTGGGAACTGCCCCTGAAGTGTGGAAGCGACCGAGAAGGGTGCTCCGCTTCATAGAATAGCTCGGGTGGCTTGAGTAATACCACCCGAGTGTCAACGTACAATGGACTGTGTGAGATCTCAGTGCAGAGAATGTCCCAAGCCCCCTAACACAAGAGGATGAGCGCCAACAAGAACAAAGTGGTACATGTGAATTAAGCCTTAGACTTAAATGAGAGATAAGGAGAACACTCTTTTAACAGGTTTAAGATGTCTTCTCTTCAAAATAAAGAAAAAACTCTTAAATATCTGCTAATACTAAGGTAATTCTCCAAAAAACCAATCGCCTTGTGTTATTATCATGACACGTAAGTGTATGTACGTAGCGTACATTTTTATTTTTTACTGAAAATTACAGAGTTGTTGCATAAAACACACCTGTCAAATAAGACTCCATTTCACGTAGGTACACATTTTGTGTATTTTAAAAACTTAAAACAAATACTCCATGCAACTAACACTAATAATAAGCCTAAACTAACATAAACTCCATAATAATAATGAATAAAGAAGCACACAAGAGATCAATATTCCCAAGTGCATAAATTGCATAGAACCAGGTGGGAAGAAAAAGGTTGAAATCATATTTATACACATGCTGGCAGTTTGGGGCCCTTACACACCGCGTCGTCCCATCGAACTCATGAACAACGTTCCCTCGCAACTCATGAACAATATCCCATCAAAACTTATGAATAACATCCATCGTAACTCATGTACTATGTCCCATCGACTGATGAACAACGTACCATCGTAACTCATGAACAACGTACCATCGTAACTCATGAACAATGCCCAATCGCAACTCATGAAAAACGTCCCCTCACAACTCATGAACAATATCCCATCACAGCTCAGGAACTACATCCATCTTAACTCATGAACAACGTCCCATCGACTCATGAACAACGCCCCATTAAGTCATGAACAACGTCCCATCTTAACTCATGAACAACATCCCATCGCAACTCATCAACAACGTTCCATCGCAAAAATCTTGCCTCATTCATCTGGCATCGTACGATGAAACAGATGGTTCTTCGTGAGATATGGAAAGAAGTTTGCATATAGTTGCACCGTGATATGTAGTACTGTGTGGGGTCGGCACTTAATAAGAATAGTCCCACTGCATCTCTCCCCGTGCATGTCGTAAAAGGCGACTAAGGGATAAGCGGCCTGCAGACACCCCGGTCGACTTGTGGCTTCCATGGAAGACATAGGCTGGCTGGGGTAGCTGGAGACTGCGGGGTTTTGCACGAAGGTCCCCAACCAAGCGGGATTAGTTTGCAGGCCTAGAGCCATCCCCAAACCAAAACAACAACAACAACCGTGATATGTAAGGGTCATGTACTGCATATACTACTATTCTCAAATCAAAACAAACGTGCAGCTCGCACAACAAAATTTTATGGCTTAGTGAAGGGAGATTCCCTTCACTAAGCCATAAAACTTTATTATGCGAACTGCACGTTTGTTTTGATTTGAGAATACTGGTTTCGCCCCCAGATCATAACAAAAGTCTTCTATCCGAAAGTTGCCAAATGTGTCACTTTTTAGATGTATACACTAACTTACGAACCTGCCGTAGAGTGTCACAATTTTGAAAAACCTCAATATATATATATATATATATATATATACCTACAAGTTCATAATATAACTGCTCTTTTCAAAAGGAATGCACACATAATCCAAGCAAGAATAAAATAAAAATATCTACATAAAAACTTACATTGACAATATTTAAAAAGTTTAAAACACTAGTTCATCTTTTTTTTTTAATTTTGCTTGTCAATAATTTCCTTGAATGTCCACAATTTTCACTATCCCGAAATGGAGTGTAATTGGCCATACGTACATACATTACCAAATTAAAATCTCCCTGCAATAGGTAAGTAAAGCCTGACCAGGAATATATGAGAGCTGTCAAGAAGGAGCCACTTTTTAGATTTATATAGCAACATTTAGTAAAGTACGCACATATTGAATTGGCCAATGTTTTTATACAAAATGTACTTTTGCACTGAAATACACAATAAAATATACAATATGTATTTTAATTTAATGCATCTTTTATATATATTTTGATGTCAATGTAAAAAGAACTAGCCTTGACATTTACATGTTCACAACATTTTTTCCATGTATCTGCAGATATGTCCTGAAGCAAAGTGTACAAATTATTAAAAAAAATATTAATCGACCTTGCTGAAACACTAAACTTTTTAATAAAAATACTAGTTCAGAAAAACTTAACCTAAGCTATTTTTATTCGAACGTTTCGCATTTCTCTAAAGTCAAAAAGTGTTTTTTGTTCAGAACGAATAATATTTACGTCCCTCTTTTGTTTGCTATTCGGTAAATAGATGATTGAGATACACCTAGATATAACAAAAAATAATTACCTAATTGTTCATTACGGCGGCCAATTCATGACAATCTCACTACAATGACATAACGTTTTACCTAAATGTCAGTTCAGAAGCAATTTTGACATTGACAACAGATTATCAAGCATCAAACATAATTGTGGCCAGTGTAAGAAATTAGTTCCAACGAAATTCCGCAATATGGCGGCCTCTCATATATTCCTGGTCAGGCTTTACATACAATAGGTTATACTGAAAGTTTGAGTATCAAAGATTCCCGTTGGAACGTTACCCGCACACTTTTTTTTTTAAGTATAATTTCATATTCTTTCCAGAACTAATCTAATATGTAATATTTCGTTCATACAGGTGTTTTACGTACTGCAACATTTCTTGCACATTAATTTTCAATATTATTGCTAAGAGATTGGTTGCAAGTGTATCCGTTAAAATTGAAATCGGCAGCTGTACAATTGTGACCTCTTTTTTTAATTAATGTAATTCTACATATAGTGAACGCACTGCATATCTCATCGCTATATCACAAAAGGTTGGCACCATTATTTCATAATGATATCAGAGAGTGGGACATCCGCTGATGTAAAGCGACATGCGGTATTTTATAGTGGTTTGTAAGTTTCGCTAATGGTCAATCTGTGTAGGATTTAAGACGAGAATTTGCATATTTAGCTATTATTAAAAACTGGATTTTCTGCAAAATCTTTGTATGCCGTAGCGCAGGGGTTTCCAAACTTTTTCTGCTGAGTACCTACCGCATTTTATTGTGTAATAAAATTCCCGAGGCGGACTAGCCAAAATGTAAAAAAAAACTGTAAAATAAAACATTTCATCAACTTAAAAAACCACTAATAAGAACTAAAACTTATGAAATGAGATTTTCTTGAGGAACCGCTTCGATTGATATCCCGATTCTTGACATCGGCACAAATGCATATATAAATTGCATTATTTTAATTTATTTGTATGTTGCACCTACCCCGGTCTTTTATAAAATAGGGTAGGCTGGCAGAAACTACCATAGGCATATTACCCTGACTATCTATTAATTTTCAGGTATGTTTTGACCGAACGGGCCGGTTACATGACAGTTTTGGTTCTCTGTCGAGGGTCAGATTTTGGAAGCCGTAATTTGGAAGCTGCTGCCAGTGTGTTCAAAGACTTGCACTTAAAGAGGTCGCCACTGACCACAATCAAATTCTTTCTAGAAATCAATGATACATGCCATACTTTTGCTGAATTTACTTAGGAGAGTATTTCGATAGAGTAAACGTGCATCGACACAGACAAGTTTTTTTATTAAACCAGCGTTTGGTGGCTGTCAAGGGATCAAAGTTGCAGTCGAGAGCCGTGGCAGCGGATCGGCTATTCAGCCTGTTGATTCAGATATGATTGGAATGCTTAAATGAAACCTCCTTCCTAAGAAGATGCTGAAAATTGTTGCATTACATCAACGGGTGCCCACATAGTTAATCTAACCAGAAATAAAACTAAAACAACTTCTTCCTCACTTCCTCCGTTTTCACAACCTCCTCGAACGCTGCGAGCAGATTCCTCCTACACTTGATCTCGTCGCTGTAGATAATCGTCCATATCGTATACTCACCGACGTTCACCGGGTCTTCTGTGTAGCAAACTTGCACCTTGCACTTACGCTCCCACTTCATCAAGTCCACGCACCTCTTGTTCTTCGACCGAGTGAACTCTACAAAGCCGTTGCATTCGACGTACTTACGCGGTAGGCTGGCAAGTAAGCCGCTCCTGGCGCTAATGGCCAAATCAACGCTCGTCGAGGGTAAACAATCACCTTGTCCTCTCTCTCGCATCACAGGCGTGGTGGGAAACTTTTTCTTTTCATCCGCATGGCCCAATTCGTCGATACCCTCATCGGCAATGCCGTCGTCGAAGCGTAACTTGCGACAGAACCCGCGCGGTTTCGTCTCACTTTTTCCGTGGCCGCTGTCAGATTCGACGCCCCGATCCACCTCCATGGATTCAACGTGAGAGAGCTTGGCGCGCTTCTTCTCACTCGCAGACACGGGTTCCAAGCCGTGTTTCAACCTATTGGTCTCCCATTCGGGACTCAGCGGCCGCTTCTCGGGACTCGCACTGTCTGACCTCAGACCGGATCTCTTCTTGAGAGAGGATCCGCGAACAGTCAGCTGGTTCAGGGACATTTTTAACTTGGTCGTGGGAGTCTCGCCTACGTCGAGCGGTGTGGCCAGTTCCATACATTTAGGAGACTCTGCTATGGGCCTGAAATAACATGAATTCATAATTCTCAAGACTTGTGTATTGTTAGCACAAACTCGTCTATGCACTTGGTCTGTCCGGAAGACGGTTTCTCTAAAGTTAACCGAGAAGCAGCTCAACTAAGCAATAATCATTGCTGTCACTAAAAAAATAGATGGCATACGCAGGCCTAAATTTTGAAAAACAAATTGAAAAGTTAATAATCATGTGTGTTTAATGAAATTATTACAGCAGATCAGAGACTGGCTTATTTAAGGCTAGACAATCCAAATCAGATATGTCAAGGAATCAAATAAGTTTGTCGAAATTGAGTAAAGGAGTTAGGTTTATGAAATAAATACTTGAATACATACCCATGTATTAAAATTTTATTACAAAAAATTATAAAAAAGCAGTACATAAGAAAATAATTATGTAAGTAAGGCCAACCTAATGCATTTAAATCAAAATATCAACAGAACAAATTGACATTCACCTTTTCGCTTTCTCCGCCCTCGCGACAAACGGCTGACATCCGACGACCGTAATGAAATTGTGCCTCGAGCACTGCGTGTCGAACTCGAGAAATCCGGCCACTTTCTTCCTTGTCCTGATCGTCCTGCCAAACCATTCCAGAATGACCTCCTCGGCTAGATACAGGATCAGGTTGTGCCTGTCGTTGTCGAGCATTTGTTGGAACCATTTCGAGAATGTCTTCGCTTCCTCTCGGGTTGTGATGTTTAGTTGTTGCTTGGTTGGTGTTTTGGCGGTTTGTATTCTCGGTGTCTTCGCTGGGGTTTGGTTGTTGTTGTCCTCTCGCCCTTTTGACCGTATCGGGCTGGGGAGGTTTCTCTTTTTTCCGGCTATGAGTCCGCTTCGTGTGGTCATTGCGAGTGGAGGTGTCGATAACATTTTAGATGGTGTCTGTAATTATAAAAAAGATATTCGTTAGGGAATACGACCGAAGGGCGTGGCAGTGACGTGGCACCAAGTTCACCCGGTGTTATGGGCTCACATCACGGATGTTGTAGGTGATGTAGCCGTGTCGGTTTCCATAAAAAAAAAAGTTTAATCCTTTGCCTACCACAACACCCGCGCGGGTTTTAGGCGTCATGCTACGGTTGTCGCACACAACACCCGGATGGGTCGCGGAACATGTGGTTGCACATTTTCATCTAGTAATATTTCAGATAAATTTATTTATTTTAGGTACTTCAACAGAGTAGTTGACACGAAACACGACTTTTCTACCACATTTCAAAATCAGTCAGCTCTCCAACATTTAAAGTACACAACAACTTAATTGCTAACAAAAAACAATGATATTGACAATAAATATTC
Source organism: Nematopogon swammerdamellus (assembly GCA_946902875.1). Taxonomy (NCBI): domain Eukaryota; kingdom Metazoa; phylum Arthropoda; class Insecta; order Lepidoptera; family Adelidae; genus Nematopogon; species Nematopogon swammerdamellus. The sequence continues at coordinate 6,086,383 of OX336354.1, read as the reverse complement.
TAAGTATAAAATAAAACCAAACCTACTACAAATAAATACCGAAAAAAAAAAAAAAACAAACAAGAAATTAAATTCACTGAATGTTTCTTATGAAAACGAGATAAAAACATTTGCCGTTCCTGAACACACTTTAACCCGTCATGTATATGTATATAAATGTATGTGAAAGCCACTCACGTCTAGGTGAATATGTCAAGAACTCTATGGCAGGATGAAGCGTCGTTGGCGAGGGCTAGCTTCAGCCGCTTCAGCTGCTGAGCGCTGCGCTGCGTGTACAGCACTGTCGCCGTGTTCAGCTCTACCAGGTGCTGCTGCAGCGCTTGCGTCTCCGCTGCGGCCGAACCCAGCTGATCTGTCGACACATTACATATACATACATACACAATTTTTATATTTTTAAATTGTCATATTTGTACAGGATAAACATCTAATAATTATTTATAATTAATAGATGTTATTAATTATTTATATCTATAATTATCAAGGGAGTCTGCGCCATCCATCCATCAAACGTAAATGGACACCAGGGTGAGCGAGGAATCGACGCTCAAAGTCGCCGGCGCATGAAGGAACTAGGTGCGTCCTCTATCCTCCTCTCCTTGGCCAGACCAAACTGCCTTACACACACTATTCCTACTGGCCGCACAATTGGTGTTAATTAAGCAACTTCTCTCTCTTAAGAAAGGGATAAGAGATTGCTTGAATGCAATACCCCTTATTAAGTCTTTAAAAAATTTTTTGTACTTTGCGACTCAGCAAACAGACTATTCTAAATATACAACAATTCTAAATATGTCGGATGAAAGATCCATCCGACGATTTCAAATACGTAATACATTTTTATTTTGTCATTCCATCGCTTCTGGCCCAAATCAGCCCTTCAAGTTGGCATGTTTTGGAAAATGTGAAAGCACGCAAACTTCAAACACGCGCTCGCGCTTTAGTCCTTACGCTGCATAATCGAGAAAAACTCTTAACGAACAGACAAAGGTTTTAACTTTATTCGATACTTCAAACAAAACCTTGTATGAAGCCTAGGTGGGGCAATATGGGCTAATAAAATTGAAAATTTTTCTTACGAAAATATTGTTTCAAACTGCTCAAACATCAAATTCACAAGACAAGTTTAACGGCTCCATGTGTACATCCATTACTCCCTCGATTTTTTAGGACATTTGAGGTCAGAGACTGTTTCACATATAAGACACCAGATGTATATTGGAAGGGATTTAATTGGTCTAACCATTCTTATTGGATTTTTCCATTAGTTCTATGGAACTGCGCGGTCAGATCTTTTGGATCTGATTTCATACAACACATTTCCAAAATATAATTAATGCATACACCCTGTACAATAGCGGTAAGAATACATGAAAATAGCACAGAAATAAGAGAATAGGATTGATATAAATGAACATGAGAATAAATAAAATTGAACTTAAACTCCAAGGTCTCAAGTATAACCTACAGACGCACTAACCGGACCTTCACGAAGGCTAATGCAGTAAGAGGGTCCCAGATTCCCCTGAATATCGACTACAAATCCGCTCGCGCTGAAACTCTGGATAACAGAACAGTTTGAAACGATTGCATCGTGATTTCTTCACGCAACTGTTCGTTTCTGACAGCGAAAACAAACAGTTGAAGGAGTCGTTCGAATTTTCGAATAAACATAACCCTACCAAGTTCTCGCGCAACTTTCCCGGCGATGGTGGCGGCGGGGTGCTCGTTTGCCAAGCTCATCGTACTAGCACTGCACTGAATACCACACTTCTTTAGCAGCAATAGAAGATTAAATATTTAAATTCACAGCACTGCGATACGGTTCGTTTTCAACAAAAAGACAAAACAAACGAAAGAATCGGAAACAAGCCGACCGTCAATGCACAGATTACTGATAGAAATAAAGTGCGTCAGTTGTTGTTGTTGTTTTCAGTGTTGCCGCTTAGGAAAAAAGAAAGTCACCAAACTATTGCCATAAAGTCACTAGAATTGGGGAAAATATTACTTCAAAGAGTCACTAGAAGTCACTAAATATTTTTATCAGAGCTCCATTTTTAAAATAAGTTATATTAAAATAAAATTTGAAATAATCAATGATTTATTCATTCAATGTTTATACTTACATAATTTACACTTTATAAATATATATTTTTTATAATTAAATACTTTACAACTTTTTGTTCCTTTATTTTTGATGTGCACATATTTTAGTAATAGCAATAGTAAAAAAGCTAATTTATGGAAATATTTCGCCCCGATGTCGTCGGTGGCGTCTTCAGTCAAGTGAGAAATAAGTAAATATGATTATGATTTGATAGATATGTTTTTTTAAATATTTTCTTCTTTTTTTATTATTTTTTATATAGAATATATAATTTACATACAGTCAAAGCGATTATTTTGATTAATTCGATCAAGTTCATAGATCGTCGATGATCTATGATGTGATGATGTGATGAAGAACAGGTAAAATCTATGAGGGTATACAGCCAAGTCAATGTCCGTGCTTCAAATTTTATCACTATTAAAAGTCACTAAAAGCCACTAGATTTTTTCTAGTGACTAAGTCTTTAAAAAATGTCACCAAAGACGTGAAAAACTCACTAGATCTAGCGACAAAGTCACTAAAACGGCAACACTGGTTGTTTTCGCCATAAATAGGCAGGCGAAGATTGTTTGACCATATAGCCAATCCTCAATTTTCTTCTTTTATAGGTATTTTTGTAAGTATATTCTTCAAAGGGTAAGCCTTGCCATCAAGCGGGGTAATGCAGCAAGTGTTCTAGGAACATTTGAAAATGCCCCTTTTGATAGTTATTTTAATGTTTGTTAGGTAGGTTTATTTCTTTAGTTATTAGTATTACTTTTTTGTTATTTATTAAATAAATATTCTTCCAATTGTATTTCTTATATAATATATGTATAAATGGCTGGGTGGGTAGTTGTGTGTATTAGAAAGAATTCTTTCGAAAGATGTAGGTATCGTTTCGGGATAATTTTAATTTTCCAAGTTTGTCTATCATCCATCACATCATGCATCGTACGCCGAGGCAAGCGGCACATGATAGAACAAAGGAACGCTTGCGCTGTAGATCGGCTGATTGTAAACGCGAAGTGGCAGAAACGAAACGTAACAAAAACGACATGCACCGCCTCAACATTAGGTTAGGATTAATATAGAGAACATGCGTCGCGTAGCACCGTCAAGTACCCTTCAAAAAATCACAGCTGATCTAAAGCGCCATCGTTCCTTTATTCTATCCTGTGCCTGACCCTGCGCCGAGACGTGTGGCTCGGGATCAATTCTGATGTCTCTCACTGACAGTTGTCCCCCTAAGAAATCATTACCAGACATAGCGAGCGACGCATCTTCTTTATATTAACCCTAACCTAATGTTGAGGCGGTGCATGTCGTTTTTGTTACAAGTTTGTATTTCCGAAAATAATTCTTAGGTGGTTATAAAAAAAACTAAACACCCTAAAACAATTTAAACACCGTAACATTGCTTAAAAAAGAAAAAAAAAAGCAAAAAAAAAACCAAAAAGATTTTGTGAGATTCGAACCCATGGTCATAAAACTACTAGTCTTAGAACCTCACCCCTGAGCCACGAAATCACTTAAACGAACAAACGAATATCGAATTCCCTTGATTCGCTTTCGGCTACAGCCGAAAGCGAATCAAGATGACGTCATATATGATGTCACAGCTGTCAGCGAGAGCCAACAGAATTGATCCCGAGCCACTCGTGCGCCGAGTGCGTCAGTCAGTGGTGGCGATTGGCGAAGGCGTAATTTTTTTTTTAATAAAAGCTTTACTTGGATGCGATGTCCTATTGAGTAATCTCCTGGCTAGGGCTGCCAGGCATGTAAATTACAAATATTGGCCTCAATCAAACTAAATCAAAGAGTTTGAAAACGCAAATGCCTAAAATACACTTGAAACAGAAAAAAAATCCCAACTGTCATGCCGGCACTTCACTTGGCTTAGCGTATCGTGTATTTGGCAAATATTTCCGTTTCGTCTCCCTATAATGGCTTGTTTAGAGCGAGATAAAACTAAAATGTTTGCAACAAACACGAATACGCTAAGCCAAGTGAAGTGCCGGCATTAGATTTTATAAAAAAAAATACACGAAAATATAGTGGTGAAAGCAGCCAACACTACTACTTTTTTTTCTGGGTGATTGATTACGAAGACTATGAATGAAGCATTCATAGTGGTTATATCCTCTTTGGCATTCATTAGGTTACTAATCTGTTTCCAGAAGATTGCAAATGATTGCAAAAGAGGTAGGTACCTATCACTTATTTTATTTCACTAGTATCTTGTATGTTATTTTCATAAAATTACAGTTTTCGGCGAACTTTTTCAGACTTCAGTGTTGGACCCAGTAGGTAGCCAATCAATTCCAAAGTTCGTTTCTATGAACTCATTTCTGTTCGGTTTCGTAATGCTTTTAGGCAATACTGTATTGCTGTCTCGTTCTCCTTATTAAAGAATAAAGAGACGGTACTATGAACAATAGTGTAGCAAGCGAGGGGTCTAAATTGTACCGCTCGGGGAGTGGTAAAACGTCGAACCAATCTAGTGCGTTCGTGTGGTGTTTGTGTGCGTCCATTGGTCCGGGAGGCGCTGACCAATCATCGAGACACCACTCGCTGTGAGTCCTCTTCTCCTATCGAATGACGTTCCGAATTCAATCAGACACTGGACGAATCTCTCTAATGAGAAGTTCGGCGCTAATTGAAAAGTATTTTCGTGTTTTCCCTAAAATGATTTTCCGAGAAATTGTCTCGCTCGTCAGCCATTTTGCAATGGCTATCTGCGATGTATGTTGGCTGTATGCTTAGAACTTTCGAACAGAAATAAATATGATTTTCTTGAGTAATCTTCGCTTTCGTAACTTCTTAGATTCTTGATTTAAAACCCCCCTTAGCCCTTTCTACTATAGCTTGTCAGCCAATGTGCTGCTGTGTGCGTAGGCTTATCTATCTTTCAAGGTACCAAATTTAAATAAGACAACTGGCGCATGGCAGTGGCATAGGTATTTTACATACATACGTGCATATAAGTACATAGCGTTACGCCTGTTTACCGGTGGGGTAAGCAGAGACAAGGGATCTCCACGTGCCACGATCCTGACACACCTCTGCTGCCTCTTCCACTCTCATAATGTTCTTCATACCTACATAAACATTTTTCTTCATTTGACATTTATATTTTTCTCTCTGTGATATTACTTTAGAGCAGCGGTTCCCAAATAGTGGTACACGTACCCCCAGGGGTACGCAGGCTCAAGTAAAGGGGGTACGCGTGGGCGCATTTAATGGCCATGTTTACCTCTACAATACTAGGTAGGTAAAAAAATAAAGGGACCCCACTTATCTCATTAGGGAAAATTATGGGACCTATTTCTTTTTTTTAAATGTTTATTTACAATTTATAAATTGAAATTATATAAACTTAACCCTTTGGCTCCCAGAAGACCCGGCCGGGTCTTATGACGCGCCAATCTGATAACTCCCAGAAGACCCGGCCGGGTCTCGGCGCGGCGCGGCTCTCTATTTAATTCATAACTAATTCTACCAATTTCCTATCAAAGAACTGATTACTGGTATACATTCTTGGTTAAATTTACTAATAACTATTATCAAACATGACTGGGCAACACATCACCTTCACACAGAAAATATTTTTTGAAAATGTAAAAAAAAAAAGGCTCCCATGACGACTGACATTTCCACAGACACTGGAATACACAGATCTTGTACCGTATTTTGTGTACCCGTATTCGAGAGTACGTCTTATTAGCTTTATTTAGAGGTATGACTCGTCTATGGAAATTATACAGTTTTGGTCAGAAAAAACCAAAAAAAAATGTCGAGCGTGTTTTGTTTTGCCTGGAGTTCAAAAAATCGGTCTGTGCTTCTAAATAAGTGAATCCTGAAGTGTTTGGTATGACTGAACGCGCAATTTCAGTACAAAGAAGACTGAATACAGATCAGTGATGAATCGATCGATTGAGGCGGGATATTCGAATTTGTGCGGGAACGCGCGCGCCAAAATTTTGGGTTTTTGCGCGCGGCGAAAAGGGCTGGGAGTCAACGGTACCTAGGTTTATTAAAATCGTGGGAGCTGAAGGGTTAAACTAGGTACCACCTATCAAATAAAATTAAAGACAAATATAACTAACTAATTAAAAAACTATAACTAAAAACCACTAAAAACTAACTTATAAATTATATATGAAACAACATGATTAGTTATGTAAAAATAACAACCGTATGAAAAAAAAACATGTAAAAATTTTACTCAGGGGTACTTTGGGTTTCAGGAAATTCACTAAGGGGTACCGATTAAAATATAATTGGGAACCGCTGCTTTAGAGCAATAATTTAGTAATTTAGGTAGGTACTTACACAATTTTCTATACATTTCAACTTGTGTACCGTGTGGGGCCGGTACTTAAAAAGAATAGCCCCACTGCATCTCTACCCATGCATGTCGTAAAAGGCGACTAATGGATAAGAACAAGATGCCGTGCTAAAGGGCGACAGGCTCGCCACCTCTCACCTTGGGACGGTACTTCCACCGAGTCATGCAGCAGGTGGGTTTTCGTGCCTTACTTGCTGCTTGATCGATTGAATGTTGTTCGAATACTGTGCGAAACGTGTTGGTCGGTGTTGTGCTGTAATTTACCAGAGTTCTTGTAGCACAACACTGATTACTCTGCTTACCCCGTTTTTCGGGATTCAGCGTGTGTGATATGTATGTATGTATTCAACTTGTTCAGAGCAGAGCAGCGTAGGTAATCCAGATATCAATTGGTGGTTTTGATTTTGATTTTTCAGCAGCCAGAATTTAAAGATAAAGTATAAATTTTTTCTAGAGATAGGTACTTACTAAATTACCGTTTTTATGGATACATTAAGTCACATTGAATAAAAAAAACAGATCATGTAAAAATCTAGTACTTACCAATATTATTTATGTTGGAAAATACGTTTTTTAAGCTGACCTTACTGTACTTATTTTTTATCTTTTTATTTGTACCTATAATTTGAAACAGAATCTGGTATACAAACTTACGAAACGGTAACGGAATCTATTCTCTACTTTTTTTTTTATGGAGACTGACACGGTTGGCTACATCACCTACAACATCCGTGATATCAGCAGCCCATAACACCGGGTGAACTAGGTGCCATGTCAGTGCTTCCCTTCATTTATTCACTTCACTTTCACTATATCCCTTCACTTATTAAATTATATAAGAATGCATTCCCTATATTATATTAAACAGTAACAGAATGAAATCCCTACTTATTAAACGATAATGGAATATACAGGGCGTTGTAACGGCCAGTACAATAATTTCGCCAGCGCAATCCTCATGTTTTTCCGAGACAAAAAATTAAATGAAGTTTTTTTTTTAATTTATGTTTTCGTCAAGTGTAATTTGACGCGCGCAGGGGAAGGGTGCTAGCGCGGGAACGGTAGAGGTCGAAAACTCACGCCGCGCCGCCGCCGCACATCTCGCTCCGCGCACTCGTCCCTGCTCGCTCACTCACCCCGCGCCTTTCATTCCCACGATCGTGCAGAACATTAGATAATTTTTACACATAAATCAATTAGTAACTTTTTATTTAACACGTTGACTGCCGCGCCGGTCACCGGTGACCGGACCCTGCCCTGTATTGAGGCGCCACGTAGGTCACCGGTGACCTCAAGGCAGACCTGTTTTCGAAACGAATTTTTGGGCCGTAGGACACAGTTATCGTACATTTCTCACTGGTTGGTGACCGGAGCGGCGCCGTAGAACATTTCTTCCACGTGGTTTTCGACTGTCTATGAAATTGTGAAAAATATTAGGTAAAATGTAAGGGATGAGAACAAAAAAAAGTATGATCTTCTGACCAGGACTATTATAAAGTTTATTAAGTAATTAAAAGGCAACATTAAACACAAAAATACAAAAGGAAACTTATAAATAACGATGACACTTATTAAAACAAAGTAATCAGTAAGCGGATTCACCGGGACAGTCTTTACAGTATGTTGCTACTTTCTTTGCCTTATTTTTGGCCTCTTTTGGACCATACGTTTTCGCGCAGTTTTTGTAGCACTCTACACAAAAACGGCTGGTGTTGCGGACTTTACCCTCTTATTTTAGATATTTATGAGTGACCGGAGGTGTGACCTCTCGGCGCCCTCGTAACGAATATTCATTTTTTCTCATTAAAGCGCCGTGTAGGTCACCGGTGACCTTGTGAGGTTTTTTGGAAATATCTACAGAACCCTTCTACGTATTGAACTCTAAATAGTATATTATTCTATATTTCGGCTTAGCACATCTATTTTCAGCAAAAAGTTTTAATGTAATTTTTCATGTTTACTCTATGGCAGTCAACGTGTTAAGTGAAATTCAGAAAAAAGTTATTTGACTTTTTTGTTACTATTGATGCCAATAATCATTTCCTAAATTTAATGTAGTGGCCGTTACAACACCCTGTATTGCCTATTTATTAAACGGTAACGGTATGTGACAGCTGATGCGTCAAGATGGAGCACGCACAACTGCAGACAGCGGACGGACAGACGGCGCAGGTGGTGACGGTGAACGGCCAACAACTGCAAGTTCTGCAGATGAATAATCCCTCGCACATGATCCAGGGACCAAACGGGCAGCAGATCGTTGTACACGCTATACCTGCATCGCAACAAACTATACAGGTTTCTATGACTATGGTCGTTTTTCGGATGGGGTTTCTGGAAATTTCCAAGGATTGTGTTTTAAAATGCATTGGAATACTTCAAAAGAATAGCCCCACTGCATCTCTCCCCGTGTATGTCGTAAAAGGCGACTAAGGGATATGACTCCCTTCTTATATTACTAGGTGGTAGGGTTTAACCCGCCCGGGTTGATACAACCGCACTGAATGAAAGGTCGGTCGAAACGGCTATGTAAATAGTTTGTGTTTTCCGTCCAGTTCAGTGTAGCCGGCACGACCGAAGGGAAGCACTGACGTGGCACCAAGTTCACCCGGTGTTATGGGCTGACATCACGGATGTTGTAGGTGATGTAGCAAACCGTGTCAGTTTCCATAAAAAAAAAACAGTAATATTCATTAATATTCTATTTCACAAACACATGGTAGTATGTTTCTAACAGTGAACATTACTATACATTAAAAAATTGTTGTAAAAAAAACATTGAACCGACTTCAAACCCTAAAAAGTATTAAATAATATTTTGATCTTGAGTAGAAGGCGGTACAAAAACACAAGAGGGTCCATCTATACATTTTTAGGTATGCTTTTGTACCGCCTTCTACTCAAGATCAAAATATTATTACTTTTTAGGGTTTGAAGTCGGTTCAATGTTTTTTTTACAAATTTTTTTTTATTTCACTCGTTTTAGTAATATCACATAATATTAAAAAACGGTTGATGGGAAGTGGGTGATTGAAAATTACCTAGTGCGAATGTGTCCATCCCTTAATTTCCCACCCTTGCGGGTGGTATTCTTTCAAACAATTTATGAAAGGACCTGCCCCTGAGATATATTATACTCATGAAAAAAAGAATCATTAAATTCGGTTAACAATTGGCGGAGAGATCGAGTAACATAACACACAAAAAAAAAATACAGACAAATTGAGAACCTCCTCCTTTTTGTTGGGAGTCGGTTGAAAATATAATGTCCAATGTTAACAAATGTGACTGAGTTTGCAGAACACTATAAAAGAAGGTAACTTATGCCCAACACATTTGCTTCTAATAGTGGTTGGATGGATAGGGGTGAGCTTTCCATTCGACTCAATTTTGAGATTCAATTTATTTATTTGTATTAATATAATTGGTATTTCATGCGGCCTATAGATCGGAACTCCACAGATCCAGGTAGTTGTATAAATTCCTGTTACTTCATCTACATAAATAACGTCACAGCTATGTTCCAAGGATGTAGGCAGAGACATTGTATCTCCATGTGCCACAGTTCTACCTGACACACCTACCATGCCTCTTCCACAGGCATCTTTTCCTCAATCCTTTTTTATGCAATTGGATGGTGGGAATGGAACCAACTTAGCTAAAATACAGAGAATTAAAAAATGGGTGCGTGTACTTATGTTATGTAGTTAGGTATACTTCTTTGGTCTCATCCCTCCTTGACCCCTTCTCGACCACTTGACCCCTCGAGCTCGCTTCAAAGGCAGCACCGCGCAATACCTACATTCAAATAATTGTTATGCTGTGATGATGATGTGACGTTTTTTCTGAGTTTACTCCCCATTTTCATAAAGTTAAAATAATTAAACAATCATAACTTCAAAAATTTAATCATTATGTAAAGTTTTTGCATTATAGTGTAACAATTAATTTTTTCGCATTGCAGGTGGCTGGAGGTCAGCAGTTGCAACAGATTCAAGTTGTCCCCGTGTCCAGCTTACAGGGTGAGCATACAGCAGTTTTTAAAAATTCTCCCTCTCACACTGATCTGAGCGCTACAAGTGCACTTGTGAAGACTTGTCTCTGTCTTTCATATATGACAAAAGACAAGGTAGGTGCTTAATTTTTTTTTTATGTAAGCCGCTATGGGCCATAGGGCCCAGCGCACACGCTCCGACCAGCCAATGTCACCTCCGAAAACATGCCATACCGGAGCATTCCCTTTGGATTGCTGGCTATACTGGACACACAGAACACAGCCGCGGCTGCTATGCGGCCATCTTATGTTCAGTGCGGTGGTATCAACCCAGTCGGCTACAATTTGAGCCAACCACCTAGTAAGCGGCAAGGGAAGAGGCACCTACAGTTTTAGGTACCAGTTTCGAATGCTGAAGCAGCAGATGTAGTAGGTATGCACATACATTTTTCCATCAAATAAAACTCATTGGAACATTTCGGCTGGATTCGAACCTCGAACCCTAACATTAAAAAATCCAAGCCAAGCTTCGACCACCTGCTTTCTATTTTTAAAGCAGGGTCATGCCTCACTCCTGGTTGGCTCAACATCTAGGCTGGTAAGCATTAATTACAGACTAGATCCTTAATTTACCAGAGTTCTTGCAGCACAACACCGATTACTCTATTGTCGGGATTCAGCGTGTGTGATATGATGATATGATAGATCCTTATAAATAAACGACTTGTTCCAAGTTAGCTCCAGGTATTTCATGGCAATAGTCTGTTCACCGAGTCGACCTAGTATGGCGCTCTCTCTGTCCCACACTGGCATACAAATGTTATGGACTAAAAATGAGATCACCCACCCACATGCACATTCATGCACGTGATTGGATGTATGCGGGCTATGCATCCAATCAAATTCAAGGCCACATTTCCAGTACTAGGTTAACTTGATGAACAGACTATAGAGTCTGGAAATGTCGAATGGTACACTCCAAGTGCAATGCTCGGCTCATTGAAACGCTGCTCTTCTAACAGGCGGCACGACCACGGTTCAGCAACAGCCGATGCAGTTGGTGCAGACAGCGGACGGACAGACCTTTCTGTATCAGCCGCCCGCTCCGGCTGCACAGACCATCGACCAGCATCAGATCTTGCACCAACCTACCGGTGCGTGTTATCTTCTATGAGCTTCTATCGTTTTTAGGGTTCCGTACCTTACGTGTGCCTATTACTAAGCCTACTCCATCTCTGTGTCTGTCTGTCTTTTGAACTGTAGTTAATAGGTAGCCAGTCGAAATTTTCACAGAATACGTGTTATTATAATGAATATCCTAAATGAAAATCCTAACAAAAAAAGTAAAAAAAATGGGTGTCCCCTTTGAAACTGGTTTTTTTTAAGTTTTTTTTTTTCCTTTTTGCTCTATCGTGAAAACAGTAATACAAGCGTCACACTTTGTGTAATTAATGATTATAGTGCAAACTCTACAATCTAAACTCAAAGCATAACAACAAATAATAATAAAAAAAAAAATCCTATTTCATGGTGGTACGAAACCATCTATAAGCATTTGCAATGGCTTCACAAGTCACAACAGGCCAGGTGACAGACAGACATGACCGTGTCAGATCCCATAATGCAACTAACATAATTGGTTTAAATTTTTCAGGCATTGACTGACTAATGTTTAGTTTTAGTTCCATTAGTTACTACTCTCTGTTTTATGTTTATATGTTAGTACCTAAGCACATACTCGCTTTATATATATTTTTAATTAGAAAATCTGCAAATCGAAAATCATTGGAAAAAATAAATCCCGACCAGGATTCGAACCTGGGTCTCTGGCTTGAGCTGCCAACGCGATAACCAACTACGCAACCGGGCCGTGACGTATTATCTCCAAATTTTCGATCTTATTGCACCTTCATGCATGATGTGATGTCGCATAATTTTTGCGAAGAGTCAACTTGCACGGTTCCATATTGAACAATGAGGTTCAATATGGCCTCATACATCACGGCCCGGTTGCGTAGTTGGTTATCGCGTTGGCAGCTCAAGCCAGAGACTCAGGTTCGAATCCTGGTCGGGATGTATTTTTTCCAGTGATTTTCGATTTGCATTTTTCTAATTAAAAATATACTCTCTGTTTCTCCAGTCCTCCCGACCTTCAGAGGTACGGAAGCACTGATCGCCTCGAACTTACTTAATGTCGTAATTGTGCGCATTTTGCAGTGATCAACCTAAATGGCAACCTGGTGCAGCTCGGTGTGGGCACAAGCCTGCAGCAGCCGGCCATCGTCAACCAACCTAACATTGTTATGGTGAGTGTACCGGCCGGGTAGAGAGCGTTTCAACTAAATCTTCCCTTCGCTGCTATGTTGGCTCCACTGTCTATCTGTGAAAACAGCGTTTAGGAAGGTGTGGATCTAAGCTTGCGATGGCTTCACCGAACATATCCGGGCCCATCGGCAGTAGAGGAGGGTATTAATCGAGGCCGGGACTAGCGAGTGGCCACTCTAAATTTCCCGCGCATGCTTCACGTTTCGGCTCGCTTCAAGCCCTGCTATGTGTACAGGTTTACCCGTAATTATCGGTATGCACCGTATTTATTATACGGTAAATACCGATTACATTATTAGGTAATATAATCTTCACAATCTGGCAACACGAATTTAAGCACTGACGGTGACACTAACAGTAGATCCAACATAACGGCGAAGGGAAGATTTAGTTGAAACACTCTCTAGTATTGATGCCAAAGGTCATTGCAGCTCGTATGATGTTCACACTGCTCAGAAATCGAATGTTAGGTCAGACGGGCAAGTGTGGGGGAAGCAGTTTTGTACCGTGTGGGGCCGGTACTTTAAAAGAATGGGCCCACTGCATTGCATCTCTCCCCGTGTATGTCATAAAAGGCGACTAAGGGATATGACTACCTTCTTCTATTACTAGGTGGTAGGGTTTAACCCGCCCGGGTTGGTGACCGCACTGAATGAAAGGTCGGTCGAAACGGCTATGTAAATAGTTTGTGTTTTCCGTCCAGTTCAGTGTAGCCGGCACGACCTAAGGGAGGCACTGACGTGGCACCAAGTTCACCCGTTGTTATAGGCTGACATCACGGATGTTGTAGGTGATGTAGCCAACAGTGTCAGTTTACATAAATTAAAAAAAAAAACAGAAAAAATGAACAAAACTTACCAAGTGAACATCGGACAAGCGGATAGTAACATTTGGTGCAAAGAGCAATGACGTATCATGTATTCTACTAGACCTCTTACCCGGGCAACAGCCTTCGCTCCACCGCGGTGGAGTAACCATTACGCGGAGGGACCCTCTTGAGACTAGTAGCTCGCGAGCGACCGAACGCGGCGGACGCGCCGTCCGCGCGCTCGCTGCCGTCCGTCTGCGGCTCGCATCGCGCCAGTCATTATGCCCGGTTGTGTGTTGCGATATTGCAAAAATCATACCAAAAATATTGGGAAAACTGATGGCATCTCATTTCATAGGTAAGTATCACTTCATTGTGATCTTAATATATAAGGTCTTTCAAAATTAGTTAATAGTACGCTAAGGGGGGGTTCTGCATCATATAGGGAGTAAAACCTATATACAATTTTTTGGACCTTGGGCTTTTTTTATGAAAAATGTTTTTTATGTATGAAAATGTATGTATGTAAAAAAATATGTGGTTGATTTTTATAGCCTAATCGATTCATTTTCATAACAGTAACAAAAAATTCTTCATTACCATTTTGATGTAACACGTGTAAGTTGGTAAAAAAATCAAATTCTTTCTATTCCATACTAATAAAACTAAAATTGTGGTTTTCACAATTTCTGAAAGAAAGAGATCTATGTGATGGAAGACTTTTTTCTTCCTGGCATGAAACTGAAACGATTAAGAAAAGATTTTTTTTTTACATTTTACATTATTATAATTTTTTTTTTGTAAACAAAAATCTTTGTTCCTCAAAAGTGATTTATTTACCATACAGAACCCCCCCTTAGCGTGCTATTAACTAATTTTGAAAGAACTTATATATATAATATCTTGTTTTCCATGTGCTTAGAAATATTTGGTTCAACTGGCCAATTAGGGCTGTCACAACGCTACTTCAATTTGAAAATTTTGTACATTTTATGTATTGACCTCGCATTACAATAACATAAGCATTATTTAATTAAACAAATAAATTGAACGCGCTCATTAGGGCTGCCACATATGAATGATTAGAAATAGAGTTCTGGGATATCATGTATGAAAGTAAATAAATATGTATTAAACTACGTTAAAATATGAGAGTGAATTGACCGCTAATTAGGGTTGTCGCTATTCTTTTAATTTTTTTTAATTAGTAAGTAATTGAGAAATTTTCAAGAAAATAATTTTTTTTACAAGGTTTCCACATCCTACTTAGGGATCAATACGAGAAAGATGGATAAAAATAGTCCAAGATGATACATTGTTTAAGGGAAAGTGAAAATTTAAATTTGTGTAAAGTGAAATTTCAATTATTTTGTTTAAGTACGGAGGAATAGAATAGAATAGAATAGAATAGTATTTTATTCATTTGTACACATACATTATTAATACATTAACATAAATGGAGCTAATTAGTAGGTACAAAAGAAAGGGCGTTAGGCGCAGCATATGGCCACTCGAGTGTCTCAAGGGCCGCTGTTTTTAAGCCTAGCCTACATTAATACTACAATTAAATTAAATCTAAAGAACTATATACAAAATTAACCACACTACATACACATTTACACAATTTTTACAAGTTTACACAGGATGGAGGAAGAGTTATTTTAGTTGTGTTTGTGTGTGTAGTCCAAAGTATACCTAATGGTTTTTTTAGTTATATATATATATATTTTTTTTAAATAAATGCTGCACTCTTTATTTTATGTATGTTTGGTTTGGAGATTTTAAGTTTAGTCCAAGGCCAAGACCGCAGTTATGAATTCTTTATTATTAAGTTTAGTTTTTTAGATATTATTCTAGTTATTAAGTGTAGGTATTATAAGAATACAAAACGGCTTTACTCGCGGTCGAAATACGAGCTGTGTGGCTCGACGTTTCGGGCCAAACGTATGGCCCATCATCATGAGCACTCTGGCCGAAATGTCGAGCCACACAGCTCGTATTTCGATAGCGAGTAAAGCCGTTGTTACTTCTTAAAATGTCAAATAACCACGGTAATTTAAAAACCCATATAAGTTTAGGTATGTATTTCAAGTTATTATGGTTCTGTATTTTAAGTTTAAATACATGAAAACGTTTTTTTCGACGAAATTCACTATCTGTTTTCTTCTATAATCCTTTAAAACGTCCCACTGCTAGGCACGGACTCTGCCCACTGACATAGGAGGTATTGTTTTTATTGTTGTTGTTTTATTGTTTATTGAGTATTCTTATGACAGTCATATTGCACTCGAACTTGTCACAATTTGTTATATCCGGTTCGATTACTCGTACATGGTGACCAGTGGAAATCAGAAGCAGTTTACACAAAAATACCTTTCATAGACCAGTGTGCACTAGTTACCTAACTTTATTTTTCTTCATCGGAGCGATCGTACCTATTCGTTATGAAATGCACGTATATCAATCCTTATCAAGGAAATAAATAAGTACATTAGTTAGTGCCCGGGATTTGAACCCGCAACTTCTGCATTGAGAAGCGTTACCACTAGACTACGGGCACAATTAACCATAATACCTACTCGTAAAATAATAAATCGAAAAATATATTTTTGGTAGACTAAGTGACAACCCTACGTATTCCAATGCACGTGTTGCCTGACCGGCCGGGCCGGCCGGGCCGCTAGCCGCTAGTCGCTCGCTAGCTAGCCCCTCTCCCGCTCGCTTCCCGCCCCGCGCGGCTCAGCGTTCCGCCACCCCGCTACCTTACCTCATACCTCAGCTATTGGCCGTCATTTCTCTGTATTCTTTCTTCGTAGTGCTCACTCTATATATAAAATCTCTTTGGCAAAGAGTAATGCATTCTGATGTGATGCATCGTGTGGGGCGGTACTTAAAAATAATAGCCCCACTGCACCTCTCCCCATGCATGTTGTAAAAGGCTACAAAGGGATGAGGATGAGATGCCGAGCTATAGGGCGACAGGCTAGCCACCTCTCACCTTGGCACAGGCCTTCCACCGAGTCACGCAACAGGTGGTTCTGCGTGTCTTACTTGCTCCTTGATGTTATCTTGTCTGAAGTATTCAGAGATAACAATAGTTCTGTCTAGGTCGCAGTGATAATAGCACTCGGGGGCCTACACTCACAACTTCTAATCATAATGCATTCTGATAGAAACATTGGACGTTTTTCTATTACAGTATGTTACATTCATCTTATTAATTTAATGTATAAAATATTTGCAATCAGATGACTCACTGTACTATCCTGACTGTGGTGAGGGTAACGCTGGTTGGTTTTTACATATTGGTTGGATTGGACCTTTCATGTCGCAAACGCAAATAGATACTGAATATAGAAAAAAAGATAAATGGAAGGATTTCCTTAGCTTAGCAGGTATTATAAAGCACAAAACAAACATAAAATAAACCATTTGTAAAAAACATAAACATAATGTTTTTTTCTTTTTTCAAATTTTTCCTTGTTTTTCATTCATCTGTTTTTGTTGGACATTCGTCTGTTTTTTTTTATGTTTGGCTTGCTTCATGCTCGTTTGGCTCGCGAGGGGATCGGCCCGTGCCAGACCCTGTTAAGATACTTTATTATTATTTTATGTGGTAAATTCTTCTTGAGTCTACATGGTTTAATCCTATCTTGCATAAGCTCTTGAGCAATCTCATAGGTGTGCATCAATTCTTGGTTTATGCATAAAAGTAAATTAACATTATGTTGGCAGTGGCAGGTAGTTGTGCGTGATGGGTGACGGAGCGAAATAATATACGCACTGTCAGCATACAATACAGTTTTAATCAGTGTTAAAACATATGAATGCGATCAGGAATTCACAATAGAAGAACAACACGATACAAAATTACATTAGACGAGACAGACGACAGATAACCGAACAGAAGATCGAACAGGAAGGAACGGACATAAATTAAAGAGGAAGAGATGTGTTGCCACTTTCAATAATCTATATTGAACATAGACAAACATACGTAAATTATAAATTGGCGTTATGAAACATAGCTACTCATTTCCCAACGCATTATAAGTACATAAAAAAAATGTTTTTTTCTACTTCT
This sequence comes from Nematopogon swammerdamellus, assembly GCA_946902875.1. Taxonomy (NCBI): domain Eukaryota; kingdom Metazoa; phylum Arthropoda; class Insecta; order Lepidoptera; family Adelidae; genus Nematopogon; species Nematopogon swammerdamellus. The sequence continues at coordinate 6,068,732 of OX336354.1, read as the reverse complement.
GCTATCTGCTATTAGCCATTCTTGCCATGATCAGATGATTTGCATTTCATCATATGGTGCTGTGGTAGATGTTCCATCGAACATCATACTGTATTCATTTCAACATTATGTTCGCGGTCACTCATTATCATTAAAACTAAAATGGCCCACACATAGAACCAACCCCAGGAAGCATTTTCTGACGCACCGGGTCGTAAGGGCCTGGAACAAATTATCTGAGGACACCGTCAGCGCCCCCTCGGTTAATTCTTTAAAAAACCAATTAGACAAAAAAAAACAAAACAAAAAACAAACAAACAAAAATACTTAAAAACAATAGAAGTGCACTCATAAATTAATAAACAGAATACACGCACCAGCTGTTAGCTGTCAGTGTTTAAAATAAATAAATAAAATAAATAAATAAATAAATAAAATGTTTGCCGCATGTTCAGCTTCTGTTGTCCAACACTGAGGATGTGCCGTCACTCGAGGCAAACACATCAAATAAATACTCATTTTTAAATTTACGGATTAACAGTGGTTATTGAAGACTTACATAAGTCGACGTTTCGCCCGCTACGTCACGGGCTTCTTCAGGAACTGCGGGAGTTCCTGGAGCCGACGTCTGGTGTCCGTTGTACCAGTTTGACGTCTGGTACAACGGACACCAAACTAAGGCCGGGGCTATAAGCAGTCGTTTTCCTCCGGTCCGGAGGGAAATAAGACACGCCTACTTTCTGCATGCTGTGGACTACAAGGAGTCCGGAATAAAAATTGTCCCACTCTGTCGCTAGCGACGGTGAGTGAAGGACGCGTGCACAAGCACAGCTACCCAGAGTTATGGATCGTTTGTTGAAGTGTTATGTTTGGCTGTCGCAGTGAATAAAAGAAGAAAGAAGACTAAACGGAGATACTGCGTTCACCCATTCCATATAAATAAGCGACGCGCGCCGCGCTCGAATGGCAAAAAAATTCCGGAACGGACACGCGCGGGCGCGCTTGTGGTCCACTACATAGAACTGCATACGTTCGTTACACTCCGATTCCGCACGAGTCGGTAAAAAAAGCACCGCGCATGCGGTAAAACCGGAGCATGCACAGGTTTTTTTCCGGAACGGACGCTATCCGCTTGCATATAGTCCGCGAGCACAATGTTCATATATTTCTTTGGAATGCGGTTTGAATGCTTTCTGGAGGCGTGGCTTATTTCCCTCCGGACCGGAGAAAAACGACTGCTTATAGTCCGGCCCTAACATAACTAAGATAACGGTTACAGATGGTGAACGGGAGCGGCGCGAGCGGCAGCCCGGGCGCGGCGTCGAGCGACGCGGGCGGCGGCGGCGCCGGCGCAGGCACCTCCACCTCCGCAGACGACGAGCCGCTGCTGTACGTGAACGCGCGACAGTACAAGCGCATCATCAAGCGGCGAGCCGCTCGCGCCAAGCTGCATGACCTGGGCAAGATACCTAAGGAGCGGCCAGTGCGTATTCTGTTCTGACGGGTGATAGCTGAAACATGGATTCCACGTTATAACTGAGTAGGTCGCTTCCCTTCTTACCTTACTAGGTGGTAGGGTTTATCCCGGCCGGGTTGGTACCACCTAGGGTTTTCGCGTACCCGGTGTTTTTTCATAGCCGGATATCGGGTATTTTTTTTTAATATATACACCTGGGTATGACATTATGTATAGCTATATGCAAGAAAAACTGTTGCAAGAAGAGGATCTAACGCTGGAAAAGGCTATGAAAATTGCAAAACGTGTGGAGATATAAAAAAACTAAATAAATCAGCCAGCAAGAATGGAGAAGAATCAACAATTTATAGTTTAAAATGAAAAGGAATAGATGCTCTATCCCTTTCCTTCTTCGACTGTTAAAGACAACCAATTTTAAGCAAAATACAATACACGGAAACGGAGATAAATCAGCTAAAAGACATCTGAATGTGAATGAAACTGCTGAAAATTAATTTTTTTTAATTTTGTATATAGATTTAATTGTGTTTGTTTAATATCTATTATAATAATAAAAAAAAAAACAATGTGAAACAAAGAACATCATATAAAAAAAAAAAAAATTTATTCAAATAAGAAAAAACAAAAGAAAAAGAAAAAAAAAGACAAAGAAAAAAAAAAAAACAAGAATATGCAAAAAAAAAGACAAAAAAAAAATAAAAAAAAAAACATGAAGCACTTCCTATAACTTTCTTCAATATTATTCATATTGTTATTTTTTATAAGTAAGTGGGACGCCCCCCGGCTAGGTGGACAGATGACCTAAAAAAGGTAGCCGGGAGTGGATGGATGAGAAGAGCGGAAGACCGCGTGTGGTGGCGTGCCTTGGGAGAGGCCTATGTCCAGCAGTGGACCGATACAGGCTGATGATGATGATGATGATGATGAAATTATGTACATTGTGTTTGGAATATTTTCTTATTTGTATTGGCAGAAACCTTTCCCAGACAGGCCTGGTCAGCCAGGGAGAGTAGACCGCACCTCGCGAACGCGAGAGGCCGAAACCCAGCATAGGGTGCGCTGTAGCGTTTTAAATTACAAAATTTAAAAAATTATAAATGAAGCGCATTAGGCTATAATAATAAAAAAAAAATATCTATTATGAGGGGCATGTAGTAATTTATCTGCAGAAGGAAAAAACTAATACAAACAACATTACCTCACTCAATTCACCGGCCGTTTATGGCCACAGAGTAAATAATCACTAAGTTTATCTATGGCTGGCACAGGCAACCAGTGTTGCCAACTCGGCTACTACAAAATATGGTAATGTGGTGTTAAAAAATGCTGATAAAAAACGCTAACCGGAAAAAAATTATACCCGGGGTCCCGGGTGTTCTGGGAAATTTTACCTGGGTACGAAATCGCCTGTAAACCTGGGTATACCCGGTCCCAGGTACCCAGGTAGAAAACCCTAGTACCACCGCACTGAACGAAACGTCGGTCGAAACGGCTATGTAAATAGTTCGTGTTTTCCGTCCAGTTCAGTGTAGCCGACATTAAATGAAGGGAAGCACATGGCACCTAGTTCACCCGGTGTTACGGGCTGACATCAGGGATGTTGTAGGTGATGTAGCCAAACGTGTAAGGGTAAAAAAAATTTTGCTGCGACTTGTTTGAGGTTGAGGTTTGTTTTAGGGGGAGCGGGGGGGGGGGGGGGGGGGGGAGATTAGAGGGCATTTAAATCACACCAAAAAAGTATAACTTCTAATGCTCGTATCCAAGTACACCTGGTACTGGTCAATCAAGTCACCGTGCTCAAAAATCGAGTGGAAGATCATACTAAGCCCGTTCGAAGTTCGCCCGGTCGTGTAATACTGCAGTCAGCTGTGGGAAGCGTGCCCACTTTACTTGTTGGATTCCTTGGACACTATCCAAGGAATCCAACAAGAAAGTGTTATTACTACTCTAGCATTACTCATTCCTACCATACGCCACGAACTGTCTTCTGTACCCACCTGTGAAGTTATTGAAAACTGAGTATATTATATCCTCATTCCTCAGTGTGCATATGATCAGTGTGAAGTCTATAGCTAAAGTTATTTTCCTTTACATTCACACACGCAATTATTTTGTTACTACCTACTTATATCTCACAACATATTACTCTCAAACATACTAAAGTTGACTGGGAGAAATCCCTGTAAGGGATAAGTCCGCCTTTGCCTCTCATGTAAATTACTTATCGTTTGTTACTTACTTCAAAATGTTTTGGAGCAATAAAGTGTTTATATCTTCTATCTATCTATCTATCTATATCATTTGAATGAAAACAGCTTTCTCACGGTGTCTTCGGCCAAACAAATAAAGAAATAAGAATAATTGTATTGTTGATTGTATTACAGAAATACCTACACGAGTCGCGGCATCGACACGCCATGAACCGGATACGAGGCGAGGGGGGCCGCTTCCACTCTGGCATGCGCAGGTAATTCCATACTTCCATACAATATATGATGACGCTAGTAAACAGGCAGCTGTTGCTGGGCGAATCTCGCTGAATCTAATTATTTTATGAGTACTATTTTCTCCTTAAAACTCGTCTCTTTGTTGAATAATGCTCCTGTATCCACAATTCTAAACAATTCTAAACAACTTTCATCTCCGCTTCCGTAAACGGAACTGGAGATAAAATTGTGATAGACATCATTGTGTTCAATCGAACAATTTCTGCCCGCTCCGTTCTTTCATTTGAACATAATTTCAAGTATATAGAATGAACACCTTCATTAGACCCGGCATGCAAGAGCAACTGTACTGTCTGATGACTACTATTCGCAATTATTAGCCATATAATTATATGTAAAGCAGATTCAGTATGAGGATAAAGCATATTTGTAGCGAAATATACAACGCATATTCAGTATGAAAATAAAGCATAATTGTAACCAAATGCCTGTAGTCGAGGCAATAAAAATAAAAGATAAAAGTTGCCTGTCAGGCCTTATTGTCCAATCCAGAAGCTGACTGATTGCTCTCACTCTGTCGCAGGGATAAATCGGAAGACAACGATGACATGGACAAATTGAACTGTATAAAACCTGACGGAATGAACGTCACTATTATACATGTAAGTATAAATACCCTTCTATTATTTATTATTTGATACTGACATTTTAAGCCGGATACACAAGGGGGCAAATACCCTTGCAACAAGCCGCGCAATATGGAGCCTATATGCCGCGGCAACATAGCACGGCATTTACGCGCCGCGGGACATGTTGCAGGTGATAACTCTACTGGTGTGTTCAGACAACATGTTCCAATATGTGCCCCGTAACTTACACAGTAGAAGTCGCGGGATACGTTCCGCCACATTCCCCGCAGTGTGTTGGCTAAAGCCCACAGAATGCACTTGTAATTATCGTAATATCAGTTAATCGTACAGTGGATTTCAAGAAACACAGGTTTTAGATAACTGGCAAGCATTTCATTGAGTGCAATAAAACTCTTAGGTCTTCAGCAACACTACAACTCATGTAGTTTATTGGAGACCTCAGTGTTAAACAAATGCTATAAGTTTTGTTTTTGAGTAAGTACCATATTTTGTGCGGACTGCAAGCTTCAGTTCCAATAAGTGACTCTAGTATTGTAGCAAATTGTGAGTTTCTTTCATTCGTTCTTTGAATAAATGCCGAAATATTATATTCAACATTTCACCAAATTTCATAACAAATTGTCCGCAGGAGGAAGAAGAAGAAGAATCGACCCACAACGCGACGCAATGGCGGAGGCTCGCGCCCCACCAACCCCTCAATACAGCATAGCGTTAGCCGCGGACTGCGTCAGCCAAGGCACTGCGCTAGGGGCCAAGTTCTTCTACCTATATCTTCTACTTCATGTTCTCCTGGTACTCTGTGATAGACGTAATGGGGGAAAAGGACTGGAATACAGAGGGATGGACTTCTGTAGGCCTTAGTGTTTTGTCGTGTTCTAATAGTACTGTGATGGACACAGTAGGGGAAAATGTAAGGGAATACAAAACATTGGTAGAGCTCTTTTTCTTCATGTGCAAAGGTAATGGGGAAAAGAGAAGACTCTGTAGGCGTGGTATATTCATATTTGGTTATGTTCTTCTGTCTGGTACTGTGACTAATTCTACGAAATAAGAGGAAGAAATACATAAAATGAACACAACGAAAGGAGGAGAAGAACTTTCTTAAAGACATAATTTTATGGTAATTTGCATGACAGTTACGGATACGAACTTTCAAAATTCATTGAAAGTTCAAATGTGTGTTGTCAGTCAACAAGTGAATGATCACATTTTTAGGGCTAGGCTACTTGAATCATGTTATTCAAATGCGAATAGTAGACTGAAAATGCAAACATATCTTATGGAAAATTATTTAAATGCAGCATGAATGCTTTTTGGATTTCTTTCAGTTGGCCAAGTTATGTAATCAATTCCTAATTTGACTTTTACGGAGAGTTTTATTTCACTTTTGGAATATAGCTAAAACAAGCCTTATTGCAGGGGTTCCTGAACTTTTATTGACTATAGATTAAGAAGACCCCTCAAATTAAAATTTCAAGGCGAGGTATGTGCGATTAAAGATTTACTTGGACCTACTTTACTGTTCTCCCATAAACTTATTCATAAACTACGCATGACACACGTAATTCGCTCCATAAATGCGTTCTGTAAAAAAAAGTAGTTTTTGTAATTCCATGGTGCTGGATAAAAATGTTTCCATAAATTGTTATCTTTCTGTCTTAGACTAGTCTAGCTAGAGGATTGACGCTTTGAATACAACGACAACAACAAACCGAGTTAAATTTCACAACCCTTATTTTCGTTAATTTAACAATTAACATACCAACCACTTAATGAAATCTTAAAATATTGTTCATTGCTGTGTTAGTTCAAGTGTTTATTGCATCTAAAACTAGTAAAAATTAAATTATTAAGATTTCGAATATAATAAAATGTTTATAATAATACAGTTGTTCATGATCGTCTAGGCAAGGTGGCCATTGAGGCGTTGCAGAGTGTTCCATAACCTTACGGAACAGATGAAACTCTGCCCAAATTATCGAAGACTTTATGCAATAAACTTTTTGGTCAACCTCGGTAGGTAGCTCAGTGGTGCGGTCGCTCAACTGTTGATCATGATCATAAGCAACCTGGGCATGGTCACTACTTGATGGGTGGACCGTTCGACCGTTGGAGGCTGACCGTGGTTCGGATTCCACGTAAAACTGTAGGTCCCTTCCCTTCATACCTTACTAGGTGGTAGGGTTTAACCCGCCCGGGTTGGTACCACCGCACTGAATGAAAAGTCGGTCGAAACGGCTATGTAAATAGTTGTGTTTTCCATCTAGTTCAGTGTAGCCGACACGACCGAAGGGAAGCAGTGCCATGGCACCTAGTTCACCAAGGTGTTATAATAAAGTAGGCTGACATCATGGATGATGTAGTTGAGGTAGACAACCGCGTCAAGTTCCATAAAAAAAACCTAGTTAATTTGACAAGTTCTGACATACTTATATGAAAGGGGTAAAATTGGGGTTTCTTTAAGGGGGTTTTTTCTTGTCGCAATTATGACGAGGCGCCCAGGTTGGCAACGCCTGCCTTAGTGGGTTGATGTGTACATATGGAATAGTTTTTCAATGTATTTTTGTTACGTGTAGGTGGGTAGTAAGGGGACATAATATAAATGTATTATTGAGGTTTTTATGCAAAATCATAATTGTTCATATAAAGTATATGAATTTTTAAAGTAGTTTTTTGTACCTAGTTTTCTTGATTTTGCAGCACATACTAAAAGACTTTTCAGCAAACCGTTTATTTTAATTTAATGTTTATGTACTTAGTACTTACAGAAGGAAATATGTATGTAATTTTTTTTTATTGTGATCCGTTATGCGTGGCGTCATGGCGTGGCCAAACCACACGCTCCGACCAGCCAATATAATCTCTGACAAGGTAGGCGCCATACCGAGCAGACTTCCCATTGGATTTCTGGCTATACTGGACGAGGAGAACATAGGCTAGATGGGCCCGGCACGATCACATTTATTGCGCAATATAACGGATTGCACAATCAAATTGTTTGGGGATAGTATTGAACTGTGCAAGTTTGAGCGAGTTTTAATTGCATTGCGCAATATTTTTTATCGTACCGTATGGGGGATAATATTGCGCAATATTTTATGCATATATTTTTTTCTTGCATACGCGAAATCATTGACGCTTATGGGCCGTCAATTTTGTTACGTGATAAATATTCTTCGTTTGGGTTCAATCGCCTATTCAATACTATTGCTCAAAAGAGTATGTATTGCATAAATTATATTGTAGGTGTAGGGCGGGCCTAAGGGATGTCAAATAGAGGCTAACGCACTGTATGTATATGGACATCCACATAATTTGTTTATCTGTGACATTAGTTTAAAAACAGTGCAATTTTAGGTTAGATTTTTAGCAGATACAGTTGGCTAAATAATATATTTCAACACGTACTTTTGTAAACCACTTTAACTGCACATAAAACAGGTTAAAAATTGTTTAGGCAGATTTTGTAAATATTGAAATTATATAAGGTGTTTCGTTAGTCATTCTTCATTAGTCATAACTTCGGGAGGGTTACATACACACTCAAATAAACAGGTTACGCAAAAAAAAAAATATGTTTTTACCATTACTTTTCGAGAAATTTAACAAAACATGTTTGCTACCTAAACATTAACCTGTGTGTAACAGCAGGTAACATGCATTGTACGGGGTCAATGACCGTACTATGTTCAAACGCAGAACAGCTGTTTGTTGTAATGTGAGTCACAAGGTCACTATGATTGGTTTTTACAGCTACTTATTTGATTTTATTTTTTTTAGGAGAAAAAATGCTATAAACCTATGTTTTTTTTTCCTAAAGTGTTTGTTTGAGTGCGTGTATGTAACCCTCCCGAAGTTATTGACATGACTAACGAAACACCTTATATTTGTGAGTGTTTTACTGTCTGGTTAATTTTAATTTTTTTTTTATTTTTAATTATGAACAAAAGAAGTTGTATTTAGGCTATTTATTGTGTACATTATGGTAAATTATCTTTAGTAAAAATTTTTCTGCTGGATTGTGGTACCCACAAAGGAAATGACTATATGTATGTATATATTTTTTTGGCATTAGCATTTGATATGGGTGTCCATTCTTTGCGTCTGAATGTTTTAAAAACTGCTTTTAGTGTATTAAAATTATGGAATGTTTCTTGAGAATATTTCTTTTATTTTATTGATAAATTATTATGTATTTCTCAAATATGTATGCAAATGGCAGAAATGGTTGACCTCATAAGATTACTACTGTACATTAGTACAGTCAGCGTGTAAGCGTCCACTGCTGGACATACGCCTCTCCAATTTTCCTCCAGTCCTCCCGGCCTTCAGCGGTACGGAACCACTGCTCTCCGCCGACGCACTTGATGTCGTCGTCCCACCTGGCGGGTACATTACAGTAAATTAGTACATATGTTGATAATATGTGGGGACCCTCCTTCATTTTTTACTTTTTGCTTTTTTTATTCATATATGGTAAATCCACCAAAATAACACATATTCTGTGAAAATTTCAACCACCTACCTATTACGGTTCAAAAGATGCATGCCGGACGGACGGACAGGTAGATGGCGCAGGCTTAGTAATAGGCTGCTGAGGGGTTAGTACTTAAAAACAATATTATCTTGTTATAGACATTGTTTATTAGATTTAAATACAACTTGTATTACGAAAAACAATTAACAGTGTAAAAGTATATAAAAAGTTCAAACATAAAAATAATATTGCAAAACGGAAAGATTCCTTTAAGTTTACTTACATAATTTTTTTCGTTTTTACAAAGTTATTTCTTAAAAATACTAGAATTAATGTGGTTTTACAATTGTTGCCAAACTTTATTAACGCTCTTACGATGTTCACTCCTTGCTTGCTCATCAATGGATATGACTCCCTTCTTATATTACTAGGTTAAACCCGGCCGGCTTGATACCACGGCACTGAATGAAAGGTCGGTCGAAACGGCTATGTAAATGGTTTGTGTTTTCCGCCCAGTTCAGTGTAGCCGTCACGACCGAAGCACTGACGTGGCGCCAAGTTCACCCGGTGTTATGGGCTGACATCACGGATGTTGTAGGTGATGTAGCCATAGCCAACCGTGTCAGTTTCCATAAAAAAAAATCAATGTAACCATAGATGTAACGCATGCTCCACCCGGGCTCCCACTTAAAACGCTATTCTGAGCAGGGAGTGAACATCGTAACTTGTCTATTAAAATAGCGAACCTTCCATTGGTTATACGGCAACAACACACATTTTTACGTTAATAATTCTAAGTACAAATTCACAGGTCAAAGTCATTAGAGAGAGACCCCATGTGTGCCTAACTTGAAATCTTGGTCATACTTCTAGCAAAACTATCAAGTACTTACCTAATATTTAATAAATAGCTTATACATTTTTTGGTGTTCTTGAGAATTCGCTGCTGGGTTCTTAAATTTTTTTTAATGAAAATCTGCGGATGTCTGTACCAAGCAATAGACAAACGAAGGTTTTGGTTGTGTGTGTCGAACAACCAAAACCAGCTCGCAATCGCGAAATCGCACTCCTAAAGCGCCATTCGCTTTTGTTTTGTTGAAACGTATTATTATTGTTAATTCGTAGATTGGACACATACTGAACACGACACATTAATTAATTATTGTTCCCGAGAGCGATAGGTCACATATCCCTCACAGATTTGGACCCGGCCTTTCCGTGGAGGCTTGGGACATGAGATGCCCCCCACTGCATCTTACTACTAGGCAAATCGCTACCTATTCTAACCAATGAAGTAGGTACATACCTATCATTCAATAAAAGTTTTGTGACCAATTTAATTGTTTTTAGCTGTTGCTATTACAATGTTTGTTTGGATGGCTTGCTGGGTGTGCATCCAAAGTGATTTAATGCAGGTTATTTGGATAGGAGATCTTGCATAATTGAACTATATGTCCCAAATACCTATAAAATAGCATGGCATTAAATTGTTGGTCATTGTTGCGAGTGGTGAGGTGCGTTGGCATCGCGGACGCGTTGTATCTCACTCTTGATAGCGCTGATGAGAGGCAGGGCGGGGTCGGGAGGCTGCAGCCGGCCCTCCGCTAACACCAGTGCGGGGTTCACGGTCGGCTGACGTGGTATAGCACCTGTTCCGGCCATCTGGAAACAAGGTCTTACTAGGAGACAAACTTTCCAAGGGAAAATGTTTAACGTATGTACCTAATCAATTAGGGAATCAACTATGAACTTGCTTTTTTAGATATCAACAAAACAAAATAAATACACAAAATATAACATTGCATATTATAATAAAAATAAACTTGACCGGACCGTTCGACACCGTTACCATTGATTTTTGCTTTTATATGTGAAGTATTTCTCAAACATTATTCATCATTTTATCACATTTTATAACACTTACAAAGACAGATGAAACCAGCTACGTACCAACTAAAGACACGTTCAGAAATTAGTAATTTCGTTAGGAGTTCCACAAGGCATTACAATAGGTCCACTGTGGTTTAACTGTTATTGATAGATATAAATTATTTATTAGGTACCTAACGCAACCTAACCTATTGGTACATAAGTACTCCACAAAAATAACATGAACGATTAATATAGTATTGGTGAATTGTACGATTGATTAGTAATATAGTGCTTTCAATGTTAAGTACCTGTGGGCTAGGGGAATCCCAGGCTCGCGCAGGAGGCAGACGACGCTCCAGCATGGGGCGTCTCGGTAACGATGTCCTAGGACGACCGCCTTCTATCACCGGATGTTGGCTAAAAGTTACTGATGTTGTGGGTCTGTGAACGAATATATCTGAATTAAGTACCTAGCTATATTTGAGACTTTAGATAAAAATTGTGATTAACAATCGTTCTCCTCCTGTATGGCTTCAGGTTTCTGATGTCGGGGAAGCAAAAAATACAGTACCCAGTTAAGCTTCGAGACTTTCCCAAGATTATTGCAAAACGTTTCAGATTTCTCGTGACCACTTGAAGGATGGGATTTTGCTTGGTAATTTGGATGGCTACCGTTTTCAATCTCTTTTTACATGGAGTTGTAAGTATAATAATAGTTTGTTTAGATTTTGTTTCGTACCTTACGCCAGCGGATCGTCCTCTAACTGTATCTAGGGCTGTGTAAGGGGATCCAGGCAGTCTTACGTTGTCGTTTCTGGCTTGAGTGATCTCAGCAACTCTGGGATCTGTAAATGTAACATTCAAGATCACTTTTGGGCTCCGTAAACCGCCTATAGTAGCAGGTAGGTCGGTAGGTACCACCACCCTGAATGAAGGGCTGAAGCGGCTAGATAGGTATGTAAATTTCCATTGGATTCTTCTCCCTATGTCGTTACTGGGATCTTACTTCAAAATCCCTATTCAGCCCTACGCTCGTTTTATGTAGAAGTTGATTAATTTCTTGGACGATACACGAGAACAGTTTCACATTCTAGTGTACAGGTTTTCCTCTCGATCATTTCTTTCACCATAGTGACATATTTGTTTCGCACTTTTACCCTAACCTGGCCTAGGGCTGTACTTCAGCACTCTGCACTAGGTACCTACTAGATTAGAGGTCTCAAGGTCTGTGCCTATTGATCGCCTTGAGGCCTTCATGATGCACATAGATTAGCTGGAGCAGCTGGAAACAGAGGAGTTTGCACGAAGGTCCCTAACCAACAGGGATTGCTGTGCTTCGTAGCTGAAGAATAAATATCATCCAAATAAATCAAGCACACCTGCCCCCTTACGTCCGGTCTCCTCCAGCGAGTAAGTCCTGTCGGATGCGTCGCGATCGCGGCTGGTGGGACTGGAGGCGGGGCTGCCGAACAGACTGAACGCATCGTCGACCAGGTCGTTGAAGCGCTGGCGCATGCGTGAGATGTTCCCGCTGCCCTCCTTCACGCGCGACGACTCTTCCCGTCTCGGCGCTGGAAATAACATGACCAATAGATCATCCTTTCCCCTATGGGTATAGTTATATTGAAATGGACATACTTACCAAGAAGTTCTTTGAAACATACCATCTTTTATCCTCTGACAATGCAGATCCCACACCAGCGGACCTATAACCCCCGGGTCTTTCGTCATGCTGCCCAGCCGAACCAACTGCGCCGCCATCTGCCTCCTCGGCACCACGTCGCCAGCTTCAGCCAGCTTTCTCTCAGGCTTGCTCGGCGGTTTCATCTGGCTGGACCGCATGGGAGAGTGGACTGGCGTGTCGAGGTCGAGATGTCTGACGGATACTGGCTCTAGGACTCGCGTTAGGGGCTCGACTGTGTTTCCTCTGGAATTGCAATTTTCAAGTGTGTTAAAAAACGGCGAACCAGAGTTGCTGCATGGTTGTTACATAATGTACTGTATATGTACCCTTCCAAAAGATTGCAAAAGGGCAAAGCTTGCCTGTATTGAATTTCGGTCGAATAATAATAGCTCTTTCACAATTTAGTGGTAGGTAATAGACAAGAAGTCCAGTGATATTGGCATGAAGGCTTAATCCGGTAAAAATACTATGTTAATGGGCTAACAACCAACATCAACAATCTAGCTAGTGTCTAGGTCATTTAGCTAAGCAGGGTTTTCAGGCTTTCATACAGTTGTGCAAAATTCGTGTTGCCAGTATAGAAATAGCAATTTACTGCCATTTTACCTGATACTAAATCTCTATCAGCTTGGCGGAAAGAGGATTGAAGAGTTTACCTCGGGAATGACTTGACAGACGGCATGGACAGATAAGAGGTGGGTGTGGCGGGACCCGATGGCACCCTCACGCTCTCGACGGATGAACTTTCGCTCAGTCCAGCCGACACAAGCAGGCTGTCCGTCGTACCCACTGTAACGAACAGATGGTTTCATCTTGAGAATGTCAGTAGCGATTCTTGTCTTGGACCTGCCGCGCTTCCATCGTGAGCCATAGAAGACCTCTCCTTCTCTTTTCTCATATTGATAGAAAGAGACGGGTCTTCATTAGTGCATTCACAAATCTCACATAGGTCGAATGAGAGGGGCGAAGTGGGTGGTTGCTGGAAACTAACCTTATACCACCCTTGCCCAATGGTCACCCTCCTGAATTAGAATCGAGAGGTTTTGGGTTTCGATGGAGGTCAGTCGATGTATGCGTCCAATGCTGGACATACGCCTCTCCAATTTTCCTCCAGTCCTACCGGCCTTCAGCAGCGGTACGGAACCACTGCTTCCTTCCGACGTAATTGATGTCGTCCACCTGGCAGGTGGAGGTGTTCATGTATACCGTAGATTTATTTATAGAATGTCCTTCTCACTCCTCCGGATGGTAGGACGTACCGAAGTACGAGAAATTTGTAATAGGTTCGGTTGGCTTTTCTGCCTCTAAGCTTTTGAACACTGAGCCCAATGTCAAAGACTCTTGTCTCGTATTTGGTTCTAAAAATGTACTTTGTTCCTTGTCGATCAATAGACTGACTGCAATGCAATTATGTCAGCCTCGTTAACTCAGTCGACTGTTGTTAAGCAACCCTGAGCGCGGTCAGTACTTGGATGGGTGACCGCTCGACCGTTGGAGGCTGACCGTGGTTCGGATTACACGTAAAACTATAGGTCCCTTCCCTTCTTACCTTACTAGGTGGTAGGGTTTATCCCGCCCGGGTTGATACCACCACCGCCAACGAATGAAACGTCGTCGGTCGAAACGGCTATGTAAATACCTAGTTCACGTTTTCCGTCCAGTTCAGTGTAGCCGACATGAAATTAATGGAAGCACTGACATGGCACCTAGTTCACCCGGTGTTATGGGCTGACATCGCGGATTTTGTGGGTGATGTAGCCAACCGTGTCGGTTTCCATAAAAAAAATTAAATAAATTACACGGTTCTACAAACTGCTCATATTATTTTTAAAACAAAACAGCTTTACTCACGGTTCTTCCCGAGCTTTGTGGCTCGACGTTTCGGGCCAAGCGTATGGCCCATCCTCGAGCACTCTGCCTAGTGCGACAGTTGGCAGAGAACTGAACGTCGAGCCACATAGCTCGGGAAGATCCGTGAGTAAAGCTGTTTTGTTTAAAAAATAATGTCTAACAACCACAGTAATTTAAAAACCCATATAAACAGCTCATAGTATGCAGACGGACCTCGTTTGTGAGGCAGCCTCAGTCCACTGCGCTGCGCCGCGCGGTGCCCGCGCCGCTGCCGCCTGCGAAGTGCCGCCGCCACCTCCGACACCCCGGATGTTGAGGAAGAACTGTTGACAGTTCAAGTGTTAAAATTTTACGCACTTTATGAAATAACTTGAACTCCTTTATGTAGATGCGCTATGTCGCTAACGTCACGTCACCGTCACCGTCATCGTCACGCTCATCTTCATCGCATAAACATTATTTGTATGTAGGTATGGTGCATTATATGTAGATATTGTAGAGGTCGAGGTCGAAGTCGGAAGATGAGGTTGAACTTCAACTTGCCTGTTTTCTTCGTTTTCCTAGTCGGGTTTTATAAAATGTTTTTTATATAGGTAATGTTTTTGTTCAAAACCATAAAGTGCAGTATAAAAGTGCAGTTATAAGTGCAGTATAAAATCGCGGTTTCGAGCTCTAGACAACGACACCCATTGACTTAAAATTATTTCTATGACGACACCCCACTCGGTGGGTTTTGGAGACATTTGATAGTTGTACACACAGAGCATCAAATGCGCGCGCCCGCCCCTACTAGAGGCGCCCTGAGCGCGATTTCTCTACAACGCCGTTGAAGCCTGTGGGCGTGGCCTATGACTTACATTATGTGTGTTGTGCGTGTGCATTTGTTTTGTGCGTGTGCCTAACTTGCTCCTCTTTGTGTGTAGTGTCGATACTAGCACACACACACACATACGAAGCGCTAGCAGCTCAGCGTACGGTTATTGGGTTTCAAATATCATCGCTTAGGGCGCCTCTAGTAGGGGGCGCGGGCGGTAGGTATTTGATGCTCTGTGGTTGTACAATATAGAGATACTGGCGGCACCCTTTTTGAATTTTCTAAAAAATATAGTACCCAGTGTGTTACCCAATTGAGACAAAGCAATGACACCAGAATTATCAAAATGCATGAGTCGTTTCGGAATTGCAGTCATCCTAACACACATACACACAAACATTCAGGCTAAACGCCCTCTTTTTGGCTTCGCCATAGTCGGGTAAAAATAACTTGTGCGTGCCCGCGATGCAACTGGTATAGTCAATCTCCTGCAATCGGCTGCTCTCCTGGTACATTTTTGAAGATATAGGTACGCACCTGGGACTGCTCTCGGCCCTGTAGACCGGCAGGATGGAACTGCTGGGTCTGGTGCGGCTCGGTGACACCACGCTGATTAGCTGCGACATTCCGGACATGTGGTTTAAGTCATTTTAAGGTATACGCCCACTGCTGCGTGCGTGCACCCCCATAATGCAGAATAATAATCATAAAAAGTAGGTACACTTTATGCCACTGCATGTGTGGCAAGGGCGGACTTATAGCCTTAGGCAATTTCTTCCAAACAACCTGGCAGATCTATAATTTTACATGGAATCCGAACCATGGAGCAGCTGGTGAAGCACGTAAATTTTTCAAATCGGAAAAAAATTATTGATACACGCCGACCGGATTTGAACCTCGGACCAGAGAAGCCGACGACGCCCAGACCGTTCGGTCCACGCGCCGCTGCATCACAACTCTTATTACTACGACTGCAATGATGAAGACCCGCCTCTCTTTATCAATATGAAACAGCAGGTGTTACCATGGATACCTAAGTCTGCAGACCCCGACTGAATAAGATGAGCCACGTCAGTGACTGGAAGCTCTTCAGCAGCAGCAGCGTTTCAGCAACCTACCGTATAGCTCGGAGCATGCTCAATCGAAGACCTGCGATTTTTCTACTGATATATATACAGATACGGGTGTTGGCGCCAGAACGCCATGCTTGGGGAAACTTTCGAGATCTTCAAAATATTCCCCGAGAATCTACATCGGCGCGTGCGTGGCAAACTCTCCGTCAAACTTGTCATTTAAAAAAATATGGTCCTACATTTTCAACGAATAATAAAAGGACATTGAAACATTGTGAGTTGATTCTGTGGATTGTAAAATGCATCACCCTACGAATACATCACCGGACGCCTGATTAAACCAATGAACCACTAAGCAAAAGGTACCAGGCCTATATTCGGTATTACCAACCGTCCATTTTAAACAACATTATTCAACAACGGGTCTTAGATTCCTTCACTCAGACCTCTGTAACACCGCTGTGTTCCACACATCTTGCCCCTGTGTTACAGAGGACAAGATATGTTGAAACAGAGCTGTGTCAGTCAGGTCTGATTGAAACGTAGACTTGTTGAATTGAAAGAAACGCAGCTTACACTGACGTAGTCGACGTATCAATATGTTCACACGTACCCGTCCGTCTTTTTCCTCGTGCACCTGCTTTAGCTGGCTTCGCTCCGCCTGCTTCAGCAGCTCGCTCCTGTAGCTGTGCAGCACCGCTGACGAGATCGACTTCTTTCTGCAACAATGTCAAAACATTTTCGTTGACTCAACTCCATAGAAACATGTTCAACTCAGAGTATAGGTAGTTTAGCTGGGTGTCGATTCAACTATGGTTTGAAGAAATATATAGCAAGTTAGTAGTACTGTGGCATCCACAACAGACAGTTTGTTGCAAAATTTTTAAATTTCGAATGCCATCTCATAAAACAACTGGTGACAAAGTAGGGAAAAGTTCAGACAGGTCGATTCAAACACTTTGTGACTTTTTGAAAGAGGGTTTCAACTCTTATTTTTTTATAAAAAACTTTTGACCCACTTTGTTTTATTTGGCATTTCTGTAATAAATATCTGGTCACTATAGCGTTTATTAGAGTACCTATCTATTTTTACACTTAATCTTTCTTTCTAGGCTATATTTTAGAAGCTGGAAGGCCAGACGGATCAATTGAACGAATTTACATAGGTAGCTTTCGCCTCCGGAACCCTAAAACAGAGCCAACCTTCGTCCCAGCCTGCACAGCAACACTACGAGCAGTAACAGCAGCACGGCCGCCGCCAGCGCACCCGCCACCAGGGCCCACACCTCCCCTCCGCGCACCGAACCGCCACCGCCCTCCCCTTCTAGACCCTCCGCTGCCTTGAGGTAGGCTACACAAAAATGCAAGACAATTTCATAATGGGTAGCATTGGCACAGCATTGGTAGGTATGTCACATTAGTTCGTCAGGACTAGGCTCTCAGGAGTAGTTAAGATAGGAGTGGACAAACAAATAAGACAATTTGCAAGAGCAGAATACACTCCGAAATTAGAAACCTTTTGCGCATTAAAATTTAATCTAAACACTTACAAACTTGCTGGACTTCGGTTCTGCAGATGTTTCCTGTACAGAACCGTTAAACTCTGGAACGCTCCCTGCCCAAATAATTCCCCCCAAGTACAGTCTCGGATCCTTCAAGAGGGGGCTTGAACGGGCACCTGTCAGGACGGCATGGCGTTCACAACCCCCGCACATGACCGTATGTCCATGGGCGTCAGTTCGGCGCCATATGTCGCACTCAAAGAGTTTGTATTACGTACGTAATACAAACTCTTTGGTCGCACTTCCAATAAAAAAATAACAGCAGCAAGATGGCTGAAGTAATAAAAACTCACGCTCCGCCTTTGTAGTAACTGGATAGCCGAGCTCAAAGGCGACCTCAGCGTCACGCACCAGTCGCATGTCCCGAGCAGCCACCGCGGCGGGCACGGCACGTCCGCCCACCAGCACCACGTAAACTATCTCCACGCTCTGCGTGTCTGGAGACTGAAATTAAAAACCATTTTCTTCCAACACACGGATTGACAAGAATGCGGTTAACCCTAAGTGTGTTCTATCGCTTATTCCATGGGGAGAGCTCGGATGAGCTGTTTGACGCGATCCCGCCGTCCTCTATCCACCTCTGCACAGTGTGCACGGGGCAGGGATTGCTTCCCTACTCGATGGACTTACCGTGGATTCGTACCAATCGATTCTTCAAATTTTTCCTCCACGCTGGAACGCTCTCCCTACCCACATATTTACCCCCAAGTGTACCTTCGGAAACTAGAACTGAAACTATGTCAAGAGAGACTCTGAGGATATATGTTTTAAGAAGGACATAATAACGAATTTACTTTCCTTCCTTATCCTTCCTTACCTTTATTATACTTTCCTTTACCTTTAATAAAATCCAACGTCTGCTTTCTGTCTGTCTGTCTGTCTGTCCGTTTATAACTCGAGAACCACTGAACTGATTTTAATAAAAAAAAATCTACTGATAGCTTGATTCTTCCCATCAACTATAGGCTACTTACTATCACGCTAAATGGCCTATGAGGTTAGCAGAAAAGTCAAATATGAAAGCGGGTGGAGCCGCGGGCACAGCTAGTTACTTTATAAAGTGCGAATCAAATAAAATGTACTTACCTCAGTGACATTCTGGATGTAGACTTGAACAGGAGGCTGTTGTTCTGGCTTAATGATCTCCCTCTTGAACACACCTCCCGCGCTCGTAGCGTTAGCTTCCTCTTCCAGAGGAATTTCGAGCAGTTTCTCACTGTACTCCACGTCTATCACGTCGCCCTCGTCGGTGACGACTTCTCTTTTCACCAGGGAAACATCGGAAGTGGCTAATATCCACATGTCTTCGACCTCACTGAGCTTGGTGGACATAATTTGGGCCACTGTCTCTTTTTCAGAAGTGTTAAAATTAAATTGTGTGAAAGGTACAATGTCGCTGTAACTGATGCTAAAAGAGCTAGTGATGTTTAAATCTGGAGTGATGTCTGGTCTCCTGGTGTACAGGCCCGGAGAGGCCACCATGGAACTTTGAATGTTGTGGAATCCAAGATGGTTTCCTTTTTGAAGACCATCATTTTTGCGGACTTCGAACGAGTGTACTTCGTGTTTTTTTCTCGTAGTTGGCGCGTCTAGTGACTTCACAATACCTAAATGGCGTTCTTGTTGCCTGAAAATAAAACCACGACCGGAAATAAAACGTTAATTAGGTAATCAGATGGGTACGATGAGATAAAACTGAGAAGAGGCGAACACTTTGTGTCCGAACTCGAGTAAACCCTCGAGTCGATTGCCGAATGGGGCCGGAGCAACTTAGTCGTGTTCAACGCATCGAAGACATAAAAGTGTGCGATTTAAGTGCGAAAAGAAAGGCGTTCACACCAGCTCCTTCCTTTCAAAGTACTTCGCTTAAATTAAGCGACCACCTCGAACTGTCGCACGACTTAAACTTCCGGCGTCACATTAAGGGCAAGGCCAAGCTGGCCTCAAAAAAGCTGGGTGTACTCAACAAGGTGCGGCGGTACTTCGCGGCGGGCCAAAATCTGACGTTGTATAAAACTCAGGTTAGGTCTTGCTTGGAGAAGGTACACCTGTGGGATGGCTCAGCAAAATACCAGCTTGCGCCGCTAGACTCAATCCAGCGTCGTGCCGTGCGACTTGTGGATGACCCTGTGGTGTCCCGCGACTTAGAACCACTCGTAGGGATGTCGTCTCCCTAAGTGTGTTCTATCGTCTATTTCACGGGGAGTGTTCGGAGGAGCTGTTTAACGCGATTCCGCCGTCCCCATTCCACCTCCGCACTACGCGTACTGGGTAGGGGATGCACCACTATACAATCGACCTACCGAGGATGCGCACCAAGCGGTTCTGTAGGTATTTTATTCACAGAACCGGGAAAATATAGAACGCACTCCCTGCTCATCTATTTCCTCCCAAGTACAGCCTGGGTTTTTTTAAAAGGGGCTCGAAAAGGCTCTTGTCTGGCCGGCATGGCATTCGCAATCCCCGTGTATCACAGAATGCCCATGGGCATCGTAAGTCACCTACTCCAGTGGCGATTCCTGATGCTGTGTATTGGGTTGGCTCTGGCTAAGGAATATTTTCTTTCATAATTTCGTAACTTACGCATTAATTTATTTCTACCACAATGCGTTCTTGCCATGTCCATACGTACTTATCGGAATATATGCAGCTATCAACTCGCGAGCTAGTGTTTACAAAGACGTCACGCACACGCTGCACAGGAGCGCGCACACATGTGCACACACAACACACCTAGCTCGCTAGTCGCTAAATGCGCTCCCCGCTGCGCCAACTCGAAAGGCTGATCAGCGGATGCGCGCGGGACGGGGGGATATCGGCCGCTTGTATGGAATACGATGGCGCCTCAAATGTAGCCAACAGGTGAATGAATGCCTTGATGTGTCGTCATTCGTCGCCCGCGTTTGACGCGCGCGAAATTTCAAATTATGTAACGGGATTGACGTTTTATCTTATTCATTGTGGGTTATATAATAAATAATATAACCCCCATTATTTTTTCACATTTATTTTTGCTTAATATTTCGATGTTAATCGTGGCATTCATTTTCTTTGGTTTGGCGGCGCCAACCTAACCAACTTAAAGAAATCGCCACTGACCTACTCGTAAGTGAAACGATGCCACATGTCACGCTTTCTATAAAAAAGAAACTGTGAAAGAACCAACCACCAACACCAAGTGAAAGAAGAAGGCTGATTAATGGCAGAGAATGGCAAATGCGATAAGGAAGTTGTCCAGGAAATTTCACATATTCGTCTTTAACTGGGTTCCCATTAATTATATGAAAATGGTTCGATTAGATAAGGTCTCTGAAGATGTAGTGCACTTGTCCAGTTCATATGTCCTTCAAAGTGACACCAAAATAAAAAACCAAGCTAAGCCACAAACCAACAAACAAGGACTAACAGGCTCAAAGCTCGGCTCCCCAGCATGCATACTCACAGAGGCCGGACAGACCTGAGGAACGCCTTCTGATAGAGCCTGGCGAGTTTGAGCTGCAGCGCGTCTGGGGTCCCGCCACGCACCACCGTGAGTAGCCAGTAGCGCTGGTCTCCAGGCACTGACGCCTCCTCGGGCTGAAGACTTTCTGGCATACCTCCGCTTCCGTCGCAGTTCAAGATGCACTCGCCCGTTGATCGGTCTGTTACTGGCTGTACAGAAAACAAATGCTGCGTTTTAACAGGTGCAGCATTGTATTTTAGTAGTGCTGACAGCCAGGCAACGTTAGTACTCATGTTATTATCAGTCCCATCTCTGTCGCTACAATAGGCTACATACAATGCCGTTATCATTATCGTTGCTAATGCCCATGGACGAGCATTCATATAGACACATCGTCACGCCTGTTTCCCAATGAGATAGGCCGAGACAACGGATCTCAACGTGCCACGATCCTGACACACCTCCGCCGCCTCTTCCACTCTCATAGAGTTCTTCAAGAATGTTTGGAAGGATTGAACCAGATACACTTCCCTAGCCCCGCGTGCCGGAAAACTTATCTGAACATACAAGTTTTTTGTATGGAGCGGCAGTGTCCGCCGTCTGCATCCACGTTTTCGAATCAGTGCACGCCCGATTGCGCCGCGCCCCTCGCGCCTTCCTCAACATTGGCGACCTGCTACTGGAACTAGGCTCTAGATTAGTCAGCTAGATTAAATACTGGGAGTGCAGAAATATTGGAGTGAAATTATATCTACTATAGGTAGCTCTTTGGAGAAAGGCGTCGTCATCTTCATTTTGAGATGTTCTCCCGTCGGAGCAATCCAGTAGAAATACTTACCTGTGGCGGCTAAGTAGAGAATGGTCAGCACGATGGTGGCGCTAACCACGATGGCCAGCGTCACGGGGCGGATTGCGGCGCCTTAGGGTCGGCAGGGGTCGTCCTGCAGGAGCGTTCACCTACAGCGTTTTCTAGCGGTAGAGAATGTCCAGCACAAGGTGGCGCGCGTCGCCGTGGCCGGCGCTACGGGGCTTGGGTGTGGCGCTTTAGGGTCGGCCGGGGTCGTTCAGCAGGAGCGCTTACGTGTAGCACCTGGGAGTTGTCTAGGCAGAGAATGTCTAGCACAACGTATAGCGCGCCGCCGTGACCGGCGCCACAAGGCTGGGGTGTGGCGTCATAGGGTCAGCCAGGGTCGTTCAGCAGGAGCGCTTACGTGTAGCGGCTGGGAGTTGTCTAGGTAGAGAATGTCTAGAACAACGTATAGCGCGCCGCCGTGACCGGCGCCACAGGGCTGGGGTGTGGCGTCATAGGGTCGGCCAGGGTCGTTCAGCAGGAGCGCTTACGTGTAGCAGCTGGGAGTTGTCTAGGTAGAGAATGTCTAGCACAACGTAAAGCGCGCCGCCGTGACCGGCGCCACAAGGCTGGGGTGTGGCGTCATAGGGTCGGCCAGGGTCGTTCAGCAGGAGCGCTTACGTGTAGCGGCTGGGAGTTGTCTAGGTAGAGAATGTCTAGAACAACGTATAGCGCGCCGCCGTGACCAGCGCCACAGGGCTGGGGTGTGGCGTCTTAGGGTCGACCAGGGTCGTTCAGAAGGAGCGCTTACGTGTAGTGGCTGGGAGTTGTCTAGGTAGAGAATGTCCAGCACAAGGTAGAGCGCGTCGCCGTGCGGCGGCCGGCGCCACAGGGCTGGGGTGTGACGCCTTAGGGTCGGCCGGGGTCTTTCAGCAGGAGCGCTTACGTGTCGTGGTTGGGAGTTCTCTAGGTAGAGAATGTCCAGCACAAGGTAGAGCGCGTCGCCGTGGCCGGCGCCACAGGGCTGGGGTGTGGCGGTTTAGGGTCGGCCGGGGTCGTTCAGCAGAAGCGCTTACGTGTAGTGGGTGGGAGTTGTCTAGGTAGAGAATGTCCAGCACAAGGTAGAGCGCGCCGCCGTGGCCGGCGCCACAGGGCTGGGGTGTGGTGTGGCGCCTTAGGGTCGGCCGGGATCGTTCAGCAGGAGCGCTTACGTGTAGCGGCTGGGAGTTGTCTAGGTAGAAAATGTCTAGAACAACGTATAGCGCGCCGCCGTGACCGGCGCCACAGGGCTGGGGTGTGGCGTCATAGGGTCGGCCAGGGTCGTTCAGCAGGAGCGCTTACGTGTAGCGGCTGGGAGTTGTCTAGGTAGAGAATGTCCAGCACAAGGTAGAGCGCGTCGCCGTGCGGCGGCCGGCGCCACAGGGCTGGGGTATGACGCCTTAGGGTCGGCCGGGGTCGTTCAGCAGGAGCGCTTACGTGTAGCGGCTGGGAGTTGTCTAGGTAGAAAATGTCTAGAACAACGTATAGCGCGCCGCCGTGACCGGCGCCACAAGGCTGGGGTGTGGCGTCTTAGGGTCGACCAGGGTCGTTCAGCAGGAGCGCTTACGTGTAGCGGCTGGCTGGGAGTTGTCTAGGTAGAGAATGTCCAGCACAAGGTAGAGCGCGTCGCCGTGCGGCGGCCGGCGCCACAGGGCTGGGGTATGACGCCTTAGGGTCGGCCGGGGTCGTTCAGCAGGAGCGCTTACGTGTAGTGGTTGGGAGTTATCTAGGTAGAGAATGTCCAGCACAAGGTAGAGCGCGTCGCCGTGGCCGGCGCCACAGGGCTGGGGTGTGGCGCTTTACGGTCGGCCGGGGTCGTTCAGCAGGAGCGCTTACGTGTAGTGGCTGGGAGTTGTCTAGGTAGAGAATGTCCAGCACAAGGTAGAGTGCGTCCCCGTGGCTGGCGCCACAGGGCTGGGGTGTGGCGCCTTAGGGTCGGCCGAGGTCGTTCAGCAGGAGCGCTTACGTGTAGCGGCTGGGAGTTGTCTAGGTAGAGAATGTTCAGCACAAGGTAGAGCGCGTCCCCGTGGCCGGCGCCACAGGGCTGGGGTGTGGCGCCGTAGGGTCGGCCGAGGTCGTTCAGCAGGAGCGCTTACGTGTAGCGGCTGGGAGTTGTCTAGGTAGAGGGTGGCCAGCACAAGGTAGAGCGCGTCCCCGTGGCCGGCGCCACAGGGCTGGGGTGTGGCGCCTTAGGGTCGACCGAGGTCGTTCAGCAGGAGCGCTTACGTGTAGCGGCTGGGAGTTGTCTAGGTAGAGAATGTCCAGTACAAGGTAGAGCGCGTCCCCGTGGCCGGCGCCACAGGGCTGGGGTGTGGCGCCTTAGGGTCGGCCGAGGTCGTTCAGCAGGAGCGCTTACGTGTAGCGGCTGGGAGTTGTCTAGGTAAAGAATGTCCAGCACAAGGTAGAGCGCGTCGCCGTGGCCGGCGCCACAGGGCTGGGGTGTGGCGCTTTAGGGTCGGCCGGGGTCGTTCAGCAGGAGCGCTTACGTGTAGTGGCTGGGAGTTGTCTAGGTAGAGAATGTCCAGCACAAGGTAGAGCGCGTCCCCGTGGCCGGCGCCACAGGGCTGGGGTGTGGCGCCTTAGGGTCGGCCGAGGTCGTTCAGCAGGAGCGCTTACGTGTAGCGGCTGGGAGTTGTCTAGGTAGAGGGTGGCCAGCACGGTGGTGGTGCGCACCACGGTGGCCGGCGCCACGGGACTGGGGTGCGGCGACGGAGGGTCGGCCGGAGGCGCCGGGCCGTCGCCGGAGCCCGTCCAGAAGAAGTCCTCTATGCGCTGCGACGGTGTTTCGTCCAGAGGCACGGCGGCTGCTATCAGTTCCACTGGATGAAGTACAATTCATTGTTACAAATTGATGAACATAGATTGTTCTCTTTCAGATTGAGAGAAGCTCTTTATGTGTGTTTTTCATCGCTTTGCGTTCCGGAATATCGTCTCGGACTCCGTCTGTGATACGCCTGAACGATTTTATGAAGGTCCCTGCCAGCATCGCTGGCTACGGAACCCTAAAAATGAAAGCCGTAAATACATAATAAGTGTGTCAAATTATATCGAAAGCCATATCTGTAACACATGATCTATTCTAGTCCATCGGAATGACCCCGATGTGTGTAATTTGATGTATTGTGTGCCCCCACGGCCTGAAGCTGATTATCCGGCGCGGCGGCGGCGTACGTTTGTAGTCCGTCTGTCCTCAACTCAACCTCATGTCCCCATCGCGACACGCCTAACCCTTAATTATTCATTGAAGGTCAATAGCCTAGATAACTTAGCGTCGTACGTAGGACATTAACCCGCAATATAAATAATAAATACAATGATTGTCCCAGCTTACTTTAAAGTTTTGTAGTTTTGGAAAGGTAGGTACAAGAACATAAAATTAACTAATTTGTGGTTACGATGTCAGTCTTTACTTAAACTTTATCTACTCAACCTAAAAGTGACCTAACCATCTTGTACTCCACCGTTTGTCCACGACGTCCGTCATGCAGTCATATTAGCTCACTGCTGTCATAACGGATCATCATTCGTGTCATGTCATGACGGGCCGTCTAAGCGAGCTGTGTATTTATATGTCCACATGGCATCCTGCGTCTGAGATCCGCCATGACGCCGAGAATTCAGCTGATCGGATTCGGCCGATACATCATTGGGCCGTCAAAAGCTCGGTCCCGAGTGTCCGCAATACAAAACGAACGGGGACTTGTCCACGATATTCCTTTGACGGACGTTGTTGCGCCCTTGACCATTTGGTTCGTCCGGGATCGATGCACAAACTCCATCATCCCTCTCCGTCATCCGTCATCAAAAGAGGATATAACCAACGCCGGCATCCGACATCCGAGAAAAACCGGACCAGGACTTTTATTTACAGTTTTCAGTAACCGTTTTTAAACTTTGGCTGAATCCTGTAACAGCCTACTCTTTTGATCCAGTTTGTTTATTGATGTTTTCATGGTGTAATCATCATCTATCTGTGATTTTGTTTTTTATATTCATTGATTTTCTACCTTGCTTATTGATTTTTCTATGCAAGTATCCGACCTATCTTCTACCTACACATTTACCTAACTAATATTCTTTTTAAGTAGTGGCTACCCATCACAAGTACCTATATCAAAACTTCAGGAACAACAGTCTATATAATATATTCTACCTACATCATTCGCTATAAAATATTTCTCTGGAACGCCACGAGATCGCTTTGTCGGATCGAATTTATATTGAACGCTACGGCGGCGGAGGCGCTTCCAGTCTTTCCTATCACTCCTTCCTTCATCGCTTCTAGTCTCCCAGTACTTATTGAGATAATTCAAAGGGCTTGCCAAGATAGGTTTAGAGATTATTTTCGGAAAGTTATCGTGTTCGCGTGCTTACGATGCGTATTTGCTCTCTGTCATGCAGACTAGAGTTTGGGTACTTCCGGGTTTGTTGGGACATAAATAAAATAGGGATCCCTAAAAACTCAAGTCAGGCAGAGGCAGGCACAAAGTTAATTTTCCGAAGGTTTCGTAATCGACTGTTTGGATTGTTGTAAGTACGTTATATTGTGTTTTGGTTCTGTGTATTTACTCGTACCATCTATGTAGGCTAGGGGAGATTTTTATTTTTGTATAAGTTTGAAGAACCGTATAACCGGGTAAAGATTTTATTTTGTATGGACCTTGACCTCAACTCGACTAAAGGTCTGTGTAGGATTTTTTTTAAAATATGATTACATAAAAAATAATGTTCCTACAGACAGGAGACACCTCAGGGAGACACAGATGATGAGTACAAAGGTCGATAAAAAGTAAAATGTTCACTTATGCAAAAAATAAACGTTGATAAGGGAGACGTGACGCCCAGCATGGCCTTAAAGCTTCCAGAGTTCGAAGCCTATGGGCTGAAATATAATTATTCTAAACATAGTTTTTGGGGTTCCGTATCCGGTACGAGACCCTATTACTAAGCCTACGCCGTCTATCTGTCTGTCTGCCTGTCTGTCCGTCTGTCTGTCCGAGCGCTGTATCTCTTGAACCGTAATAGGTAGACCGTTGAAATTTTCACAGAATATGTGTTATTTGTTACTTATGGCCGATATAACAACAAATAAGAAAATAAGAAAAAGTAAAAAATTCACGGAGGTTCCCATAGAAGAAACTAAAAAGTGCATGCGCGCCATCTACCGAAAAGAGTAGGTATGAAGCATTTTAACTAATCATGAATTTTAAATAGATATGAAGCATTTCATAAAAGACGCCATATATGGTGAGTGGCGCTGACCATGAAATGGCGATACGGAACCCTTGGTGCGCGAGTTCGACTCGCACTTGGCCGGTTTTTTAGGTTTCCGTATCCCGTACGGAAGCCTATTACTAAGCCTACGCCGTCTGTCCGTCCGTCCGTCTGTCTGTTTGTCCGAGGGCTATATCTCTTGAACCGTAATAGGTAGCCCTTTGAAATTTTCACAGAATATGTTTTATTATGGCGGACATAACAACAAATAAGAAAAAATAGAAAAAGTTAAAAATTAAGGGGGGTTCCTATACAAGAAACGTGTTTTTTAAATAATTTTTTTTTTGTGGTGCGGAAACCTCCGTGCGCGAGTCCGACTCGCACTTGGCCGGTTTTTCTATAAACTTTTAAACAGGCTAATCTTTTCAACCCTGTTCAAACTGGATTTCCCTCCAACGCTCCACACATACAGAGCCATCGCGAGTTACATGCAACGGGGTGGTTTCAGTGCGGGGCGGAGTCAGGCGGTGCCAGCTGCGCCCTCGCCCAACCCCCGCCTCACGCCTCCGATGCACGAACAACCCCGAATTTTCAGGGGAGCACAGAAGACAATGTACTAACTCACTTTGTGTTGTCGATTTCCGGTTCAAGTCGACTGGTAGAAAAAAGGTTGATACAAGAATAGTCGGTCAAGGAATTTACTTTAAATGAAAATGTGAATGAATTTTCTTTGTTGCAAAATACAAAACATTCGGCGAATCTCGAATAGGGGGAATTAATAATAAGAGCATTCTTTTGCAGTTATACAATGGGGATGTAGGTGGATAGAGTTTTTGAATATATTTATTTCGCCACAAATAATATATTATGTTACAATATTTCATTGAGAGGGAGGGCAAAAGGGGCGTGATCGGCGCGCCGCAAGTAAGTACCGGTTGGCTTATTTCATACTAGGTACGAACGAGATCGCATGACATCGACGTTAAAAAAGATTGGTTGTCTGTAAAGTCGGTTTACGGACGATAGTTTTACGTGATAACGTCGTCATAACCGGCCAGATGCGCTTAATATATTATGGTACGAGTAACCTCCTTTCAATTTGTGCTGCCCTGGTACTTTAGAACCAGAGAGATAAATGTGTACAAGCCGACGCTTGGGCCGATTGTGCCTCTCTATCGCTTGTTACGCGCTCTCGCTTGCACACACAGGCTCAGATGGAACGTGACACTTTTTCGTGCGTGCAGCCGGTGTTCATCAATTTATAAGACGTGACGTTATCACGTCAAAAACGCAGTAGAAACTTGTATGAGTAGGTTACCTACCTAATTATATCGTAGCATAGACTAAAATGTCGTAAACTGTCAGGCCGGCATGGCATTCGCAACTCCCGCGTATGACCATGGGTGTCTTTAGACACCTTATCGTTGTTCGGCGCCACATGTCGCGCTTTCTATAAAAAAAAGTGGTTTAAGAACAAGTTAAATGGCGCGGAGGCAGGTCCATGATAGTCCATGGCCCTTCCAGCCACTCCTTATTCCGCGATAGACACATAATGCACGTTTGAGCTATCCGTTGTATCTGCTTACCCCTCACCCCATTGGGAAACAAAAGTTACTTAAGTACGTATCACTGTCGTATTACTTCAGTATCATTGTCGTTTTTATTTTTGTCCCGTAAAGTTGAATCGGAAATAGGTACACCTTTACAGTTAAGCATCAATTTTCTGTACCTAAATAACAATTTGTTTGAAGAAGTTCGCGTGATACCAAGTCAAAGATGAAAGCTCACGTGACTAATAGCGCATGCTTATTTTTTATTTCTTGTCTTCAAGAAATTTATAGAGATAACCAAATATAAGTACGGGCACTACTTCTTTTTATTTGTGGGCCTAACTGGGCCTAACAATGGGTGGGTGCGCGATACGTAAAAAATTGTGGAATTAGGACCGAAAGGATGTGAAGAAAGCCATGGATAAAAGCAAAAGCATATCCTTCCTTCCTTCGTTAAGTGGTCCAAATAATATTTTTATTTTAATAATGTGTAAGAATATTATTAAATTATTTTTAAATATAGTAAACTGAAACCTAATTATTATCTATTATTTTTAACCGTCTTCCAAAAAAGGAGGAGGTTCTCAATTCGTCTGTATGTTTTTTTTTTATTTTATTTTTTTTTTGTATGTTTGTTACGCGATTTCTCCGTCAATTGAGGGCCGATTTAGAAAATTCTTTTTTTGTTAGTTAGGTCATACTTCCGAGGTGGTCCCATTTCAATTTTATCGAAATTGGTTCAGTGGTTTTCGAAAAATAGCATAATACTATGGTGTGTGGTTACCTTCAGCAAAACTTGTGATGTGGTCGTTTTCGGCAATTTTCAGTTTGATAAATTAGTATGGTGTGTGGTTACCTTCAGCAAAACTTTTGTGATGTGGACTTATTCAGCAATTTGCAGTCTGACACATATGGCGAATAATTATGTACCACTTCAATCGATTTCGATTATTCGATTTCGATTATATTACTAAAAAGAATGAAATAAAAACTGTTTTAAAAAATATTAAACCGATTTCCAAAAAAACAAAAAAAAAAAGAACTAAAAAGTATTAAATACCTAATATTTTGAAATTTTCTCTGTCCTGTTGAAATACATGAATCGATATACTAGTGATACATATTCGGACCCTTGTTTCATGAATATTCCAAATTTGAAATTTTTTATCTTTTCCGACCGGCCAGGTGCGCTTAATTTATTATGGTACGAGTACCATCGAGCTGGTCTGATGATGGAGACAGAAGGTGGCCATAGGAACTCCTAAACTACACATGATACACCCATCGTGTTTGGGCTCGTTGCATTTGTCTTCACGAGCAATTTACTTTAGACCTAAGAGATTCTCAATTCGACGGTATGTTTTCTTTTTTTGGATGTTTGTTACGCGATTACTCCGTCAATTGTGGACCGATTTTGAAAATTCTTTTTTTTTCTTATTTGAAAGGGGATAACCCTGAGGTTTTTGAAGTGAAAACTTCTTTAGCGGCGCTTGGCACTTTTTTAGGTGGGTAAAAAATGTATAACTCGCGACATCGCGTCAGCGTCATTTTTTTTAAATGAAACCTTTAGTCATTGCATTAAGGGTTAAGTTAGAGTGGCACGGGATCTGCCGGCACTCCCGGAGTGCAACTGTTAAGTAGGGTTCGGTAACACGTTTATGTCTGTCCATTCTACTAAGTTCTGCAAAATGAATGTAGGGTTCCGTAACAAATGCATGTCTGTCTGTTCTACTAAATTTAAAATTTATTTCAAAATGAATGTAGGGTTCCGTAACAAATGCATGTTTATCCGTTCTACTAAATTTCACAATTTTCAACCAAGGTCCTCCGACGGTTATTTTATAATAAAAGTAGGGTTCCGTAACACGTTTATGTCTGTCCATTCTACTAAGTTCTGCAAGATGAATGTAGGGTTCCGTAACAAATGCATGTCTGTCCGTTCTACAAAATTTAACATTTATTTCAAAATGAATGTAGGGTTCCGTAACAAATGTATGTATGTCCGTTCTACTAAATTTTACAATTTTCAACCAAGGCCCTCCGACGGTTATTTTATAATAAAAGTAGGGTTCCGTAACAAATGTATGTCTGTCCGTTCTACTAAATTTCACAATTTTCAACCAAGGTCCTCCGACGGTTATTTTATAATAAAAGTAGGGTTTCGTAACACGTTTATGTCTGTCCATTCTACTAAGTTCTGCAACATCATCTACAACGTCCGTGATGTCAGCCCATAACACCGGGTAAACTACCGGCGGCGGTGGTACCAACCCGGGCAGGTTAAACCCTACCACCAAGTAAGATTAGGAGGGAAGGGACCTACAGTTTTACGAGGAATCCGAACCTCGGTCAGCCTCCAACGGTCAGCGGTCACCCATCCAAGTACTGACCGCATTATAGCGACAGTTGACTGTCTGCACCACTGAGCTATCGAAGCTGACGTGGTCCTATTTTATTAAATGGGTCAAGATCGGATTGGAAAGCGAGGCGGAATCGCGAGGCCGAAGGCCGAGCGATTCCGCCGAGTACATTAATAGCAAAAAATTACTAAAAAAACTGTGAAATAAAAAAAAAGTTTTAAAAAACATAAAACCGACTTCCTAAAAAAAGTAAAACTAAAAAACTATTTAAAATAAAAATATAAAATCCGCCTTGAAAAATATATGAAATAAAAACCTAAAAAAAAAAGGAACCCTAGAGTTGAAGGCGGTGCTAAAGCAAGCAAAAATGATGCATGAAAGAAAAAATGAGTGGATGATAATATCCTTTGTGATTTGTGTAGCCTTTTTAGCACCGCCTTCAACTCTAGGGTTCGTTTTTTTTAGGTTTTATTTCATATATTTTTGAAGGCGGTTTTTATATTTAAATAGTTTTTTAGTTTTACTTTTTTTAGGAAGTCGGTTTTATGTTTTTTAAAACTTTTTTAAATTAGACTTAGTTGCAAAATTAAAAAAAAAGCATTTTCTTCAGAGGTTAGTTTCCAATTGTTTCTATTTGGCGAACTTTCACATTATTATCATGTTTTCGCCAGTATATCATCTAGGCAAATTTATAAGATACATTTTCATTGCAAAAGTCAAAGTTATTATAACAAAGTTATTATAATATAAATTATCTATCATCACACATTCTCATTTGACAAAGGATTGTCATTATAACGCAAATATAACGTTCCAAATTTGAATGCGATGACGTGAGAAGGCGTCGTAACCTGTGGTATGCGGGAGTCACCGCCGCCATGCTGTACCATCTCCAATTCTTGTGCTCCTGGTACCTGCTGCCGTGAACTAATTTTGCCACGGCAGCGATCGCGGCCGCCTTCCCCCAACCGGGATTTTATTTACAAGGCTCGCGTGTATTCTTTTTAGGGTTTCGTATTAAACTATAACCATGCTGAGTCCCTCCCTCTCTTGCCTTACGTTATCCTACCTACAATCCGGGTCGGTTAAATCAAAGGTCGGTCGAAATTGCTATGAAAAATAATTCATGTTTTCAATCATATAATATAATATCGTACGATCAATTTCAATATTAGCGGAATTCACGTATTGTATTAGCTGTGCCCACCGCGGCTCCGCTTGCGGTAAAACCGGTGAAAACTCTATGTAAAAAGGTTGAGTAGCATACTCTACCTTTCTACTCAGCTCCTATGAATAATGGCGTGATGCTATATAGCCTATAACCCGGGTTATGTCGCATCGCATTACATACTTTAATTACATAGGCAAAACCGCAAGCGAATAGATTGAGCCGTTCTTGAATAATAAGCGAACATACAAACAAAGAACACATACATGCATACATGCTTTTAATTTGTAGGGAAGTAGAGTAGAGGAAGTGCATGTAGGACCTTGTCACACTAACTTGGTTGTTCCGTGTTACTCTACAACCGGACTGTATCTCTCCAAAGCCCGAGCCCGACGTTCGTGTTCATAAATTGCATTAGTATCATGGAACCATGTTTTACCACCTCCGGTTCAGTCAAGTCCAACAGTTATTTCGGTTATAGTGACATTTCTCATACTTTGACATGAGTTAACCGGCAGGTACATTGTAGCCGGAGGTGGTGAGAAGGGCCAATAATCGCCAATTTGGCGATTGAAGTTTTCAGTGAGACTCGCCGCGAGTTGTCGAATCCTCCTTTATCCTTCCTCCTTCCTTACCTATAATAAAATCCAACGTCTGCTTTCTGTCTGTCTGAGTGCCTGTCTGTCCGCCTACAACTCGAGAACCACTAAACTGATTTTAATAAAACAAAATTCTACGGATAGCTTGATTCTTCCCAGCAACTATAGGCTACTTACTATCACGCTAAATGGCTTGTGAGGTTAGCAGTGAAGTGAAATATGAGAGCGGGCGGAGCCGCGGGCACAGCTTGTCTATCCATAAAATAATCGCTCGAAAATCGCTGTACAGACTTCTTTTGGCCAAGCTTATCCTCAATGATTTTTTTATTTTATTAAAACAAGTATGGTTGGCTGTGCGTAAAGGATCAAAGGTACTCGACACAGCCAAATTCATCTTATCTCGCGAAACCACGCTCGGCGGGCGAGGCATCATACCAGCAGATTTGCGAACTATTGAAGCGCTATTCCACCCATGTTATTACGACGACGTTTAAAGAGTAAGGTTGGAAGTATCGTGAAACACGCTCGCCGGAAGACAATTTCCACACTTTAACGGTGTGACAGAGGAACGGTATTGAGAAAATGAGTTGTAGACGATGATGTCTTAGGTACAGACTCGAATCCTTCAATATGGGCGTGAATATGCACCTGTCAGGCGGCCTGACTCAGGCCGACATGGCATTCGTAACCCCCACATACTTCCGATGTCCATGGTCGTCGTTAGATACCTTATGGCGCAGGGCCACATGTGGCGCTTTCAATAAAAAAGTATTATTTTCAATAGTTTGTCAACACGGAACCCTAACTGGCCGGCAGAGAAGGCCGGAAGTGGAGGCGAGCCGGAAGTGCGACACTGAAGCGCAGTGGAGCATGCGTGTAACGAGCTCTATTGTCCAGCGTTGGTCATGTTGCATCTCGTATTAGGTCACCTTCATCCGAACTCATAGTTGTACCTAGCCGGAGGTCAATAATATTATCCGGAGGTGGTGAGAAGGGCCAATAATCGCCAATTTGGCGATTGAAGTTTCAGTGAGACGCGCTGCTAGTTGTCGAATACTCTATCCAATAAATCATCGCTCGAAAAATGTGTCAGTCTGCGTCTGCAGACTTCTTTTAGTATATTTTTTTTATGTTTGTCCCCTCAGAATTTCGACGGGGGTGAACCGATTTTGATGATTCTTTTTTTATTTGAAAGCTGGTGCTTCCCGTGTGGTCCCATTTCAATTTTGTCAACATCGGATTGGAAAGCGAGGCGGCGATTCCGCCGAGTACATTAATAGCAAAAAATTACAAAAAAAAAAAAAACTGTGAAATAAAAAACTATTTTAAAAAATCTTCAAAAAAGTATGAAATAAAAAAAAATCGAACCCTAGAGTTGAAGGCGGTGCTAAAGCAAGCAAAAATGATGCATGAAAGAAAACATGAGTGGATGATATCCTTTGTGATTTGTGTAGACTTCTTTAGCACCGCCTTCAACTCTAGGGTTAGATTTTTTTTATTTCATACATTTTTGAAGGTGGTTTTTATATTTTTTTAAATAGTTTTTTGTAGAACATTTAATATTGTTACCCACACTATGAGACTAGTTACCCATGCTGTCAATTAATGCGAAATTAATAAATTTATTGCGGACGAAGCAAAGCAATAGCAATATTTATTTGTACTGTAACTTAATTTCGCTTAGTTTTCGTTTTATTTTATTATTTTTTTTGTAATCCCTATGTTTTATTTTGTATGCTACATACAAATTGAAAATAAATGATTTAGCAATTATAAATTATTTCACTTCACTGCTAACCTCATAAGCGTGATAGTAAGTAGCCTATAGTTGATGGGAAGAATCAAGCTATCCGTAGATTTTTTTTTTATTAAAATCGGTTCAGTGGTTCTCGAGTTATAAGCGAACAGACAGACACTCAGACAGACAGAAAGCAGACGTTGGATTTTATTATAGGTAATAAGGAAAGGATAACTACCTACTTATTATAAGTTAAGTAAATTATTATTCAAGTCTTAAAAATATTTTAACAGGAACTTTGCATTGTCAGAGACGATTAAAATATATTTAAGTTCGTAGATACTTTAATTCGCACGTCAGTGTAGCCAGCCAGCCTGACCAAAGTGAAACACTGGCATGGCACCTACACAGGAATGGTGTGATCTCACATCACCGGTGTAGCCACAGGCTGTAGCAGGCAAGTAGCCAACCCAAAAGAGCTTCCGAAAGAAAAGAAAAGCTGTAAACTTACTTTTATCTCGTTGGTCTTCCTCGGAGACACCTTCGAGTGAAATCATTTTACAAGACAACATCAGAACTAGAAGTCCCAATACATCCATCTTCTTTTGATTTTATTTCACATTTTTTTTTCAATTTTATTTTAATTAATTTCACAAAATGAATTTTAAACACATTATTATTTTAAATATCTATCATACAGATAGATAAATGATTCGTGTCTCAAGCAAATATTTCATTTAATGCACTAACCAAATTATAATGATTTAAATTAGGTTCAACGTTTTTCTAGAAAATTTTAATTATTCCTTATTATCCTTGAATTAATCATATTATATAGATTACATATTTATTCTTCAATCATAATTTAATACATTATCTATTTAATTTAAAAATATATATAAAATAAACGTAAAGTTGAATTTCTTAACTTAAAAATAAAAATAGTATTAATTTAATTCAGAAATAATAATTTATTCCAATTTCATAACTGATTGTGTTTTGATTTCCGAATACTAGGTACCTAATCCTCAAAACAGACCAATATTTAAATTATTGTACTACTATATTAGGTACTTATTTCTAGTGAATTAAATAAGAAAACTTAACATTGACTTTTCTGTAAGTAAGTGCCTACATACATTAGGTATATTGCTACACATGTAAAATAACTTTACGCTAACCATATTTAATAATTTATGAAACACGTTTTTATTTTTTTCACTAAAATGGCAACGTATCACAAACTGTAACCAAAAACACTCAATAATTCACTTGAATCTCTCCACATCAAAATCACCAATATTTCCTGAAATACGTGTGCACTCAGTATACCATTTTTGACTACTAATCTGAATCAAGTAGTACTTCTCGTAGTGTAGGTACTATATGAAGCCCCACCTAGCAATGTCATGGACTCAAGTTACACTATACCTAAACGACAATGGCAAACCTTGCAGTTTTAAATCAAACTTTAATGGCCGTGTTTGCCAGGTCATAGGTATGTAGTGACAAAATACTAGGAAGCATTCTACTGTACTGTCGGGGCGGCGTGAAGGAAAGGAAAGGAGAAGGGTTTGTTTGTTAGGGTTTGTGTGGTGTTGTTAGGCAACGGAATAGGAGCATTCCATTTTATAGAGACCTAACACGTGTTATAATATCAATGATAGAGACCCAGAAATTAATCGCTAAGTATAAAAAAAAAGATCCAGAACTTAAACACACGTCTTTACTATGCTGGTTGCTTATTCTCAAATCAAAACAAACGTGCAGATCGCACAACAAAATTTTATGGCTTAGTGAAGGGAGATTCCCTTCACTATGCCATAAAACTTTAGTAAGCGAACTGCACGTTTGTTTTGATTTGAGAATAGTAAACCATAATAGTTAAGTAGTATAGTTTACCGAGTAGTTTGCATATGAAAGTGCTTAAAAATAAAGATTCGATAATTCTGTTAAATTGGGACTAGATTGGCGACGACAACTTGCCTGCAGCCTGCCTGCACACGAGCTGTCGCGCGTCAATCTAGGTATTCATACATTCATCCCCATCCGCGCCGCTGCCCCGATTTATGCTGCTATACTCAAATCAAAACAAACGTGCAGTTCGCATAATAAAGTTGTATGGCTCAGTGAAGGGAATCTCCCTTCACTAAGCCATACAATTTTGTTGTGCGAACTGCACGTTTGTTTTGATTTGAGAATAGTCGTTTTAACCTGGCAGCACCTTATGATAAAACAAAGCAGAAGGATATAGAATCCAAGCTACAATAAACAAAAAGTAACTGTCAACGTGACAATGGTGACAGCAAACGTCTAATGGAGAAGGAAGGTTTCTCCGTTACGTAGTAGATCCATCCTTTTCTTTCCAATGTGTAAAATGGTAAAGACAGCAAGCCAAAAGGAGATAGATCTTGCTTGCTTGCGTTAAATAACTGAATAGGTAGGTTTGTTTCATTGATGGTGACTGGTGGTTTGCTTGCTTTGCTACTTTTCCTCTCCCGCCTCTTCCTTCTTCGCTTTAATTTGATAGAAAATTCAAACATGAGCGCTGGTGCAGCGGCGGCTGGGATCCTGCGACGTGGTGTGGAGTTGGACGGCGCGCATCGCTACACAGAGGCGCTCGTATGCTATCAAGAGGGACTTCAGATCCTGGTCGACAATATTAAAAGTTGGTTTGTTTTGCAGTTACACCTACGAACGAACAGTCGCTGAAGCAATGGCATGCATACATCACGGATCTAGCCAACCATACATATCTGATTCCTTAACACTTTTACAGCCAAGCGTTTCAAAGCGCGCCTTCTCTGGTACGCCGGCCATTTTTGGCGATATTGTAAGATTAAAAAAAAATTAAGTACTATCAGGGTTACATGCATAATTTTTTTAAATTTATGGTTTTATATATTTTGAGAATAAAAATAAAAAACATATTAAAATTATTTATTTATATTTTTAATTGAACGTCCAAATACTGTCTGAAAGCGAAAAAAAAAACTCTTACGCGGCGTGCGGGGTACTGGCGGGGGAGCGCTACGTGCCGTGCCTGCTAAACTCCTAAACTCCTTCCCCCGCCTATACCGCGCACCGCATCTCGGTAAATTATACATAATATGTGTGTAGCTAATTAAATAAAAAAAAAGAGGGTTACACGCACATCACGTACCACGAGCGGGAAAGTCAGTCCCGTACGGAGTACGTGATTCGCGTCCTGACACGACAGCGTCTGCCCGTATTAGGTACGGGAATGGCTGTTAAAGTGTTAACAAATATGAATGTTTACAGACGAGACTGTTGACAGCAAGCGTGCCTATCTACGCGGGAAGGTTGAGGAATACATGAGTAGAGCGGAGGCCATCAAGAAGCTCGTCATCGAGAAGAAGAAGTCGGGGCAGTTCCACGAGCAGGTCCGAATCGAGAACAACTCGACCGGACACAGTTACCGAGCGCTCTTCGGCAGATTCCTCGACAGTGAGGTGGACTATGTTCTCGTGGAAGACCCTTACATAAGGAGCTTCCATCAGGTATGTGTGCAATTTGTTTATCTATATGTCGCAGTATTATAATAAAATTAGTAAAATTACAATTTTACTAGTAAAATCATAATCCTTCATATTATTGTGAGTCAGAGCTAAAATTCACAATCTTACTGGTTAAAGTTAGCATTATTATAATTTTACTAGACTACCTTAGAAAGATTGTAAAATGCTATGATTTCTTACAATTTTACTGCTTCATCTCTTAGATGTAATCTATATCTCTTAGATCTAAATTATAATTTTACTAGTAAAATTATAATTTTACTAATCTTATGATAATACTGCGACTTAGATACTTCTTGTCTTTGCTATTTTAACCATTAAATTTTTTTTTTAACTCCAGGAAAAATAAAACACCCGTAATAGTTTTCAGAATGTTTCTAACCTAAAATTACCGAATTACCCTATGCGAATCATATATCGACATGTAGATCATGAATTAAACTATTCTATTCAAATAACACATTCCAATGAATTCCAACCAACTTTCACGGATTTTCGCGCAGCGAAAATGGCATGGAAGGCAAAGCATGGAAGCATATTTAATAATTGGGAATCCATAAATTTAATTTCAATTTCAACTAACGTAATCATAATGAAGTGCAAAATGTGTAAACTCTTTTAAGTAGAGAACTTTTTTTTATGTAAAATGACACTGTTGGCTACATCACGTACAACACCTGCAATGTCAACCCATAACACCCCGGTGAACTAGGTGCCATGTTAGTGCTTCGTTTTGGTCGCGCCAGCTGCACTGAACTGAACCGAAAGCGCAAACTATTTACATAGCCGCTTCAAGCGACCTTTCATTCAGTGAGGTGGTACTAACGCGGCCGGGTTAAACCCTACCCCATAGTATGGTAAGAAGGGAATGGACCTTCTTACCTTACTAGGTGTTACATACTCAGGACCAAGAACATTTGAATAGGTAAGGACGTCGGACCTTCCCCGTGCCAGCGTATCACGATGTTTGTATAAAAGTACAAATTCCATTCATTACCAACCAATCAGAGCGCGATACCGCCCGATACTACCCAATTAGAGCGTGCGCCGTCCCCTCCGCTAGCCGCGGAGTTCGGCGACGCTGTTTCTCATATAAGCATTGAACAGTCTGACGTCCAAACTCTCTAAATGTTCTTGCTCAGGACCTTTGCGATGAAGTTGGCTTTTTGTTTCAGTGTCAAAACTTCCTAAAGTTATGCGAGCTTCTGGTCCGTACGTGTACGAACCTGCGCAAGATAGAACTGCTCACGTCGCGGGAGACCCGAGCCAACACCTCGGAGCACGAGGAGTGGATGAGGAAACTGGCGCTGGACCTTGATCGGTATAATGTTAGTTTGCGCGTTCAATACTCTGAAACGCTGCACGATAGGCAAATTATGTGAGTTAAAATATTTTTATAATTTTGAGTTTTTTATTTGGCTGAAAACATGATGTTTATTAGTGTCATGTCAGTACCTCCATTTGGTCCAGTCGGCTACATGGAACTGGACAGAAAACAAAACCATTTTTCCTAGCCGTTCATTCGGTGGTACTATTTCCTGTTTCACCCATGTATGTATAGTCTCAACACCTGTCAGGCCGGCATTGCATTCACAACCCCCACATACATGGGTCCATGGGCATCGTTAGACACCTTATGGGTGGCTTGGGGACACATGTCGCGCTTTCAATAAAAAAAAAGTTAATTTAGAACATTATAATAACATTTTAGTTGTTTCCTCCTAAACTGCTGGAACTATTTGGATGAAATGTTGTGTGTATATTTGAGTGGGTCCCTGGATGGTTTGAAAATACAATTGAACCCGGTAGATGCATACATACGTATCACACACGCTGAATCCCGACAATCGGGGTAAGCGGACCCCGGCAGACCCGGTAGATGGCGTCGTGATAAGTCCACGGGAACGAAGTCGCGGGCACAGCTAGTAAAATATAACTTTTACAAATCTATTTATTATTTTCGAGAAACTGTATGTGTGTCCCTGAGTATAAAGAAAAAAATGCTATTTTGCTCTATGGGTATGTTGATTTAGTTCAGGAGGTGCAATGTGACCAGAAAGGCCTAGGTATAAAGCAGATAGTAGCAAAATAACACTTTCTACAATGACCTCGCTCTCTGTTTCAGCCTCAGTTCCGGCTGGATAATCAAAATCGGCCGAGGCCTCGACTTCTACAAGCCGCCCGAGCACAAGTTCTGCCTCGGAGTGTACGACCTCGACCTGCGGCCGTGCCACGAGACGACCGTCGACATAGTGCATTCCAGTAACGTTAAACAGAGCTTTGGATGACATGAACAAACTTACCGTTTTAGTACACACTACACGCTGTATCCCGACTATCGGAGTAAGCAGTGTAATCGAAGTTGTGCTGCAGGTACTATTGTAAATTACAGCACAACACCAACCAACACATTTAGCAAAGTATTCAGATCTTGGTACCTCTTGATTGTAAAAGCCGTGTTTAACGAAAAACAGGCTTTTATGTATAGATATACATTAAGTTACCATTTGTGTTAAATGTATTACAAAACTGTGAAAGTTATGTAATAAACGATGCTTTATATTATTTATAATAGACAAATAAAAAATATGTTTGTGCTCCAAATTTTTTTTTTACACAAAATAAGCACAAAATATCATTTACATAAGGTGTAAAAGGCGGACTTATCCCTTACAGAGATATCCAAGTCAACCTTCATCTGAGAGTCAATTAAATAGTGAAATGTAAGTAAGTAAGCAAAAGACTTGAGTGAGAGAATTGAAGATAAAATAATTAATAATAAGAATATATGTAAGTAAAAAAAAATCATACGTACACCTACCTATGTACTTCTAGTTTAAAAAAAACTTGATTGCTCCTTACTTACAAAGTCTATGAACGGCGCGTCCCAGTGCGCCGGTATATCTGTCTCGCTGTGTACTGGATGTCATGTTAGGAGTTAAATAAGAATATATGTATTTTTCTGAAAATTTACAATCATAGTTGATTTAAAAGGTTTGTTGAATTTATACTTAGCAGTGATAACAAAACCATTGAAGTCTCCTCACTTTCACACAATTTGGATCGATAGAGGTCGAGCGTGGGAACTAATACTGCTCCTTGTCCTAGTCAACGCAGACTAGCTGACGAGCGCTCGACGCGAGCAAAAAGGCCTAGTGCGCTATATATAAGACAGCAATTTTGATTTATTTTTTTATGGAATTTAAATTTTATGGGATTTGCAATATTGGCAAATCGCTGGATTCGTGACCGATTGAAAGCTTCTCCTACTTGCGCAGGGCCCGAATGTGTTGAAGCCATTGAGTGCTCTGTTTCACACTGCCTGCTCTCATGGTATGAGAAAAATAATTGAATAAGAAATGGAAGCAATGGAATTGTCGCGCGCATCGTACTGCGCTGCGTTGCGCGCGTGCATACTTATGTTTGTTGACATGAAATTAAAATTTTTGGGTGAATCAACTTTTTCTTGTTTTTGGTATCTGTCTGAAAACAGGATATTATTATGTTGATAAATTCACCTTATTTTAATAGTTACAGCAACTCTCAGATAAGTAATTGATTAATAAGAAAGAAGCAGCACAAAGAATTTTGAGTAATTAAAAAAAAAAATTGGTTACCCCTTTTTTCCATACAAAACTGGGGACAAAATTGTCCCCTGGGTCACCCCTAAAAATTTCGTTAATGTTTTATTTTAAATATTTCTCTTCTTTTATTTCAATTGCCTATCAACCTAAGTATTTCATACTTATTGATTTTTAACTAAGTAATAAATTGTAATACACTTTTTTTTTTATTTGACTTTGCAGCTGGTTTTTACGTTACAAGAAAAAGTTGACTCACCCATTTATGAGGTGAGGTTGTGGGTGTGGCCCCCTAGAGTCCAGGACCGGACAACCCGTAGTCCCCCCCTGAGGCCATGCCTGTCTGTGGGACATATACAAAATAACCCTGTATATATTAACCCTGCTATCAAACTGTATATTTGATAAACTGTAAACTGCAATTGGGTAGAGATTTATGAAAAGGAACCATGTGACATTAGCATACTTCGCTATAAATGAGCTTCAAAGTTCACGTTGAATACATTTTTATTCTTTTGAGCAGAAGTTATAATTTATATATAGTTAATTGATGACTATTAATGTTCATCTATTTAAACTCAAAAAGCAAAATATTGTATTATGTAGGCACTGTAATTTTGAAAAGTGCAGATGGTTCCATTCTATTTTTTTATCAAATTCTATAGAGAAGAATGAAATATTGATAAGCATTATAAACCCAAGTACATGGTTCCATTTGATTATTCACAAATGTATAAAATAAGGAACAATTTTATTTTAATTGTGGAACCAAGTACCTACTTGGTTCTTTTCTTCAAATCTTGGACCATATATTTTACTGTAAACGGAACAAAATATTTAAAAATAAAACAGAGCCAAGTACTTGGTTCTATTTGCTGGACCTTTTTCTTGCTTTTTCATACATATAGACATTTGTGCATAAAAGAACCTTTGCTCTCGCTGGGTTTGTAGTGGAAAAACAACATGGTTCTTTAATGCAAAACATTTTTTAGCACTTTATTTAGCCCCTCTTGTATTTAACTCATTTTGAGAAAAAATGTCACATGG
Organism: Nematopogon swammerdamellus; assembly: GCA_946902875.1. Lineage (NCBI taxonomy): Eukaryota > Metazoa > Arthropoda > Insecta > Lepidoptera > Adelidae > Nematopogon > Nematopogon swammerdamellus. The sequence goes on along the minus strand of OX336354.1, from coordinate 6,025,779 downwards.
TTCCTTTTCGCTTAACTCTACCCAATTAATAAAAATTTCAACAATTTTATACTTTTTTTTAAGTTTAGAGTATGCTTATGTGACCTTACCTTGCTCCTTCTATAGCTTTCTCTTTCTCTCGTGCATTGTAAATAAAAGTCTTGAATCATTCTTTATTTAAAATTTATTTATATAAAAACATAATTAATACATCTATAATTTTACAATGTACAGAAATAATCTTTTTTTACATAGTGCATTTTATAATTGAGTACAAATTAGAACATTTTTAAGACTAAGGACGAATACAGCGGGATTGTGAAGACCCACACCCTAAACTTGAAGACACATTCAAATGTTCCGTTTCTATATATTTACATAAGATTGAGGGTCAACCTTATTTTTTTTTTCATTGTAAAAACTAGAATCTCTTAGGACTGTGAGAAAATTATTTCACCTGAACGTAAGTACACATGATGCAGAATGAGGAAAGATGTCAGTCGCACCTGTACATACAGTGGCACTACCATACACAACCAGAATTCACATTTATATCCATTCATAAGTAAATAATAAAAAAAAAATTGTTTTGTCTAGTATTGAAATTTTTTATTTTGTTCATGAATCAACAAGTAATGTATTTGTCGCAGTATTATTATAAGATTAGTAAAATTATAATTTTACTAGTAAAATCATAATCCTTCGTATTATTGTGAGTCAAAGCAAAAGTTCACAATCTTACTGGTTAAAGTTAGCATTATTTTAATTTTACTAGACTACCTTAGAAAGATTGTAAAAAAAGATATTTTCTCACAATTTTACTGATTGATTGGGCAGATTTTTAGTAAAATTATAATTTTACTAAACATAGCTAGTAAAATTGTATGAAGACGTATAGCGTGCGCTCATTTGTTTAAATATTGTGCATATCTGTAGCACGACATGGCTCCAGGCGATATCGGCCAATCACTGCAAGCGTCATCTCCCGCCCGCCCCGCGCGCTCCTCAGAAATACAATTGTACTAACCACAATTAGTAAAATTATAATTTTACTAGATATCTAAGAGATGAAGCAGTAAAATTGTAAGAAATCATAGCATTTTACAATCTTTCTAAGGTAGTCTAGTAAAATTATAATAATGCTAACTTTAACCAGTAACATTGTGAATTTTTGCTTTGACTCACAATAATACGAAGGATTATGATTTTACTAGTAAAATTATAATTTTACAAATCTTATGATAAAACTGCGACATATTCATTAATTGTTTGTAAACAACTAAGTCCGCTCCACTAACCAACCATAAGACCCTATGTCTTAAAAATTAAGATAATAAACTTTATAAATAATTTTTATAAACAACTTAACACTAACGATGGTCCGTTTATATGGCATTCGTTTATCCTTACCTATAATAAAATCCAACGTCTGCTTTCTGTATGTCTGAGTGTCTGTCTGTCCGCTTATAACTCGAGAACCACTGGACCGATTTTAATAAAACAAAATTCTACGGATAGCTTGATTCTTCCCATCAACTATAGGCTACTTACTATCACGCTAAATGGCTTATGAGGTTAGCAGTGAAGTGAAATATGAGAGCACTTGGCAATATTTGTATGTAACGGACACGGAATCATTCACCCGAGTAAGAATCGATGACATTACAATATCCTGAAGGGGGGGGGGGGGGGGGATAAGTAGAGGCATATAGGGAGGGGGGTGAGGGAGGGGCGGGAGGGGAGGTGGAGGTAGAGCGATGGAATCCCCCTTATCCTTTCCTTTCTTCCTTACCTCTAATAAAATCCAACGTCTGCTTTCTGTCTGTCTGTATGTATGTCTGTCTGTTTACCATCTTTGGGGTTGCCATATTTACTCGAAGTATCGATGATGGCGAGACTCAACGGAAGGGGAGAGGCAGGGAGATGGAGGGAGAGGGAGAGGGAGAGGGAGAGGGAGAGGGAGATTAAAATAGGGAATGATTTCAAAATTAGATTTTAGGAGTTTATGATGAGCGTTTACGATGAGCTGTACAAAACTATTGACCTGTATGTACCAAGTCGCGTCAGATATACAAATGATTTTCCGTGCTGGTTTTCGCCGGCGTTAATTAAAATTATAAAGGAAAAGGCAAAGTATCACCACAAATACAAACGTTATAACAGGGGAGTCGATTATGATATGTTCTCGCTGCTTCGTGCACGTCAAAAGGGGGTGCAAAAGGAATGCTGGCTTCAGTATGTAAATGCAACTGAAACTAATATCAAAACTGATCCAAAGGCTTTTTGGGGGTACGCAAAATCCCAACGTGGCACTAATTCAATACCTCGTCTAGTAGTTAGCGGTACCGAGGAGGCGAGCGATGGCTCCGCCATCTGTGAATCTTTTTCGGAATATTTTCACTCGGTATATTCAACTGCAGTGCCACCTAGCAATACAAACGTATTATCGTGTGATTATTCAGCGCATGCGGTCCTGAGTTCCATCGATACACGTCGAACCCTTGTGTTGAAATATCTCAAATCCTTAAATGGCAATAAGGGTCCCGGCAGCGATAACATACCACCAGCGTTTGCTAAAATGTGTGCTCATCAGCTGGCGGGACCCTTGGCCATAATATTTGAGCGTTCCTTGAGGGCTGGTATTTTCCCGCAGAAATGGAAGGAGGCCTTTGTGGTACCGATTCATAAGAGCGGGCCCAGGCACCGGGTCGAGAATTACAGGCCAGTTTCTATTCTGTCGGTATTTAGCAAGTTGTTCGAGCGCGTCGTGTACGACCAGGTTTACCCGCTCATCTCCTCCAGCATCACACCGGCTCAACATGGCTTCATGCGCGGCCGGTCGGTAGTGTCAAACTTAGCCGTGTTTACCGATTACGTCTCCGCCAGGATGGATGAGCGGGCGCAGGTAGATGCCGTATACACGGACTATGCTAAATGCTTCGACAGAATAAACCACGCGATCCTGGTTCGAAAGCTCGGTGAGCTGGGTGTACACGGGAGCCTTCTCAGATGGTTTGAATCATACCTACGAAATCGATCACAGGCTGTAAAAATAGGGGCATTTAGGTCGTGCTTCCTTCAAATCCCATCAGGAGTGCCGCAAGGTTCGCACCTGGGTCCGCTGCTCTTTAATGCCTACCTCTACGACGTCATCACCTGCTTTGTATGGGCCCAGTTCCTGCTGTACGCCGATGACAAAAAGGTGTACATGGCAATTGAGAGTGAGTCCGACTGTGGGAGGTTGCAGGAGGACCTTGGCAGATTGTCCCAATACTGCACGCTCAATTGCCTAGATTTAAATGTGAAAAAATGTCAGGTCATAACGTTCAGCAGGGGCAGAAAGCCCATAAATTACACATACAAACTGAATGCAATCGCTATTCAGCGCACCGACGTCGTTAGGGACCTGGGTGTTATGCTCGATTCGAGGCTTATCTTTGATAAGCACTACGAGCACATGGTCTCGAAGGCATATAAAATGTTAGGATTCCTCATACGTACGTGCAAGCCATTCTCCAGCATCGCGACATTGAAATTGCTTTATTTCGCATACGTCCGTAGCGTGCTGGAGTTTGCGTGCCAAATATGGTCACCGTCATATGTAACGCATGCACGTCGTATCGAGAGAATCCAGCATAAGTTCCTTAAACATTTAAACTTTCGTTCAAAACTCGCCTTCGCAGACTATGAAGCAGCGGCGGATCATCATGGTTTGCAGTCTCTCGAGCAGAGGAGATCCGTGGCAGATGTGATGTTCTTGTATAACATATTGCACAACAATATCGACTGCCCGGATCTTCTCGCTCGTGTATCAATGCGGGCCGCTCCTGTGCCCACCCGCCAACCAAGGTTGTTTCAGACGCACAAATGTCACACGAACTATGCAAAAAACTCAGTCTTGAATAGATGTATGGCATCGTACGACAATCATTGCTCGAGTCTGGATATTTTCCATCTAAATAAAAACACATTCCTAAGAAACATTAGCAAAATTACTTTTAAATCCTAATGATGGTGGCAAATATGCACAAGTACACGCTTACACAACAGATTATCATATCTCCTCGCACACATATTATGTATATATAGGTACACTTCTAAAAACAAACTCACATACCTCACTTACACCTCAACATATCACAAACTCACTCACACACAACATACCTAAACTTCATACACGTCATGCAAAAAAAAAAAAAAAAAAAAAAATACACAAGCCAACACCCAATCCTACACACCATCACCACATACACACATACACACACATACACTCACCCTATTTAAAATTAATAATTATATATATTATATATATTGTATATTATATGTTATATTGTATATTATATTAAATATTATGTATTTCTTGTTATAATTAATACCTATTTCTTTAAAAAAAAAAAAAAAAAAAATTTTATATAGTTATGAGTTTTGAAAAATGTGAAACTTTTTTACTGGCTGAACAGTTTGTTATTTTTAGTTCTAGTTGTAAATATACATGTATAGCTGTTAAGTTTCCAAATAAATAAATAAATAAATAAATAAATAAAATTTTGTACAGAGATGAATTGCATCCTGAGGAAGGACATAGTCTCAAAAACAACCCTTAAGGGGGTGAAATAGGAGATGCGAAAGTTTGTATGGGAGTATCGGTTTCTTAAAGGTAGGAACTTGAAACTCATAAGTATAGCTATTCATCATATATAAAATAACGAAGTGGTCCAGGATTGTTGGATTTTCACATATAAGTGGAGGAAACGGAGTGTTAAAGATTGTATGGGAATATCGTTTTTTTTAAAGGAAAATCATAATTATAGCTACTCAAAACAAATAAATGGGGGGGGGGGGGGGGGGGGGGGATGGGTGTGACGGTGGCCTCGCCCTTAGTTACTTACTTTCTTCGTGGAGGTTTATTGTATTCCAGAATGCAGCTTAGCCTGAAGCCTCGCCGTTAGTTACTTACTTTATTTAAGAAGTTTTATCGTTTATCTACACGCCATTACTTTCATCGAGAAATCGAGAAGGTTTATCGTCTTCCAGAATACAGCTCGGCCTTCGGCCTCGCCCATAGTTACTTACTTACATCAGGAAGGTTAATCCTCTTCCTTAACGCAGCTCGGCCTTCGGCCTGACCCATGGTTTATCCTCTTCCTAAACGGAGCTCGGCCTTCGGCCTCGCCCTCAGTTACTTACTTTCTTCGAGAAGGTTTATAGTCTTCCTAAATGCAGCTCGGCCTTCGGCCTCGCTCTTTGTTACTTACTTTCATCGAAAAAGTTTATCCTCTTCCTGAACGCAGCTCGGCCTTCGGCCTCGCCCTTAATTACTTTCTTTCTTAGAGATGGTTTATCGTCTTCCTGAACACAGCTCGGCCTTCGGCCTCGCCCTCAGTTACTTACTTTCTTCGAGAAGGTTTATGGTCTTCCTGAACGCAGCTCGGCCTTGGGCCTCGCCCTCAGTTACTTACTTTCTTCGAGAATGTTTATCGTCTTCCTGAACGCAGCTCGGCCTTCGGCTTCGCCGTTTGTTACTTGCTTTCTTCGAGAAGGTTTATAGTCTTCCTGAACGCAGCTCGGCTTTCGGTCTCGCCCTCAGTTGCGTAATTTCTTCGAGAATATTTATGGTCTTCCTGAATGTAGCTCGGCCTTCGGCCTCGCCCTTAATTACTTACTTTCTTAGATAAGGTTTATCGTCTTCCTGAACGCAGCTCGGCTTTCGGCCTCGCCCTTTGTTTCTTACTTTCTTCAAGAAGGTTTATAGTCTTCTTGAACGAAGCTCGGCCTTCGGCCTCGCTCTTTGTTACTTACTTTCTTCGGGAAGGTTTATAGTTTTCCTGAACGCAGCTCGGCCTTCGGCCTCGCCCTTAATTACTTACTTTCTTAGATAAGGTTTATCGTCTTCCTGAACGCAGCTCGGCCTTCGGCCTCGCCTTTAGTTACTTACTTTCTTCGAGAAGGTTTATAGTCTTCCTGAACGCAGCTCGGCCTTCGGCCTCGCCCTTAATTACTTACTTTCTTCGAGAAGGTTTATAGTCTTCCTGAACGCAGCTCGGCCTTCGGCCTCGCCCTTAATTACTTACTTTCTTCGAGAAGGTTTATAGTCTTCCTGAACGCAGCTCGGCCTTCGGCCTCGCCCTCAGTTACTTAATGTCTTCTTTGAAATACGAATTTCACGCGAGCGGAGCCGCGGGCTCAGCTAGTTCGTTTATAAAATTAGAAAGAAAAAGATATATTTATTAACACGGCACGGACACGGTTGGCTACATCACCTACAACATTCGTGGTGTCAGCCCATAACACCTTGGTGAACTAGGTGCCATGTCAGTGCTTCCCTTCGGTCGTACGTGATATGAGAGCAGAAATTTCCTGGGTTTTTTTCATTCACATGGTAACATTTTGCTAACCGTATACGTGCTCAAAAGTCAAGTAGTTTAGAAAAAATTCCTCCATACAAGTTCTGATTTGACAAATGAGCAGATTAAATAAAAAAAAAATAACAAAAAAAAAAGTAAGAAGTACAAGTGTTTTGAAATTTTCATCTGTAAATTAATTTGTCACCTGTCCCAATGGACAGGTGAAAAATTAATTAATTTATTAATAAATACATAGTTTTAAAACTAAACGTAAAAGTAAATAAGTTCAAGTTTACGGGGATAATATTTTCTATTAACATACTTCTTGAATATGGAAGAGAGAAAAACCACCCCTCATTGTGTAAAATTGTCGATGCCCTAAACATAACTCTCTTTCTTCGACGAAAACTTCATCAGCGACTGCATCAAGTGTCCCCGGATCATATCCTCGACATCAGACTGCTGCTGTTGGAAGACCTCCGGGTGATACTTGTTAATGGTCCTGAGGGCCTTGAGGCAAAAGACCAGGGTCTGATCGGAGCCTGCGTCAGCCAGTTGGCGGGTCCTCTGCATCCTAACCAGGCGGATAAGACGGGGAACACCTTCCAACTGCACTATCTGCGAGGCCAGCTCCGGTAGAACGCACAGTCTGCGAAACATACATTATTCATTGGACAATGCTGGACATTAAAGTAAGAAAGAATGAAATGATTTATTCGTCACAAAATTATTGACATCACATCCTTGCACTGGAGGATAGGACATAAATAAGCACGTAGAGGACCAGACATACGAGGAGGGCTATCAATGGATGACTCGACTCGCACCACCAACTTCACACAGAAAATCTGCTTATGGTACATTCCGATATGGTGCAACCACAAAAAAAAACTACATTATTGACAAAAACAATTTATCCAAATATAAATAAACATATACATGTGACGAAAAGGTAGGATCCACTAAAGACTTCATAGTCTTTCATAGCTGTTGACAGATGGAGCACAAATAGAAAAAAAAAATGGGTGCGTGGACTTGTGTACGCGCGTTAGAAGCTATACTTCTTTGGCGTGATTAAATAATTTCTCTCTCCCTACCTCCCTCCACTCCCACCCTTCCTCACTCTTTCCGCCATGCGGTGACGATGATGTGACGTTTTTTCATAATGCGCCTAAAGAAGTATACTTCAAAAATTGTTTACCAAAAGCCATACACACCTGGAGATGGCCTCGGCAGTGTGCTGCAGCAGGCGTGCCTGCGCGCGCAGCTCGCTCGCGCGCCGCGTGTCGCGGTCGGCGGGAGACACGCGCGCGAAGCACACTAGCGCCACACTCACAACACTCACACCGGACAGGTAGCGAATGCAGCGCGGCACGCGGGACAGTGTCGCGAGCAATGCCGCCGTTTGCTCCTGAAAGTTAAACAATATCTTTTTTTAATTTATCAATCAGCATTACAAACAGTGTTCCTCTCTATGTAAATTTGTCATAGTATTTTGGAAATACAAAATATAAATACATTAATCACATTTACTAAAATATACCATGGAATCACTTTGACATTTCACGCAATAAAGTGTTTCTGTAACAATTTGGCAGTTAACATAGAAATTGGCTCTGTAATCATTTTTGACAGATCATACAGAAATTGGCTTTGTTAACACTGACAAATTCACACATAAATTGGCTCCTTAATCACTATTGACAGTTCACACAGAAGTTGGCTTTGTTAACATTTTGACAAATTCACACAGAAATTGGCTCTGTAATCACTTTTGACAGTTCACACAGAAGTTGGCTTTGTTAACATTTTGACAAATTCACACAGAAATTGGCTCTGTAATCATTTTTGACAGATCATACAGAAATTGGCTTTGTTAACACTGACAAATTCACACATAAATTGGCTCCTTAATCACTATTGACAGTTCACACAGAAGTTGGCTTTGTTAACATTTTGACAAATTCACACAGAAATTGGCTCTGTAATCACTTTTGACAGTTCACACAGAAATTGGCTCTATTAGCACTTTGACAATTCACACAGTAATTGGCTCTGTAATCACTTTTGACAGTTCACACAGAGATTGGCTCTCTAATAACTTTTACCAGTTCACACAGAAATTGGTTCTGTTAACACTTTGACAATTCTCACAGAAATTGGCTCTGTAATCACTTTAGACAATTCACCTAGAAAGAGGTGCCCTAAAATAACACTACAAAATATTATCCGATATACATTTGGCCAAGAAAATTATGGTTGAATAGAAAAGTACCTGAAGAAACACAGATATATCCGGTCCCCTCTTCTTCACCGCATCCAAGACTTGTTCCAGAGTACGGTGCTTGCTCATGATCTCCACTATGTCGGCCTTCTCGGAAACATCGCCGGAGTCCAGCTCCACCTCCCGCACGAGGTTCACGAGGCATGCCGTGCACAGCAGAAGCAGTTGGCAGCATTCAGTCTTGGAGAGGATTCCTGAAGGAAGAACGTGCATTATGAGGAAGTGTCTATACATACTTTTCTAATAATAAACATTGAACTGGCAAAAATAAATATGCTGCAAAAAGGAAAAGAATATTCATTAGCTTGTTTAGGAAAAACACATGTAGAGGAATTTGTCAAGTTTGTTGAAAACTGTCGGCCTCGGTAGCTCAGTGGTGCGGTCGGTCGACTGTAAGCAACGCTGAGTGCGGTCAGTACTTGGATGGCTATGACCGCTCGACCGTTGGAGGCTGACCGCGGTTCGAATTCCACATAAAACTGTAGGTCCCTTCCCTTCTTATCTTACTAGGTGGTAGGGTTGGTACCACCGCAATGAGCGAAACGTCGGTCGAAACGGCTATGTAAATAGTTCGTGTTTTCCGTCCAGTGTAGCCAACATGAAATGAAGGAAAGCACTGACATCGCACCAAGTTCACCCGGTGTTATAGTCTGGCATCACGGATGTTGTAGGTGATGTCGCCAACCGTGTCAGTTTCCATAAAAAAAAATTATATTACTGTTATATCGACCGTAGCAAACTTGTTCGTCTTTCGTCCTTGCAATACAGTATCCTATCCCGCGTCCTAGTCAACGCAGACTAGCTGACGAGGGCTTGATGCGAGCCGAAACGTGAAGCATGCGCGGGAAATTTAGAGTGGCCACTCTAAATTTCCCGCGCCAGCACGGGGACGGCCTCGCAGCGACTGCGGCTCGGTCGGCGCACACTACACAACTAGATCTGTACGTACTGGTGACGCTGGCGACGATGCAGTCGAGGTGCGGGTGCAGCTGGCGCAGGTCGTGATGGTCGCGCAGCCACGGCGCCGTGATCTGAGCCAGCACGGTGACGACCTCGCGCGACTGCGGCTCGGTCGGCGCACGCTACACAACTAGATCTGTACGTACTGGTGACGCTGGCGACGATGCAGTCGAGGTGCGGGTGCAGCTGGCGCAGGTCGTGATGGTCGCGCAGTCACGGCGCCGTGATCTGAGCCAGCACGGTGACGACCTCGCGCGACTGCGGCTCGGTCGGCGCACGCTACACAACTAGATCTGTACGTACTGGTGACGCTGGCGACGATGCAGTCGAGGTGCGGGTGCAGCTGGCGCAGGTCGTGATGGTCGCGCAGCCACGGCGCCGTGATCTGAGCCAGCACGGTGACGACCTCGCGCGACTGCGGCTCGGTCGGCGCACGCTACACAACTAGATCTGTACGTACTGGTGACGCTGGCGACGATGCAGTCGAGGTGCGGGTGCAGCTGGCGCAGGTCGTGATGGTCGCGCAGCCACGGCGCCGTGATCTGAGCCAGCACGGTGACGACCTCGCGCGACTGCGGCTCGGTCGGCGCACGCTACACAACTAGATCTGTACGTACTGGTGACGCTGGCGACGATGCAGTCGAGGTGCGGGTGCAGCTGGCGCAGGTCGTGATGGTCGCGCAGCCACGGCGCCGTGATCTGAGCCAGCACGGTGACGACCTCGCGCGACTGCGGCTCGGTCGGCGCACGCTACACAACTAGATCTGTACGTACTGGTGACGCTGGCGACGATGCAGTCGAGGTGCGGGTGCAGCTGGCGCAGGTCGTGATGGTCGCGCAGCCACGGCGCCGTGATCTGAGCCAGCACGGTGACGACCTCGCGCGACTGCGGTTCGGTCGGCGCACGCTACACAACTAGATCTGTACGTACTGGTGACGCTGGCGACGATGCAGTCGAGGTGCGGGTGCAGCTGGCGCAGGTCGTGATGGTCGCGCAGCCACGGCGCCGTGATCTGAGCCAGCACTGTGACGACCTCGCGCGACTGCGGCTCGGTCGGCGCACGCTACACAACTAGATCTGTACGTACTGGTGACGCTGGCGACGATGCAGTCGAGGTGCGGGTGCAGCTGGCGCAGGTCGTGATGGTCGCGCAGCCACGGCGCCGTGATCTGAGCCAGCACGGTGACGACCTCGCGCGACTGCGGCTCGGTCGGCGCACGCTACACAACTAGATCTGTACGTACTGGTGACGCTGGCGACGATGCAGTCGAGGTGCGGGTGCAGCTGGCGCAGGTCGTGATGGTCGCGCAGCCACGGCGCCGTGATCTGAGCCAGCACTGTGACGGCCTCGCGCGACTGCGGCTCGGTCGGCGCACGCTACACAACTAGATCTGTACGTACTGGTGACGCTGGCGACGATGCAGTCGAGGTGCGGGTGCAGCTGGCGCAGGTCGTGATGGTCGCGCAGCCACGGCGCCGTGATCTGAGCCAGCACTGTGACGGCCTCGCGCGACTGCGGCTCGGCAGTCGCCGGGTCCTTTAGGATGTCTGATATTATCTCGATCCCGCCTCCCTGGAATATTCAGTAGGCATTAATCACAGATTTCGATTTTGACTTTTCTTTATGGAAACGGACACGCTAGAACGATAAAAAAGGTATGGACGCCGGACTGTCAAATGCTTGTATGAGAACTAGCGTCGCCGAGTTGCGGGGAGCGGAGTGTACTTACCGATGATAAGATATTCCACTATTGTGCACACTAAACTTGGCTGTAGTGTTTTTACACGTAAACATAACGGGCATTTTAAACAGGTTTTTGCGAGCAGATGACAGACTGACGGGCCAGCGCGCGACCGTCCAATGAAACAAGTATGCTTTTACTTACTACTCTGTCAAGAAAGTACCGGGAAAAGGTCCATAATACACAAAATATTAGTTATTCTTCCAAATTTTTGCTATCGCCTTCAAATTAGGCCCCTTCCGAAATAATACACTTACGTCAACGAATAATCAAATTATCAAAACATTTTTTAAATGCATTTTCCGGAATCGACTTCAGTTCTCACCGCGAATTCTCTTTTATGTCTTTTATAGAGTGAAAATGGGTGCCTCGAAGTGGTAATTTGAGTTTTGGAAACAGGAAAATGTCGGCCGGAGCCATATCCGCTGAATACGGTGGTTGTTCGATGGTATTTGTTGAGTTTTTCGCCAAAAATTCGTTCACAATGATGGCCTTAAGCGATTGAGTTTTTGAAGAAAATTCAAATCTCGAGCGGCAACGTCTTTAATGCCCAAGCGATCGTTTAAAATGGTACGAATCGATTCGTGAGACACAGAAAGTTGAGCGGCTATCTCTCTCAAACTTGAATGAGGATTTTCAGTCACCATTTCCTTCACTTTAGCTATATTAACTTCAGTTGAAGACGTTGATGGCTGACCAGAGCGAGGCAAATCTTCCACCACATCTTGACCCCTTTTGAATGCACTGTACCACTCATGTACACGTGTTTTTGATAAAGTCGATTCACCATAAGCTTTCTGTAACATTTTCTGTAACATTTTCAGCGACTCGGAACACGAAATTCCATTTGTTATGCAAAATCTGAGACAAACTCTTTGTTCGATATTTTTATCCATTATAAAAATCGCAAAACACACTTGAGATAACTATGAACTAACAAAATCGAGCACTGTAAACAAACTAAATGACAGATGGGGCTCAAACTCCGCGCCAATATAGAAAACAGTTGTGCCAACTTAGCGACAAAAAGAATTATTTGAATTGAATTTGGAATTAGAAGTAAATTGTCAATTCCCGGTACTATTTTGACAGAATGTATATCGTGTTACGCTGGCGAGGATAGGGTTCGGGGTCCATACCTTTTTTATCGTTCTAGCTGACACGGTTGGCTACATCACCTACAAAAATGTTTAAAAAATGCAATTATTCACGTCAACTTCGTTGACTGTGGAATTAGGTAGCTGCTGAGGTAAAATTGTATTTTTTTTATAACCTGCTTTCAAATCAAGAGAAGCTTGATGACGAACCATACTGAAATGCATAGGTATGTCTCAATGAAATAGGTATTGTTAATCTTGTGTGTTCTTTATGGCGAAATAAATATGTGAATCTGAATCTTCTATACCGACTTAAAAACGCGTAAAATAAAGGTTTTTTATTTTATGAAAACAGACACGGTTGCACAACACCTACTATATCCGTGGTGTCAACCCATAACACCGGGTGAACTAGGTGCCATGTCAATCCTTCCCTTCGGTCGTCCCGGCTACACTGAACAGGACGGAAAACACGAACTATTTAAATAGCCGTTTCAACCGACCTTTCATTCAGTGCGGTGGTATCAACCCGGGCGGGTTAAACCCTACCACCTAGTAAGGTAAGAAGGGAAGGGCCCTAGAGTTTTATGTGGAATCCGAACCGCGGTCAGCCTTGAACGGTCGATCCGTCACCCATCCAACTACTGACCGCGCCCAGGTGTGCTTATGATCCGACCGACCGCACCACTGAGCTACCATGCTACATTGCTTACATGAACCTTCGGTTCCTTTCCATTTATCCCGAATAATGTTGTATTTTTTTTTTTCAGTGTATGTTTTCATTTTAATCATAATAATGTAATACATGCACCTATACACAAGTTTCATACTCGCCCTCGATCTAGTTACAGATGGAATTGGACATCGCAATCTTTGATTCACGCGTAGATATTATCATATCTCAAGTTTTGTTTGTGAAAGTTTTCATGACACAAATATTTTGCAAAAATTACATCCTGCCCTTGAAAGAATTTGATCGAAAATTATTCTAACAAATGGCACATAATATAAGCCAAAACGCTCATTGTTCGCATGTTTTGCATCGGCGGAATAGGGCCTTAAGACGATACCCATAGCTGGCTGCTTTGCATAGAAAAAGGTCTTAAGTCGGTGTTGTTTTTTAATTTAAAAAAATTCATGGTCATACAATTTAAAAATCTACAACAATAGAGTTCTGTGCTTGTGGTTTAGTTATTTAACAGTGCAATAAAAATTTCGTTTTATTCATTCAATTTTGCGTCAGATGAAAAAAATGATTTAATTTAGATTTTTTCATCTGACGCAAAAGTGAATGAATGAAACAGTACTGGACGGATTCCGGTTTTCGTTCGCAGACGTACTCCAGAGGCGTCTGGTCGATGCTGCGCTCCTGGTACCTTGGATTGAGATCGGGTGGGTTTTGGGTGACGTTTCTGGAATGAAAGTGGCTGTCTAATCTGACGCAAAAGTGAATGAATGAAACGAAATTTTTATTGCACTGATAAATAACTAAACCACAAGCACAGACCTCTATTGTTTGTAGATTTTTAAATTGTATTACCATAAATTTTTTTAAATTAAAAAACAACACCGACTTACAACCTTTTTCTAAGCAAAGCAACCAGCTATGGGTATCGTATTAAGGATTTTACAAACCTCCTCAAATTGCTTGACAGCGTCTCCGCTGACGCAGATAGTCGCCAGCGCCCTCAGCGACAGGGCCTTTATCGAACTCTTGCTCGTCTCGATCACGGCCGTCAACAGCGACCTGGGGACGGCACAGTCCACGAAGGGCAACTCCGTCACACTCTTCATAAGTTTTTGACATTTCTCGTGGAGAGGATTCTCCGGTCCGGGCGCACCGTCCGCGAGGTGACTTATTGATGTCAAGGTGGATTTTAAGATCATGTCGGATGGAGGCTCTTCGATGATTGACACGAGCGTCTGAAAGGATATCATGATTAGATTAACTATTGTTGGAGAAATAAATGTTTGGGTTTATCCGGCTTGGTTCGATGTTTAGACTGTATAGACATTGTTTTCTAGATAACATTTATTATTTTGATTGTTATCTTTTTTTGTGTAATCCGATATGGGTGGCTGAGTCAGAGGGGCCAGAGCGCATGCTCTGACCAGCCAATATCACCTCCGAGAAGGTAGGTGCCATACCGGAGACTTGCCTTTGGATTACTGGCTATGTTGAACTAGAAGAAAACACAACCGAGACTGCTATGCGGCCATCTTACGTCCAGTACGATGGTACCAACCCACCTAGTAAGGAGCAAGGGAATTTATCTCAGCTAGTTTCGAAATATGACTTTGCATCTAGATATTCCATCTCACGATGGCACCTGAACTTTGTTTTCGTACATACACACCACACGCTGTATCCCGACAGACGGGGTAAGCAGGGAAGTGTCTTTAGGTAGGTATACCTGCATGCAGGTATACCTACGAATAGCCCTGTCCGATCGGGAATGTCTATTCGTAGGTATACCTACGAATAGCCCTGCCCGATCGGGAATGTCTATTCGTAGGTAAACCTGCATGCAGGTATGCAAACTGCACTATGGGAGTTTTCAACGAAACGTAACAAAAACGACATGCGACGCCTCAACATTAGGTTAGGGTTAAATTATAGAAGATGCGTCGCGACGCATCTTCTGTAATTTAACCCTGGTTATTTTTTTTTTAACCAACTCGCATAGTACAATTTGTACCTACGAATACCTCATACCTGCGAATAGCAATGCCCCGCCTGGTAGGTCTATTCCAAAGAGTTTGTATTACGTCAGCGACGTAATACAAACTCTTTGGTCTATTCGTAGGACATCAAATAGGACACTCCCAGTTCTTAGTTAATAATCTCTGTTTGGCATACCTACTAGTTCTTAGTTAATAATCTATGTTTGGCGTACCTACGAATAGCCCTGCCCGGTAAGCAGAGTAAATTGGTGTTGTGCTGCAAGTACTCTGGTAAATTACAGCACAACACCCAGAGGCGGACTAGCAGCCTTAGCCGCCCTAGGCTGTGTAGCACCAGCCGCCCCGATTCAATGCAGCCGCCCCTTTCAAGTTTACAGCATAGATACAAATGTGAAGTTGTACGAAAATCAGTATTGCGTTCGGTTCAATCTGCCAGAAATATATTATTTCTCGGTTTATTTTACATATAGCAAAAGTATTTTTTATAAGTTTTGCGGCAATATTGACCATATCGTCATAGCTAAATTATTTTGTCCGCGTAAATAGTGCGTCGTCTCCGCCGCCGCCCGCGCTCACCACTCCCGCACGTCGAACGCACTTGCTCCGGCCGGCACCCTTTCTATTCTGTACCTGCGCTCACTGCTTCTAGCAGCAGGTACAGATTGGCCGCCCCTAATATCTGGCCGCCCTAGGCCCGGGCCTAGTCGGCCTTAAGGAAAGTCCGCCTCTGACAACACCAATCATCACGTTTAGCAAAGTATTCGGACAAGATAACTATCAGGCAGCAAGTGAGGCACGAAGGCCCACCTGCTGCATGATACGGCGGAAGGACCGTGCCAAGGTGAGAGGTGGCTAGCCTATCGACCTATAGCACGGCATCTCGTCCTTATCCCTCAGTCGTCTTTTACGACATGCAAAGGGAGAGATGCAGTGGGGCTATTCTTTTTAAGTACTTGCCCCACACGGTGATTGCGTCATACCTACTCATAGAAGATACAACTGTTCAA
Source organism: Nematopogon swammerdamellus (assembly GCA_946902875.1). Taxonomy (NCBI): domain Eukaryota; kingdom Metazoa; phylum Arthropoda; class Insecta; order Lepidoptera; family Adelidae; genus Nematopogon; species Nematopogon swammerdamellus. The sequence continues at coordinate 6,009,680 of OX336354.1, read as the reverse complement.
AATTTAGAGAGCACATAAATAAACAACCCGATGGCGGAAATGGTAACGCGCTGACAGCTCAAGCCGGAGTTCCAGGTTCGATAGGGACATATTTTTTCTCTTCGTTTTTGCTATTACTAACATATAACGTGTTATCGCTTGTTTATAGAAACTGCATTAGGTATGTATGTGTGTATGTATTTATATTTGTTTATATTGCGTATATGTATGTACTTTTGAACTTGTATGTATGTATGTCATGAATGTATTTAGTTGTATGTTATTTATTACTATTATCTATGATTTATTTATTGTTTAATTTTATACTCTTAAAAAAAATCTCTCATTTAATTTTCCGCACTACCCATCTACCCTACTCACAATCCCAGGTATGACTGGCAGATAATGCCCTTAGGCTTTAAGTCCGCCTTTTGTAATTTTTTGTGCAATAAAGTCTATTTTCATTTCATTTCATTTCATAAAAATAAAAATAAGAAGTTTTTACTGGCAATAGTTGCTAGAACTAGATGGCCCCAACCCAACAGATTCCCAACAACCCGAGACTTACCCTCAGCTGCTGAACCAGCACTGCCTTGGTGGTCTCCTCGAAGATGGCGAGCAGGCTGTCGAGATGCCTGGCGACCACGCGCCAGTCCGCGCCGCTGTCGTTAAGCTCCGTCCTTATGTCCTCGCCGATCTCCACCAACCTGCGCCAACAGCGACAATCATATTTTTTAAAGTTATTATTAGTTAATTGCTTTTAGGGTTCCGTATCCGGTACGCGACCCTATTACTAAGCCTACGCCGTCTGTCTGTCTGTCTGTCTGTCCGTCCGTCCGTCTGTCCGTCCGTCCGTCCGAGGGCTGTATCTCTTGAACCGTAATAGGTAGCCTGTTGAAATTTTCACAGAATATGTGCTATTATGGCCGATATAACAACAAATAATAAAAATAAGAAAAAGTAAAAAATTCACGGGGGTTCTCATCAAGAAATCAAAAAGTGTATTTTGATTTTTTCTATTGATTTAATAGCGCGCGCGCTATCTACCGAATAGATATAAAACATTTTAACTAATCATGACATTTAACTAATATGAAGCATTTCATAACACGCCATAGATGGCGTGAGTGGCGCTAGCCATGACATGACGATACGGAACCCTCGGTGCGCGAGTTCGACTCGCACTTGGCCGGTTATTCTGTAAATACCCACATAAATGTTGAAAAAGGGGGTTGACCGGCAGAGATTGCCTTAGGCAAAAAGTCAGCAATTTGTTGTATCATTAAATGATACAACAATCTCTGGCGGTCAACCACCCTATTTCAACATTTATGTGGGTATTAAAATTTTATATAAAATAATAAGTAGGTATATTAAATAAATAAATATTTTACAACTGCACTGGGGGCAGATTTATGAGCGGGAGTTAGATCATGATTTTTTATGAAACAGTTCAAATTCAATAGTCAGTCAGAGTGTATGTGTCCACTGTTGGTCATAAAAATCAATTGCCGTGCGTTAGTCTGGCAATAACTCGAAAATGTCGACCGATTTGAATAATTTTTTTTTTGTTCCCCTCAATACAGGGTGGTTTAGGAAAAAAGAAAATTAGAAAAAAAAGCACGCGAGCGGAGCCACGGGCTCAGCTATATATTTATATTTTTCACGTGCATTTATATTACCTACAGGTGTAATATAATAGTAATAAATAAGCCATTTATATTTTATTGTGCTGTAAGTACAGACAATTCCTTAATCTGTGGTACAGTCTCGGGTCCTTACAAGCAGGGTTGCCAGATGGTCCTGATAAAAAAAAGAGGACTTTTTTCACCCCTTTGATTTTTCGGGTATAAATTTTACGAAAAATCTATCCCCCCTTTGTTTTGTCCACGGAAGTCTAAAACTTTTCCGCGGACAAGACTTCAAAAAAGAGGACTGTCCGCGGTAAAAGCGGACACCTGGCAGGCAACCCTTCTTACAAGAGGGGCGTAAATTGGCACCTTTCATGCGTGAATGGCATTCGCAACTCCCGCAAACCGAACATCTAATCATATGGGCGCCGTTCGTAGCCTTACCGGTGTACCTATGTGGTCTATTTAAACCACAATGTTGCTTACCTCTGCAGATAAGCCTGCAAGGAGCTCTTGATGCGGTCCCAGCGCTCCGGAGTCTCTCCGGGAGGCTTCGTGTTGAGTGTGATGCTGTGCGCGAGTACGAACTCGTTCACGTTCGCCACCAGTAGGCACAGAGACTCCTCGCTCGGAGTCTGCGATTCCATTTGCCTGCGGGTGAAAATAGTGACCTTCAAAATATATGCGACATTTTAATATGGACATATAATTTCAGAGAGAAAACATACATTTTATCACGGAGGTATTGTCAATTGCAAGCTCCAAGTGGTTTTTTCACGGTACCTGAAATGATTGGTACCACTCCACGACTACTACGCCCATGAAGTTAGCCCATCACACATTGGTGAACTAGGTGCCATGTCAGTGCTTCCCTTTGGTCGTGCCGGCTACAATGAACTGGACGGAAAACACTAACTATTTACATAGCTGCTTCGACCGACCTTCATTCGGTGCAGTGGTATCAATCCGAACGCGTTTAAATCGACCATCTAGTAAGGTAAGGAGGGACCTAAAATGTTACGTGAAATCCAAACCACGGTCAGCCTCAACAATCGAACGGACACCCATCGAAGGTCTGACCGTGCCCGGGTGTGCTTAATCTCATGATCGGACGTCGATCCATAGAACCGAGCTACCGAGACAAAAACTGTATTTTAGTAATGGTACTTACCTAACAATATCGCTGTACTGATGCACAATGATTTGTCCGTGCGTCTGGACCTTCTTTATATTGCCGGTGATGGTAGCCGAGCTGGCCGACACCAGGGCCTTGGCCTCAGTTCCCAAGGCCTTGCTCTGTAGCGTGGTCATGCATTCGTTCTCGCAAGATCCCACTATGTCACAAAGCCAGTACTGGACGGACTCCGGTTTTCGTTCGCAGACGTACTCCAGAGGCGTCTGGTCGATGCTGCGCTCCTGGTACCTCGGATTGAGATCGGGTGGGTTTTGGGTGACGTTTCTGGAATAAAGTGGGGTTAGTTAGTTTGTTTAGTTTTATTTTTTTAGTTAGTGAAGGCATAAGGTGTATGAGGTAGGTGTCGATGAAGGCACGACAGTCAATGCGGAAACCGTCTGCAAGAATGAATAAGAAGGTTAAAGTTTAGAAAGTTAAGAAAAATTAAAAATTTCCAAAGGTCATAAAATGTAAAAAGTTGCTAGTGATATCTATTTTAATATTTTTGGAGCCTTCCATAATATTAAAATAGCTATCATTGGCAACTTTTTTTCCATCACTCCAACACTTGGCGAAAGAATTTTTCATAGACTACGGAAGTTCAAGAAAGACAAAAAAATCAAAAATACTTTTTTGAGCTAATGTCAAAATATACATATATGGAAATCTAATACAAATTGTATACTAAAAAATTGCAATTCGTTATATCTATCGACCCAACTCTTTTCAAAGTAAATAATGTGAAGTGTCCTTAAGTTAAAGACGGGTGGTGCAAGTAAAGTTATCGAAAACAGTGTCAACATACCCGTTAAAATTTTCCAGCAGATTAATCCTACGTACACGAGTGCTCTTTACAGGTATCTGTGGAGTTACTGCGATATAATCCATGTACTCATTCGGAGCCAACATTTTGGGCGTCGAAGTACATGCCATGTTTAACTGAACATTAAAGTTGTCAGTCGAACCTTTTAACTTCTCCCTTTTAGAATCATGCGTCAAATCTCCATTACTTTTTTCACTGGCACTACTAACTTTAATATCTTCTATTCTATCCTGAAACTGTGTCGGAGGCGGTATCCTTTTAACTTCTGCGGATTTGGGCTGCTTATCTTTGGCTTCGTAAAGTTTCGCATGCAGATTCACCTCACTGGGGCTTCCTATTAGCCTTTCGTTGTTAACCAACTTCTCCTGCTCGGGATAACCAACCATTACCCATTGGTCTTGCTCTGAATATCTCGGCAGTCCCAAGGAAGGAACCCTGCTTCCTTCTAGCACCCCACCGGCATACATTTCTACTGCTTGTGGTTTTTCCCGCTTTGTGGGGAAAATCCGGAATGAACACGTCTGCGCTGCTTTAGCCTTTGATGCATGTCTCTGCTTGTATTTCGGACCGAATTTTTTGTGAGGCTTTAACTGAAGACTATCCGTTATATTCCTGCTTGTTAAATCACGAATAGGCAGCTTCGGTCTCACACCTACTTCCGGAGTCATCTCCCTGAGGTGGCTAATATCTTCGTCGATGTAACCTAGAGAGTGGTAGCCATCTTGGATGTCCAGAATCTGCTGATCCAAGCGTTGCCCTTCGTAGTTCAAGGACTTGTTCAAACGGTTTCGTTGAAAATTCGTTTGTTCGTGATGGTCGTGTCTGCGAGTTTGCTGCGAATGACTTCGTGAGTAAACCGGTCTCTTGGTCTTTTCAGCTCTATCTCGGTTGTAATCAGGCGCAGGCTCATAAGGAATCGTGGAGATGGGTGATCGTATTCTGGGAAGGTTGTTAATTGCTATGTGATCCTTTTCTGAAACTTGTAGGTACTCGAGACTATCCTGGGATTTTGTTTTGCTAGTTTCCAAATCCTTCACTTTCGCTATTTTGATGTCTTTTGAGCAGTTAGTTTCTTTCTTTTTTGGTACGAATGCTTTCTTAGACGGTACCTTATCTACGACTTTTCTATTATTTATATTCTCCGGGGGTGTTAGCGTAATTTTAATTTCACTCTTTGGCGATTCCTTCTCTGGAATATGTTCCGTAGAATCCTTCAATAGTTCCATGTGCTCTTCATCGCCGTGGACTTCGATATATTTCTGTAAGTCGTATGGCGTCTGTATGACACTGGTGCTTCGTAGTCTGGGACAAGACGTTGAGAAGCCATTGTCCATTTTGCTGCTACCCGACGGTACATCAAGTACGTCCAAACTTTTGGAGGATTTAGGAGTGTCCTTGAAATCAACGACCTGCTTCACGGTGATATTTTCGTTGTTGTTCGAGTCACTACTGCTCGAGGACTTGTTACTGGGTGACTTGCCTTCTCCGATTTCTGGGGAAGGATAATACTGGGACGATGGCGGCGAGCTGTCCGAGTCAGAAAACCCCGAGTCTTGACTCTTGTGGCTTCCAGGACTACCGTGCCTTAGAGGCCATTGGTTGACCACCACCTCCTTTGGAGACATCACTTTTTCTTGGCTGTTGTTCACGTTCAAGGGCGGCTGGATTGGATTATTGCCTACCCAGTGCGGAAGTTGGGGTTCCCAGTCCTTGTCATCGGGTTGCTCATTGGCGCGATTGTTTTGGTTCCAGTTGGACGCCTGCGCAATCGGGCTTCCGATGTTTGGCGGTGAATCACCCCACCATACCTTACTGCGCGAACGTTGGAAGTTTGACATCCTGCAACAAAACAAAACAATAAGTAACTCGTGGGAAAAACTACTCATACGGAGGGTTTTAATGTGTTAATGATTGTTTTGGACGTCTGTAAGTACGTGGAAGAGCGCCGAAGCGTGAAGAAGCGACACCTTAATTTAGTAGGTAAAAAGGTACTGTGGCTTTGATTTTTTTAGAAGCTCATGGGAACCTGGCTTAGCTTGTTTAACAATGACCTGTTTATCGTCAAAATGTTTTATTAAAAGCCCACACATGCGTAAATAAGTCACAAATGGCGCACAAGTGCTTTTATGTTGTAGCGGTGAAGGATTTAAATAAAATCTGAACGATATGCCTAATTTAGGAAACTTAAAGAATGTAAGTAAATGTATCATCAGGTCATGCTTAACACCGCACCACAAAACACAAATTAAGAAGCTATATAGGTATCATAAATACTTATGTACACTGTGATTTATGCAATGGCAGAAGCAGATGTTAAAATCCGTTGCCGTTCTGTTGTCGTCATATCGAAGCGCGGCATACGACAGGGAGTTACAATAGGGTCTGCCTCTTTTGTGATTCTTGCTAACACTGAATAGACGTGGTCGAATGCAGTTGGATGGGGTCACGGACTTTAAAAAAAAATCGGTATATGTGGTTAATTAGTCTTAGGTATGGTATGTTTTTGCATTTTATTTTAGTACTCTCACCTTAATATGCTGTTTTATCTCTTCTCGTTTCCATATACGTAATACCAGCTACTCAATACCTTCTACTAAATATCTCTTCGTAGATTTGATGGCTACAACTAACAATATACGAGTAAAAATTCATAATGAGATTTTAATTTTCCCACGCGCGTTAAAGCATTACTTCAATGCACACTCGAGCGGACTGCCAACAAAAGTAAAAGTCGAAGACACGTTCGTAGAAATCGCGCATAAGTATCTCGTGCATTGTGTGAAATACGCCGCTGACATAATCTTATCGAAGATTACTGAGGAATCTGTCAGTTTTATCAAGAGTATTGATCTGTTGAAGACGCACGCGGGGTCCATGAATGGAAAGAATGTACAATTTCAAACGATAGCATCGAGGATATGAGGCTGACTCTATAGTTGACAGGGAAAGGATAACTGGAGAATATATCTGCATATCTAAGGAGGGGATTTGCATGATGACGATTCAATCGTACGTGCAATGCATGCAACATTATCAAAAGCCGCCTGCACCTGAAAAATATCATGTTTTAAAATAAGTACCTTTCTTCAAAATTCTTCCAAAGAATACTAAAATTTTAATGGGTTATTCATGAGCTATAGGGATCATGATTTTTGTAGCTTTTGAAAAAAAAAATACAAATGACAAAGTTATTCATTTGAGCTAATTAATTACCCCTTATAAATGTGTGTAGTTATTGCTGAATCACTGTTTATAGGTAATCGGTTTGGGTAGCTGACTTCGAAGTTGGCGAATCAGGTACAGCCAATTTCACCCCCGAATGAGTGAATGAATGAAGGTGGACGAAGCGTTTCTGGGGAAAAGGAATTTAAACTTCAATTTGAAGACGTGAGGATTGTTGGAGTAGGGAATGATTTTCGACAATACTTCTACAGAATTGGTAGAGCAACTTCAGATAAAAGGCCTATCAACATATTTCTCTACATATGGCTACATGAAGAAATGTTAAGACGGTTATATTTTGATGACACAGCCAGTCATAGTGTAAATTGTAAACGACTGGACCTCACGCATCGACGATAGTAAATCTATGGGGGATGCGGGCTAACGTTTTACACCACCATTGATAACTACGGCAATATATTGTTTCTACTCAATGGTAACCATTACAGGCATTTTTGAAAAATTAATTAAAAAAGTGACAACGATATCCTATTGAGGGCAAGTTCAAATGATTAAGAACAAAAACAACTTGAAGGTAAACCTTCAACTTCAGACACAAGGTGACTAAGACCCTGAAAGGGAAGTAGAGATATGGCGCCAATGCAACTCACTTCCCTTGTTTGTTGAATAAATTTGCTGTGACATTATTTTTTCTACGCATTCTGGTTTCCTCATTAACACAATTTGCTTTTATAAGCGAAAAAAATAAAAGTGTGCATATCGAACGCGTCAATAACGGCGATTTCATCGCAAGTGACACAAATGAATATTCATTCGAATTTTGAATTCTTTCTCCAATCATCTTCGGCGTTGACAAAAATAACAGCTCGTTAACTTCTCGAGAACGGAATACGGAATTGAAACCGGAAGAGTTTTAATAATCGAACGGTTTTTGAAAATGGAAACCGTACGGTTATTATGAAGATCCATAGATGCAAAAAAAAACGCGCGCCCTCCCTCCATATTGCACCTGGAGTTTAACGGTCGCGTGTGGTGTCATCTGCCATATCCCTCACGTGACACGTCACAAGGACGCGAAATCGACCTTACCGGCTATTGCTACCTTGTTGATTTTCGAAAGAAATTACCTCACGATAATATTTATTTAAGTTTTAGGTGCAAATAAGTATAGGTAATTAATGTTTTCTGATGTTACAAATACCTACTAATTATAATATCACATGAATAATCTACCTTGGGAGAGGTCTATGTCCAGCAGTGGACCGATACAGGCTGATGATGATGATGATGAATCTACCTTTAACCTATGATCATTCATTCATTACACCATACCTACATACGTAAACAGTATCATTTTAATCGTTAGGCACGAACATAAGGAAAGCTAGGAGCTGTGGCTGGCACCTTATTTCGACAGGAACATGGTTTAATGGTGCCGGCGCGCGGCAGTGGAATAAACCGACATTGCGAGTAGGTAGTAGTAGTAGACTTGATGTCACATTAAGTAACCAATCAAAATTCACATATTGTGGCACTCCAGATATTTTATTGGAGAATTTCAAATCACCCGAAATCCTGATTGGTTTTTGAACCGTCATAAAAAAAACCGTTAAAATCAAACGCGACCACGAGTGTCATCGATCGGTTGTGATTTCGTTCTCTATGGCGACGACGACGTGCAGCTTTCGAAGTTCAAACAAGAAGGGTGCGCGCGCGCCACGCCAGGTGTTGCTCTTCGATCCTCGCTCCCTAACATATTATTATTATTTGTATTATTCAATATTATGCATGTGTGAAGTAAGGCACGCCCAGTTTATAGGGTTCCGTTTTTAATTAAATTGGTAATGTTCCATCCAGGTTAAAGCAACCAATTAAATTATCGGGAAGTGCCTTACAACGCACCCGTTGGCTACATCACCTACAACATCCGCGATGTCAGCCCATAACACCGGGTGAACTTGGTGCCACGTCAGTGCTTCCCTTCGCTGTTTTAAATATTGGCAATATATAGAAGAACTCCAATCGGACCTTTCTACCGGTAAAATGTATGACGAGGGCCCGTCCAGAAAGTAGAATGTCGTTCGGTTAAAGCCGTGTTGTTTTTAAACCGTATCAGCAAAATATAATCATTCGTGTATGTACATAGATAAGGTCTACTCCTCTGTAGACCTGTATACCTACTAACTATAGTATAGTAATGGTAATGTTACACGGTTCAATGAAATTGAAGCAATTTTATTGAAAGGCGTTGAACATTGAAAGCGCAGTATGCGTCGAAGCTTTCAATGCGATGTTTAGACGTTTCAATTTCATTGAAGCAACTAGCTGTGCCCGCGGCTCCGCCCGCTCTCATATTTGACTTCTCTGCTAACCTCATAAGCCATTTAGCGTGATAGTAAATAGCCTATAGTTGATGGGAAGAATCAAGCTATCCGTAGAATTTTGTTTTATTAAAATCGGTTCAGTGGTTCTCGAGTTATAAGCGGACAGACAGACATACACTCAGACACTCAGACACTCAGACAGAAAGCAGACGTTGGATTTTATTATAGGTACTAGCTGTGCCCGCGGCTCCGCCTGCTCTCATATTTGACTTCTCTGCTAACCTCATAAGCCATTTAGCGTGATAGTAAGTAGCCTATAGTTGATGGGAAGAATCAAGCTATCCGTAGAATTTTGTTTTATTAAAATCGGTTCAGTGGTTCTCGAGTTATAAGCGGACAGACAGACACACACTCAGACACTCACTCAGACAGAAAGCAGACGTTGGATTTTATTATAGGTAAGGATGAAATTGAAAGTAATATTGAACCGAAATTGTTCCGTGTAACATTACCATAAGAAAAAAAGTCGAAAATGAAGTCGAAGTGCGAAAATATTCTAAATTGAAATACATTCAATGACCATGTAAGTTCAAATCACAAAACGTATTTACGTAAGTACCTACTACACCTAGTACATGCTTCATTTTACTTTACCGTGTGGGGCCGGTACTTAAAAATAATAGCCCCACTGCATCTCTCCCCGTGTATGCCCTCATAGGCGATAAAGGGATAAGGACAAGGTGTAGTGCTAAAGGACGATAGGCTAGCCACCTCTCACCTCGGCACGGTCCTTCAACCGAGTCATGCAGCAGGTGCGGGTCTTCGTGCCTTACTTGCTGCTTGATAGTTATCTTGCCCTAATATGTAGGTAGTTAAACGTGGTGGTCGGTGTTGGGCTGTAATTTACAAGAGTACTTGCAGCAGAACACCGATTACTCTGCTTACCCCGATTGTATGTATGTATGCTTCATATTGTAAGTAAGGTAAAAATGATATTACCGGCTGAAGTCAATCACGGCCGTGCAAGCATAATAAACAAATCAATCATATCATAATAACATAACATAATTTCTTCAAGTTTTTGTTATGTTTTTATATTCCAGCACTTCGCAACATGTAATATTACCGTTTACAACTAGGCTTGCCAGGTGCCCGGGATTTCCGGGATTGTCCCGAGCTAGGCTCCAATGTCCCGTGTCCCGGGCGAAGGGTAATTTTGTCCCGGAGATTGAAATTTATCCCGGGAAGAGTCCAGCCAAATGCTGACGATGTGCTCAAATTTGCAATTTGCTTCTTTTATTGTAGTGTTGCTTACCAAATTTGTTCGCTTTAAAACAAACGCTAATAGTTCGCCGTAAAAATTATAGCAAAAAAATATTGATCTTTTCTTTCTCCATCCTATATGAAGGACTGCAGTAGTAGATATGTCCCGGGCAGGCTAACATCAGATCTGGCAAGCCTATTTACAACACGTAACATTACCGTTTACTTAGCGTCTGTTCATTACCTACTCTACTTGTTATTATTAATTCATACATTACAAGGGGGAGAGTTTCGTTCGACCCTTTTTTGAGATAGCTGGAAGGAAATGTTGGTTCATGACTCTTGAGACATTCGTACTACATTTAGTAAGCTTTAACATTGATTGATTATGTACCTGGGCACTATGCATATTATAATTTACAAGCTGTGCCCGCGGCTCCGCCCGCTCTCATATTTCACTTCACTGCTAACCTCATAAGCCATTTAGCGTGATAGTAAGTAGCCTATAGTTGATGGGAAGAATGAAGCTATCCGTAGATTTTTTTTTTATTAAAATCGGTTCAGTGGTTCTCGAGTTATAAGCGGACAGACAGACACTCAGACAGAAAGCAGACGTTGGATTTTATTATAGGTAAGGAAGGAAAAGGAATAAGGAATAAGGAAGGAAGGAAGGATATTTAAACGAGAACTCTTGAATGTTTATTACAATACAACCATACACGGCAGGAAGAAATTGTGACAAGGGTTAGAAACTTTTTAAACGGTTTTTTTTTCAGTTCAAACTGAATTTTAAACGAGTTAAAAAAAGGTTATTTCTTTATCCTCATCGATCGCGCTCATACTCAAAGTGTAAACATTAGATTTTTTTTATTATGGAAACTGACACACATTTGAAAAAAAATAATTATGGAAACTGACACGGTTTGCCACATCACCTAGCTAGTACATCCGTGATGTCATCCCATAACACCTTGGTGAACTAGTTGCCATGTCAGTGCTTTCCTTCGGTCGTGCCGGCTACATTGAACTGGACGGAAAACACGAACTATTTACATAGCCGTTTCGACAGACCTTTCATTCATTCGGTACCAACGGGTCAAACCTTACCACCTAGTAAGGTAAGGAGGGAAGGGACCAATTTTAATATTTAATAAATTATTTATTTATTTACACAATTAACTAGCAAACCTTTCAGAATATCCTAATTTATTTACTGTCTAACTTAACTTAGGCCCAACACGAATTTAGAGTTAAGTAGCGAGTTATGGATTTAAACGCGGTTCCCACAGTCAACGGGTACTAGCTTAACGAGTTAAACTGGTTTATATCGTTAAATTCGTGTTGGTGCAAGTGGGCCTTACGCATGTAACTTATTAAGATAACTTATAAATATCCTCGACAGTTGGAATGCAGGAAAACGCACGTGTCAGCACGGGATTGTACGTGCTCAAACCATTGGCTCAAACACAAACTTACTTGCGCTTGGTCGACAGTTTCTAGTTCCTATCGTAAACTCTACATATCGCTGGTACGCGTGTTAAATTGGTAAAAGTGTCGCACTTGGCATTCGCAATCCTCGCATACGACCGAATGTCAATGTCGTTAGACACTTTATGGGTGACTGGGCGCCACAATGTCGCGCTTTCTATAAAAGAATAATTTTTTTTTTTATGGAAACTGACATGGTTGGCTACATCACCTACAACATCCGTGATGTCAGCCCATAACACCGGGTGAACTTGGTGCCACGTCAGTGCTTCCCTTCGGTCGTGCCGGCTACACTGAACTGGACGGAAAACACAAACTATATTTACATAGCCGTTTCGACCGACCTTTCATTCAGTGCGGTGGTACCAACCCGGGCGGGTTAAACCCTACCACCTAGTAATATAAGAAGGGAGTCATATCGAGTCATATAGAGTCGCCTTTTACGAAATACACGGGGAGAGATGCAGTGGGGCTATTCTTTTAAAGTACCGGCCCCACACGGTACAATACTTCCTCATATCTCCGTCCGCACTCCGCCCCTACCCTAGCTCCTCTACATCACGCTTTTCAAAGCTTTCGCCAAAGCATCAAGATTCACCACAGCATTTGCCAACGTGTACTAGTAGTATGGCCAATGCTGTTTTTTTATTAACGCAGTTTGTGAGTAGTAGATGGGGGTGCTTGTCGATTTGATAGGTATTTGAGTTTTGACCAACTTATTGGCCAACGTGTAATGGGGCCTGCTTGCCTGTCACAGCATTGGCAAGCGAAATTGGCAAGCGCATTGGCAAGAGAAAATTGGCAAGCGCACTCTGGCGAAAAGTTTGGCCAACATGTAGAGGCCCCCTTTACTGCGATGTCAAGCTCAGACCACTTCAGGCGGACAATTTGGATCGAAACTGCGAACTGTACCTAAGTTAGCGTATTGGCAAGTACTTTGGCGGATGCATTGGCCCAAGTGTAGAGGGGGCCCTCGTAAATGGTGTTGTTTGGTCCTAGACGCAGATAAGTCGTAAGCTATTTAATTATATGCAGTAAATTCTTGACATAAAGGCTTAAAACGGCCTTTACATCATCAGTACACTGGTACCAATCCACGACTGTTGCATCAGATTTTTTATGCTACTCATTGCACATTTACAATCTTGTATTAGATACACTCAACAGTCAATTCAGCACAAGTAGTTACTGTTGTTGGTATAGCAAATACCGATGATCATTGCGTAAATGTAGAGATTACACTTAGGATTGCAATACCTACATGCTTTACGACAACGCTTGATGAGGATGACCGATGTTGATGACGATATACCTGTCCAAAGCAATGCAATCCGACGAAGTTGCTCGTAATAATACCACAGATTACTTAATAGTTACTTCGTTAATACTATTAGGGCGAGGTCGAAGGCCGAGCTGCGTTTAAATTTTAACGATGCACTCACTTTAATTTAACATTAATTTCACGCCAGTTCATGTGTCGCGGACAAAGTGTAGTTCTATCTTTTGAATAATACAGTATTTTGATTTATTTGACAGTAGATACATATGCATGTTATATAAATGAAAAATCTGTCTATCTATTCATTCACTCATCTCTATTAGTTAGACTCGGATAAGACTGTATTATATATTTAAATTTTCAAATGTAAGGAAATTTCCATAATTCTATAATTACTCGTATAAATTGTCTTTCCTCATCGAACAAAGCAATATACGACCGAGGAACTAAACGAATAGGGAAGAACAAATTAATAAGAGTTCCCAGAAACGGCATTCTCGGACATACACATAGGTACATTTGATCGGCGTGCACTTCATTCGCATCACCCAGAAGATACACGAATAAGCAGGTGTGACAGAATTCGACGATGTTTAAAATATCGTGTTTGTGTTATTTTCTTTCACCTAGACAACTTGATGCTTTTAGATATATAGATTAGAGTATTTTAGTATTTATTAGATAGTTACCAAACTTTATTGTTTACTAGCTTTTGCCCGCGGCTTCGCTCGCGTGAAATTCGTATTTAAAAAAAGGATAGTATAATCCCGCTACTGTACCTTTATTTCGGCGCGCAGAACAATTCGGTTTGTATGAGAGCCACATCTTAGCGTAGCGTTGTAAGTATTTTGAATTTTATTTAGCCTATCCTGTGTCCGACATAGCTTAAATGTGCTTGTACAAAGTTTCATCGAATTCGGATGATCGGTTTATGAGTTATGGAGGAACATACATACATGCATACAGAAAAGATTTCTAAAAATCGTCAATTTAGTTTTAGTATCATACATAGAGTCTACAAACGCAGTATCGCATAAAACAAAGTAACTTACTACATGAGTATCCCTTACAGATCTATTATTAGAATTGATTAATAATTGATTAATAATAATAGTATGAATTCTTAAAGCTGTAAAACTACACTCGAACTTGTCACAATTCGTTCTATCCGGTTCGATTACACCCACGAAGAAGCATGAAACTTCGCAGGTTATTTTTTAAATATATTATTGTACAAGGTATTGTAGCGACTATCCACATAATAACATTATCGCCTACAGTCTATTCTATTGTTTAATTTATACACATTCATTTTACATGAATTTTACGTATACACAATGTTTTAAAAATATACCTAATAATAATACAAAATAATTGGGCACGAGTCACAACGATCGTCGAGTCGACGGACCGTATTTTGGTAACCTCGTGCTGCATTATCCAGATACTTTTACATTTTCTCTGCTGGTCGGTTGGTATTAAAATTGTTATTATTGTTCTTTTTTGTTGTTAACTAAACAAAGCTCCTATTTACTTGATGCCCCTTCTAGATTTATTTATTCTTTGGGGAAAATAGACACGGTCTGACGGCTACGCTTGCGCCGCATCGGCCGCCGGCACGCGCGGCTCGTCGCGCGCGGGTGGCATATGGTGTAGGAAACACCCGCTCCCTGCATAAAAAGTTAAAGACACGTGCCACCGGTTAGCTTTTGAATTACTTTTACATTTGACGCGTGTAATATAAATACCGGCCAAGTGCGAGTCGGACTCAAGCATTGAGGTTTCCGTACCACCATGCAAATGGTCGGTTTATACATACATACATATCACACACGCTGAATCCCGACAATTGGGGTAAGCAGAGTAATCGGTGTTGTGCTGCGAGAACTCTGGTGGTAATTACAGCACAACACCGACCACCACGTTTCGCGAAGTATTCGAACAAGATTCAATCGATCAAGCAGCAAGTAAGGCACGAAGACCCACATGCTGCTGCATGACTCGGTGGAAATACCGTGCCAAGGTGAGAGGTGGCGATCCTGTCGCCCTTTAGCACGGCATCTCGTCCTTATCCCTTAGTTGCCTTTTACGACATGCATGGGGAGAGATGCAGTGGGGCGATTCTTTTTAAGTACGGCCCCACACGGTACGGTCGGTTATGTAAGGAAATGGTCGGTTTTTTTTATTATATGTTATTAATATTATTTACTTTGGAGTGGCATTCGCAAGTATCTGATAATTCGCGCTGGGAAATTATGATATTTATATGGGGGCCCCCTTTATAATTTTTTTTTTTTCAGAATCACTCCGCTAATGATCCCAATGATGTTGAGGGCTACCTCCTCTGTACTTTCTCCTCTCACTAACGAAAAGGAAACATATTGAGAAGCACTCGGTTTAAAAATATGATAATTTCTGATATACAAAAGTGCGTATGTAACATGTAAGTTGTATGCCCATTATTGCCCATAGATAACTCCAATAGCTCACTTTTTTAGGTTTCCTACCCCGTACTAAGCCTACGCCGTCGTAATAGGTAGCTGGTTTAAATGTATGCTTAGTTTAGTTTTTAACCCCATGAATGACCATCCTGCCAGCCGCCAGGCAAACAGGACCTCAAAGTACCAAATGTCCTGAATAAACTGCCAAAACATATCTATCAGACACGAGATCAGACACATAAAAAAAGGGAATACCAATGCACGAGTGCTCCTAGAAAAAAACTACGATTTATCTCACTTTAAACTAATAAGACTAGTCATTAAGGTTTATTGACGATGTAGTTAATTTGTAATTTTTTATACATTTCAAATTATACACTATATATATTAACGCTTTGACGTTGAATTTTGAGGAAAACTCCATTCACGAGTTAAGTATGACTAGCTGTGCCCGCGGCTCCGCCCGCTCTCATATTTCACTTCACTGCTAACCTCATAAGCCATTTAGCGTGATAGTAAGTAGCCTATAGTTGATGGGAAAAATCAAGCTATCCGTAGAATTTAGTTTTATTAAAATCGGTTCAGTGGTTCTCGAGTTATAAGCGGACAGACAGACACTCAGACAGAAAGCAGACGTTGGATTTTATTATAGGTAAGGATATGAGATAGCTCGCGCAAACATCCAAACGAACGCATAGGTATTTCGTTGTTGGTCGGAGGTAAAACCTAGCTAGAGGGTTGCGGCAGACAAATGGACAAACAGGCACAGGAAATGGATTAGTAAAGCGGCCCCTTCCTTGCAAATTGCTAGTATACTAATCGTGTAGACCGAGTTAACTGATGAATGGTAGTGAAAGAATTTTTTGCCGCAGACGAGTAGTTCCGGAGAAAAAAATCTTTTTCCCATACAAAATGAATTTTTCATACAAAATAAAAAAAAAATATTTTAAAACAAAAAAAAACCAAAAAAATCTAAATTTTTTTTTGTATGAAAAATATTTTTTTCAATTTTTTTTTTTCTCCGAAACGACTCGTCTGCGGCAAAAAATTCTTTCACTACCATTCATCGGTTAACTCGGTCTACACGATTAGTATACTAGCAATTTGCAAGGAAGGGGCCGTTTTACTAATCCATATCCCAGGCACAGTTTATGCTTAGAATACATTTTATTTAGCTTTTCTGACGAAAACTGATATCGTTTTTTATTATTTGAAAACTTTCAATCTAGCATCTAAGCACAGACAGACAACCATGCGCGATTAATAAGTGCTACACGCTGGACTTACCGCGGATGCGTACCAATCGATTCTGCAGATCTTTCCTCTACAGAACCGGTAAACTCGGGAACGCTCTCCCTGCTCATATATTCCCCCCTAAGTACAGTCTCGGATCCTTCAAGAGGGGCGTGAATGGGCACGTGTCAGGCCGGCATGGCATTCGCAACCCCCGCATACGACCGAATGTCCATGGGCGTCGTTAGACACCTTTCGCGCTTTCAATAAAAATAAAAAAATAAGTGCCAGATTGTACTACGGATCGGCCTGCTAGACAGACGAGATGGCGTTAACTACAGCTATTAGCGTTAATTGCTAACGCTTTAAGTGCTAACGCAGTTAACGAAAGAATTGGATTGCCCTTGAATGCAATGGCTATTGGTCGTTGATCGATTAAGAGGACATACATACGAGTACATTGGCGCGGCGTGCATTTGAACCTAAAATAAGTCGCTAAAATCAATGAAAATTGCTATTTTTTTCTAGTTTGGGCGAGATTAATTAAATTAAAATTAAAACTATAATAATTGGAAACTCTTGGCGTGTGCTGGTCGCCAAACAAGGTCGAGATTCAAATAGGCAACGCAAAGAGACTATAGAGAGTAAAACCTGTTACGTTCCCTGTCATCCGCGCGGATGACCCTAAACAATACAAAACAATAGATTTTTTATTTAATATTAATTTTAGTTTAAATAATTGTAATTCAATTTTCTTTAGCCGATCATCTGTTTCAAATTTTTTTCGGTCATACTTATGTGTGGATCTAAACGAAATTTCGACTTTTCTCTATGAAAACCAGCATGGGTGGCTGTGCCGAGGGACAAAAGGTGCAGTGGACAGAGCCAAATTCACTTCTCCTCGCGAAACCACGCTCGCGCGACATTTTCCCCGTAGTTAATCCAAGGCTAAGATTCTCGTGTGTGTCACAATAATGCGTGTCTAGCTTTAGAAATAGACAATCCGGTTATATAGAGCGTTTCATCAAAGAATTCCCTTCGCCGCCGTTATGTTGGCTCCACTGTCTATCTGTCAAAAACAGCGTTGAGGGTTGCTATGTGTACAGATTTACCCGTAATTATCGGTATTTACCGTATTTATTAGTAAAATAATCTTCACAATCTGGCAACACAAATTTGAGCACTACCAACATATACATAACGGCGAAGGGAACTCTTTGATTAAACGATCTTTAGAGCGTCTTCCCCACATGTCTTCCCTGTCGCACAGAGATGCATGCGAGTTCGTGCGATAGGGACGACGCTCTACAACCGGTTGGTCTCTTTCTAAAGCTCGAGACGCATTATTTGCTGGCGGGAATTGTACCAAGTGGCTTCTTAAGAACTAGACGAGGCATGTGACATTTAAAATAATTATGTAGCAGATGCGAAATTGCCGCTAGCCTGTTACTCCGTTTATCCTTTTAACTCAGCAGATGTTTTGTTTTATAGTCCAAGGAGGGCACTAAATACAAAATACGAGTATATACTAGGAGAGTATACTATACGGTATTATACGGTAGTATAAAATACCTAACACTGACAAACAGACAACGCATTTGAACGCACAGCCTAAACCGGTGGGTCTAATTAGGATTTTTGAAAATTCATCCCCTAAGAGGGTTAAAGAGGGGATGGAAGTTTGTATGGAAGTTCGTAAATTTTTTCAGTTGGAAATATTGAAATTGGGCATTTAGGCTTTTCTGTCTATAAGTAAAAGTCAGTTGTATCAGCGTTCTGGAAAATTCATCCCCTAGTAAGGCCGGAGGGAGGGAGGCGAGCGAAAATACTTGAATATCAGTGTTTACGTCAGTCAGCGTGTAAGCGTCCACTGCTGGACATACGCCTCTCCAAGAGATGCCAATTTTCCTCCAGTCCTGCCGGCCTTCAGCGGTACGGAACCACTGCTTTCCGTCGACGTACTTGCTGTCGTTGTCCCACCTGGCGGGTGGTCTTCCAACCTCCGTTTTCCCGTCCACGGTCGCCGTGTCCTACACACGGTGTTTATGAAAGTTTTTTTAATATTGTTTTATTTTTATGTATATGTATGAATTATATGTAATGTATTATTATTACGTAGTTATTACTTATGCATTTGAGCGAGGATGCCTATGGGAAGGAGGCTGTATTATTTAATTAATTCTAACCAAGTTGCAATAACAAATTCCATTACTAATAGCTCTAAGAATGTGTCGGTACTTCGTATCTCTTGGGCTCCCAATATGGCGGTTCTTATTCATAGCGGGGAGTCATGCATGCTCAGGTGCGAAATAGCGTTGTTGCTACTAAAGTAGCTACTGTGACTGTATCTTTAGCAGTTGCACAAATAAGAATGACTAAATACTTGAGTTATCTATCATCATCATCAATACTAATAATACCTAAATCTGTAAGGGATGGTCATGGAGTACCGTTTGTACCGTGTGGGGCCGGTACTTTAAAAGAATAGCCCCACTGCATCTCTCCCCGTGTATGCCGTAAAAGGCGACTAAGGGATATGACTCCCTTCTTATATTACTAGGTGGTAGGGTTTAACCCGCACGGATTGGTACCACAGCACTGAATGAAAGGTCGGTCGAAACGGCTATGTAAATAGTTTGTGTTTTCCGTCCAGTTCAGTGTAGCCGGCACGACCGAAGGGAAGCACTGACGTGGCACCAAGTTCACCCGGTGTTATGGGCTGACATCACGGATGTTGTAGGTGATGTAGCCAACCGTGTCAGTTTCAATAAAAAAAAAAAAAAAACCTAAATCTGTAAGGGATGGTCATGGAGTAAGTTACTTTGTTTTATGAGATACTGCGTTTGTAGACTCTATGTATGATACTAAAATTAAAATGAAGAATTTTAGAAATATTTTCTGTATGTATGTATCTTCCTCCATAACTCTTAAACCGATCATCCGATTTCGATGAAACCTTAGTACAATACGTGACACAGGATAGGCTAAATAAAATTCAGTTCCGGTTACGCTATGATGTCGGCTCTCATACAAACCGAATTGTTTCGCGCGCCGAAATAAAGGTAGACTTCGTCTCACGAAGGAAGTCCCGCGGCAATAAGTGGAAGTGTATGACCGTATGTATATGTATATATTCTTTATTGAACACCAATTTAATACAAAATAGGCACAATAGGTGAGCTTAATGCCGTGAGCCATTCTATTCTAACCAGCCTTTGGGATGTGGGAGAAGTATATGCCGGCGAACAAGAATAGTTTGTGGCAATGTATTAAGAAGAAAATCAATATGATAAACTACAAACGAATACTACATAAATACTTTAATATACGCATATATATGTATATAATAGACTTACATATTATGTACTTAAATCAGTGGTACTGTTGTTCAACACCATCAACTGAATGACAAGAGAGAGAGAGAGAGAAGAGGGGAGTTAAGTAATGCTATATAAATGTATTTACTTCAGTAAGGATAGGAAAAGATTCTTCAAATGTATTGCCGCGTCTGCGGGACTTCTTTCGTGAGGCGGACTCTAACGCAGGAACGCAGCTCGGCCTTCTTTCTTACTTAATTTCTTCTTTTTAAATACGAATTTCAGCGAGCGAAGCCGCGAGGAAAAGCTAGTCTCTAATAAAACGTGAAGGTTCTACAGGCGACCGGCGACCGACCGTGTAACGTCAGTCAAATATGAACATCCCTATAACTCGATAACCACTTTTATAATACTTTACACTTAACCCATACAAGAAACGTGTTGTTTTGAAAGTGTTTTTGTTTGTTTTTGCTCTATTGTAAAAACCGTAATTTTTTTTTATGGAAACTGACACGGTTGGCTACATCACATCACCTGCAACATCCGTGATGTCAGCCCATAACACCGGGTGAACTTGGTGTCACGTCAGTGCTTCCCTTCGGTCGTGCCGGCTACACTGAACTGGACGGAAAACATGAACTATGTATTTACATAGCCGTTTCGATCGACCTTTCATTCAGTGTGGTGGTACCAACCCGGACGGGTTAAACCCTACCACCTAGTGATATAAGAAGAGAGTCTAATCCCTTAGTCGCCTTTTACGACATGCACGGGTTGATACAAGCGTCAAACTTGGTGTGATTAGCTAACTCTAAAGTAAAACCGACAAATAAAAAAAACATAAAAAAAATAATAGTAAACCCAACTGCAAAAAAAAAGAAAAAAAAGAAGAAGGGAACAAGGAGAGATCAGTAGATCAAAATATGATTGCCAACTTTCCGCCATTAGAAAACGTCTACAACGGCTCCATCACTCCTCCGTCACGTAGGCTCCGCTGGTCAGCTAGACACCGCCTTGTTCCCATGCTCCGTTTCTCCACATCTCGGAACAGGTTCCGAGTTTTCGCAGAGTGATCACAACAACACGGCTCATTTCCGTTGAAAGTTGTTGGCTAATTAAAAATTGATTTTTAATAACTCGCCTGCGCTAGCGCCATGGCGCAAGGCGGTTTTTAGGGTTTCGGATTCATATGGAATCTAAATTAAATTATGACAATAGCTTATGCCCGCGGCCCGCTCGCGTGAAATTCGTATTTAAAAAGAAGAAAAATAAGTAAGCCCGCTACCGTACCTTTATTTCGGAGCGCGGAACAATTCGGTTTGTATGATACGTCTTAGCGTAATCAGAACTGAATTTTATTTAGCCTATCCTGTGTCCCGCCCGAATAGTAGAATGTGCTTGTACTAAGTTTAATCGAATTCGGATGATTGGTTTAAGAGTTATGGAGGAACATACATACATACATACAGAAAAGATTTCTAAAAATCATCAATTCAGTTTTAGTATCATACATAGAGTCTACAATGTACACTCTATGTATGATGTATGTCATACGCAATATCTAATAAAACAAAGTAACTTACTCCATGATCATCCCTTACAGATTTATTATTGATTGATATGATATATGGCGATGACGGCCGCGGATGCGGGGTGGCATTTTCGATTGTGTTGACAGCTGACAGGGGTGTCTCGACTAGACATAATAATGTACGCTAAAGCGGTCGTGTTACTAACGCATCCTGTATTTATCATCATTCATTTCATTATTCATCCATCAGCCATTCATTGGTCCCTCAGGGTTGACAAATAAAATGTAGTCAATGTACATAGATAGCGTCACGCCTGTTTCGAGTTTCCCAGTGGTGTAGGCAGAGACAACGGATCTCCACGTGTCACGATCCCGACACACCTGCTATTTTTATTTGATTTCTAGTTTAAAACATAATAAAAAAAATATACCCGTAACCGACGAGCACACATGAAGAACCTTATGGGAATGGAAGAGGCGGCAGAGGTGTGTCAGGATCGTGACACGTGGAGATCGATTGTCTCTGCTTACCCCACCGGGAAACAGGCGTGACGCTATGTATGTATGTAAAAATATACCTACCAATGCATGTTCTGGCAACCCTGATTCGAGGCATTGTTCGTTTAATGACTAACTCACGAAGTATGCACCTCAGACCAAGGCACGCACCGCCATGTGCCAGTTCGTGAATGTTATCACGGCTCTTCCCTGTCAGTGAGCCATACAAAGATGATTCGGTGAAATTTTAGTTGGTTTAATGCTACTGCGATAATGACATAGAAGTCATTAACGCGAATCGCTATTAGTTACTAACTAGTAATTAAATTACTCATACATTTACTTGATCCGGTACCACCACCCCAAAGGCTATATGTAACTCTTCCAGGGCTCTACCCTGTCAGTAAGCCATACAAAGATGATTCTGTAATATATTAGTTTGCTTAATACTACTGCGATAGTGACATAGAAGTCCTTAACGCGAATCGCTATTAGTTACTAACTAGTAATTAAATTACTCATACATTTACTTGATCCGGTACCACCACCCCAAAGGCTATATGTAACTCTTCCAGGGCTCTACCCTGTCAGTAAGCCATACAAAGATGATTCTGTAATATATTAGTTTGCTTAATACTACTGCGATAGTGACATAGAAGTCCTTAACGCGAATCGCTATTAGTTACTAACTAGTAATTAAATTACTCATACATTTACTTGATCCGGTACCACCACCCCAAAGGCTATATATACATAACTCTTCCAGGGCTCTACTCTGTCAGTAAGCCATACAAAGATGATTCGGTGAAATATTAGTTGGTTTAATGCTACTGCGATAGTGGCATAGAAGTCCTTAACGCGAATCGCTATTAGTTAGTAACTAGTAATTAAATTACTCATACATTTACTTGATGGTACCACCACCCCAAAGGCTACAGAACCACGAAGGCTTACTGTTGAACATAATAATATGTTCCACGAAAACGATTAGCAAACCGCACACACTTTTCAAACGAATGAAGCATCAATAAAAGGAAACGCTAGATCAATCTAATTACATACATACATACATATCAAACGCTGTATCCCGACATTCGAGGTAAGCAGAGTAATCGGTGTTGTGCTGCAAGTACTCTGGTAAATTACAGCACAACAGCGACCACCAAACTTAGCAAAGTATTGGGACAAGACAACTACCAAGCAGCAAGTAAGGCACGAAGACCCATCTGCTGCATGACTCATTGGAAGGACCGATCGAATATAATTGTTTACACATTATCTTTATAGGAAGCTGACCAGTAAGGCACGCACATCGCTAGCCGCACAGTACACCATGTAGCCCGGGCGCAGGCAGAACTTGGATCGATGGCCGTTCGACCACTTAGGCCGGCCGTGGATCGGATTCCACGAAAAACTGTAGGTCCCTTTCCGTTCTAACCTTACTGGTGGTAGGGTTTAACCCGCCCGGATTGATAGCTCCGCCGCACTGAATGAAAGCGTCGAATCGCCTATGCCAATAGTTCGCGTTTATCGTCCAGTTCAGTGAAGCCGGCTCGATCAAAGGGAAGCACTGAAACGGCACCTAGTTCACTGAGGTGTTTGTTATGGGCTGACATTACGGGTGTATGTAGCCAACCGTGTTAGTGTCCATAAAAAAAAATGGAATGTCCGAGAAAATTAGTCACTGAGGAAGAAATCAAAAACATAGAATGAATCAACAAGTCGGATAGGAAAACGAAGATATGGTGTGATGGATAACGAACCATACGGAATACGCGTATGTGTACGCGTATGAAATATTGTTAACATTGTTTGTTCTTCATGGCGGAATGAATATCTATATAAGTGCTAATAGGTGTAAAAAGACGTAAGTCCTTTCACCAGGACATTACACGTATCATCTGGAGTAAAAATCTTGAAAGCATTTTCATCTGAGATGACGTTTTTCATACAATGGTCAAAACGACCTATGTAAAAAATGTATAATTTTTCATTCAAAATAAAAAAAACTAAAGAAAGTAGGTGTTGGGTTCGCCAGCCGAAGAGACGACGACCGTTGCAGTAACCGTGTCCTACACTGGCGGCCGTGGACAAGAAAACGGAGTGTGTTAAGACTACTGAATTGAGAACTAGTTCTCAATTCAGTGGTTAAGACCATCCGCCAGGTGGGACGACGACATCAAGTACGCAGACGGAATGCAGTGGTTCAGTACCGCTGAAGGCCGGGAGGACTGGAGGAAAATTGGAGAGGCGCCTGTCCAGCTGTGGACGCATACACACCGACTGACAAGGAGTTGGATTTATAAAAAAAAAAATGTACATTTTCGTCTACTAACAGACTGGGCCACAAGGCTGACGACAGGGCCACTGCACGTTTCTATAAACCCAAATTGCGAACTCACATCTGATTTAAATTGTGTGCACCAAGTTGGGGACGAAGTAACTTGTATGCAATGTGCGAGAAACGCTGTTCTATTGTTTTGAATTATTTCATATGCAAGAAATCACACCTGAGAATTAGTCACTGGTGTTTAAACGTGTCGACCTTTAAACACGTATACCCTAGCTAGAAGATAATAAACTAAGTACATATTCCGACTTGCAAAGTTGTCACTATTATTTATTACTAATAAATAAAATTACAATTAAAATTAACCTACAAATAATAAGACAACCCAATTTAAACTCATGACCATTTATTGAATAAATATTGACACAGCTAAATGTCAATATTGCAAATACATTTAAAATTACAGTTCAATCCAATGCTTTCGATAAGTCTAGCGTTCTTATGAAGACAGTGACTCATAAAGTTGAGGTTAGCAAAGTGACCAATGATACATGTGGAGAAGACGGTCGGTACATCACCGGCCTTATAGTGATAAATCGTCAATGTATTTCCGATGTTACTGCTATGGTAAACAACATCTTGTCTTTGCACAATGTGCTTATGATATTCCAATAATATTTTTAAACATTTGTCGTTGCACCTGTCTCCTGTCATCGTTAATTCATCTGCATGAGTAGGTACTTCGAATGCTTAATTTTTCTGTGTTTAATTTGATTTATTTTTTGTTCCTGTGGCACCGTAAGTAGGTAGTAATATTGGCAAAGCCTTTGAGATAACTATATGTCCAGCAATGAGCCTATTGTTCATTGACATTGACGAATGAAAGAAGAAGGAACGAGAATTTACCCTTGTGTCGTATTCTATCTATCATTGCCAAAGAGGATATTATCCGCCCATCTATCCAGTTCCAATAAAATGTCTCGACACGTGGCAAGGAGTTTGTTTGCGGAACGTTGTTTCCATCAACTGGCAAACGGTAAGGTAGAAACAATAGAGTTTATGCCGGCGGCCATCTTGGAAATGACGGTGACTCGATTTGAATTCCGAACACGTCCCGGCTGCGGTGAGTGAGCGACCACAAGCTACTGTTCCACGCCATGCGCCACGACCAACATTCCTAATCGACTGATATGTCAGGTGCCGGTCATGAGGAAATCTCTGTAACTTTACTAAAGACTTGCAATAATAGAAATAGAGTGTAGGTTAAGTAGCTCTGAAAAGGTTGCAGTGACAGCGGAGCTAACGTGTTCCGTCAGTCTCTACCAATATGTTACGCGGGAAATAGAACTGCAGGTTATTGTCTATGATACCGTTTGATATGATACGATTGTTTGTTTGTTTTCAGATGTTTATTGCTTTTTGAAAAGGGGATCCCTACCTAAGAACCAGCTTCGCTATCTTGAATAGTGAATAAGCTGAGTGGGCTCGCTTTTTTCCAACATTTGTATGTTTGTAAGCTAGCCGTTTTTATTTATTTGCTTTGTTTTCTATATCTAAAATTCTGAATAGAGATAATTCCAGAGAGAGAGAGAGGCCAAGCCCTTATCTCGTTCGCGTTCTAGAAATAGGTACCAACGACTAGAAACGTGAACGTAGAATGCAAAAATGCAGGAGGACTAACATAATATTTCATGTGTTTTAACCAAAGATGATTTGAGTAGGTTTGAACCCAAACCACCCCAAACTACTAAGCTGTGTATCACATGTCCCGTAATAACTCGCCGATAGCCGTTGGCATTCAGAGATGCGAAACAGATAAGTATACTTGAAGACGTAACATGCAGAATGGACAAGTAATCACACACGCAAAAGTGAAATATTCTTACAATACTGCAATTAATAACAATCGAGTGGAGAGGAAGCAGCACTTTACTTTCTAAGCCTTCGGCGACTTTGTTTGCTTTTGATGTAACCGATAAGTGACGGTAGGTTTAATCCGTGGAACAATGAATCGAGAGTTCACTAACAGAAGCGGCAAATGAGCTGTCGGCCGTTGCTACAATTGCCTCATTAACAAGTCTTCTTTTTTTAAATTTTGGCAACCAGACGAAACGAAAGAGCTTTTCTTATCAATAACTGGCTTCTATATTATATAAATTCACATTGCCACCTGAGCAAGCTCAAAATACGGGCGGTATGCAATTTTGGGCAACGGATTATCGTTTATAATATTATTTTGTTATTCTTTATTTTCCTACTACCTACTTGCATTTCACTATATTATTCGACTCTTATGCATCCAAAGGTTGACTGGAAGAAATCTCTGTAATGGATAACTCCGCCTTTGTACGTCACGCAAACGCTATATTGTGTTCTATATCAAATGTTTTTGGAGCAATAAAGTATTTTATATCTATCTATCTTCCTAAAATGATTTTTTTTTCTTGAGTCCTGATACCGAAGAAGGTGCCCACCATCATTTATGTTTGAACAATATTCATATTCCATCTTTCATTTGCCCTGGTTCTTCGGTTCTATGAACTAGCTATCCATTGCGCATTGTCCATGCAAGATGGCATGCATGATGCAGGGTGATGATCATCACTCGGCTGATAGAGAGCGCTGTCTGTAAAAGTAAATGTCAAGTGGCGGTTTGAGCTCTTGTCATTTTCTTATTACTTATCTACCGCCACTAAACGTAGTCGAAACATGTTCTAAACGTAGTCGAAACATGTTCTAAACGTGGTCGAAACATGGCATATGTTTACATAATATATATGTATATATATTTGTTTTAATGGACAGCGCGACGTGTGGCATCATCATACGGATTATTTATTACGAATAGGTGTCTAAACATGCCAATGGACATTCTATGATGCCCGGGGATTGCGAATGCCATGCATGACGGCCTGAGAGGAGCCCTTTCACGTAGGTACGTTATAATGGTCTAAACCGAGGTCTAAACGTGTATAAATATACCTTATTAATTTTAGACAAATATTTTGCTCTAATACACATACAATACACATTCCTGAGTGGGATTTGAAGTAAGTGTGTGTAAAATAATAAGGCAAGTTTCCCAGGATTACACACACGTCAGTAATTGACACGTCAATGATTTGACGTAATAATACAAAATGATCCTATAATAAGGCGAGCGAGACCATCAATAATGACCCCAAGCATTGCTGACTGTTACTATTGGTCGAGCGAGGCCAAGCGATTCAAATCATTGGAAGGAGCATCAACACTTCGGGTGAAAAGTAATAAGTAAGATATGCAGGTATGTTTGTTTAGGTGAAATATAACTAAACCTGGTAAGTACCTACCGCGAATCTTTCATCAGGACAATTCCCAGGACCCGTATTCGCGGAAATTCGCATTAACGATTCGGGATAGTTTCATTCGCTTAGACACTGAGATGTGATTATAGCGAGGATTATAGTGAATGTTATGTGATGATTAGTAGTATGACACATACATAAAAACTGGTCTCAGCGACTAGACTCTCCTGAATCGTCAGTTCGAGTTTCCGCGAATAGTCATTTGGAGTAAAACAATGTAAACAGCATTTTTTTCTCGGGTGAATTATTTTTATTGCAAAAGTCAAAAAGAGAGAAGTCGTGGAATACCCGGTTGGAACGAAGTTCCTTTCGCTACATAATATTATGTATTAAATAACAGGCACAATTAAATTAATTAACAACGTTTGAGAGTACCTAATTAAATGAAAAATAAAAAAAAAATTATTGACGTCTATACTGCAGTAATATACCTATACATGATAAACATATGCTTGTAAACACACAAACACACATGCTACAGCAAAAGTGTCGTGACGGTTGAAGTCCAAAGTTGACGCGAGGGTTGACGGTACGCCTTTATACGCCCTGTTAATATAATATGTCTGTCACTCTTGTGCACGTGTTACGCGAGCCGTCTTTTGTAAATTGTGTGCATGTATAGATTGTGTTCGGTTAGGGGCGAAGTGTTGTTTGCAATGTATGACAATCGTAGTTCTATTCTTTTGAATTCCTAGGTCGAACCATGGGTGCCATGGACGAAGTAACTATTAAGTAATCTGTGGCCATGGGGTCGAGAACACCCAACGGGTCTTCTACGACGGGTCAAACTAAAGATTGGTCTAAGTGACCACTTTAGTAATTTGGCCATGAGACAAGAACGGTTTCTAGTTTTGTAAAATTTGTACGTAGGTATATGTGGATTTGTTTTTTTACAAAATTCCGTTTCATAGAGAAAATACACTACGTTCAATATGTTCAATGATACTTTCAAATAAGCCAATATAAGAATATAAGAATAAATTTTAAATCAAACATAAGGCAATGTAAGAATTAGAACAAAACAAAACGAGCACGACATTTAAAGTTGTGAAAGGACTATTTGTATGTACGTACCTACGAAGTAAGCGTGTCCTACACACTGGTGGCAGTGGATAGGGAAATGGATTGGAAGACCACCCTCCAGGTGGTACGACTACATCTAGTACGTCGGCGGAAAGCAGTGGTTCCTTACCCCTGAACACCGCGCGGGAGGATTGGATAAATATGAGATAGGATATCCAGCAGCCGCAAAAGGCGACTAAAGGGGAGTTCGGGACTCACGGCTAAGATGTGTAAACATTACTCGCGGGCATCAACCTTGCTGTTACCGTTACCAAATCGCTATTCACTCCAGCCCCGAAACGTTCTCGTGGTCCCGGTATAGACCACTATTATACGGTATAGTTCACCACGCATAAAAACCGACCAAGTGCGAGTAGGACGTGCGCACCGAGGTTTCACCACAAAAAAAACGTTGAAAAAACTAGTTTCTTGTATGGGGATCACCCTTGATTGTAGTACCGTATATGGGATACGGAACCATAAAAACAATATGACGTAAGATCCCTCTATGTAGAGTCGACCTATACTCACGAATCAGTGCGTCGTGTTGTGTTTTCTAAAAGATCCTGTGGCGCAGACACGACACAGAAAGTCACGATATAAGTGACATGTGAGTCGCTGTCTTTTTTCTGTATGTCTCGCGCGGCGCGCCTTCGTAATGGGCGACCGGTATTACCTCTTGCATAAACAATCAGTGGTCTTCGAGATCGTTACGATCAAATTAATCCCTACCATTGAACTTCGATAGTGTTTGTCTGCTTGTCGTTCTGAAATGCCTCATAGGTTTGAACCGAGAGTTTTGTATGCTATACCCCTTGCATAAACAATCAGTGGTCTTCAAGATGGTTACGATCAAATTAATCCCTACTATTGAACTTCGATAGTGTTTGTCTGCTTGTCGTTCTGAAATGCCTTATAGGTTTGAACCGAAAGTTTTGTATGCTATACCCCTTGCGTAAACAATAAGTGGTCTTCAAGATGGTTACGATCAAATTAATCCCTACTATTGAACTTCGATAGTGTTTGTCTGCTTGTCGTTCTGAAATGCCTCATAGGTTTGAACCGAATGTTTTGTATGGTAGCGTGCCGACCACAGAGCATTTGAGTTGGTTAGAGGGAAAAGGAGGCGTGATCTCCGCGCCGCCGCCGCGCCGGTAAGTAATGACCGGTTGGCTTTCGTCATGGCTTTTATTTCCAAAAAATAAAAATAAACTACGGTACGGTATAGTACGAGATCGCATTGACTCAGTACAGATGTATACTGGTGTTTCAGGATAGGCTTGAGAAACTTCAGGAATAGAAAGTAATCATTATTAGAAGAAAAAAAATCCCTATCACTCAAATCGAAATTCGGTGTTTTTTTTCATACAAACATTGAAAATTGTAATAAAAACTCGATGGACAGTGAGTATGGGGAGATTTGGCAACCGCACTGTCCAGGTCTAGGGAGTGCAATGTTTCAAGTCCCCCTTTTCTTGTAATGTCATTGAAATTTAAGTGTTTGGAATTTACCTACATGCAGTTTAATTCTACTAGTTAAGCATGTAAGTTAGTAATTTTATTTTTATTTAATAAAATCGTATTTTCACCAAAAAGTACTATAAAATGAACGAATCTGGCAGAGCTTTTCGTTTTCAAATATGGACCTCTTTCGAAACCTGAAGTTACGAAGCCCTATCCTGAAACATCCTATACGAGTACGTTCAGCCGCCGTAGACTACTTACGAGTATATCGTAGCACGACGGACTAAAATGTAAGTAAAATGGTCGTCTTGGTTTCAGTACAAATTGAATGGTAGGTAGGTACAGCAGTCCCTTGTCTTTCCAACTATGTACTTCCTATTCCGTGGTGCCGACTAAGCGAATAAGTACATACACACAAAACGTCTTAACTTGTTAAAACGAATGTTTTAAGAATAATTGCATGTGGAGGCAAATCAGCTGATAATAACTTGTGCATAAATTATTAAATAAAATAAGGTGTCGATTTCGAAACTGGACGACTTTTAGCAGACTTCTTTCACTGAATCGGATCAGATAAAGTGCACGAACAGCAAATCCGACGCACAAAAATCTTCATAAATAAATGTTTATAGGTTCTACATCTCGTTCTCGTAAAAGATTCGATCAGCCTAGCTAGACTCGTAATGTATTCATATCAGATTAAAAGTCGCTTCCAAAAAATCTACTTCCGACACTACACACCTGTCCATCAGAATATTAAATAAAAAAATTAAAATAAAATCACTTCCGTCACATTAGCGAAGAAAGTGGTCGTTAACACATTGGCGCCCAACGTGGGAAACAAATATTCAAAAAAGACAGACGGGGCATCAACTGACGCGAGCATGTCAAAAGAATAAAAAATTGTTGTGGCGCAAGGTGAAAATTGTGTGCACAAAAATAACATTAAAAATGTGTCTAACTCTGCAACGTTCTCCCTGCCGATATATTATTATTCCCCACGTACAGTCTCGGATCAACGTTCTCCCTGCCGATATATTATTATTCCCCACGTACAGTCTCGGGTCTTTCAAGAGGGGTGTGGATAGGCAACAACTGTCAGGTCGGCATGGCATTCGCTACCCTTGCATACGACCGGATGTCCATGGGCGTCGTTATGGAGACTAAGTTTTGTGTTTTTAAGTAAATGGTATGCCAATGACAGTTCTAAAATTTAGAATTCTTCGGTGGTAGTACTGACACCACGGACGCTTGGACAGTTCCCGGAAGACGACAACGGTCCCATCTCAACCGATACCTTGGAGAAACTATTTATATTCATATTATCATATCGTGAAATCATTAGCAACTAGAGGCTATGATAATTTATTTTGCATTATTACCGTATTTGTGTTTTAAAATTAGTGACATTTTAGAATTTTTTTTATGAATCCGACACGGTTGGCTACCACACCGACTAAATTCGTGATAACATCTTGGTGAAATAGGTGCCATGTCAGTGCTTTCCTGCGGTAGTGTTCATAATTTTTTTCTGGTTTTTCCACGCCTCGTCCACAATTTGTTCTGTTGTTCGGCACGATGCTGATGTAGTGGTTTAGCTTTAAATCACTGTTCATAATTCATAGTGGATTAATAAAAAAACCCGGTCACAAGCGAGTTTTTCGTCCAGTTCAGTGTAGCCAGCACGACCGAACTGACATGACCGAAGCCATGTCAGTGGCACCTAGTTCACCAAGGTGTTATGGGCTGACATCACGAATGTAGTACATAGGTGATGTAGCCAACCGTGTAAGTTTCCATAAAAAAAACGCTAATAGAGAAATTGGCAGGCTAAACGGTGGCTCTATTAATGCCCGACAAACCAAACGTTAAAAAAAAACATCGATTTAAATGTTTAAAACATGTTAATGTTTATTAGCTAAGATGTGAAGAAGATTAGAATATGAAGACATACCGATGTCGCAAATGTACATGCTAACGATAAAATGGCCTTCGATAGTAGGAATGCATTATAATTTAAATCAAAACCAGTAGGTTACGAGTTGAGCAAGTTTTTTAAACGGTTTTATTTAGCTTGACTCCGTATATTTGTTTGTTTGTTTGTTACTATCTTTGTTTCAAATCTTGCGACAACCTTTTCAACTACTTCTACTGAACCGATTTTTATGAAACTTTGCACACACATTGAGTTCTCGTGACAATACAATATTATGATAATTTCAACTTGGTAACGAGGGTCTGATGATGGAGTCGGGAGGTATACAGTGGAACTCTTCAACCGTTACTAGTAACCCCCTCGAGTTTGTGCTCATTTGGTTTGTTTGGAAGAGTGTCCCATACTTCTACCAATACACTTGGTGACGAGGGTCTAATGATGGAGTCAGGAGGTGGACAGTGGAACTCTTCAACCGTTACTAGTAACCACCTCGAGTTTGGGCTCATTTGGTTGGTTTGGACGAGTGTCCCATACTTCTACAAATACACTTGGTGACGAGGGTCTGATGATGGAGTCAGGAGGTGTACAGTGGAACTCTTCAACCGTTACTAGTAACCTCCTCGAGTTTGGGCTCATATGGTTGGTTTGGACGAGTGTCCCATACTTCTACCAATACACTTGGTGACGAGGGTCTCATGATGGAGTCAGGAGGTGTACAGTGGAACTCTTCAACCGTTACTAGTAACCCCCTCGAGTTTGGGCTCATTTGGTTGGTTTGGACGAGTGTCCCATACTTCTACCAATACACTTGGTGACGAGGGTCTGATGATGGAGTCAGGAGGTGGACAGTGGAACTCTTCAACCGTTACTAGTAACCCCCTCGATTTTGTGCTCATATGGTTGGTTTGGACGAGTGTCCCATACTTCTACCAATACACTTGGTGACGAGGATCTGATGATGGAGTCAGGAGGTGTACAGTGGAACTTTTCAACCGTTACTAGTAACCCCCTCGAGTTTGGGCTCATATGGTTGGTTTGGACGAGTGTCCCATACTTCTCCCAATACACTTGGTGACGAGGGTCTCATGATGGAGTCAGGAGGTGGACAGTGGAACTCTTCAACCGTTACTAGTAACCTCCTCGAGTTTGGGCTCATATGGTTGGTTTGGACGAGTGTCCCATACTTCTACCAGTACACTTGGTGACGAGGGTCTGATGATGGAGTCAGGAGGTGTACAGTGGAACTCTTCAACCGTTACTAGTAACCCCCTCCAGTTTGGGCTCATTTGGTTGGTTTGGACGAGTGTCCCATACTTCTACCAGTACACTTGGTGACGAGGGTCTGATGATGGAGTCAGGAGGTTGACAGTGGAACTCTTCAACCGTTACTAGTAACGCCCTCGAGTTTGGGCTCATATGGTTGGTTTGGACGAGTGTCCCATACTTCTACCAATACACTTGGTGACGAGGGTCTGATGATGGAGTCAGGAGGTGGACAGTGGAACTCTTCAACCGTTACTAGTAACCCCCTCGAGTTTGGGCTCATATGGTTGGTTTGGACGAGTGTCCCATACTTCTCCCAATACCCTTGGTGACGAGGGTCTCATGATGGAGTCAGGAGGTGGACAGTGGAACTCTTCAACCGTTACTAGTAACCCCCTCCAGTTTGGGCTCATTTGGTTGGTTTGGACGAGTGTCCCATACTTCTACCAGTACACTTTGTGACGAGGGTCTGATGATGGAGTCAGGAGGTGTACAGTGGAACTCTTCAACCGTTACTAGTAACGCCCTCGTGGTTGGGCTCATATGGTTGGTTTGGACGAGTGTCCCATACTTCTACCAATACACTTGGTGACGAGGGTCTGATGATGGAGTCAGGAGGTGGACAGTGGAACTCTTCAACCGTTACTAGTAACCCCCTCGAGTTTGGGCTCATATGGTTGGTTTGGACGAGTGTCCCATACTTCTCCCAATACCCTTGGTGACGAGGGTCTCATGATGGAGTCAGGAGGTGGACAGTGGAACTCTTCAACCGTTACTAGTAACCCCCTCCAGTTTGGGCTCATTTGGTTGGTTTGGACGAGTGTCCCATACTTCTACCAGTACACTTTGTGACGAGGGTCTGATGATGGAGTCAGGAGGTGTACAGTGGAACTCTTCAACCGTTACTAGTAACGCCCTCGTGGTTGGGCTCATATGGTTGGTTTGGACAAGTGTCCCATACTTCTACCAATACATTTGGTGACGAGGGTCTGATGATGGAGTCTGGAGGTGTACAGTGGAACTCTTCAACTGTTACTAGTAACCCCCTCAAGTTTGGGCTCATTTGGTTGGTTTGGACGAGTGTCCCATACTTCTACCAATACACTTGGTGACGAGGGTCTGATGATGGAGTCAGGAGGTGTACAGTGGAATTTTCTAACCGTTACTAGTAACCCCCTCGAGTTTGGGCTCATTTGGTTTGTTTGGGCGAGTGTCCCATACTTCTCGAACGCAAAATGAAACAGACATACCATCTGTTCAAATTGATTTTGAGAGGGACGGCGGGCACCTTATCCATCCTAAAGCCATACAGTTTCCAGCAAAGTTTAATTATGGAACAGCTGAGAGACGGATGTTACCGAAAATTTTGGCATGGGCCTCCACTGTCCATAAAATGTAGGGCAGTACTGTTGACCATGCTGTCGTGTATTTGGGCTCCAGACTATTTGAGGAGGGTCAAGCGTATGTTGCATTGAGTCGTGTAAAGTCTTTAGAAGGGCTATGTATTGAGGAACTTGATTGTGAGAAATTGACAGGTAAGAAACCGAGTAACAAAGATGCAATGAGAGAGTTGGAAAGGATGAGGAGTTTGCGTAATGAATGATACAAGCCAAAAATCAAACTAAAAACGAGTAAATAAAAAAATAGGTAAAAAAACTTTTAAGTTAAACGGTTTTATTAAAAAAAACTAGAAAAAAAACATCAGCTGTACAAAAAACTAGAAAATAATAAGGACACAAGCCTGGGCCTTCTTAAGATTTTACGTCTAGGTAAGAAATCGTGCAATACTAGCGTGCTGTCTTCTCATGTCGGATGCCAAAGGGCACATTGTGTCGCTGCGTCAGCGGAATAAGTAGTAAATTAAGACTTTTAACAGACTAATATAAAAACGTGGGGCGTATAATATGCGTAAAATAACATGCGCCCCACGTTTTTATATTAGTCTGTTAAAAGTCTCAATTTATTACTTATTCCGCTGACGCAGCGACACAATGTGCCCTTTGGCATCCGACATGAGAAGACAGCACGCTAGTATTGCACGATTTCTTACCTAGACGTAAAATCTTAAGAAGGCCCAGGCTTGTGTCCTTATTATTTTCTAGTTTTTTGTACAGCTGATGTTTTTTTTTCTAGTTTTTTTTAATAAAACCGTTTAACTTAAAAGTTTTTTTACCTATTTTTTTTAGATTCATTTTATAAAAACGTATACTTATTCTGGTCGTGCGCTTTGTTTTTTTTTTATGGAAACGAGCAGTTGTGTGTGTTGTAATCTTCTATATGAAATCCAAATTGTATCTTAAATCCACATTATATCTTAAATCCATGCACATCCTTTAATCCACATTATCTCTTATCTCACAATAAATCACTCATCCATCATCCATCATCAATATTGACTTGTGATCTCAACTCTCTGTTCGCAGAACTCGAGAACTGATCACACCTTTCGACTGTTTTTTTAGTACCGCAAATTAAGTACCTACATAGGTACCGTACCTACCTACTACGTAGTGTCGGTGGAGTGAGTCACACAGGTGATTCAGTATTCATTCATAAAGAGTCGTGACCCCGAAAGAATGTGCCCAAGATTTTTGTTCCGCTTTTGACTGGCTAGTCACTGATGGGCGTATGAAGCGTCTAACAAACTAAAAAAAAATTGTTTTTTAGGGTTCCGTGTCCGGCGTACGGGACCCTATTACTAAGCCTACGCCGTCCGTCTGTATGTCAGTCCGTCTATCCGAGGGCTGTATCTCTTGAACCGTAATAGGTAGCCCGTTGAAATTTTCACAAAATATGTGTTATTTATTATTTTATACATTTATTATCACATTCACATAATATTTACATTAATTTTAAATATACAGATTATAAAAATACACCACATATACTCAAAATTAATATAAAAATAATAAACGGAATACCGCCGGCGGCGGGAGGCAAGCCTCCAAGCACACCGGCGGGTGCACGCCGTGGCTACAGAGTTCTCCGAGACGACGCGAGGCAAGCTACGAGCGATAGGTGGTGGTACTAGACACGTAGGCCACCACCACCCCCATCTCGGAGAGCTCCGTATCCGCCGGACTGCACGGCGACGTCGTCGCGCAGCTTTTTTAAACTTCTTCCTCTTCGCGCGCGCGTCGCCTGATGTTCGCACAGCACCACCGGTAGCGGGGGCACTAGACGGGACGTGAAGTCCCGATGACCCCAAGCTGGCCGATGGTGGACGTCGCCCTCACCGTAGATGTTGTGGCTCGGCCGACGTCAACGCTCCATCTTCGCCGTCGATGAAATGCACCGGCGGCGTGGAGCTGGGTGGTGTGGCGTGCGTGTGGTGTTGGAGAAGAAAGGCGGCTCTCGTATTGGACGACCCGGGCGCGGGGAGGCCGGGCGACGCGGTGAGCGGAGGCAGTGCTGCTGCGTGCGAGCGGTGGCGGCGGCGGCGTCGAAGTCGAGCGCGGCGGCGGCCGGCCGTATTATATTATTATTATGGCCGATATAACAATAATATAAATAATAAAAAGTAAAAAATTCACGGGGGTTCCCGAATACAAGAAACTACTCGTAAAAAGTGTATTCGCGTCATCTACTGAAAAGAGTATGATGTATAAGAATGGGCCTCTATTAAACAAAGTACGGAAACCTAAAAATTAAAAATAATAATTTGTGTTCACAGACTTGCCCCCTCTAAAGAACATTTCTGACCACGCCCCTGCCACGTCCGAGTATTTATCTGGCTGAATAACTGCAGTTTGTTGCGCTTCCTTCCGGTTAGTCATGCCATGCCATGAGTGTGCTGCTCATTTATTAATTGTATAAGTTGCGAGATAAGTTGGCCATTTTGCTTCTGATATGGTTTGCCTATCTATACAGAAGGTAGTAGGCAGGCACCCAGTGATCGTACTCTGATTCATACTAGCATAGTAAAATGAGTGTGGTTTAACTATGATACTAGTAGCTAATAAAATGTATTTAGGTATTGTATTTTCATAGGAATGCTGCTTCGGTGGTCAGGTGATGTTGGAAGAATGGATGATAGGAGACTAACGAAAGGCGCGAACGTGAGTGGAAGAGTACGGAAGGGTCGCCCTAGACGCATGTACCTAGACCAGATCGGGCATGTGCTAAAAAAGAGTCATTGCATAGTACCCGTAACCGACGAGCATGCATGAAGAACATTATGAGAGTGGAAGACGCGGCAGAGGTGTGTCAGGATCGTGGCACGCGGAGATCCGTCGCCTCTGCCTACCCCCATTGGGAAACAGACGTGACGCTATGTATTTATTTTCATAGAGGTTTCAATTATTAGGGTTGGGTAGGAACTCGAGTTGGAACTTTCATAGCTGACTGTTAGAAATGTCGGTCGGATCTACATAGAAGCTGGAACTAACGTAATATGTTTATTTAAATATTTTTAAATAAATCAAAACACGTGTTTTTATATTATAAACACAGTTTAAATATGTTTTAACTTTTAAGTCAATGGTTTAACCCAGGGGTTTTCAACCGGTGTGCCGCGACACACCGGTGTGCCACGAATTCTAAGTAACTCATTCAAAATTTGCATGAAAACAGCGGAAGAAAAGAGCAAGCATAATTTTTCGTCTACTATCTGTATAGATAAATTATCCACAATGATATTTTTTGACTGATTTGTTTGATCATCTCAACAAGCTAAATGCGAGGAAGGAATGAGAATATTTTGACATCCTCGGATAAAATGAGAGTTTTCACTGATAAATTACACACACATCGTACATTACGTACGAAGACGCCAATAGTTTTTAGTTTTCTAAATTTCATATGCTTTCTGTATGAACATAAATGTGGTGTGCCGTGAAATTTTCGTAGATAAAAAAGTGTGCCAGTTAATTAAAAAGGTTGAAACCCCCTGCTTGAACCAATGGTTATTTACCAACTCTGCACACATAATTATTTTCAATGAACTAGGTGCGTTCCTATCTCGGTGCGCCATTGAACAAAATTGAAAGTCTATTGAGGTCTTTATAAGAGTATAATAATTAGAGTGTGTGATTTGATTACAGTTTCGTTAAATGATGTTCAAGCGAGAGTAATAAATAATATTAGTTGAATTGGAATCTGTTTGAATGTAATTATTAATAATCTTATTCTGCCTTGAACTATTGAAATGTTACATATTTGATTAATATTCAATAAATAACATAGGAGAATGATTTATTTAGAAATCGAATAGAATTTAATCTAGTGATGCGTACCTTAAGTAAGTAGGTATATAGGCAATAAAAACTGCAATAACAAGTAATGTCTTTTATTTTTGGTTCTTGTGATAAAATCACTCAATAGATATTTTTTATATTCTATAAAGCTGCTATGATGCTGCAAAACGGCTATGTAAATAGTTCGTGTTTTCCGTCC
The DNA here is from genome assembly GCA_946902875.1 of Nematopogon swammerdamellus. Taxonomy (NCBI): domain Eukaryota; kingdom Metazoa; phylum Arthropoda; class Insecta; order Lepidoptera; family Adelidae; genus Nematopogon; species Nematopogon swammerdamellus. The sequence continues at coordinate 5,970,760 of OX336354.1, read as the reverse complement.
AGTTCAGTGTAGCCGACATGAAATGAAGGGAAGCACTGACAGACATGACACCTAGACCTAGACACTCACCCGGTGTTATGGGCTGACATCGCGGATGTTGTAGGTGATGTAGCCAACCGTGTCAGTTTCCATAAAAAAAGCTGTTTGGTTAGTTGTTCGTTCGATCTATTGACGCAATATTTCACTACACGGTCTGACCGGTTCTTAAATAACAATACATACTTACTTACTACGTAAGAAGTTTTATACCTTCTTTGCGCCGTATTATTTACTAAGATTTAGGAGTTAGATTCTCTTGTGATAGCATAGGCGACAGCTATATAAACATGTATGTATGTATTTAGTTTTTGTGATAATATACCTGACAGAACAGCGATCGGGGCGAGTGTAGTAGTTGGTAGTAGTGCTCAGGCCATGTATAGGTGCATGTCAAGCATTTGTATTAGAGAAATGCATTTGTGTGCGTACGTGTATTCGCCTCAGGTTACGCCGTCCATGCCATCAGGTGGTTTATAGCCAGCCATGAGCCATGATAAGTTCCATACTTTTTATTTTATTTTGTAGGTAATAAATACTGTTGAGGACGACGGCCAGCCCGAGCGGCAGCGACGGGCAGACGATACGACGCGCACGTCGTTCCACCGAGCCAGTAGCGTAGGGCCCAGGCGAGCTGCCGACGTAGTTTAGTTTAGGTTTTTTAAGTTTAGTTAGGTGAAATTAAATATAAAATGTAAATATAATAAATAAGTTAAATAATGTTAAATAAAGTTAAATAATAAATATATACAAAACTGTAGATTAAGCTAGTTAAGATATATAGGAGTTTAGATAAGATAGATAAGTAGGATTAAGATATACAAGTTATAATAAGATAGATAGGCATAGTTTAAGATATGTAAAATAGAAATAAGTTATACAAAATAAATATGTTGCTGCGTACTGGGTTTCATTCGGGACACGCGGGAGGTGTGCACTCGCCAAGCTAGTTAGTGGAATGAGCCGGGCCGAGGCGTGCGGCGCGGGCGCAGAGCGCTGTGATTGGTCCAGCGGATGCTGCGAGATCTGTCGAAACGAGATCGCACCATCCGCGGCGCTCGGCGCGCCCGCGCGTATACAAATATAGCACGTTTCGGACCGTTCATTCAGTATTCGCCGAACCGCCACCAAGAGAAGTCGTCTAGTAGCTCGAGCTCGACGCACCGATCGACCGAGGACCGCACTACAGTCAGAAGCTTGCTTCAGTACGGAACGACTGCCTCGGCTCGATCGGACGGTTCTCTTCTGTCGGCGAGTGCTCCACCCACGCACGTCCCGGGTGTAACTCAGTGCGTGGCTTCGTAAAGCCACCCACGCATTTCTTTTGGCTCACGCTTCACCTCGATTCCCTCCCGGCGCCCCGAGGCGTGACGGTAGAGGAGTACCTCCCTGCGCCCCGAGGCGAGCCGGTCGAGCGACAGCACCACCCTCCCTACGCCCCGTGGCGTTACGGTAGAGGATTACCTCCCTACGCCACGCGGCGTTACGGTTGAGGACAAACGGTCGACCCATCGCACCACCCGCGAGCCACGCGAGTGATATCTCCGCGCCGCACGCCACGCGTCGGTTGTGCGAGAGCGAGACGGTCGCCCACCAGCCAAAAGGAAAGAGAAGAAAGAACACGGTCTCCGCGCCCGCTATAACCGCTCTGCGGTGACGGGCAAAGCATCTCCACCACACCTACAGTCCACTGCCCTGAGTAGTCGATCCGGAACATTGGTCATTCGCAAGCCGGATTGAAGATGCCCGTCACGCGGAGTCAAAATAACGGGCGAGGACGCACTACGCCAGTGCCGGCACCGACGTCGGAGCAGCGAGCGCTGCCCCCGAGCGCGGCCGCGACCGAACCGCAGCCGCAACCGGGCGACGACACGACGGCGGAGCCAACGACGAGTGCGCCGATAGCAACGGAGCAAGAAGTGCGAACGTGGTCGTCACATGACACGACGGCCACACCGATCGCAACGACGGACTCAAGTATTCGCGAGCGCGCGCGCGCAGCCAGCGACGCGCGCGCACCGGCCCGCGCGCACACTCACAGCGACGCGCGCGCGCCGAGCCGCAGCTCTCACGCAACCGCGCTAGATATAGCAGCGACCGCGCGCAGCGACAAGGACGGGCGAAGCAACCACTCTGCCCGCTCGTCTAAGTCAATGCGTCGCCGTGCAATCGAAAGAGAGCTGCTGCGCGCCAAGGCAGAGGAGGCGAGACTCGCACGGGAAATAATCGAAGCAGAGCTCCGCGAGTGCGACGAGGAGGACTCGTCGGACGAAGACGAGAAAGAGGACACAGCACGCAGTGAGTTGGTGGCATCGTGGGTGGAAACACAAGCCGATCTGCATCGGCGGGAGATCTCCGCTCCCGCACCGCGCACCGACGCGCACGCAGACCCGGCCGCCCCCCACCACGCGCCTCACACCGCCGCCCCGGCCGCCGCACCCCACCACGCGGCCCCCACCACTGCTACCGTCTCCGCTCCCCTCCACGCGCCCCACGCCGCAGCTACTGACGCCGCGCCCCTCCGCGCGCCGCCCGCCGCTGCCGCCGCCGCCCCCCTCTACGCTTCCCCCGCCGCAGCCGACGAAGCCACGCCCCTCCGCGCGGCGCCGACCGCCACACACTTATGGGAGCAGCCGGCCGCGCGCCTCTGCGCGCCGCCTGCCGCCGCCGCGGCTACCGAGCTTCGCTATCCGCCTGCCGCCGCCGCCGCATCAAGCTCGCACGCTCCGCTCGCCTCCGCTTCGATAACAGTGGAGATGCTCGCCGCAGCATTGGGGCGAGCGGAACACAGCCGACCGCACGCCGCACCTAAATTTCTGCAAGATTTGCCTGCTTTCGACGGGTCGGCCGGGGAGTGGCTCCTGTTAGCGACTGCCTTTCGCGACACAGAGAGGTACTTCTCGCCGGGCGAGAACGCGGCCCGCCTGCGAAAATGCCTGAGAGGCAAGGCGAAAGAAGCCGTCTACAGTCTAATGTTGGCGGCGCCGGACCCCGGTCGCGTCATGGCGGCGCTGGAACAGCGCTTCGGGCGACCGGACTTCCTTGTCTTGGGGGAACTAGAAAATTGAGGAGCCTCCCCAAGATCAAGGACTGGCCCGGCGAACTGAACGAGTTCGCAAATAAAGTGAACAACATTGTGGCCACCATCGAAGCGCTCGGTCGGCCGCAATACCTGCACAACCCAGAGACGGTGCGCGTCATCATCGACAAGCTGACGCCGCTGCGTCGGACCCGGTGGTGCGACGTTGAAGACCGGGCGACCGACGACCGTCCCGCGCTGCAGAGACTCGCCAGCTTCCTGAACGAGGAGGCACGCAAGTGCGGGGCGTACGCTCGCCCGGACGTCGCCGCGAGCACGGAGGCGCCGACGAGGGACCGTCGGCAGAACAAAGACCGCCGCACGAACGAGAAGAGCTACGCCGCCGGTGAAGAAAGTGGTGCCGACGAGACGCCGCAGTGCCCGACGTGCACTAAGGCGCACCACCTCGTCGTCTGCCCCCAATTCATAGGGGCGGACGTTGACGAACGCTGGCGGCAAGCGAAGGCGGGAAAAATGTGCTTTCGGTGCCTAAAAAGCAAGCACCGCCGCACGAAGTGCAAGGCTAAACCGTGTGGGGCACCCGGCTGTACCTACGGCCACAACCGACTCCTTCATCACACGCCGGCCAACGAGGAGAAGTCCGCCACTGCGATCGTAGCTGCCGCCCGCTCGGACTCGGTCCTGCTAAAAATCGTACCTGTCAAGCTGAGCGGACCGAGCGGCTGCGTCGACGTCTTCGCGCTGCTCGACGAGGGGTCCACCGTGACAATGGTGGACGTCGCAGTAGCCGACCTGCTGGGTGCGCGAGGCACGACGGAGCCACTGCACGTCGTGGGCATCGGAGGCGGACGGGTCGCTACCAACTCGTCGCGCCGCCTCAACTTGCGCATCCGCGGCAAGAACGAGTCGGCGGAGTACGACCTCGTCGGCGCGAGGACGGTGGACAGCCTGCGCTTCCCGCCGCAGACGATCAACAGAAGGTGCATCGACGGCTGCGAGCATCTCGCCGAGCTCGCCGAGACGCTCGCCTACACCGACGCTCGCCCGCGGCTACTTATCGGTCAAGACAACTGGCCGTTAATAGTGTCGCGGGCGATCAAGAGCGGCCGCCGCGACCAGCCGGTCGCCTCGCAGACGCAGCTGGGCTGGGTGCTACACGGCTGCCGCACTTCGTCGACCGCGCCCGGCGAGCAACGCTGCGCACACGCCGTCGAGCCAGACAACAGCTTCAATGAACTCGCCCGCGAACACTTTCGGCTCGAGTCGCTGTGCGTGGAGCCGCGCAAGCCACAGAGCGACCCGGAGGAACGGGCCCTCCGAGCACTCCATGAGAAAACGCGCCGCCTGCCCGACGGCCGATTTGAAACCGGCCTAATCTGGCGTAGCGACGACTTCGCTATGCCAGACAGCCGCGAAACAGCCGCGAAAAGGCTAGCCAATCTAGAAAGAAAATTGGCGCGAAACAGTGATTTGAAAGAAAAATATCACGCGCAGATGGCGCATACTATCCAGAGCGGATACGCCGAGCGTGTCGCGACCCCGCCGACGCCGGGTCGCACGTGGTATCTGCCTCACTTCGCCGTCGTTAATCCCTCGAAGGCGAAGATTCGCATTGTGCACGACGCCGCCGCACGGACCCGCGGCGTCAGTCTCAACGACCTGCTGCTCCCGGGCCCCGACCTACTACAGTCTCTGCCCGGCGTACTTATGCGGTTCAGACAGCACCCGGTCGCCGTCACAGCAGATATAAAGGAGATGTTTCTGCAAATACGCATCCGTGACGCCGACCGGGACGCGCTACGATTCCTCTGGCGAGAGAGTCCCGACCGAGCGCCGACAGAGTACCGAATGACGTCGGTTGTGTTCGGCGCCGCCTGTTCGCCCTGCGCAGCAATCTACGTGAAAAACAGAAACGCGGAAGACTATGAAGCCAGCAAGCCGGACGCAGCGCGCGCGATAATAAAGTGCCACTATATGGACGACTATCTTCAAAGTTTCGCCGGCCCGGCGGAAGCGTTCCGCGTCTCGCGCGACGTCGCGACGATCCACGCGGCGGCCGGCTTCGAGCTACGCGGTTGGGCGTCCAACGACGCTCAAGCCGTACGACACGCTGCGCAGCACGACCGAGGCGGCCGGCAAGTTAACATCGGGGGACAGGCGGCCTTCGAAAAAACACTCGGAATGCGGTGGGACACCGACAGCGACCGCATCGGCTACGCACTCGCATTCAGCCGGACGCCGCCGGAGATTCTCGACGCCCGACGCACGCCGACCAAACGCGAGGCGCTCAGTGTGATCATGTCGCTGTTCGATCCACTGGGCCTCGTCTCGCCCGTCACGACGCCGGCGAAGCGAATCTTACAAGACACTTGGCGCCTGGGCGTGAACTGGGACGAGCAACTACCGGAAGAGCTGCGCGGCGCGTGGCTAGACTGGGTGGCCAACCTGCGCGGACTGAGCTCGCTGCGAGTGCCACGGTGCTACGACGTGTGCAGATGCACGTCACGCGAGCTGCACACGTTCGTAGACGCGAGTGAAGCCGCCTACGCCGCCGCCGCATACTGGCGGACCGAACGGTCCGACGGCTCGATCAAGGTCGCGCTCGCCTGCGCGAAGACTAGAGTCACGCCGCTGAAGCCAGTGTCGGTCCCGCGCCTCGAACTGCAAGCCGCGCTACTGGGCAGCCGCCTGGCGCGCGCGGTGGAAGAGGGCCACGAATGGGAGGCGGCACGACGCACATTTTGGAGTGACTCACGGACGGCGCTAGCGTGGGTGCGAGCGAGCCCGCGCACGTTTAAAACGTTTGTGGCGCATCGGCTCGCAGAGATAGAAGAGCTAACGAAAATATCGGAATGGCGGTGGGTCCCGAGCAAAGAGAATGTGGCCGACGACGCCACCCGCAACACGCCGCTCGACTTCACGTCCGACCATCGGTGGTTCACCGGGCCCGCCTTTTTGTACTTGGGTGAGGGCTCGTGGCCACTCGAGCAGCCGAAAGAAGTCGAACCGACCGGCGAAGAGCGACCGCCGATCCAGCGCTGCGCCGCAACACTACAGAGCGCGGCACCGAACGCAGAGCGATTTTCGTCGTGGATGCGACTGGTCCGCGCGACGGCACGTGTGCTTCACTTCGTCGAGCTGTGTCGAGCGAAGGCACACGTGACCGCGGCCGGTCGCCGCCAACGCACGGCGAGAACGAGGAGCCCGCCCCGACCGCGCCGGCCGACGAAACAACAACAAAAACAACAACAACAACAACAACAACGACAACAACAACAAGAGGGTCGCGCCTTACTGCCAATTGAGGCGCGACACATTGAGGCGGCGGAAGTACTCCTCATAAAAGTTTCGCAACAAGAGGCCTTCGCCGCAGAGATGGACCGGGTGCGGTCAGACCGACGGCCCACCGGCGACGACCGTCTGGCGCAGCTCGCGCTGGTAATCGACGACGGCGGCGTGCTGCGTATCAAGAGCCGCGTGAGTGCAGCCGAGAATGTGAACCACGGCCAGCTGAGCCCGGCGGTGCTACACGGCGACCACGCGTACACGCGGTTGTACGTGGACCACGTGCACCGCCAGCTGCACCACGGCGGCGTCGAGACCGTCGTCAACGAGCTGCGTCAACGTTGCTGGGTGGTGCGCATCGCCCGACCGTGCGCACCGTGCTCAGCCGCTGCCTTGTCTGCCGCATCCGGCGGACCCAGCCGACGCACCCCCCGACCGGGGACCACCCAGCCTCCCGACTGGCGCATCACCAGCGCCCGTTCACCTACACCGGGGTGGATTACTTCGGGCCCGTGGAGATCACGGTGGGCCGGCGCCGCGAGCGGCGCTACGTGGCGCTATTCACGTGCCTCACCGTGCGAGCGCTCCACCTCGAGATCGCCGCGTCATTAAGCACGGACTCGGCCATCTCGGCTCTCCGCCGATTCATCGCGCGGAGGGGGTGCCCGAAGGAGATCTGGAGCGACAACGGGACCAACTTCCGAGGCGCAGAAGTGGAGCTCCGAGGGGCGCTGGCAGCCATGCAAGAGGCCGCCACCAACCGCGCCATCCAGTGGCGTTTCATCCCACCGGTGGCGCCGTTCATGGGCGGCGCGTGGGAGCGACTGGTCCGCTCGACGAAGGAGGCCCTGCGGGTGACCCTGCATGAACGTTACCCGCAGGAGGAGACCCTGGCCACGCTGCTCGCGGAGGCGGAGAACACCGTCAACTCGCGGCCCCTGACGCACGTCAGCGTCTCGCCGGACGACGCGGAAGCCCTGACGCCGAATCACATTCTGCTCGGCGCAGGGTGCCACACGCCGCCACCCGGGGAGTTCACCGCCGACGACGAGAGCGCCAGAGCGCTATGGAGGCGGGCGCAGTGGTTGGCTGACGTATTCTGGCGCCGGTGGGTGCGGGAGTACCTACCCCTACTCCAGCACCGGCGGGAGCCTCGCGGTAGCGGGCAGGCGCCGGCGGTCGGCGACGTCGTCCTCATCGCTGACCCCAGCCTGCCGCGGAACACCTGGCCGCGAGGCAAGGTGGAAGCCATCCACCCAGGGCGAGACGGCGTGGTACGAGTCGTAGACGTCTACACCGGAGGCAAGCTGCTGCGACGGCCGACTAAGAAGATCGTCGTCCTCCTGTCGTCAAAGATCGCCGAGGGAGCGACGGCGGGAGAATGTTGAGGACGACGGCCAGCCCGAGCGGCAGCGACGGGCAGACGATACGACGCGCACGTCGTTCCACCGAGCCAGTAGCGTAGGGCCCAGGCGAGCTGCCGACGTAGTTTAGTTTAGGTTTTTTAAGTTTAGTTAGGTGAAATTAAATATAAAATGTAAATATAATAAATAAGTTAAATAATGTTAAATAAAGTTAAATAATAAATATATACAAAACTGTAGATTAAGCTAGTTAAGATATATAGGAGTTTAGATAAGATAGATAAGTAGGATTAAGATATACAAGTTATAATAAGATAGATAGGCATAGTTTAAGATATGTAAAATAGAAATAAGTTATACAAAATAAATATGTTGCTGCGTACTGGGTTTCATTCGGGACACGCGGGAGGTGTGCACTCGCCAAGCTAGTTAGTGGAATGAGCCGGGCCGAGGCGTGCGGCGCGGGCGCAGAGCGCTGTGATTGGTCCAGCGGATGCTGCGAGATCTGTCGAAACGAGATCGCACCATCCGCGGCGCTCGGCGCGCCCGCGCGTATACAAATATAGCACGTTTCGGACCGTTCATTCAGTATTCGCCGAACCGCCACCAAGAGAAGTCGTCTAGTAGCTCGAGCTCGACGCACCGATCGACCGAGGACCGCACTACAGTCAGAAGCTTGCTTCAGTACGGAACGACTGCCTCGGCTCGATCGGACGGTTCTCTTCTGTCGGCGAGTGCTCCACCCACGCACGTCCCGGGTGTAACTCAGTGCGTGGCTTCGTAAAGCCACCCACGCATTTCTTTTGGCTCACGCTTCACCTCGATTCCCTCCCGGCGCCCCGAGGCGTGACGGTAGAGGAGTACCTCCCTGCGCCCCGAGGCGAGCCGGTCGAGCGACAGCACCACCCTCCCTACGCCCCGTGGCGTTACGGTAGAGGATTACCTCCCTACGCCACGCGGCGTTACGGTTGAGGACAAACGGTCGACCCATCGCACCACCCGCGAGCCACGCGAGTGATATCTCCGCGCCGCACGCCACGCGTCGGTTGTGCGAGAGCGAGACGGTCGCCCACCAGCCAAAAGGAAAGAGAAGAAAGAACACGGTCTCCGCGCCCGCTATAACCGCTCTGCGGTGACGGGCAAAGCATCTCCACCACACCTACAGTCCACTGCCCTGAGTAGTCGATCCGGAACAAATACTATATAAAATGTACCAAAAATTACACGAATAAATAGGCGTAAGTGACACAAAGTCACGTGGCATATTCAATAACGTGGGTGTGTGTACATATAATCATTTAGTTTTGTACCACAAGTGTATATGTAGCATACCTCTTAATTAGTAGTTACTCATTAAGAGGTATGCTAACATTTTATGATACGTTTCCGTGTAAGCTATAAAGATCTGTAATATAATTTGTAAATGTATGTGTCCTGTATCTAAGATCTCAGTAAATATACAACCTGACCATACATTATAATGGTTGACAACATAATTGGAAATCTCTGCCTACGAAAGAAAGTTTAAGTTTTTAATTAACCACGCCATAAAGTCGACAGTGCCGCCTTTGGCAGCTATCTCGTAACTAAATCTGTGGAGATTACGTACATTTGAGGGTCTATGTTCCTTGTGTTTTGTTGTCTTTTTTGAAAAAAACCCATCTTTAACTGATTTTTTTAGGGTTCCGTAGGAAGCGACGCTGGATTGAAAATTGATCAGGTGTCTGTTCGTCTGTCCTTCTGTCACACACAGCCTGTAGCTCCTAAACGGCTATTGCCGTCTTTGATTCTATGCGTTGTGTTATATATATTTTGTTTTAAATAAGGTATGACGATAATTTTAATACTGATAATAGTAGCTGTTTGCGTCTTACCTGATTACTGGTTCAGCGGTTCTTGAGAACAACTTTCTCAGGAAGTGCTCGGAGCCAGCCGAGTATGTCTGAAAATAAAATCAACCAGTTTATTGTAGTCAATTGGTGGAATTTAAAGCACGCAAATGGTTTCTATTGGTTATTTAACGATTGGATGATACTGGAAATACCGTTATAATAACTCAATAATATTTGAAGGTTTCGTTGCAGACAGAAGTCGAGGCGTAACACACGTAGGTAATAAGTTCACAGGAGTTTGTCAGCCTCGGTAGCTCGCTGGTGCTATGGATCGAAGTCCGATCGTGAAGTTAAGCACACGCGGTTCGGATTCCACATAAAACTGAAGGTCCCTTCCCAGTTCCCATACTTTACTATAGGCGTAGGTTTAACCCGTCCCCGGATTTATGTCATCATCACGAAATGAATGATACCTGAATGAAAGGTTGGTCGAAGCGGCTATGCAAATAATTTGTGTTTTCAGTACAGTTTAGTGTAGCCGGCACGACCAGAAGGGAAGCACTGCCATCGCACCTAGTTCACAAGTTGATGTAGCTAAAACACCGAGCATACAGACTGTATCCTGTCTGTATCCTCCTTGAGATAAACAAGTCAGATTTTGAACAAAAAAAACTACTAATAAAATTTATAAAAAATAATACGTAATAAGTACGTAGGTGTTTTCGAATAAATAAACATTCACATTTTAAACTGAGAAAATAAAGTGAAAAAAGCTGGTGCGAGAGGTAAAATAAATAATTAAGTTTCTAAATGAAAAAAGGTACATTTCCAAACGTAAGTAAGTAAAGTATGTACCTAGGTAGGTACTTATAGCAATTCTGTTTCAATAATGTTTCTATTCCTAAGTACCAGGAGATAATAAATTATTACGAACAGCATACGTATAGAATTTTAAGTAAAAATTACCAGATAACTGGCGTTTAAAATGGACAAGATACGCACCTCACATGGTAATTTGTATGTTAAGAGTTTGAATATACGGCTTATTATTCTACGAGTTTTCGAATATAGAAAAGGGATTGGTACTATAATCCCTTGGGCCGAGAAAGTTGTAATAGGCTCGAGACTATTAGAGTGCTTATATGTAAGTTTGTCATGTATTTTAGTAATAGAGTAATTTCAGTAGGTTCATATAGAGTATCATAGGACGGTGTGACAATATAGATTATACTATGTAAATACATAAGTGACTTTAAAATTAGTTTGTACATTTACATACTAATAATAGGTTGGTCCTTCACTTCTCTATTTCAAGAACGAAAGCGTAGCACTTGAAGGCACTGAATTGAAATAATTTTCTACGGCCTCTTTATTGCCTGTGTAATAAATAAATTAAATTTCAAATATTAAAAAGGCCTGCTTTATCCAAAGGGAAGCCTTATTAGAACAAGATCTTAGATTATTTATTAGGCACTGACATGTCAACTATCAAGTAGAAAGTAAGGCACGAAGACCCACCTGCTGCATGACTCAGTGGAAGGACTATGCCATGGTGAGAGGTGGCTAACCTGTCGCCCTTTAGCACGGCACCTTGTCCTTATGCTTAGTATAGTTTATAATTATTTCGTTATTTTTATTGTTTTATAAGTATTATTTTATATTTATTTATTTATTTATCTCTTTATTTCAGCCAACTAGGGCCATATTGAAAATACATATTAAATGTCTTAACCTAAGAACTAAAATTACTTTTTCTCCACTTGTGTCTGTACGGGTCCATGTCATTATAAGTTACTCAATTCAATAAAATTAATATTTTGTTAGTAAAGAGAGACTATTTTTATTTCGATAAAAATATACACAGATACAATATAAGAAAATCAATTGGCATCAGTTTCACAGAAATCGGTTCAGTAAATCCCGAGATATCTGCGTATGACCTAAAGACAGACAGGCACCAGAGCGATCCCACCCATTAATATCTCATCTGTTCCCATTGGGTCTCTTTTACACAATGTTGTGACGGGACCACTGGCGGCCGGTCCTAAAGTGCGGCCGTGCGCCGCACTACCATACTACGAGAAGTCTTTACTTCACTCAAAATAAATAATATCTTACAATAAAACGTACCTACATTAAAAGCATAAAGATCGTACTCCAAATAAATACGTATGTGAATTCGACCTTATTTTATAGATCACAAGGCATGTTTTTGCGAGTAAACCCGCGCCCCGTGCGGAATCGAAAACCGCACGCGGGTCTCCCATCTGAATGTATGGGGATCGGCAAAACACCGCTGGCGCGTGAGACAAAAGATACTTCATAGAAACAGTACGGGCCGAAATGGAGTTCTGCGTGCGGCGCACGAGCGCCAAACAAGGACGTTATATCGTGAATAGCCGCGCGTGCGACACGTCGCGAGCGATTCCTTTTGCACAAGTCCGTCTACCTAGCTAGAGTCAGCGCGCTGTCATGTGATGTCACATACCCGTTAGCGCGCGAATATTTAAAATGGGATATCGTTAGGTTTAGTGCTTTCTGTCACGTGATACTGTGAATTAAGTGGTGCCGATATTTGCCTAAGAGTTGGTTAAAGGTAAGGCTTTACAATCAGGTGATCCCGGGTTCAATTCCTACTTTTCAAATGTTTTTTTTAATAATTTTTTAAAGTATTTTTGGGACATTGCTATTGTTTTCTTTTTGAAAGCTGCAGCAGTGTTGTGGTCTATGGCTGTGTTCATAAAGGTACTGTAAGTTAAAAAACTTGTTTGGATTTATTTTCTTGTTTTTTGCAACTCATTGAGTGTCTTAAGAATATTCATACTAGGTAAGTACATAATACAACGCAGGCGTTTAAAAAATTCGTAAGTCGGGATCTTAAAATAACATTGGGAATGTGTTGGGAAATTTGGTAGGTATTTAAGGAGGTAGGTACTTAGCGCACTACCGGTCACTGAAGTCACCAGCCGCCACTGGACGGGACCCTAGAAATAACCCGATATTAGGTATTTATAGTAATAGGTATAATACATACATTAAACGTTTGGCCCGCATTTGGATAATTATGTTGTTTTACTTTTTTATTATTCTATGAATGTGTTCACCCACATAACTTAATTTTAATTTTATTACGTAGAATTAATCGGAATGTGCTCAGCTTCTTTAAAAAACCGTCCAAGTGCGAGTTCGACTCGCGCACCGAGGGTTCCGTACTTCCGTACCACCACGTGATTGGCCGGTTTTTATGATTTGTTGTTTTACTTTAGAGTTTACACTACAATCACACCAAGTTTGACGGTTGTATGTAGGTATTACCGTTTTTACAATAGAGCTAAAACAAACAAAAAAACGTTGAAAAACGTACACATATTCTGTGAAAATTCAACCGGCTAGCTATTACGGTTCAAAAAATTATATCTTTAAATGTATGACGGACGGACGGCGGCGGCGTAGGCTTAGTAATAAGGTACAAGAAGGTACAGTATGGTACGGGTAGCGTGTGGGGTCGGTACTTTAAAAGAATAGCCCCACTGCATCTCTCCCCGTCGCATGTCGTAAAAGTCGACTAAGGGATAGGGGTTTTGCACGAAGGTCCCCCAACCAAGCGGGATTAGTTTGCAGGCCTAGAGCCAACCCCAAATCAACAACAACAACAACAACAGTATGGTACGGAACCCTATAAAGCAAACAGTTATATATAACTGGAAAAGAAAAATATAAGTAAATAGCTCGTATTCCACAAACCGATAATAGGAGATAATCATTATGAGCAAAGCTCTCTTTTGTTCCTCATTTTATAAGCTACAAGCTGTGCCCGCGGCTCCGCCCGCTCTCATATTTCACTTCTCACTTCACTGCTAACCTCATAAGCCATTTAGCGTGATAGTAAGTAGCCTATAGTTGATGGGAAGAATCAAGCTATCCGTAGAATTTTGTTTTATTAAAATCGGTTCAGTGGTTCTCGAGTTATAAGCGGACAGACAGACATACACTCAGACACTCGGACAGAAAGCAGACATTGGATTTATAGGTAAGGAAGGAAAAGGAAAGGAAGGATGTACGTGTTTTGCACCTGTTTAGGATTCTGTGAGTAAAACAACCTACCCCTATTTTTTTTCGGTAAGTCTGTCCGTCCGTACTACATGTGAAGCCATAAAGTCATTTTATTTATCAATAGATCGAGATTTAGAACGAAAAAATTCTAAGTATTATTTCAATACTTTCTTTAATGAATTCTCAGAAAAAAATTATCCACATCGTATTGTATGCAGAGCGGTTCATATCCAGTCGACTTACTTAAATGAACAATGGTAAATGCCGTGCGTGCCACACCTTACCTTCATCTCCTCGGTCATATTTTAATTAAAGTACCTATGTATTGTAGTACCTACTAAGATTTTGGATAGTCATATTCATTATTTTATTTTGAGGGATGTTTTATTTTTTATTTTGAGTACCTATACTAGATAGAATAGAAAATATTTATTTCAACATAGTGAATTTATGTTTTTATTAATATAAATTTCACAGTAATAAATTAAAATTATTAAATAAACTTAAACTACCTATCAAATAAAATAAAAAACTATAACTAAAACTACTAAAAACTAAGAAACTAACTACAAAATAAAATATAATTAACTACTACTAACTACTATTAACTAATACTAGATTGTATAAAATTTCAGCTGAGTGATTGAGAATTTGCGAGATTTGAATAATTGCGACAAATAAAAGCTTGTAATAATAGCCAAGTGCGAGTCGAACTCGCGCACCGAGGGTCCCTAGACGCCATGTCATGGTTAGCGCCAGTCGGAATCGCGCACCGAGTTTTCCACACCACAAAAAAATCCCTCGAGATTTGCCCTCTAGTGAAGTACTATGACACTATGAGTCACCCACTCACATTAGACCACCTACTACTTCGTCTGAAACCATCAACTCAAGCCCAGTCACTCTTGCAATATGAATACCTCACAGTTCGTTATGCCACCCGCAAAAAAAAAGACAAAATTAATGGACAGGCTTTATACCGTGGAGAAAATTAAAAACATAATGGATGAAATCACTTGCTGCAGTGGAACTTATCACTGCACACGTCGGTCGAAATGGCTACGTAAATAATTCGTGTTTTCCGTCCAGTTCAGTGTAGCCGACATGAAATGAACTGACATGGCACCAAGTTCACCCGGTGTTATGGGCCTGACATCACGGATGTTGTAACCAACTGTGTCAGTTTCCATAAAAAAATTCCTTCCTCATAATTAAAAATTATTTATAAAAAAAAATTAAAGTACTTTCAGTAATAAGTCCACCTTGCGCACTCCTGTATTTCTTATTTATTTTCGTGTATCTACTGTTCTTGAAACGGTGGTGGAAAACGTTATAGGTAAGTATAGTACATCTATCAAAGTAGTCTATTTTGGACACCGCATGGCTAAGCTCAAGTGGTAGCGGGCTGGGCACGTCAGCCGACGAAACGACGTCCGTCGGAGTAGCCGTGTCCAACACTGGAGGCACGTGGACAGGAAAAAGGAGTGCGGGAAGACCAACCGCCAGGTGGGACGACGGGACTAAGTACGTCGGCGGAAAGCAGTGGTACCGTACTGCCGAAGGTCGGGAGGACTGGAGGAAAATTGGAGAGGGAGGAAAGTTCAGCAGTGGATGGTTACACGCCGACTAACACGTCTTGCGAACTTACGTGTGGGTGTTGTTGGTGATGAAGCCAACGGTGTCAGCAAGAACGTTAGAAAAAGATTGGACTATAAACATAAGGATTGGCTTATAGACTATAGCCCTGCCTAGTTCCAGTAGCAGCGCGTCGCCAATGCTGAGGGGAGGGGGGGGGGGGGGGGGGGGTGGGTTGCGGAAGGAAGCAGGCGCGCACTGATTCCTTGTAAAAATGGGGGTAGACAGAAGGCGGGATTTGGACGAAACACTGCAACCGGTCGGTCGATACAAAAAACTTGTGTGTTCAGACAAGTTTAGGGCACGCGGCGCGCGGAGGGCGGCGGCGGCGGCGCGGCGCTAGGGAAGTGTCTCTGGCTGGTCCACTCCTTTTTTAACGTTCTTGGATGTCAGTTTCCGATAAACAAAAAATGCAATTGTGTGCATTTGATAATTATGTTGGTACGTTAAGACAATCACAGCTCTATTGTTTTGAATTATTTGGACAACTTGGGGCCTAACGACAACAGACTGGTGTCATACGACTCTTCATTCTCATAATAAAGCAAGCGAGATATACCTACGAGTAGGTATCACCACACCATACGTGAGATATTATTCTCAGAAGTAAGAATGGAGAAGTGGGATACAGATACGCGACTCTTTCGCTTCTTGGGAACAGATTCTTTTATTACAGGCTAGAACTATTTGTATCGTCCTAATCCATAGGTTGTACATTTTTATTCTTGTTAGGTTTCCGTATCCCGTACGGAAGCCTATTACTAAGCCTCCGCTGTCTGTCTGTCTGTCCGTCCGTCCGTCTGTCTGTCCGAGGGCTGTATCTCTTGAACCGTAATAGGTAGCCCGTGGAAATTTTCACAGAATATGTGTTATTATGGCGGATATAACAACAAATAATAAAAAATAGTCCGACTCGCACTTGGCCGGTTTTTTTTATCCAACTAAGGAGGGTTATGGTTTTGGCAGCGCTGGTGTATTAAGTGATGTAGCCAATCATTTTGTTTCATAAAAAAAATAACAATTTGTAAAAAAAAATATGCAACGCCAATCGGGTATGGGTGGCTGAGTCAGAGGGGCCAGAGTACATGCTCCGAGCAGCCAATATTACCTCCGAGAAGGTGACATACTTTTTTATTTAGGTAAACCAGCATGGGTGGCTGTGCCGAGAGACCAATGGTGCAGTCGACAGAGCCAAAATCACCTCTCCTCGCGAAACCACGCTCAGTTAGGTGCCATGCCAGCAGATTTGCGGACTGCTGCTAGGCTTTCTATCCCGATAATACGACGCTTGAAGACACCCAGGTTATTCAGGAAATACATTCGCCGGAAGACAGTTCCACACGCTAGCGGTGCGACAAAGAAACGATTTAGATGGGTCACGGAGTACTCTTTTCTATTCTGTGGATGGGTTCTCAAAAGCCCAATGTCAACAACAAAAGGCTGCTGAGTCTCTCTGCGACGAGTCATGCGGAGATAGGACGGTTGGCAGAGAATAAGGGATGCTAGTTCCGCAGAGCAGCGAGCGTGATAGTATCTGTAAAACAGACTAAGCGAACCTTGAGACTTCTTACCTTTGGATTGCTGGCTATACTGGACTAGAGGAGAACACAGCCGAGGTTGCTATGAACGCGGCCATCTTTAGTCTACCACAAGAGCATGGGATAAGGGACCTATACAGACCTACACGTTCCGAACGGAATCCTACTACGAAAGAATCTTCAAAGTGAAACTGATCCAAAAGAAGTGATCCATTTCACGATACAAGTCCAAAACGAGGCGGATGCGTGCGCGCACGAAACAGGAGAGACGAGAATACGTACGAAAGTGAAGTTGTTTCGTAATAAATGCTGCCTGGACCCGTTACAAGAGTGCAAGTGTAATTATACGATACACCCTGAAAATCCAGCCCAATGCCATAAAACAATAAACTTTATTGTTTTGTTCTCTGGTATTGTCGGTCTGCAGTGGGATATTTTCTAATAATAATTATGCTAAACTGGACTTTTTTGCTGTGGAGATAAGGACATATCACATGGTTACCTACCGGTAACAATGAGTTATAATCAAATCAAAACAAACGTGCAGCTCGCACAATATTTTATGGCTTAGTGAAGGGAGATTCCCTTCACTAAGCCATAAAACTTTATTATGCGCACTGCACGTTTGTTTTGATTTGAGAATAGTGCTTTTATGGCATTTGGCCGGATTTCGAGGACATAAACTATACTCGTTATTGACTACTATCTCAAATCAAAACAAACGTGCAGTTCGCATAATAAAGTTTTATGGCTTAGTGAAGGGAATCTCCCTTCACTAAGCCATAAAATATTGTTGTGCGAGCTGCACGTTTGTTTTGATTTTTTTTTTCATATTGATCATATCTACCTAATGACTAATGACTTTATAATTTTTTTGCTTGATCGCGAGTGAGCCTTTTAAATTATTATCCTAATAAATAAGTTTCTATAGTCGTGTAAAGTACGTCAATATATGAATATTCTTATAACTCGAGAACCACTTCATCGATTTACATACGGTTTTCATTGTTATATTATGTCACTTCTGTGGAGCTGATTTTATGCTATGAATCATAACGCTACGTCATTGGCGGCCTGAGCTGTGAGCAAAAAGTCACGCGAAGCGAAGCCGCGGGTAAAGGCACTATAGTCACAGATTAAGTAATAGTTACCTATAGTACGGAGTACTCTTTTCTATTCTGTGCCTATAGTATACAGAGTACAGTCATCGAGAATCGAGTACAGTCTGTGGTACAGTCGTGTACGGTATGCCGGGCGTCCTAACATATTATGATATTGTATAATATTATGTGATGGTAGCGAAAAAAATTATGCTTGGAACCAAAACTGACTTCTTTTCATTTCTTGAATTCGGCCGTGTCTCCCTTATTATAGCCACTTATACAACCTGAAATCTGCGTCAATAGAACACAATATCTTCAGCATAGCAAGTATCCGCTGTCCGCATTAATGTTTTTTTAACCGACTTAAAAAAAAGGAGGTTATCAATTCGACACGTAATAAAAACTGTTTTAAAAAACATTGCACCGGCTTCAAAAAACAACTAGAACTGAAAAGTGTTAAATAATATATTGATTCATATTCGGACCCTTGAGTTGAAAGCGGTACAAAAGCACACCTGAAAATTGATAGATGGACCCATTTTGTGCTTTTACCGCCTTCAACTCAAGGGTCCGAATATGAATAAAATATTATTTAACACTTTTTATATTATACTTTATGCCACTTTATGTGTGGCAGGGGCGGACTTATTGCCTTAGGCAATTTCCTCCAGTCAACCTGGTGAACCTACAGTTTTACATGGCATCCGAACCTAGAATCTGGTGTAGATATGCTCGTAATTTTTTTTTCATATCACAAAAAAAATCTCATTGGCACGCACCGACGACGGGGACGGGACTCGAACCTTGGACCTCTCGCAAGAGAAGCCGCGCGGCGTGGCACATACGCATATTACCTTACTCAATCTACGGCAGTAGCCTAGACCGGTTCCTCATAGATTGTTCCATGGCGATAGCGAAGCGTCTTGTCGCCACTGTTCTGAGCAGTCATTGACCACGAGAAAATGACAGCTGAACAACCTGATGTGCAAATGTGCCAAGAAAGCTACTGGTCTTGAAAGCCGCGGTCGTTTAGTACGAGAGTTGCATCTCACCAAGAGGCACATGCGACCCATTGTAGGGTTCCGTAGAATCGGCAGGTGCCTGTCCGTCCGTTCGTCTGTCTGTCGGTCACAGCCCGTAACTCCTAAACGGCTTGAGCGATCTTCTTGTTTATCTTCCTATACTTCGGGGAGGAAACAAAATTTAAGGTAAACAAATTCAGGCACTATAAATTGACAAAGAGGCCGCCAAAATCAAGTTGAAAATAAAAATATTCTCCTAAACTCGACCTGAGTGTGTATCGTTGAAAAGGTCTTAAAAAAGATTGTTTAAAAAATTCTCCGACACAAACAAATTTTGCCTCGTAACTCCAGGATTCATATGGCAAAACAAAAATTCGAGTCGGCGGCGCCGGCGGAACTTAGCAATCGAGCGCAGTGCGCGCGTTTATATAGAGAATTTTTTAGTTTTTGTTTGTTTAAAAATTATTAGGAATTGTTTTTTCAAATAATTCTGCTTTAGTGTCTAGAAAATTAAATTCCCTATAAAATGACGTAAATTTTATTCCAAAATAATTATCCAGTATGGAGCTAGCTCGACATAAGAAATTAAAATAGAGTCACATTCAGAAATTTTTTTCACCATGAAAAAATACTGTAAATTTCAAAAGCCTGCTTCAGTGTTTAGTACATATTATCTAGTTAAAAAAAAAATCATATTATGTACTTCATAGAACTAAATTTTTGTTTGAAGTTTTAAAAAATATAACAATTTTCGTTGTTTTGCCATTCCTCTTAACCGCCAGATATCTGTCAGCCATTTAACCGGAGGTCGTAAAATCGGCTAAAGTGGCCTCTTACGCCTAAAATGGGACATTATTTTGGCCAAACTTAGAGCTAAATTTCAGTGAAACACAGCTATCAGACAGAGGACACGCCCTTTAAATTAGGTAGGTGCATTAATAAAATAAATAACCTAACTAAAAGTTTATCGTGTAACTGAACATACTCGAGTTTGACCGAATTTTTTTATCGACTTCGATATGGTTTTCGGAGCAGATTTGGTACCTAACTATTGCCACAGTTTCTTATCTTTTCAAGAGTTACACAAACATTGTAGTAATCATCGCCTTACATCTGTACAAGTGGCGCCGAACCACCCATAAGGTGTCTAACGACGCCCATTGACTTTCTGTCGTATGCGGGTGTGGCGAATGCCATTCCGACTTGACAGTTGCCTATTCACGGCCCTCTTGAAGGACCCGAGACTGTACTTGGAGGTAGGTTTGCTTCGAATAGAAAATAACAGAGTATGGGTTTGTGCCACGAGAGTGTTACTCATACCTCCCTAGTCCCTCCATAAGTCCGTTTTGTATGTAAACGATATCAATTCGCTGTGTCAAAATTTGTGAGTGATTTTCTATTAGACGGCACTTCAATTTATGTCCTGTAAGATTTTTTTGAGTATTTCGAGAATAATATTCGGACAAAAAATTCAAATTACACCATTCGAACTCCGAACGAGAAGCATTTAAATCATCACGTGGTGGTTACTCATAATTATGTTTATAAAAACGCTTTCTTTCATCCTACTTTTTTTTATGGAAACCGACACGGTTTGCTACATCACCTACAACATCCGTGATGTCAGCCCATAACACCGGGTGAACTAGGTGCCATGTAAGTGCCTATGTACTTACCTAAATTGTCTATGTAGGCAGTGGCAAACACTTTTATAAATGTAGACTAAGTGGACGTAAAAAAAAGTATCCAGCGAAGTTTCTTGCCAGTTCTTCTCCGCTGTGATAATCGAACTGGCAAAATGCTAAATGTTACATTTAAAATATGACGAATCCGAGTGCAGTGTACTGTCTATGAATGATGTGATGAATATGAATAAATTGAACCCTATGTTCTTTGTTTTGTATTTTATTATCTTTTTTAATGGGTATATGTTGAATTAATATTTTTAATTTTTTGTTTTTTTTTTTTTTTTTTTTTTTTTTTTTAAATGTAATGGAAAATATTTGTGTTTCTTGTTTATTTCAAACGTCAACTTATTAGAAAATCACAAAATAACAATGAAAAAAAAAAACCTAAAACTAAAATTAACACCTATTAAATAAAAAAAAATTTCATCCATCTCCGCCGACTCCCCCACCGTGCCCAAAACACTAGCCGCGTTGCCCCTTTGAATCTCCAGCCCTATTCGCTGGAGAAAAAAAGATTTGGCGCGGCGGTCGCCCGACTTTTCTATTAACAACTTTCCGAGCTGATCAGAAAAGCATTTTGCGTCGGGCGACCACACGCCAAGGGTTTCCACGGCGAAGGCCAAAAACTCAAAGGAGCAACACAGCGTAGAATATTTGCTCTTCTTCAAATTTTGGGCCCCGAGAGCAGCAGACCCGGCAGAGATGGAGGAACCGACAATGTGAGTGGGGGCAAGGGTGTCCACACACGTTGCGTCCCACACCAACGCCCTCCCTTTGCTCCACGGGGTCAACGTCATGCCATCGGGCCGCTTTCCATCGTCACGACATAAGCCAGGCGGTTCTAATAAACTTGGAATGTCCGCCGTGGCTAGGGCTCGTTTTATTAAAATGTTGATCCTGCTATGCCGCGAACGACGACCAGCGCTGCGCTGGCACGACAGCCCGTGGTGACCGTATGGGTCAACGTTGGTGCCGCAGATGCAAGCATGTGGTTGACATACCCTCGCTCCCACTCTAAGGGCGACAGAAATGCGAGTGGCTTGGTCGTCCAAAAGGGTTCCCATATGGGGCGAAGGGTACGCGTGCAGCCATGCACCCGCCTCCTTTTCTGACGATGCTAGAAGTCTGGCACGATCGGCACCTGTTGAAACTTGGAGAATTTCGTTATAATTTATTTTGACCATAGGTAGGTCCCAGCCTCCCTGTGAATCCAGAAAAATCGGCAAACTCTGTGTTGGACACTTAGACCTCCAACAATCTACGGCATCGTTCAAGTGGCTCACCTCAAACTCACCAAGTGAGGGGGTAAGAATTATTCCTATGAGGCGAATACCACTATGAGACGATGATAGAAAAGCTGGAAGTGCTAAATCTTCCACTTTTCGAATGCCGATTCCGCCAAATTTTACCGGGAGAGTGGCCTGTCTCCATGACATGGGTTCCAAATGTACGTTTAAAATTAGTTGCATGCAAGCTTTAATAGTATAATCCATAGCTCGCAAACTCTCCACGTGCCTCCAAATTGGACTGCAACGAAGAAAGTAAGTGAGCCTTGGGATGCAGAAACAATGACGGAGCAGGAAGAGAGCAACGTGCTTATTGAGATGTTTAAGGCGTTCGGCGAAGAACTCAACCTTCTGTTGTTTTTCATCCATCAGTGGTGTGATAGACTCGTCTGTTAGTGGCGCCCCGAGAAGAAATAAATTTTCTTTCGATAGTGTTTTTATTCCTGGTAAAATGTTATTGAATTCGTCAAATATTTGAGATTTTTCATTTTCTGAAAACATAGCTGAAAAGTAAATTTGGCATTTTGAAAAATTCAAATCTAAAACCAACTTTTTTAAAATTTTGTATAATGTTTTTGATATCATCTAAAACCGTGTCCTTATTTCCCCCTAAAACCCCATCATCTAAATACCATAAATTAAGTTCCGAATTTATTTTTTTTATCGCATCTAAAATGCCTAAACTGAAAATAGGTGGACCCAGGGGATCGCCTTGTTGGCAACCAACAGACGAGTCGATCACATAATCGTTATATAATAGAATGGAGGGGTTAATGTAACATTGGGCCAAGTAATCGAATGCTTCTGGGATGTGCTCTTTGACCGCTCCGAGCATCGAGTCACGCTCAATACTATTAAAGGCGTTGCATACATCCAGCTTCAACAGGACGTGCGGATCCTCTTTCGAGTCCAGGTAGGTGCGGGTGGCGTGCACGGCTATCTCGCATCCTCCCTTCGTTGCGAAGCCAAGTTGGATTGGCTGAAAAATACTTTGCAATTTTTTACTTATATTTTTAACTAAAATTTTAGAAGCGATACGCCTAAAAGTTGACCCCACGGCTATCGGTCTAATGCCACCTTCTTTTTTTTTTAAAGCGCATAATGAAGCTCCATAAATAATTGGAAGAAATTCTTCTACTACTTTTCCTGACAACATAATGTTCGTTAATTTGGTTAAGGCTTCCAACAATTTGACTCCGGCGTCACCATTTGACGGCGTCACTAAATCCTTGAGATGTTGAGGAGATATGCCATCTATTCCAGCAGCGGAGCCGCAAGGGAAGGAGTTGATCGCTGCTAGAAGCGAGTGGCTGTTAGCTTTCACTTGATCTACGGGTTCTTCTGGTGGGTCAGGGAAGTTCATGATTCGTGAAGGTTTGGGGCGCTTCAGTTGTAAAGCGGACAACGTATCTTGGTCTTGTGCGGCTATGGTGTCGGAGGATGTTAATAGTCTCACGGCTCCTCGTACGTCACCATCGTATACTTTATTCTCCGCTTTCTTAAAAATTGACGAATTTGGAATATCTGTCCGAATAGGTATAATGTTATAGGTATGTGTTATAGGTATATGTGTTTTTGCTTAGATATAGTATGTTATATTTAATATAATGAAAACTTAGTAAGTATGTAAGTTATATTTAAAAAAAGCTCTGTAAGGTTTCTTACCGGGTTCTTCCTTATAGATTGCACTGCTGAACGGGACATTACAAAAAAAATGATGACGAACCATACTGAATATGCATATGTCTCAATGAAATATTGTTATTGTTGTGTGTTTTTATGGCGAAATAAATATCTGAATCTTAATTAAAAATAAAGTAGCTCGAGGCTTCGGGCCAAACGTATAGCCCACTCTGCACTATATGCCCTGCGACTGTCGACAGAGAGTACTAATCGTTTGTGTCCTTTCCACTTTTAGACTTTCGACGAACAAATTAATAGTGGCGCGATCTCATACAAAATAATTCGCCATTTCTTACACACCGAATATTATTGTTACCAGCCACATGACGTATGGAGTATAGCTATTGCCGGCGGTTTCGCTTCGCGTGACGTTTTGCTCACAGCTCAGGCCTCTGATGACGACGAGACGTTGCGTATGAACCTAAAAACATCTTGAGAAGTGACAGACAGAATGTAACAGTGAAAACCGTATATAAATCTATAAAGTTGTTCTCGAGTTATAAGGATATTCATACCTATATTGACTCACGTATCTACGTTACACGGCCCTATAGGTAAGTTAATTTATAGAAACTTGGCTTTATTTAGTTAGTAAAAAATTATTGTTACCAATAATTTGGTAACAAATTATTAATTATATTATAAATAATTAAATTATATTATAAATTAATAATTATTAATTTTTATAGTGTTTTAATTTTCACAGCGCTGTGCAACCTTACCGCTCGGAAAAGTCGCATGAAGCGCGGTGTATCTAACTGGTATTTATTGTATTAGCAACGGTTACTCAAGTAAACTTTTGCAGCTTCATCCAACACCGCAAACATCACTGCAAACCGTTTAATTCCATTACCTAGGTTCAAATTACACAGTCACGTAATATTGTGGAAGTTTATCTTCCGTACTTTGTCTCACGACAGGTTCGCAGTTCATAAATTCATTTACTTTTCAACTTTCGTCGTGTTCAGTAAACGCATACCAACTTTAGAACCTTGCCACAATAACCTACATCTCGTACGTGTCGTTAACTTTACTATTTTACACTGACTGCACTTTGACGATTATGACAGGGTTCCAGAGGTGGTAATGGAATTATGCATCCGAGTGTACTTAGGTACCGGGATTACACGAAGCTGAAGCCGCATAATTCTACCGGAAGTAAGTGAAATGACCTGTCGTGAAGCTGCGCCAGAGGTCATGGGGGCTTGTAATAACAGTAGTTTTTCAGATTTCATTCGCACGTTGTTAAAACAAATGTTTGATCTAGTTAAGTTTACAACAGCGATTACCTACTTACGCTAGCTCGTAGCCAGGCTGCACAAAACGTAGTGGTTATATATTCCCAGTATATTATTTCTCTATGTTATATTCCCTTTGGCACAATGGCCGAACATTTGACAGGAACTAGGATTTAATATAATATTCTCTTGATAGAAGGCATATAGAAGGCGACTGAAGAAGGCGACCCGTCACACGACATGCACCGTTGTCCGACCGATTTGTCGGACGGAACGTGCGTGCATTCGATATTCAAAATGGATTCGTTTTGTAGCGTGCGGGCGGCGAGTGTGGCAAATATGATCGCGTTGCATAGATTTACTAGACAACTAACTGTGGATCATAATGTTTAGTTAGAGCATTCCAAAGTTCTCATGACATGCTCCAGCCTTTAGTTTATTTGAAGTTTTATTTATTGCGATAGAAAAGAGGCGTTTCAGAAAAATGTTGACATATTTTACGGTGTTATTTGCGTATTTGTGATCGGTTTACGGTAAGTGTAGTTTTGAGGTCGATTGTTATTGGCACGCAAAATTTAGGGTTCGAGAAGTAGGTAGGTAGGTATACGGAATGGAACGTATTTTTAGAGCTTAGCTACCTAGGTATTACACTTCTGCAATAAGTCTGACTTTTAGCAGAGTGCTTCTGTTGACGACTATGACGCAGGACGCTGCTGCAGACGATTTCCTCTGGTGAACCTGGTGCCTACGTATCACACAACCACACTTGCATTTTTACGCAGAGGTTTCCTCATCGGAAATTAATTTCATGAATTATACATACATTTGCATTTTATTGGTTAGATTTTAATATCTTTGTTATAGGTACAAGTGCAGTAGATCAGAATAACAGCAGAGTTTATTGCACCCAATTTAAACTGCGGTAAATGTTATAGGTATCCACTTCAACTGATCAATATCAAGGAAAGTATTAGGCAGGTACAGGTAGGTGGTACCTACCTACCTATTTCTTTTATTAATTATAGCTTTAGTGCGCGGCTTCGCTCCGTTTGTTTTGGGTTTTAACTTTTGCTCACAGCTCAGGCCGCCGATGACGTAGCGTGATGCTGTACCTACGTTACACGGCCGGCCGTAGAAACTTCGCTTTATTTATTAGTAGGATTACACCTAGGTAGGTAGGTACCTCTACCTACCTACAAATATGTATTGATTCTGACTTGCGTCCTCCTAACACACACACAGCGGTTTACGAGAAACATAAATCGGGAGAAACAGACTTTTTGTACTGCTGAGTCTTAACTAACTACGTAACCTACTTAAAACGAAGGTCACGAAATAATCTTCGTTCGCGTAACAATTTAGGTATAAAATAAAGTCGTGATTACATTCTTAAGATTTCCAAACGATCAAACAGGTTACATAGCATTAGCAAGCCAATCTGTAATCATTGAACTTTCGCGTTATGAAACATTCGCAGCAAACGTTATGCGGCGCAAATAAATAATTAACTGGAAATTATTAATGCTAATTTCTTGGATTTCGTTACAGTGGTCTGACATAATTTTGGCATGCGCGCAAAACGCTTTATAATACAGGTAGTCGAGACAAGAATCTGAATTTAGACAGTATTGTAACAAACAGAACAGCTAGACAAGACTGTTGATTATTTAAATAAATTATGCTAATATTAATAAATAATAAAAAAAAAACGAACGGGTTGCACTCCGGGAGTGCCGGCAGAAGTGAAAACTTAAACATCAACGTTGTGCACTTTTGAATATTTTGGAATGGTTAGGGAATAATTTCGCACGAATTGTTTTATTTATCAGTATAAAAGTACTATCATTTATGTGGTCAAATACAATATTCATATATTGCGCTATCGTAGACAAACATGACAATTTACATTACATAAAAAATTTAACACTACAGAACTATTATAATTATTTTACATCAAAAAGTTTATTTCTCAGAAAAATCAACTTTCATCCATAATTTCAACGAATCTTACGCTTTTTCGATCAGGCTACGGATCTGACGCGAGTTTAACATTTTTTACCCATCTAAAAAAAGTGCCAAGCGCCGCTATAGAAGTTTTCACTTAAAAAATCGTGCGTTTTTCAATGCATAGACTTAAACTTACTTTCTTACAAGTCTATAGACAGTAAATTTTGGTAAATTTAAGTTAAATATTAAATTAATTTTTTTTTTATTTCTTAATTTGTGTGTTTTTTCGCATAAGCAGACAGATACATTTTTTAATTGTAGGTAGGTATGTAGGAACCTACCTATTTATTTGTACAAGAGATGTGATGTGGGTAGGTAGGTAGGTACCTACCTACCTACATAATTAAATTTTTATTACTGTCATTGGAAAATGATCTATCGTATGTTACTTATTAGTTATTAGTTATTACCGGGTTTTCCTTGTGATGAGTTGCGGTTTAGTCTATCTATACCTACCTACTTGTAGGTATTTTTCGTGATTTACGTCTTAGTAATTATGTATTTACCTAGAGAATATTTCTTGAAGTAGGCAGTAGAGGTATGTACATATTTGATTTTACTTCCACGTCCTTGCTGGAGAAAAAAATCCGGTACCCATGAAGTAAAATATATTTTAATTAAATACGTAAGTATTAACTATTTATTACCTTCTAAGTTTCCCCAACAAACTGCACAAAATCGAAGAATCTCAGTTCTTCAGTTTCATCACACGTTCATTCACTGTCTCTCAATACAATTATATTGTTTTCACACTGTTTTTGTTTATTACGAACATCGCGAAAGACGACATAACGCTCGAAACACAAAACACAAACAACACACACACCCGTACCACGCGAAGTCACGTCGCCGAATGAAAAAAAAAGCACCAACCAAGCAAGACCATTCAATTGTTGCCTTCTATCATAGCCGTCTCTAATCTGTGGGTACCTTCTATCAAACAAGCAAGCAAGAGTGAGATGGCACATAGAAATGATGAGAATGATCGGAATGTGTGGGGTGGGTGCGACGCGTAAAGCGATGCGTCATGCATGCCACATGCTAGAAAAAGACGGCTAGTAATCTACTTGAGTTGATACAATCTCAACTCGTAATGTTACCGCCAAATAACATGAGCCAGGTTTACATTATTCCAGTCCAGTATTTTTGCTTATCTACTGTAGCAGTATAGACGATATCATCTACATTATTCCAGTCATAAAGCTGTTGAATTGTAAAATAGGTATGCTATTGACCATGCCTTCAAGAAAAAAAATGTGGATGATTTTTTATTTTTGTCTAGTTCAAGGTAGTAACAGATATTCAGAATGCATTCTTTGTATGTAAATTTTCACATCCTCTACAATATTGCATATGGTCACAGATTTTTTTCAAAACAGATTGGAACAGCAAAGTTTGTTCTTCGGGTTTTTTCACCATTGTTGCAAACAACCATGAACCTTCCCAAAGGGACCGCGCACTGCTGTGAGAAGAAACGGTCAAAGCGAGAGGCACGTACTTTAGCGGTGCGCCACCTGAAAGCCATTGTCGTGCCTGCTGTTCCTGCGATCCAGCGGAACCACTCCTTGCAGTGATAAATAAATGATGTTTTGGTGGTTGGAAAAAAAATTACCAGGGTTAATATATAGATGATTTTATTTATTTTTTTTTTTTTTTTATTAACCCTAACCTAATGTTGAGGCGGTGCATGTCGTTTTTGTTACGTTTGTGTTTCCGAAAATAAAGCTTTTATGTGGTTATAAAAAAAACTAAACACCCTAAAAAAATTTAAACATCCTAACATTGCTTAAAAAAGAAAAAAAAAGAAAAAATATTTTGTGGGATTCGAACCCATGGTCAAATAGTACAAACCGTACACGCTTACCACTGAGCTAACAAGTTACTTAACCGACCAAACGAATATCGGCTTCTATTGGTTCGCTCCGGGCGAAGGAGTAGGTAGGAGTGACGACAAAAGGCACGACAAAGGCTTTCAGGTGTCGTACGGCGTACT
Organism: Nematopogon swammerdamellus; assembly: GCA_946902875.1. Taxonomy (NCBI): domain Eukaryota; kingdom Metazoa; phylum Arthropoda; class Insecta; order Lepidoptera; family Adelidae; genus Nematopogon; species Nematopogon swammerdamellus. The sequence goes on along the minus strand of OX336354.1, from coordinate 5,941,957 downwards.
TTAGTCCTTTGTCCCTTTCTAGTGTTGACATTGATAACGATTCACCAGTTGTAAACTTATGTTCTCCTGGTACCTACCTACATAGATAGTCTACCTAGATAGTTTATTTAAGTTTATGCCCTGCGCAAACATAAAAAAAAACTAATCAGGGAACCATGTAATTGGCCATACTTTAGGCATAAAAAATGAAATAAATAAAATAAAAAAACATTAAAAATCGTATCTCAAATGAAAAGGGTGACCATACATACTTATAAGGTACATACAAGTTTGAAGTGATCGATGGCAAGATTTTTTTTTTATGGAAACTGACACGGTTGGATACATGACCTACAACATCCGTGATGTCAGCCCATAACACCGGGTGAACTAGGTGCCTTGTCAGTGTTTCCCTTCGGTCGTGCCGGGTACACTGAAAACACAAACTATTTACCGACCGACGTTTCATTCAGTGCGGTGGTACCACCAACCCGGGCGGGTTGAACCCTACCACGGTACCAGGAGAACATAAGTTTACAACTGGTGAATCATTAATGATGTCAACACTAGAAAGGGACAAAGGACTATAGATGGTGCCTCTCGCTCTCACAGCAGTGCGCGGTAGGTAGGTACCAGGAGAACATAAGTTTACAACTGGTGAATCGTCATCAATGTCAACACTAGAAAGGGACAAAGGACTAAAGTACGTGCCTCTCGCTTTGACCGTTTCTTCTCACAGCAGTGCGCGGTCCCTTTGGGTAGTAGGTTCATGCAAACAACTGACAAAAATACAACACGAGTTTACAGACGATTCCTTAAATGTTGAGGGAATAAGGCTCCGATCTCGGCTCTCCACCAAAATATCCACGATGTTTTGGTGGTTTAAAAAAAAAATAACCAGGGTTAAGTAGGTTGCACCGCCTCAACATTAGGTTAGGGTTAATTTATAGAAGATGCGTCGCGTAGCGACGCATCTTCTATAAATTAACCCTGGTTATTTTTTTTTTAAACCACCAAAACATCGTGGATATTTTGGTGGAGAGCCGAGATCGGAGCCTTATTCCCTCAACATTTAAGGAGTCGTGTTTACAGTATGACCACAGATTACCAATATATATGTCTTTAGTATGACGTTAGTGTTACTGCCAACACTGGAATTACACTGGATTTGCCGTTTACACTATTCCGGTCCGGTGGCGCTGGAATGGGCGCGCTGGAATCAAACGTAGACCGCTAGTCCAGTTACTGGACTGGGTCTCTCACTGGATCCAGTGCCTTCCAGTGCCGGTTTAGATTATTCGATCGCTGGACTGGAATGCTACTGGAATAATGTAAACCGGCTTTTGCTCTACCTTGGCTCTACTACCTGTTCAGTCAGACCTAACCTATGGCAATCAGTGTTAAAAATAATTTTTACTTCGCACCGTTGATTTTGATTTTCCTTGTTGATTTCTTCCTGTTTTGAGCTCATTTGAAATTGCGTTTCCTTAAAACCAGCATAATATTTAGCTACCGTTCTTGCAACCCATTGGTCGTCGCGTTCGCGTCGTCGTCAGCGAAAACCATAGAGAATGAGTATTAATTTTTTAAGACATCAATCACACACACACACACAATACGATACGAAGCAAAGAGCAAGACCCAGGAGGTCTACTCGGAGTTGTAAAAACGATGCATCGTGCCATTTGTCGTGTCGTAACCTACTCTAATTGACATCGTTTCGATATATCGTTTTTAGAACTACATAATAAAAAAATGGCATTGTCATTGTCGTGTCGTAACCCTACTCTTAGGTTCAAATGTCAAAGAACGAACATTTGAATTTGACCAATGAGCAAACGACAATTTTCGATAATTCCAACGACACCTCATGAGCTCTCGTTGAGATTGTCGTTTTGGTGTATGTATTGACTTACACACGATTTACGAGTACCTACCTATGTGTGCATTGGTGATTTGTTTTCGTTTTTTGTTTATTGTATAATTTCATCCATAAGTTGCTACCTACGCTTGGAAAATATAAAAAAAATTAGAGGACTCAGCGCGATCGTCGCGGCGGTCATGAAGTCATGACATGACTGACTGACTGGGCTGAGTGACGGGCGGCGCGCGGCGGCTACGGCGGCGAATGACTGGCGGGCGCGGTCGAGCCGGCCCGCGAGGTGCCGCGAGCGCGCGGCTCCGGCTCCGGTCGCTCGCCCCGCCTCGCCCCGTCGCGGACGACGGAGCGGCCGGCTACAGCCGGCTGCTCCGTCCGCCTCGCCTTCATCCCGGTGCGCCACCTGAAAGCCATTGTCGTGCCTGCTGTTCCTGCGATCCTGCGGAACCACTCCTTGAAGTGATAAATAAATGATGTTTTGGTGGTTTAAAAAAAATAACCAGGGTTAATATATAGAAGATGCGTCGCGTAGCGATACTATATATATATAATATACAAACTGTTTTGGTGGTTTAAAAAAAAACAGGGTTAATATAAAGAACCTAACCTAACCTAACCTAACCTAATTTTGAGGCGGTGTATGTCGTTTTTGTTACAAGTTTGTAATTCCGAAAATAATTCTTAGGTGGTTATAAAAAAAACTAAACACCCTAAAACAATTTAAACACCGTAACATTGCTTTAAAAAGAAAAAAAAGAAAAAAAAAAACCAAAAAGATTTGGTGGAATTCGAACCCATGGTCCAAAAAATGCAAACCCTACATGCTTACCACTGAGCTAACAAGTTACTTAACCGACCAAACGAATATCGGCTTCTATTGGTTCGCTCCGGGCGAAGGAGTAGGATCGCAGGAACAGCAGGCACGACAATGGCTTTCAGGTGTCGTACGCCCTTCATCCATCCATCCACAGATTACCAATACAAAGAATATAATACTACTATACCAATATATATGCTTTTGTATAAGGTGCGACACGGCGAGAACCACAAAAATATATATTTTTAATTACAACGACGACGCGACAAACTTGCGCCGTCCGCCATCTCTTTCCACTGCATCCATCCAATACACAAATTTGACCACAACAACTTTTATTTTGGTCTTGGACACAAATCGCTTGTCTATGATTGCGAGAAAAACAAAACTTTTTGTCTATGCTTTCGATATGCCACTTCTCTCGACCGACCGAACATTTGGTTATAGTGGGATATTTGTATGAGTTAGACACATCCCGAGATACATCCGATATATTCGGATCTATCCGAATATATCGCAATCGAAACTCCGAGTAGACCCCCAGGCTAGGCTCTTCCTCTTTGCTCACAAAATAATTAACATTTTAATGTTATAGGAAGTTTTTTTATGAAAACATTTCAATTACTAATTTACGAGCGTCTCTTTGCAGTATTTACAATACTCTACAAAGGCTCAGTTTACCCACAAAGCTTTTAAGAGATTATAAAACAAATAACCATTATCTATTTTTAAACCCTAAAAAAGCTTAACAAAAAAAAAATAAAACCGTTAAAATGTACCACGAAAACATTGATGACGCCATCATGTCAAGAGTATATACTGCAAATACTGCAAAGAGACACTCATCTAATATTTGGTGTTTATTTGTTTGCAAACTACCAAACTTTCCACCAAATCTACCTACACTTTGTAGTTGGAAGAGAGTTGGAAGCATCCGGGAGGCATATATCCAAAGTCTAGCATGCGAATTGCTCTGATTGGTCGTCTCAACTTTGGCGGGAAATATAAATTTCGGAAGCGAACCTACTGAAGCCGATATTCGTTTGGTCGTTTATGTACTTTGGTGACTCAGTAGAACAGTGTAGGGTTAATTTTTTCGATCTCGGCCATTGGTTCGTGTCCCTTCTGCCAATTTTTTTTTTTACTTTATTTATTAATTAGCAATGTTAGGGTGTTAAAATTAGGTTATGGTAATTTTTTTTTATAACCACCTAAGAAAACTTTATTTTCGGAAATACTTCCGAAATTTATATTTCCCGCCAAAGTTGAGACGACCAATCAGAGCAACTGGCATACTAGACTTTCGAAATATGCATCCGGGAAAACTTCACAACTGACTATTAGTAATCTGTGAAAACGGAAATTGAGCGATGACAATGACATGCAATTAACCATAGACAATTAGATATCCGCTCTTTCCGTTAACATGGCGACCACGCAGGAGGTTGGTGTCACGATAGTTTTCGTATTTTATTCTCGTAAAAATGTTCTAAGTGCTTCTATGTCTGGAATCAGTGTCTAACTGCAAGTGATTATTGTTGCAGGCACGACGCGAACCGGTCCAGGCCGTGCAGGTCTTCGGCCGCAAGGTAAGAAAGAAGCCATCGCACGCTTGCTATCCACGTGTTTACGTGTTTCCCTTGCTTTGACGCACAAGTTGAACGTGAAAAGTGGTTCATTGCGATGTTGGAAAGAAGTATTTAACGTAATTCTGACAATAACAATGCAGAGAGACACCCTTTCACTCCAAAGCCAACATAACCTCTAAATAGTTCGTTGGTCATTTCACGGAAAGGAGAAAAAAGTGACACATTACCAACCGCCGCAGTGCTACATACTTCGACCGGTTGAAGTGATCACGACAGTTTAAAAAAGGACCGAAAAAAAACATCGCCTGTCAAATTAGTATTTTTGTAGTTTACCTTCTGTAAACTTTATAATGTTTTCTTCCCATTATTATACAGTAGAACTCTGATTATTTGAGCTCGCATTAACCAAGCATAACCGAAATGCAAAATTTTAGATTTTGAAATTTTAGCATTTTAGTTAGTGCTTCCCAATTCATGTCGGCTCCTCAATTTCATGTCGGCTACACTGAACTGGACGGAAAACAAGAACTATTTACATATCTGTTTTGACCGACGTTTCATTCAGTGCGGTGGTATCAACCCGGGTGGGATAAACCCTACCACCTGGTAAGGTAAGAGAAGGGAAGGGACCTACAGTTTTTCCGCCTCCAACGATTGAGCGGTCAACCATCCAAGCACTGACCGCGCCCACAGTTGCTTAACAGTCGACCTGCTTTTAAAACGTACCAAGCACAGATATGAATACAATTACATATTTTTGAAAAATGTGACTATGTGACTATGATTTAATAAAAGTGTGTATTATCCGAGTTAAGACTGGTCCACAATAGCTCGGATAATCGAGGTTCTACTGTAGTAGAAAGCTAAGACAAACTACGACGGGCGCATCAATGCAAAAATCCGCACGCAGCGGCCGCATACATTTTATAGAAGGTGTGGAACTCAGCTTGCGATGGCTTCACCGAACATATCCGGGCCCATCGGCAGTAGAGAAGGGTGTTAATCGAGGTCGGGACTAGCGAGTGACCACTCTAAATTTACCGCGCATGCTTCACGTTTCGGCTCGCGTCAAGCCCTCGTCAGCTAGTCTGCGTTGACTAGGACGCGGGGAAACCACCAGTCCCGCTCTCGACCTCCCTCTCTCTACCTATCCATATTCTGTAGGATGCTTCCAGTGACGTTTTCGAAGCTCTCTCCATATATGAGCTTAGCGTCGATCTTGGCAGCCCTAGATTCTTGAAGAGACTGTAGAGCGACTTCGCTGGTAGTCCTCTTGCTCCGACTTCCACAGCGAAGAGATCAGTCTTGAATCCGTTTCTCACAATCCGGTCTACTAAGTTGCAGTACTTGTTAACCTGTACGCTCCCGCGTTATAATATGTCTACAGCCCCCAGACTCCCGCATGGGCGTGGCCCGCGGACGGCGCGCGCGCACATGAGCGCCGACCTCGACATAAACGCAGATATTTCGGAAACTAATAAAGTTAGATCTATAAACTCTTCTGTCCTAGAAAGCCTAGAAAATTTCCTAAAATCCATGTGAAACAGTGAGGCTTACCTTGTTTAGAAGTACCAGATATTTTAGGTAGAAAAAAAAATCCCAATTTTTTTTTGAAAAATTCATTATAAAATAAATTCAAAACATACCTTTACAATATTTATATCAGAATACTCGTAAAGAAACATACTTTTAGAAATAGTAAAGTATAATATACGTTTTCTTTACAGAAATCAGCGAAATCGGATGTTCAACATGAACATCCTGGGACATTCCGTAAACTCCGAGATGGCACGCGCGTGATATTTTTTCCCAATTTTATAAATATATTATTTGAACTAAACCTTCTTTTATTTTGCAACTGATCGTATGTTTGTATAATAATGCGAAGAAAATTGGAAAAATAAGCTATATTTCCATGAAAAATATGCCCCCAAAGTCATGTTTACACATTTCATACAAAAATAAACAAACATTTTTGAGCGACGAAAAATATGACTTTTGTCGCCACCCGAACTCGTAATGCATCTTCTATTGGTAGAATAACTAATAAATAACACTATTTACTAACCTTTAGCTCATAGATGCACTTGAATACACTTATAATAAATAATTTCGCAGAAGTGCGTCACCTCGAAACTCGTGAGAAATAGGAGAACAAAGAAACTGTCAGCTGACAGCTAGCGTTCGTTTTATTATTCATAATTGGTCTTTGGAGACAAGAAAAATGGTTAGTTCATAATTGCCGGTATCACTTATAGCCCCCATCAACGATTGAAAGAGCAATAGACCAATTCGTGCGACCGTAATTTGAGAATAAAGATGGGGTCCGTTTCGGGCCCAAGATAATTGGCGGAAAAAATATATGGGCTCCGTTTCGGTTCCATAGGAGCTGCCAGGTTAAGTTTGATGTTGTGGTCCTTCGGTATGTTACTTTCCCATGGAACTGTAAGTTCACGGGCGTAGCCAGGTTTCGTTTTCGGGAGGGGTTTTAGAAATAAAATCAACGCGAATTATTTTACAACATTTATTTTACATCATTCATTACAAAAAAATAAGTAATCTCCTATTTTGCCTTAATTTAGGTCCGACTAATCAGAACTATGTCCAAATGATGAAAATATAAGTATTAGGTTCAATTTGAAATGTCGTGTACATTTTTTATTTCGGGGGGAGGGGGGTTTTGAACGCCCAAAACCCCCCCCCCCCCCTGGCTACGCCCGTGCCACACATAGTCCTGATGTGTTTGGTGAAGGCATTAAGTGCAGATGTAGTTACCTACCTGTTTACTCCGGCGTTATAATAATGCTTACCTCCCCTGAGTCCCAGGCGTTTTCGCCGCGCCGCCGCGGCCTCGAGCGTCGACCTTGACCTAAAATCAAATATTTCATAAAATAAAGAGGCTAGAGCAATAAACTCTTTTGCATCTTATAGCTAATGAAAATACCTACAAAATTAAGGAAAAAAAGTGAGAGCTTACTTGTTTCGAAGTACCAGATATTTTAGTTAGATATAATGTGCGACCATGTTTCGAATAAAGTTTTGGGCTCCGATCGGGGCCCTAAGGAGTAAAGAGGTCCTGTTTACTTGTTAAATTGTCAATAAAGGTATTTCTACTTCCCTGTCGACATTCAGGTGCTTGCCGGTAATCCGTTTAAATCAATATTTGTGTTACGTTGCAGAAAACAGCGACGGCGGTGGCGTACTGCAAGCGCGGGCAGGGGGTGCTCCGCGTGAACGGCCGCCCGCTCGACCTCATCGAGCCCCGTCTGTTGCAATACAAACTTCAGGAGCCCATCCTGCTCCTCGGCAAGGTATACTACACTTGATGAATTTGTTTTTACCAAAATCTTGACAGAATCTGGCAGGTAAGTCTAATGGGCCACCCCACCAGAAATTAAGACTACAGCAATAGCCCGTTTAACACGAGGCTTGCATTCCAGGGAAAAGGGTGTTATTTTAAATTTGTGTTATTTGATAAACGACAGAACATAATACAATATTATTTAATCTACTTTTATTGCTAAATTGCTCGTTTGGTCTGTCTGTTCTTTGTTCACGTGCATTATGAACTTTTGAGTGTAAAATTCCTTGTATTTCACATGCAACGAAGACAGGTATGCATCTACCTATACCTTTTATACCTTTTATAGTATGGATGGCCTAATCTGAGGCGAACACAAATGTATTTCTCTAATACAAATGCTTGACATGCACCTATACATGGCCTGAGCACTACTACACTCGCAGAATTTAATGCTCACCGTCATGCGTGAATGTATTTGTACGCCTCAGGTTAGAACGAACGACCTTTACAGTGGTCTAAAGACGTAATGTGTACAAAAATGCCCGGACCTCTTAACACCAACTGCGAAATGAACTCAACGATGCGGGGAAGCGCCTCAAGTTAGTTCGGTTGTTCGCTCCCTCCCTATCCAAGTTTAATCGCCTCTGTTCTGAAAGGGCCAAGAAGGCCTGCGACGTGCGTACACCGTTCCAATCTTACCTAGTATGTATTTGACTATTGCGAAGGACTCACGCCAAGTTCAGAGCCGTTACAATCTTACCCAGTATGTATTGGACTATTGCGAAGAACTTGCGCCAAGTTCAGATCCGTTACAATATTACCCAGTATGTATTGGACTATTGCGAAGGACTTGGGTCAAGTTCAGGTCTGTTACAATCTTACCCAGTATGTATTGGATTATTGCGAAGGACTTGCGCCAAGTTCAGAGCCGTTACAATCTTACCAAGTATGTATTGGACTATTGCGAAGGGCTTGTGCCAAGTTCAGAGCCTCGGACATCCGTGGGTGTAGGAATAACAAGAACTAACGAGTTCTCCTCTGTTCCCCATAATGCAACCACGTAACGACCATAATGATGATCACACTTATTCCGAACATGAACGCCTAACGGATATGAAATCACCAAGGATCTCTGATCACTCTATTTAATGTGTATCTTGCTGGGTAGACCCCGCCCGTTGTTAACTTGTCTGTGTGTTGGGTTTGCAGGAGAAGTTTGCCGGTGTGGACATCCGAGTGACTGTGAAGGGAGGCGGTCACGTGGCTCAGGTGTACGCGATACGACAGGCCATATCGAAGGCGCTCATCGCCTTCTATCAGAAATGTAAGTACATACATACATCTTCTTCTTCTTGATGGGCATTTTCCGCATGTAGGTCGCTCTTCTTGGACCCGTTGTGCGTATCACCCCGGCTGCTACTCCATCCAGCCCAGCTCCTTCCAGAAGTCCTTCAGGTTGCCGACGTTCTTGCAGGCCTCTTGGAGTGTCCTCGGGTTTTTGAGGATGTTTGCCCGCTCGTTTGCCACCCCCTCGCACTGTAGCAGCACGTGCGATGGCGTTTCTTCAGCCCCCATGCAACCCCTGCACAGGGGGCTGTCTGTTTTACCTATAATGAATAAGTGCTTATTTAATGTACATACATACATAACGTCACACCTGTTTCCCAGTGGGGTAGGCAGAGACACAAATCTTTACGTGCCACAATCCCGACACCTCTGTCGCCTCCCTGACTGAAATACAACCCTAACACGGTAGAGGGACTCGTAACAGAGAGGGCTCATCCTGCGTCGCCTTGACCTTAAACCAAGAAGTGTTTAAATAATTAAAAGTGTGTCACTGTATGCATACCGAGCACAACAACTCACACGATCACATCCATTGCCGAATGTCCTCCAAGAGAGAATAGCAATATAACTGAAGTAAAAAAATTATAATATAGCCATGCTTGCTTCGTCAAAAGACGGATTCAACTGGGTTGGGAAAGTTAAGTTAGGATCACTGCCTGATTAAGTTACATTAGGATCACTGCCTTCGGAAAGTTAAAATTCGCCCTGAGGTCTGACCTCCCGCAAAATTTTAAGACCCCTTTATATTACCCGTGTGTCCTCCCAGTTATGTCGTACGGGTGTGAAACGTGGACTCTGACAGTCGGTGTTGTCGAAAGGTTGAAAGTTGCCCAGAGAGCAATGGAGCGAGCCATCCCGGGAATATCGCCACGTGATATGGTGCGTAACGAGGAAATCCGCCGATGCACCAGAGTAGTCGATATTAGATACCGGGTGGCTAAGCTCAAGTGGCAGTGGGCTGGGTACGTCAGCTGAAGAGACGACGACTGTTGGAGCAACCGTGTCCTACACTGGCGGCCGTGGACAGGAAAACGGAGTAGACCACCCGCCAGGTGGGACGACGACATCAAGTGCGTCGGCGGAAAGCAGTGGTTCCGTACCGCTGAAGGCCGGGAGGACTGGAGGAAAATTGGAGAGGCGTATGTCCAGCAGTGGACGCTTACACGCTGACTGACTGACTGGTATGCTTGCTTAGTTAGTCAGCCTATATACGTCCACTGCTGGATTTAAACCTCTCCAGTTTTCCTCCAGTCCTCCCGGCCGACATTCCGCCGACGTACTCGATGTCGTCGTCCCACCGGGCGGGTGATCTTCCCACACTCTTTTTTCCTGTGTACGGCAGCCAGTGTAGGGCACGGTTACTCCAGCAGTCATCTCTTCGGCTGACGTGCCCGGCCTACTGCCACTTTCATAGATTGTTTTCATTTTACGAAGGCACGAGGGGTATGAGGTAGGAAGTGGTGTGAGACCGTGCAGAGCTCAGTAGGGAACGACTCGGTTCGACGGAGCGAAGCGGAGACGTGTAGAACATGTGTACCGACCGGGCACCGAGCTCGTTCTCTACTTAGCTCCGCGCGGTCACCTTTCGCACCACTTCCTACCTCGTACTCGTGCCTTCGTATAATGAAAACATAGTGTTTTCATTACCCGTACGTCATAACCGGGAGGGTCATATATTATACTGGTCTAATTTTACGGAACGTCGGACCTCAGGGTGAATTTTAACTTTCCAAAATTCCGCTTGCATTGTAGAGTATGTTATTATTTATAGAATAACCTTTCTTTCCAAAGCTGACGTGCCTGCATGCCCGTCAGCCATTTCAGAGAAAGGAGAGCATTGTGACATTACCAACCGCCGCGGTCACCAATACTGCGCACGTTTGAAATGATCACTACATTAATTATTAGACTATTTGCAATATATTCAATTCTCTGCTAGATATAGATCACAGTGGTAATTGAATTTCTGTATGAATAAAAATTCGCCGCGCGGTCTGCAGCAACTGTGATACTGTGTCAGAGTGTGAATTTTATTCTGCAATATTTACAGTGCGTGCTAGGTATTGCAGGTTAATAGTGGACTTGAAATTTTACATAGAAGTAGCAAATATACTCAATATTGCACTTTTGTAGAATATTTGTAGAAACAAAATTTACACATTATTACGTTACAAACGCTGCATTTTGTATTGACTTGAGCAGCCCTTTTCATCTTTCCATCTATGACTGTACCTGCCCTACCGTATGCTTTTTTTTTTATGGAAACTGACACGATTTGCTACATCACCTACAACATCCGTGATGTCAGCCCATAACACCGGGTGAACTTGGTGCCACGTCAGTGCTTCCCTTCGGTCGAGCCGACTACACCGAACTGGTCGGAAAACAAACTATTTACATAGCCGTTTCGACCGACCTTTCATTCAGTGCGGTGGTATCAACCCGGGCGGGATAAACCCACCACCTAGTAATATAAGAAGGGAGTCATATCCCTTAGTCGCATTTTACCACATACACGGGGAGAGATGCAGTGGGGCTATGCTTAATAAATAACACTTGATACAGCGACTGCGAAGTTTTCTTTGGTTATCCAAGCACATGTTGCTAACCAAGTTGTGTTTCTCAGGTGCTTTCCTTGGCACATTAGGATTAATGGCATATCAAAACTATTTCTTAGGCCACGGCATTTAAAAGATACACAACGTGGAAAAATAGGAAAAAAAAGTTGGAAAAATTCAAAACACAGATTCCCACAGTCAAAATAGCAGGAATTGAGCAAAAGAAAAAACGATGAAAATCGATGGGGCGGTCAAATTGGCTTGGCGCTGAAAGTTTTTTTTTATTTAGGACAATTGTTTTTTTTTTTTATGGCAACTAACACGGTTGGCTTCATCACCTACAACATCCGTGATGTCAGCCCATAACACCGGGTGAACTTGGTGCCACGTCAGTGCTTCCCTTCGGTCGTGCCGGCTCCACTGAACTGAACGGAAAACACAAACTATTTACATAGCCGTTTCGACCGACCTTTCATTCAGTGCGGGGGTACCAACGCGGGCGGGTTAAACCCTACCACCTAGTAATATAAGAAGGGAGTCATGTCCCTTAGTCGTTTATTTTATTTTTCTGTTATTGATTTATTTGCTCTATGACCAATTCCATACTTTGCCACTTGATTGTAGGTCTACATTTTGTTACCTATATTATTGTTCGTTGCGTTGCAGACGTGGACGAGGCGTCCAAAAAGGAAATCAAGGACATCCTGGTGACGTACGACCGCAGCCTGCTGGTGGCGGACCCTCGGCGCTGCGAGCCTAAGAAGTTCGGAGGCCCGGGCGCACGCGCGCGCTACCAGAAGTCCTACCGTTAACACCTCCATTCGAAGCGTCGTTCGCTGCCGATGCGGTGTGCATCCTCGCAGTGGCAGCGCGCGAAGCGGTGCACTTTATTTTTAAAATAATAAAAAAATTATAAAAGTACATGCTTGTGTTTTCATTGCCTTTTTGTAATCAAATTTATTATTTTTTGTTTATTATGCCAATGATCTGACCTTCACTAGGACATTCAGCTGTTTTTATGTTTGTGTCTTCACATTTGGCTTGCGGGGGGATAAGCCAGTGCTGGATCCTCCTAAATTATTTTATTTGAAGTTGTATTGTGCGAGCTTCATATTATGTAGGTAGTAAGTATTTACGTAGGTATCTTTCCTACGTAATAAGGTCCTAGCATTTTATTTCTGGAAAACCTGGATAGAAGCGGATGAATACCTACCTATAACTAAACTCTGCCTATAACGTCAATTTCATTCACAAAAAGCTTTTGCCCTCAGGTCCTCTCGCAGTATTTTCGCTCATTTATTGCCCGTGGTCCACCCTTCGTGCGACCCGCTGGCATATATCCAAAGTCTAGTAGGCGAGTTGCTCAGATTGGTCGATGCCAGTTTAGCAGGAAATTTAAATTTCGTCAGGCTCCGCCTCCGGCACCCCCAGCGATCCTACTGAATCCGATATTCGTTTGGTTGTTTATGTGATTTGGTGGTTCAGTGGTATAGTGTAGTGTAGTTTTAATTTTTTCGATCCCGAGCATGGGTGCGTGTCCCTCTTGCCAAAATTTGTTCTGTTTTACTTTTTTTTTGTTAAGCAATATTAGGGTGTTATAATTAGGTTATGGTTATTTTTTTATAAATACCTAAAAACACTTTATTTTCGAAAATACTTCCGAAATTTATATTTCTTAATTGCAATGTTAGGGTGTTAAAATTTGGTTATGGTTATTTTTTTAAAACCACCTAAAAAGATTTTATTTTCGAAAATACTTCCGAAATTTAAATTTCCCGCCAATCTGGCATCGACCAAACAGATCAACTCGCCTACTAGACTTTGGAAATATGCGACCCGCTGATAAGATAGGGTGATGGTTAGTTTTTTTTTCCTTCGATGGCAAGTGACCTCTTGCTTGACCCTTAAGTTTCTGTCTGTCTGTCTGTCTGTCTGTCTGTCCGTCCGTCCGTCCGTCCGTCCGAGGGCCGTATCTTTTGAACCGTAATAGGTCTACATTTTGAAAGCCCGTTGAAATTTTCACAGAATATGTGTTATGGCCGATAAAACAAAAAATAAAAAAAAGTAAAAAATTCACGGGGTTCCCATAGAATAAACCAAAAAAGTATATGCGCGCGCGCCATCTACCGAATAGATTATGAAGCATTTTAACTAATCATGGCATTTAACTAACATGAAGCATTTCATAACACGCCATCTAGATGCGTGAATGGCGCTAGCCATGACATGGCGATACGGAACCCTCGGTGCGCGAAGACACACTCCACATGGGTCACTATGAATAAATTGATTTTACAACATAAATACCTACGCCATCTAGTGGCCATCAAATGAACTTAAATGAATATCAAACTTGTTAGAAATATTGAAAGGGGCCAACTGAAAAACAGCGCTGTAGGGTACGTCCCTACAGCAAAAATGCTGAGTTGGTTCATTTTTCTCCTTCAGGTTTCTTTCTGTTATCGTTTTTCTTGTTTTCGTTTTATATGTGTACCTATAGGAGAAATAAACATTTTAATTTTATTTCATTTCTTATTCATAATGGTTAACGATGGCCTAACTAAAGTGTAGATTCAATATTGTGCATTATTTCAATCAACGCAACATCTGAATTAGGTAGTCATGATTTTTAGGTTTCCGTATCCCGTACGGAAGCCTATTACTAAGCCTACGCCGTCTGTCCGTGCGTCCGTCGCGCCCGTCCTTTGTTTTATGTATGAGATACTGCGTTTGCAGACTCTATGATACTAAAACTAAATTTACGATTTTTAGAAATCTTTTCTGTATGTATGTAGGTATTTATGTTCCTCCATAACTCTTAAACCGATCATCCGAATTCGAGAAACTTACACAAGCACCTTTAACTATACGGGACACAGGATAGGGTAAATAAAATTCAGTTCCGGTTAGGTACGCTAAGATGTGGCTTTTTTTTATTGCTACCGAACTGGGTGGCTCTGCCCGAGGTCGAAGCCTCAGGCGCAGCCAATTTCACCGCCGAGGAGGTGCCAGTCCGGCTTGGAGGTGGACTAATGTTGCTGGGGAAAGGCTATTAAATTAACCCGCGATTTGAAGATCCGTGGACTGTAGCAGTGGGGAAAGATATTACCGGGAGCCCGTTCCACACCTTTACAGTACGGCACAAGAACGATTTAAGAGATCGTGTAAGTAGTTCGAAGAACTCTTCAGCCGACCACAAAGGGGTGTTCCGCGACAGTACGGCTGTGAGAATGCGAGAAGATGGACTGTATGTAAAATTCAATGAATGTAAAAAGTTCAATAAGTAAACCAAAATTATGAGATTAACTGAGAGTACCTTGATTTTGAGGGTAGCTGTTACCTTCACTGGTGCCGAAGAGGTGCCATGCCGCTACTCTCCACCGGTTAGGGGCCCCGCCGAGGATTGTGTGGGACACGGGCACGTATTTTACGGCAACCAGTGAGCGGTTATGCGAAATTATTAAAACAAATTTTGTTGATGAAAAATATGACGAGAAGGTTCGAAAAATGCAGAGTAAAACAAAAATGAAGTGTGGCTCGCTTGGCCTCATCGAAAAGAATGTATAAGTAAGGTAGTTCGATAATTTACAACCACAGAGAAATTTAAAAAAAGAAGATTCACGTTGCTAAAGGTCCAGTGCTTTTCGCAAACTTGTCAAAGGAAGTTTTGTAGGCGAAATATTTGTCTCAGCATGTTAAGATGAAAACTGAACATTCCGCCCACCAAAATACACAGTATTTTAATATGGTTAAAAGGAAGTATTAACGTACCAGAGACCATCACCAAAAAAAAAACTTATACGAAAAAATTAGTAAACAAAAAATACATAGAGCTATTATGGAGAGAAAGGAAGTGGACACAACTTCACAACAGGTCTTTTAAGTAGTCCTGATGAAGTGCGCACTGTAACGACACGACAAACTTCATCTGAGCCCGCATGTAACTCTACAATCCGACCGACTCTCCATTTCATAGGAGGACTAAGCTCATCAGAAATTAAGACAATTGCACCAACCTGTAAATTGGGATGGTCCTTACTCCACTTCAACCTTTGTTGTAGGGAGTGAAGATATTCAGTATGCCATCTCTTCCAGAAATCTTGGTGCATACGTTGAATCAATTGCCAACGGTCTAGTCGGTTAATATTGAGTATGCTCACATCGTGTTCGGGCACAGACGATAACGGTTCCAAGGTCAAGAAGTGACCTGGGGTTAAGGCTGACAAATCCATGGGGTCTGAGCTTATTGGTGACAGAGGACGTGAATTTAATAGAGCTTCAATCTGTGTCAATACAGTATAAAATTCCTCATATGTGAGCCGTTGAAGACCAATAACTCTTGCCAAATGTGTCTTGACTGATTTAATACCTGCCTCTACCAGTCCAGAGAAGTGTGGACTACCTGGTGGGTTGAACTCAAAAGTAATATCTTCTTGTTCAGCTGCACCAGCCGTTATAGCTTGTAAGGTATTGCTAGCACCTACAAAGTTCGTGCCTCTGTCGGATACCAAGCGATTGACTCTACCGCGGCGAGCTACGAAGCGTCGCAATGCAGCTAAGAAAGCATCAGTGGTTAATTCGGATGCTAACTCTATATGCACAGCTTTGGTAGAGGTGCACACAAATAGGCAAATGTAGGCTTTAAAGGATTTAGCCCCTCTGCGACGACCCAGAGCAATTGTAAAGGGACCGCCATAGTCGACGGACGAAGACGAAAAGGCCTTAAGTTGGTTTATTCGATAAGAAGGGAGGTTACCCATGAGTGGAGGGGGTGCTAACCTGGGATTTGCGCGGAAGCACTTATGACAGAGCGAAATGACTGAACGAATGGCTCGCTTAGGTGACAAAATCCAATAATTTTGACATAGTAAATGGTGCAATGTTTGCAAGCCAGGATGCATATATTTTTCATGATAGTCCTGTATTATCAAAAAGGTTAAGCGGTGTTGTCGAGGAAGTAATACAGGATGTTTGCTGTCATAGTGGAGATCCGCTCTTGCAAGGCGACCGCCCACCCTCATCAGACCTACCTCGTCGATAAAAGGCAATAATTTACGAAAAGATTTAAAAAGTTTGTTCGATTGTGATCGTGATATTGCAGTGATTTCTGTAGCGAAAGCAACTTCTTGAGTATGTTTGATCAGAAAGGCCAAAGAGCTATCCCTTTCTGCAGGAGAAATATGTCCGGTAATCTTTTGACTGGGATATTTGGCATTGAATATAAAACGAAAACAGTAAGCTAGTACATTCACAGTAGTTCTGAGTGACGAAAATTTATTTAAAAAATCTTGAACAAAATCTAAATTAATAGATGATAAAAGACTACAAATCTTTCGCTCACATTCGATAGAGTCTTGGTCGATCAGTAAGTCAAACTGAGGCCAACTTTCTTCAGACTCATGCAACCAAGTGGGACCGGTCCACCAGAGGTTGTGATCCAGGAGTGCGCGCGGCAACAACCCACGGGACCCACAGTCTGCGGGGTTGTCGGCAGACCTCACATGTCTCCAACACTGAGGAGGTACTTGGTCTTGAATGTGGCTGACTCGGTTACTAATGAATGTTTTCCACTTTGATGGAGATGATTTAATCCAGGTCAGAGCGACGCTGGAGTCTGACCAAGCATAAATGTTTTCAATCGCACGAAAAGGTTCTAATGCAGCAATCACTGAACATATGAGATCCGATAACAGCACCGCTGCACACAACTCCAGGCGGGGAAGTGTGATGCGTTTCAATGGTGAAACCTTGGATTTTGCACAAACCAGATGTACCGTGCGCCCATTTTCACCACTGTTGAGGCGGAAGTACACCACAGCACAGTAGCCTCGTTCGGAGGCATCGCAGAATCCATGCAGTTCGAAGTTTAGTGAGTCAGAGACTACTCTACGAGGAATCTCTAGAGACGATAAGCATGCTAGCTCCGAGATGTATTTTAACCATTGATGCTCAATATTAGGAGGGGGGGCATCGTCCCAACCGATGCCCGCCATCCAGAGCAGCTGAAGTAAATATTTAGCATAGAATGTGAGCGGAGCTAGATATCCAAGTGGATCGAAAATTCGAGCAATTTCAGAAAGAATGGTTCGTTTGGTACATAATCTTTCTTTGACTGAAACCCTGAAAGTGAAGTAATCCAAACTAGGTTGCCATTGAAGGCCCAAAATTTTGAGCGAGAAATCCACATCATCAAAGGTATGGAAATTCTTGCTGAAGAGCTCTGACGCTTCCATGTCTATGAGAAATTCTTTTGTATTTGAAGTCCATTTACGGAGGTGGAACCCTGCTGACGCAAAAAGATCAGTCAACTCAGATCTCAGCTTGAAGGCTTCTTCCAATGTTGCAGAGCCTGTAACAACATCGTCGATGTAGAGATCGCGTTCTAGAATTGAAGCTGCAGATGGATATCGATCTCTACCATCTCTAGCAAGCTGAGCGACAGTACGCAGTGCTTGGAACGGAGCCGAAGTCACTCCATATGTTACTGTAAGTAACCGATAGTCTTGTACCGGTTCATTGGGTGAAGACCTCCACAGAATTCGCTGATAGTCGGTGTCATCCGGTTTCACCAAAATCTGACGGTACATCTGCTTAACGTCAGCAGTGAACACTATTGCGTGCCAACGAAAACGAATTAACAAATCGAAAATATTGGTTTGTAGTTTCTCGCCCGGCAGAAGACAACTGTTGAGCGAAGTGCCGAGAACATCAGTTGCACATGCGTCGAAAACTACACGGAGCGGCGTACTAGTTGACTCCGGTTTAAGTACTCCGTGGTGCGGGATGTAAAAGAAATTACCAGTGTCCAATGGCGGGGGCGATACTTTCTCTAAATGCTTATTAGAGGAATAGTCATCCATAAAATTGACATAACTTTGACGAAAATCTGGATTAATTACCAGACGTTTTTCCAACGATAAGAAACGCTTAAGAGCTAAAGTCCGAGAACCCGAAAATGTTGGCTTTAGTTCCTGGTTACGAAAAGGCAGCGGGACAACAAATCGACCCTCATCACTGCGAGAGTAATTTTCAACGAAAGACTTTTCACACGATACTTCCTCTGGCGATAAAATTTTGGAAGGCGGAGATGGAACACTCTCCAACTCCCAGAACCGTTTCAAGGAGTGATCCAGTGAAGTATGGAGTGACACGAAAGAAGTGTTGAGCGAATGTGCACTGTCTATGGGTTGGGAACCGCCCATCAAGAGCCAACCAAATATTGTATTTATGGCATTAGGTTGCGTGGCTTCACCTCGCACCAACCCCGGCAAGAGCGATGACGAAAATATATCCGCTCCGAACAATGCATCAACAGGTCCAGAACGAGCAAAGTCTTGGTCGGCCAATTTTAATCCTTGTATGTGTTGCCATTTTGAACTGTCACATGGAACGTCAGGCAGGTTGTGACATATGGTCGGCAAAACAAGCAAATTTACACTAATGTCCGAGGCGAGTTTAGTGTCGAGAGGCCTGACCGTACACGACATACTGCCGAGCGGTTCAGTCTTTGATTGGCCGATGCCGTTGATCGATAGTTGACTTTTCTTAACATTGAGACCTAATCTTTGTTGACAAGCTTGTGACATAAAATTGGCTTCTGATCCGCTGTCAAAGAGCACTCGCATCTTGACATATTTGCCCGTTTTGTCCCTTACTTCAACCTGAGCGGTCGACAGCAGTACACGAGAATGCAATACGAGAAGATTGCTGGTGAGCACTACAGGTGAGCTGGATGAAGTCGTTTGAACAGCTCCAGTCTCCGGCTCAGTGCGGGTAAAATGTAGCGTACTATGATGTGAGAATCTGCAGGTTGAGCACCGAGACTTGGATCGACAATTTTTAACCGAATGCGACGACGATAAACAATTAATACACAAACCTTTTTCTTTTGCTAGCAGAAAACGCGACGAAGGATCCTTCTCCAAGAAACGGGGGCAGCACCAAACATTGTGCGGCTCAGAACAAATTATGCAACTCGAACCCGTAGCGACAAAGCACGTCCGTTTGTTAGCGTTAAACTTGGAAGCAGCATTTTTGTCCACATCCTTTTTTGTTGCTGCTGCTGGGGGTGCACTAGCATTAGCCAAGCTTAAGGCATTAAACCGTTTTTTAACAAACGACTGCAGATTTTCAAAATTAGGGATTTCGTCCGACTGATGCTCTAGTTCGAACAGCTCCCTGGTCACGCGGTCTAATTTTGACCAAAATAAATGAACTAACATAAAGTTTTTGTCGGGAAGCTGAAATTTATTCAAGATCGCTAAGTTTTCCACGAAAACATTGTCCAGTCTTTTTAATTCTACTGCGTTGGACGCCTTAACGTGCTCACATGTGAGAAGTTTTTCGTACACCGTTGAGGCGAGTTGACGCGTACGGTTGTACTGTCGGTATAACGTGTTATACGCGTCCTTATAGCTAGCATTTGTTATTGGGAAGCCCTTAACTAAATTAAGTGGCTCATTCTCCAACGACGAGATTAAATAATGAAGTTTTTCTACATCTGACATGCATGTTTTATTATGTATTAGAGAATTGAACATTTCTATAAAAGGTAGCCAATTTTCAATTTTGCCGTCAAATGTTTTCAAAGCTATTCTTGGTAGCTTAAGGTTAGTGCCTGCGGTCGGAGGAATGGGGGCGTGTACCTGAGCAGTTTGCAGGCAACTTTTTACAATAATTACATTGTTGTCAAACTGTTTCGTTACCTGAAATTCATGGTGTTTAGTGCGGGCATCGGCGTTAGTTAGCACTTGAATTTGCGCACTGTGAAAGCTTTGTATAATCTCAGTCAGGCTAGAACATGCTATTTCAAAATTTACTGACTCTTCTTTCGACAATTCCACAAGATTTTCTAACCTTAACACTGCATAATCACGCGCAACGCGCCACTTGTCACCATTGTCACCATCACCTGAGTTGGCCTTTGATTCTTTCTTTTCCATATTTTAAACAGGAACGACAAACACTTCACTAAAACGAAACTTTACAGGTGAGCAAAAGTGAATTATTATGAGGCTTTAATATTTTATCAGTTGACACATTGACAATGCTTACCAGTAAATTTCAATAAACATTTTTGTAACTTTTTTTTTTTTCTTTTCAAACTACCCCCAAGTAACTGTTTAATGAGAAATTCAATAGTAGCCAATAAGTTGCCCACAAATTATTTATGATGTAATATTGCAAATTATTATGACAGTAGTGGTAGCTAGTAGTACCAATAATATAAAATTTGCAGTACGAAAAAAAATCACGAAAATTCGAAAGACTCAATTACACATTTACGACAACAACAAAAAATCGAGAGCGAAAAGAATTTAAATTATTTCCATGCTGTAGTTAAGTACAAACACACAAAAAAACGACAATACGACAAATTAATACGAAAATTCATGAAAATTAGCACGGAAATACGAACATTTTTGCGAAAAAAACACTGAATCTATAGAACATGACGACTGACTATTAAACCAGTCGATGGGTCAATAGAATTCGGCCGAAGGATCAATGTGAGAATGCGAGAAGATGGACTGTATGTAAAATTCAATGAATGTAAAAAGTTCAATAAGTAAACCAAAATTATGAGATTAACTGAGAGTACCTTGATTTTGAGGGTAGCTGTTACCTTCACTGGTGCCGAAGAGGTGCCATGCCGCTACTCTCCACCGGTTAGGGGCCCCGCCGAGGATTGTGTGGGACACGGGCACGTATTTTACGGCAACCAGTGAGCGGTTATGCGAAATTATTAAAACAAATTTTGTTGATGAAAAATATGACGAGAAGGTTCGAAAAATGCAGAGTAAAACAAAAATGAAGTGTGGCTCGCTTGGCCTCATCGAAAAGAATGTATAAGTAAGGTAGTTCGATAATTTACAACCACAGAGAAATTTAAAAAAAGAAGATTCACGTTGCTAAAGGTCCAGTGCTTTTCGCAAACTTGTCAAAGGAAGTTTTGTAGGCGAAATATTTGTCTCAGCATGTTAAGATGAAAACTGAACAACGGCAGATTTGGCGAAGGCGAACAGGACGAGGAGGGACAAGAGAAGCTAGTTCGTCAGAGCAGCGGCCATAGTAGTACCGATAAAACAGGCTCAATGACCCAACGATACGTCTGTGCTTTAGAGATTGCAGGTCCTTTGTGAGTACAGAGTCACCAATGAGGCGAATGGCTCGTCGTTGAATAGAATCCAAGGCTGAAAGAAGGTACTCAGGGGAACCCTCCCAAAGATGACTGCAATATTCCATCACCGGTCTTACTTGTGCTTTGTAGAGTGTAAGCAGTTGGACCGCCGTGAAAAATCAGCGACATCGGTAAAGGATCCCTAATTTTCGAGACGCCAGTTTCGCCTTGGACTTTATGAACGATCGAAACCCAACGTCCCTGGACACCTCTATACCCAGGACGCCCAGACTACCATCGTTGGGGACTTGGCTGCCCTGGAAAGGGGCTTGGAGAGGAAACGGATCAGCCTTAGTAGAGAAGGCACAAGCTTGCCTCTTAGCTACGTTGAAGTTGACCAAGTTCTTCTTCCCCCAAGAGGTTACTTTTTCGAGAACCTGGTCAACCCGAGCAACAGTTTCGCGTCTCGCGTTTGCTGCTGAGGCTTCTCTACCCTTCCAGTCCTTGATGAACCCTGAGTGCACCGGGCTCTCATACAAACCGAATTGTTCCGCGAGCCGAAATAAAGGTACCTACGGTAGCGGGCTTACTTACTTTCTTCTTTTTAAATACGAATTTCACGTGAGCGAAGCCGCGGTCAAAAGTTAGTGCTTTAATATTTTCAATCATAAAGTAGAGTTGCTCATTTTGTTTTCACTGTTAGGTTTCTCTTCTTTTTTGTTTTGCTTTTATTGCTAATTTAACGTAATCAACGTGGTTCTTTCACACTGGCGGAGTTCGCCGGAGCGAGTTCTTAAAAAAATGACCTTGAACATGCGGAGCGGACCTCATCAAAGATGCGGTGTAAGTACATCTTATTGAGCGATATGTAATTTGTCACAACAAGAACCAAGGTTTGGGAGGTAAATAAAAAAAAAATAGATAAAATATTGCAAAAACCATACAACTAAAAAAAAATATGTTTACTTCAGGCGTAGCCTTGGAGGAAATAGGGCGTAGCGTTGATTGAATAGTGCACAATATTGAATCTACCTTTTAGGTACCTAATCCATAACCATTATCCGTGGCGTTTGGAGCTGCTTTCATTCAAAGTTCGTTGACTGCAAGCTGCAAACTCTCACTGCTGTAAGCAGGTAAGCAGTGCTTACCTCCTTATATGTTTATTCCATCCCTTTATAGTTTTTTGTTTTTTTTTCGACACTACTTGGTTGGACGTCCCATGTATGGTAAATTTTCAGAAGACCAGCTGAAAATATAATACATAGGTAGGTACTATAAAGGAAGGCAATAAAAACAGCAGGCCAAGTGCGAGTCGGACTAGCGCACCGACCGATATGGTTCCGTACTAACCACAACGTACTACGTACCGTGTGGGGCCGGTACTTTAAAAGAATAGCCCCACTGCATCTCTACCCGTGTATGTCGTAAAAGGCGACTAAGGGATATGACTCCCCCTTCTTATATTACTAGGTGGTAGGGTTTAACCCGCCCGGGTTGATACCACCGCACTCTTTAGTCTTTATTCTTTATTCATCATTCGTATGGTAGTACACTACGCTTGAATTTATCCTGTTAGTTTTTACAATCCGGTTCGATTACACCCACAAAGAAGAGCCGGCAAGAAACTTCGCAGGGTTCTTTTTTTTAACGTCTTCAATTACAATACATTGTGACTAGCTACACAATAGACACCGCTTACAGTGTTAAGATATAGTTTGAGAGCTAGAATAACTATAATTTAAGCTTGATAATTCTGACCACATAAAATGAAAAGTTAAAGTAAAAGTATAGATAAAATCAGGTGTATAGAGCCTTTGTCAGAAATTGTTGATACATATCGTATCAAGTCATACATATCACACACGCTGAATCCCGACAATCGGGGTAAGCAGAGTAATCGGTGTTGTGCTGCAAGAACTCTGGTAAATTACAGCACAACACCGACCACCACGTTTCGCAAAGTATTCGAACAAGATTCAATCGATCAAGCAGCAAGTAAGGCACGAAGACCCACCTGCTGCATGACTCGGTGGAAGTACCATGCCAATGTGAGAGGTGGCGAGCCCGTCGCCCTTTAGCACGGCATCTTGTCCTTATCCCTTAGTCGCCTTTTAAGACATGCACGGGGAGAGATGCAGTGGGGCTATTCTTTTTAAGTACCGGGCCCACACGGTACCATAATATTCATACCACATTGTAGTACAATGTCAAAAAAATAAAATAAATAAATTTGATACTTAATGTATCAATTAGTCAAAGTGAATGAAAGGTCGGTCGAAACGGCTAGTGTAGCCGGCACGATCGAAGGGAAGCACTGACGTGGCACCAAGTTCACCCGGTGTGATGGGCTGACATCATGGATGTTGCAGGTGATGTAGCCAACCGTGTCAGTTTCCATAAAAAAAAAAGGTTGCACTCCCGGAGTGCCGGCAGAAGTGAAAACTTAAACATCAACGTTGTGCATTTTTGAATATTTTGGAATGGTTAGGGAATAATTTCGCACGAATTGATCAGTATAAAAGTACTATCATTTATGTGGTAAAATACAATATTCATTTATTGCGCTATCGTAGACAAACATGACAATTTATATTACATAAAAAATTTTACACTACAGAACTATTATAATAAATTACTTTACATCAAAAAGTTTATTTCTCAGACAAATCAACTTTCATCCATAATTTCAACCAATCTTACGCTTTTTCGATCAGGCTACGGATCTGACGCGAATTCAACATTTTTTACCCATCTAAAAAAAGTGCCAAACGCCGCTAAAGAAGTCGTAATTAGTCGGTATTTATTATTTGTTGTTTTGCTTTAGTTTGCACTATAATTGCACCTAGTTGTATGCTTCTATGTATTACGTGTTTTCGATAGAGCAAAAATAAGAACACTGAAAAAAAAAACTCGTTTCTTATTTATTTATTTTTTTATAGAAAGCGCGACATGTGGCACCGTTTCACTTACGAGGAGGTGACTTACGATGCCCATGGACATTCTGTGATGCACGGGGTTTGCGAATGCCATGCCGGCCTGACAGGAGCCTTTTCACGCCCCTTTTGAATAACCCCAGGCTGTACTTGGATGGGGAGGTGGATGGATCTTATATGGGGATCCCTTAATTTTGTTTTATCTCCTTTTTATATTTGCTAGGATATCCGCCATAATAACAGATATTCTGTGAACATATAAATCGGCTGCCTATTACCGTTCAAACGAGACCTACAGCCCTTTAAAACGGTAGGACAGACAGACAGACGAACGACGTAGGCATAGTAGTTCCGTACCCGTACGGTACGGATCCCTAAATAAGGAAAGTTAATAAAAGAAAGGAAATAAGAAAACTGTGATTTATATTATTATTAGATTCAAAAGTAAAGTCACCCGTACGGCCTCTACTCGGAGGTGATGAACGCTCGCGCTCTGGTGAAGCGGTACGCGGCAGTGGGCGTATCGACAACTGTGAAGGCCCCCAGTAGTGATCGTCTATATTAAATTTTTCGAAATTTAAAGTAACCAATAAAGCAGTTAGGAATGTTCAATTCAAAGTCAATTAATATGTACGTCAACAGATATCTGAAAAAGAAACTCCAATTCGTAAGCGCAAGTTCAACAATTATTTCCCTAAATGAATGTGATTGACCTTTGTATTTAATGATGACCGGTCGAGTCGTGTGTTATGTTCAGTTGTCCACCAACCCTATTTGTATAGTGTTTCTAACACATAACTGATTTTAGAGATCTTTTATCGAGTCGCCACAAATGTACCCATCTGTCCTAGAATTAAGATTTCCAGTGACGAAACTTAAACTTTCGGACTGTTAGGTATTTATTATACTAGTCCCGGCCGGTGACTAATATTTCGAGTAGCAAAATAGCATATCGTCAGACGATACACTAAACTGCGCAGATTATTACCTTGTGATGGTATATACTTTTTTATGGTCAAGTGACGTAGGTCACACAAAACCAGATTTGTGACAGATGTAAATCAAATAATATTCAAGATTTTCAACCCTCTGACTTCAGCGAACGTGTAATGTGGGTTAGGTTACTGACTACTGTCAGTAGACTTTCCATAAAAGTCAACAGAATCTTATCACAAAAATGATTTTTCTTTGACTGTGCTTACTCGATTTTTCGACCACTCGGTCGGCATTTGTCGCTACTGACAAAGCTCTCCAGAAGTTCAATTATGCTTTGCTTCTATAAAAGGAAGTGTCTTTGAGAAGTGTGTATTTAAATAACTGTCAAACTCCACCTTGAATTGAAATAAAATGTATACTAGCAATGAAACTAACTTTATTAAATTCGAATCGTTCCCAACTAACTTTAATGAAAGTGATACGAGATTATTGTCTCAGGTAATTTAAGGATACATCCTTCGATGAAATAAAGAACTTTACTTAGAACAATTAAAAGATGTCTTACTATAAGTTTCAATTGTAATCAAACTTCAGGGTGTGAATTAACTTCGTCAAAGTAGGTTGTATTAATTGGAAGGGGTAAATGATTGTGTTATCGAATCTATTTTTTTTTAAGAATAAGGAATGCAAAATTCAAACATACATAGAAATTTAAAGAAATGTTTATTAGTTCTTTTCCAATAAATTTCAAATCATTCTAAATTGGTTCCGTTTAAGCTCTACTGAACAGTGGAAAAAACGGAACCTAAAAAAAAACCACTGTCTAGCTTCTTCTAACTTCCAAAATAAGCACTACCAAATCTCGTAAATTTAAATTACCCAACTGTCTCTTATATTAAACCTTAAACTCACAAACAAATAAATGGATTTCCTAACGAAACACCATTACACAATAATCGTAGGTACCATCAAGTAATTATCAATAAAATAAAGTATCATATGAAACTCAAGATATAATTTTCAACCAAATTCTCTAATAAAATAATTCAATGATTTCTATTCTACTAATTATTTATTACTTAAGGGTCAATTCACCTCACATCCAATCGGTCAAAGTTATAAAACACTTCTACATTAAAATAATTGAGTTTCATATGAAAGGATTATAAAACAATAACACTTAACTTATGTGAACAGCGTGCTGCTCTCGCCTCACTTGACTACGCCTTCAAACTCGCCGTTGACTTTTAAGCAACTATTTTACTTGGATCTAGACTTTCTTAATACTCAAATAAAGGGGTTTTCGAATCTCGCAAAACTCCCAAATCTCCCAGAACCACGACTTGAACGCTCTACGTCTAACACAAGAATGTTCCCCTGTCTCCCGTGCAAATCTATATAAAAGCTCCCTAAAAAATCCGTTTTAATACAATCTAATATTATATTTTTCCACGCCCTCTAGCGACGTCTCTCACAATTTCCTTCGAGAAAGGACTAATACGCTACTCACATAACAAAATTTATAAAAGTTGCACACTCTAGCCACCAGTCGTCTACCGATTTCCATACAAATTCATCCCTTAACGAATCGTTAAACTTTCACGCAGTAACTTATGCGACCGACAGATGTCGCCATCTGTATGTAAATTGACAGTTTGCATTATTGCATGAACAAACAATTAAAACATATTACAAAACAATTACATAACTAATACCTGATTACGACTGCGCGTTATTTAACGAAAGCAACACAATAAAATCCATGAAACATGCTTAACTAAATTCATTGTTACAGTTCAGGTGATTCCGTCCAATCCACCTCACAGCATATTTACTTGAACTTACATATTATCAAACCAACTTGTGTTTTTACTTTAACGCAACCCTTTCGCTGTGTTCATTGTTTCACAAACACATACATTACAACATAATAAAATTACATGTTAATTTTAAGTATCACGTTCCAACCATTTTCGTCTCCTGACAACCACAGTCATTCTTGAACACACTGTATCGTAAGCACTGTCCATCGCAATTACACACTGTACTGCCCGCACTTGTGACGCAACATTCGCGCGACGCGATCTTCCATTTCAGACGCACGGGTACGTGCCTCCTCAAGCCAAGATTCCAAGCATTTGAAACCCCAGGAAGCTGGACTCCAGGCAGTTGGCCTGACTCCGATGAGACAGCATGACGAACGACCAGCATCACGTCTATTGACGCGAACAGCAGTGCCCTCACAGTCTGCCTCGCGTCGCTGTCTGCGCTGAATCCGCGAGAACCCCATCTCTCGCCAATTACACACGACACGCAGCTTCACCTGAAATAGCCATACAATTCTCGGCAGTACATGACTTTATCATAACATTTTAACACGTACTCGTCTGATATATATTTTTTTCTCTTCACTGTCTGGAATGTGCATAGGGGTCTCTCACGCTCTCACAAAGTCATTTTTGCCACTTCAACCAATTCACACATGTTTGCAGTTACATGTCACCTTAAACAAAATTAATGGCACTCTACAAAGCACTCACTAGCCTCACTAATCCCACGCGTTGAAATGCGTTTCGTATTCTTAGAATATATAATTTTTTTCCTTTTTTTTTTCCACAGACCCTAAATCGCTCAACCGTGCTCGAAACATTAATTTATGTGAAACGCGCAAAAGAAAAAAAACCAGCCGTCATTCGTTCCTCTACACGCGCCTCCCTAGAAAATTTGAAAATACTTTTAAATTTTCTACATATAAAAAACTTAATTTTCCAACTCATACATGACGCCCTAACTCTATTCTAAACTAACCTAACACCTCAACATCGTATCAATGTCCTAATTCAATTCTATCCCTACACATGTAAACAAATGTAAGTCACTAAACCCGCACGAAGCAAACAGAAACAAAAACAACACCAAAAAAAATATGGTCACACCCACAAATACCAGTTAGACCGCCAGCTGATTGAAGCGGT
Organism: Nematopogon swammerdamellus; assembly: GCA_946902875.1. Taxonomy (NCBI): domain Eukaryota; kingdom Metazoa; phylum Arthropoda; class Insecta; order Lepidoptera; family Adelidae; genus Nematopogon; species Nematopogon swammerdamellus. The sequence goes on along the minus strand of OX336354.1, from coordinate 5,913,520 downwards.
CAACAACCCCCGTCCGGTCCTAAATGACGCGTGCGCTACCCTATTGTGTTTGAAGTACGCTCGTAAATCCCATTGTTAACTTCTATAATTGTAAGCGTGGGAAAATGTACTTATTTATTATCCTCACAACGCGTTGACTGATGTAGACGCCTCTACGACCGATCTATCCGTTTTATTTGAATAATAATATCTAGAGATGTGTTCAGTATTAAAATTTCCACGTATTTTCCCCGTATTTATGTCGATTAATGTGTATAAATTATCATATGGGATGTACGCGATTTGATAAGGCCCTTCAAAGAGTGACATAAATTTCGCAGTGATTTTTTTCTCTTTGACCGATCTAGGCATAACTTTTAATTTCACAAAATCTCCTATTTGATACTTAATTGTCCGATGACTTTTATCGAAATATTTTCTTCTCGCTTCAGCTGAACTCTTCAGATGGATGCGTGCTTGTTCACGTATTTTATCTAGATCTAAAATATTTTCATTGGATGATTTGTATTGTTTAGTAATTGATCCGTGCTCAATCTTGTACAGCGACCCCACACAAGTTCATTCGGAGTGTACTTTGTACTCGCATGTGCAGTCTCATTATAAGTTTGTTCTATCTTTGTCAGCCAAGTGACCCAACTGAAGTGATTTTTTCCACAATAAGCACGAAACAATCTCCCAATCTCCTTGTTAACCCTTTCAGAAATGTTGGGCGAAGGGTGTCGAGGACTGGTATGAGACACTTTTATACCTAATTCGGTTAACTCAGAGGTCCAATATTTTGCAGTGAATTGAGATCCGTTATCACTGATAATCCTTTTAATCGGTATTTCCTTGAAAAATTTCTTCACACAACATACAGCTGCTCGAGACGTTGCCTTTCTCATTGCGTACAATCGAATTAATTTACTGAAAGCGTCTTGAATAACGAGTATATATTGATTTCCGAATGTGCTTATAGGTAATGGTCCATGAAAATCCGTATAAACGATTTCGCCAATCTCCAATGCAATTATAGTTTTGCACTTGCCCACCTTATGTACTGTTTCTTGTTTAGTTCGTTGGCAAATGTCGCAAGTTCTAATTACGCGATTTATTTCTCGTGTCATACGTTTAAAGTAATAACGCGTTTTCATTAGCGAGTATACTTTAAATCGGCCAAAATGACCTAACTCTTCATGTACATACGTAATCAGTGAATCACGCATGTCTTCTGGTATGACTAGTACACACCCATGTCCATTTTGACGTTCGTAATACAGTACTTTGTCTATAATTTTATATCTTTCGTACTCGGCGTTACGTGATTTATCTTGTTTATTCTCCAAATACTGCATAATTTCCTTTAAGCCTTTATCAACAACTTGTAGTTCACCCACCGTCTTCAACTGATTGGCGATTATCTTTTGATTTTTTGCTAGAAACAGGTTTAATTCAGGGCACGTTCTTTGAGTGGTTTGATTCGCTCCGCTGTTTCCAATTTGTCGCGATAGGACATCCGCTACTATGTTTTCCGTCCCTTTGACATGTTCAATTTCGTAATCAAAACGACTCAAATAATTAGACCAACGAATCACTCTCGCGCTAGTCAATTTCCAACATTGCAAATACACCAATGATTTATGATCCGTTCGAATAATTAGTTTGGATCCCAGTAGATATGTTTCAAACTTGGTCAAACTGTAAATGATTGCAAATAATTCTTGTTCAGACACAGACCAGTTAAACTGAGAGCCAGATAAGCTTTTACTGACGAAACTGATTATTTGTGGATGTCCTTCCTCAGACATTTGATATATATAACCGGCGATTCCCGTCCCGCTGCTGTCAGTCTGTAGATAATAGGGTTTGGTTATGTCCGGATGTTCCAACATCACTGTATCCAAAAATAATTCCTTAACCCTTTCGAAACAGCTGGCGGTTTCTTCGTTCCAAATCCATCTTTCTCCCTTTTTTAGAAGTCGACATAAAGGTCTTGTTTCTTCTGCAAATCGATTTACAAAGCGACGGAAGTAATTAATCAAACCCAGAAAACCGCGTAACTGACGCACTGTCTTTGGCTCCGGAAACTCCCTTATCGCTTTCACTTTCTCAGGGTCCATTCTTATTCCTTTTGTAGTCACAATGTGTCCCAACAGTTTCACTTCCGTACGCATGAAATTACATTTCGCTAAACCAACACTCATGTTAGCGTCTCGCAGTCTTTCCAAAACACGATCTATGTGGTTTAAATGTTGTTCTATGGTCCCGTTCGAGTACACAATCAGATCGTCTATGAAGTTTTGACAGAATCCACGCACTTCCGTTCCTAGAATATAATCCATGGCGCGTGAAAAGCTCGATACCGACGTTTTAAGTCCTTGCGGTAGTACTCTATATGCATATACTTTCCCACACACCGTAAACCCTGTGTATTTTATGGAATCTTCGGACAATGGTATATGAAAATACGCATGCGATAAGTCTAATGTACTCATATATTTAACATCATGAAAGGATTGTAATATCTCATTCGTAAGCGGTGGGGCTTCACCATCTCCAATCATCTGCTTGTTCAAGGCCCTCGCATCCAACAAAACTCTAATAGATCCATCTCGCTTCTTCACATAATGTAATGGGCTGACATAATCTGTTATTTCTCTTCTTATTATTCCCATGGACTCCATCTCCGAAATTTTATCGAGAACTTGTTGTCTATAAGCGAAAGGAATCGGATGAGTTCGCTGTAAGAAAGGCTTCTTATTTTGCATTTTTATGTGGTGTACATATTTATTGGTCACTCCAGGTCGTTCAGAAAAAACATCTCTATGCTTTTGTAATAATGGCAACAATACGTTTTTATGTTCTTCGGGTAACGTCAATGAACGAACATAAGCGTCGATCTCACTCTCTGTCTTCCCACGTTGATTTATTGCAGTGATATTGTTCAACATTTTTTTTACAACTGCGTCGGCTCCGTCCGCACTCGCTCCGAACGCCACACGCGTCGTCATTCCCAGGTGTTCAACCGTCAGGGTCTTATCACGTCCGCATGTGATAACGGCTTTGGCACGCTCCAACCAATCCAAACCCAAAACTATTTGTCTTGGCAGTCTTCTTAGAATTAAAGCTGGTGTCTCTATTTGAATGCCGTTTATTTCTATTGTTAACAATACAAGTGTGTTAACTCGTTCACTACGCGATCCGAAAGCGCTCCGTATCTCGATAGCAGGAACTGGCAAATGTGATATTATTATTTTTCTTTCCAAAAATTCTTCATATAATTCTGTCATAATGGCGGTAACTTGACTTCCCGTGTCAACTAACGCATTTATACTTTTTCCGTATAAAGTTATCGTTATTTCTGGTAACGCCGGCAATGCGTACTCTTGACTATCTTCGTCGTCTGAAAACACGTCGGTGTATAAAGCATTTATTTTCCAATTACTCTTATCGTCTGTTTGATCATATGTTCGCTCCTGACACATCTGTTCACAACGGTCATTTAATAACGATATTATTTCAGTCATTTCTGGTTGCCCTCTAATAGTAGTCACATACTCAATAGGCCTTTTACTTCCTGTAGATAACCGTCCCAAGCCCTCGCCTGGCTGCCATCCGCATTTCGTCATGTAATTATATATAGAATTCATACCGCTCTCCTCGGACCTTTCCAGCTCCATACGCGGCATTAATAGCGCTGGTTCCGTTCGTTTCCCGACGTCGTTTTTTCATTATTCTCCGTGGTTGCAGTCTTATTAATTACATCGCCGTCACGCGTTTCAGTCTGAGGTTGCCACTTAATCGCTCGATACATTTCTGTATTTCGTGCGTTTCCCGCTCCTCCACGTCTCCCGTTGCCTCGGCGCGCGCCTCTGTTTGCCGCTCGGCCTCGAATGAAATGATTATTATTATTATTCGTCTGACCTCCGTACATCGCAGCTGATAAGACAGCATCATCTCGCCCAACTGACTGATAGCGATTCCATGAGGTTCCCCGATGGACTTGCCATCCTCCGCGCGTGTTTCTCTGCTGCATGGCACCTCGGCTTGTAGATTGTACATTGCCGGCACTGCTTGCTCTTATCACCACATTTTGCTCAAGATCCCGCAAAAACTCTGCTGCAGTGTAAATATTCACCTCTTCCTTCCTAGTAAACCACAAGCGTTGGATGTCCGGCGGAAAATGGCGCATCGCACTGTTGACTAAATCGGTTTGACCCAAAGGAATGGCCAAACCTTGAACAGTCTCCAGCTGATCTGCGAAATGCTCTGACATGCTCTGACCCTGCGCTGGGCTCCAGGTCGTGTTCATAAGTCGAAATTTAGCATTCTCTTGCTGTCTAGGCCCCCAGTAAACTCTCTTGAAGTCAGTTTCGAAGTTCTCCCAATTCCTCCAATTTTCGTAGTACATCTCCAAGATTTTAGCCGCGGGCCCGGCCAGACACTCCACTGCCACCTCCACCGATCGATCTTGAGCCTTTATGGAACTGATATAACGTTTCAGCTTCCTCAAGAACCTCATAGGGTTCACGTCACCTTTTCCGTTGAAAATAGGCTTGTCAACAGTCGGTTTAATTACGTAAATATTTCCTGTGCTGCTACTCGATTCTCCCGAACTCTGCGAAACAGTCCTTGCGAGTGACCCCGGCGCACCTTCATCGTTAGCAACCACGCTCGCCACTCTCGTCGACTTCTGTCCGACCTTCTCCAAATCATCCAATCGTTTGCAAATCTGATCCAACTTCCCACTCAATGTTTCGAGCAATCCAGTTTGTGGGTCACTTCCACGTACTTCTTCTCGTCTCGTCCTCTTATCCGAACTATCTGTTGCCATGGACGTACCTCTCCACTTTCTGCCGCGCCCCCGAACCGATTCAGACATCTTCAACTACTTCTCGCCTACCTATTACCTATCAAAACCGATATACCCTCTAAAATACGTTTACGCTATATATAAAAACTAAGCGCCCTAACTTGCCTACCAAAACTAAACTCTACCGTGCCCTATTTTTTAATAAATACCGTCCCGCCTACTACTAAACTACCGCCTAACTATTGAGAAAAAAAACCGCCTATTCGCAACGTAAACTGTATTTAACCGTATGTATTTGTATTTAACCGATTACGATTTCTAACGCAACTAGCATTTAACTGTATGAAAATAAACAAAACTATAATCTATCTTCTCTACTTTCTATTTCTACAACAACTAACTTTACTAAATATTCCGCAATATTTTTACGTTAACGTACTGTAAAACAATCATTTAATAATTTTATTCCCGCTACAACTGAAATAATTAGAACAAAATTTCTTTTATGTATGTACTCCTAATGAGTAGCACAAAAAAAACTCGAAAACCCGTCAAAATAATTACAAAGCTAACTGTTTCAAACTATACTTTAATGAATTTACTTATTACCCCCGAACTGCCCCAACCTTACACCAAATAGCTCGCAGAGAGTGCCACAAATTCGCGTTCACACAAACAATTTACAAAATGAGAACACAATTAAATTATTTCCTGAAAACACACACTATTACAATTAGGAAATCCATTCAGTTTTAATTATACAACTATTAATATTTCTCGCCTCCCAGACTTTCTAAACTCCCCACTACTTTATGGTTTTAATCTACGTTGTGTTTTTTTTTTGTTCTATGTTTTAATTAATTCCAATAGAATTAATTTAGAAAACAATCCTGTCACGGTTAGCAAGTGTGAGAGCCCCCAGTAGTGATCGTCTATATTAAATTTTTCGAAATTTAAAGTAACCAATAAAGCAGTTAGGAATGTTCAATTCAAAGTCAATTAATATGTACGTCAACAGATATCTGAAAAAGAAACTCCAATTCGTAAGCGCAAGTTCAACAATTATTTCCCTAAATGAATGTGATTGACCTTTGTATTTAATGATGACCGGTCGAGTCGTGTGTTATGTTCAGTTGTCCACCAACCCTATTTGTATAGTGTTTCTAACACATAACTGATTTTAGAGATCTTTTATCGAGTCGCCACAAATGTACCCATCTGTCCTAGAATTAAGATTTCCAGTGACGAAACTTAAACTTTCGGACTGTTAGGTATTTATTATACTAGTCCCGGCCGGTGACTAATATTTCGAGTAGCAAAATAGCATATCGTCAGACGATACACTAAACTGCGCAGATTATTACCTTGTGATGGTATATACTTTTTTATGGTCAAGTGACGTAGGTCACACAAAACCAGATTTGTGACAGATGTAAATCAAATAATATTCAAGATTTTCAACCCTCTGACTTCAGCGAACGTGTAATGTGGGTTAGGTTACTGACTACTGTCAGTAGACTTTCCATAAAAGTCAACAGAATCTTATCACAAAAATGATTTTTCTTTGACTGTGCTTACTCGATTTTTCGACCACTCGGTCGGCATTTGTCGCTACTGACAAAGCTCTCCAGAAGTTCAATTATGCTTTGCTTCTATAAAAGGAAGTGTCTTTGAGAAGTGTGTATTTAAATAACTGTCAAACTCCACCTTGAATTGAAATAAAATGTATACTAGCAATGAAACTAACTTTATTAAATTCGAATCGTTCCCAACTAACTTTAATGAAAGTGATACGAGATTATTGTCTCAGGTAATTTAAGGATACATCCTTCGATGAAATAAAGAACTTTACTTAGAACAATTAAAAGATGTCTTACTATAAGTTTCAATTGTAATCAAACTTCAGGGTGTGAATTAACTTCGTCAAAGTAGGTTGTATTAATTGGAAGGGGTAAATGATTGTGTTATCGAATCTATTTTTTTTTAAGAATAAGGAATGCAAAATTCAAACATACATAGAAATTTAAAGAAATGTTTATTAGTTCTTTTCCAATAAATTTCAAATCATTCTAAATTGGTTCCGTTTAAGCTCTACTGAACAGTGGAAAAAACGGAACCTAAAAAAAAACCACTGTCTAGCTTCTTCTAACTTCCAAAATAAGCACTACCAAATCTCGTAAATTTAAATTACCCAACTGTCTCTTATATTAAACCTTAAACTCACAAACAAATAAATGGATTTCCTAACGAAACACCATTACACAATAATCGTAGGTACCATCAAGTAATTATCAATAAAATAAAGTATCATATGAAACTCAAGATATAATTTTCAACCAAATTCTCTAATAAAATAATTCAATGATTTCTATTCTACTAATTATTTATTACTTAAGGGTCAATTCACCTCACATCCAATCGGTCAAAGTTATAAAACACTTCTACATTAAAATAATTGAGTTTCATATGAAAGGATTATAAAACAATAACACTTAACTTATGTGAACAGCGTGCTGCTCTCGCCTCACTTGACTACGCCTTCAAACTCGCCGTTGACTTTTAAGCAACTATTTTACTTGGATCTAGACTTTCTTAATACTCAAATAAAGGGGTTTTCGAATCTCGCAAAACTCCCAAATCTCCCAGAACCACGACTTGAACGCTCTACGTCTAACACAAGAATGTTCCCCTGTCTCCCGTGCAAATCTATATAAAAGCTCCCTAAAAAATCCGTTTTAATACAATCTAATATTATATTTTTCCACGCCCTCTAGCGACGTCTCTCACAATTTCCTTCGAGAAAGGACTAATACGCTACTCACATAACAAAATTTATAAAAGTTGCACACTCTAGCCACCAGTCGTCTACCGATTTCCATACAAATTCATCCCTTAACGAATCGTTAAACTTTCACGCAGTAACTTATGCGACCGACAGATGTCGCCATCTGTATGTAAATTGACAGTTTGCATTATTGCATGAACAAACAATTAAAACATATTACAAAACAATTACATAACTAATACCTGATTACGACTGCGCGTTATTTAACGAAAGCAACACAATAAAATCCATGAAACATGCTTAACTAAATTCATTGTTACAGTTCAGGTGATTCCGTCCAATCCACCTCACAGCATATTTACTTGAACTTACATATTATCAAACCAACTTGTGTTTTTACTTTAACGCAACCCTTTCGCTGTGTTCATTGTTTCACAAACACATACATTACAACATAATAAAATTACATGTTAATTTTAAGTATCACGTTCCAACCATTTTCGTCTCCTGACAACCACAGTCATTCTTGAACACACTGTATCGTAAGCACTGTCCATCGCAATTACACACTGTACTGCCCGCACTTGTGACGCAACATTCGCGCGACGCGATCTTCCATTTCAGACGCACGGGTACGTGCCTCCTCAAGCCAAGATTCCAAGCATTTGAAACCCCAGGAAGCTGGACTCCAGGCAGTTGGCCTGACTCCGATGAGACAGCATGACGAACGACCAGCATCACGTCTATTGACGCGAACAGCAGTGCCCTCACAGTCTGCCTCGCGTCGCTGTCTGCGCTGAATCCGCGAGAACCCCATCTCTCGCCAATTACACACGACACGCAGCTTCACCTGAAATAGCCATACAATTCTCGGCAGTACATGACTTTATCATAACATTTTAACACGTACTCGTCTGATATATATTTTTTTCTCTTCACTGTCTGGAATGTGCATAGGGGTCTCTCACGCTCTCACAAAGTCATTTTTGCCACTTCAACCAATTCACACATGTTTGCAGTTACATGTCACCTTAAACAAAATTAATGGCACTCTACAAAGCACTCACTAGCCTCACTAATCCCACGCGTTGAAATGCGTTTCGTATTCTTAGAATATATAATTTTTTTCCTTTTTTTTTTCCACAGACCCTAAATCGCTCAACCGTGCTCGAAACATTAATTTATGTGAAACGCGCAAAAGAAAAAAAACCAGCCGTCATTCGTTCCTCTACACAACGAATAGATAATTTTTATCTAATCAAGTAATTAAAAAGTGACTAGCTATGATTTTATTGAGGACCTCAATTTTATTAACCCATTCACAAATTGATATATTTATATCGGTGAACAAAAAACCTGTCGAACACCCGAAGGCAGGAAGTACAGTTTCAGATACTGAATCGGATAGGCTAGTTTTTTTTTTAAATTCGGACAAAATTTTTCAAAAAAAAAAAATTATTAGTATCACGACCTTTTACTTCTAATGCAAAATTCTTTACTCTAGTCGGCGCGGCGGCGGCGCCGGCGGCGCGCCGCCTCGCCGCCAGTGTCATTCATAAACATAAATTATCTTGAGGCAGCATTCAATGATGTGAAGGCAGACAGCGTGTTAATATGTCTTTAGTGAGATTCTTTGTAAAATAATTTGCCGATTTTAATATTTTTTTTGTCTTCTGTACTGAAAATGAAGTCGGTAAGTGCTTTGAGATCAGTTAGTGTGCAACAAACTATTATTTTGTATACCTAATAAGTTTTAGAATATTACCTACCTGGGTAGGTACCTAGAAAACTGATATCACGTGTTTAAGACATATAAACATAAATTATCTTGAGGCAGCATTCAATGATGTGAAGGCAGACAGCGTGTTAATATGTCTTTAGTGAGATTCTTTGTAAAATAATTTGCCGATTTTAATATTTTTTTTGTCTTCTGTACTGAAAATGAAGTCGGTAAGTGCTTTGAGATCAGTTAGTGTGCAACAAACTATTATTTTGTATACCTAATAAGTTTTAGAATATTACCTACCTAGGTAGGTACCTAGAAAACTGATATCACGTGTTTAAGACATATAAACATAAATTATCTTGAGGCAGCATTCAATGATGTGAAGGCAGACAGCGTGTTAATATGTCTTTAGTGAGATTCTTTGTAAAATAATTTGCCGATTTTAATATTTGTTTTGTCTTCTGTACTGAAAATGAAGTCGGTAAGTGCTTTGAGATCAGTTAGTGTGCAACAAACTATTATTTTGTATACCTAATAAGTTTTAGAATATTACCTACCTAGGTAGGTACCTAGAAAACTGATATCACGTGTTTAAGACATATGGTAGTAGGGTTTAACTTCACCTCACTGTTATGATGGCATGCAGACATAATTTAGTTATTTCAAGACATCTTGATACTTAGGAATAATTGAAAAAGGGCATATTTTCATTTAAATTTCGAAAAAAAAAACTAGCCTATCAGATTCAGTATCTGAAACTGTACTTCCTGCCTTCGGGTGTTCGACAGGTTTTTTGTTCACCGTGTATAAATCAATTTTTTTTGACAATTATACACATTGCGGGTAGTATGTTTAATTTACGATACAAATTACGTATCAAGGTGTGACAAAGGCTCTTTACACCTAATCTAATACAATTAATTAATAAGTCTTTGTAGTCAGAACTCTCAGTAAAATTGCTAATTTCTGTATTTTCGATAGATTTGTAGGCGATGTTATTATGTGGCTAAAATACTTCTAATAATATGTATGAATAAGAGGCTCTCGCTGAGTGGTTGGGTCAAGGGCCAGATCCAGAAGGCAGCCCTGCTCGACACTGCACGCATCGTCCGGAGGTTTCTCTCTTTAGGACCCGACCATCGGTAGCTTGGGTTCGCCCCGCCGCCGGTGGTGGATACTCCATTTTTTTTATATCAATTTTAGGTTTTAATTTTGTAAAAATGTAAAATTTTATATAAAAAGAAATGTGTGAATAAATGTATGAATAAAAACAAAATTCCCTGCGTAGTTTTTTGCTGGTAGAACAAATTGTGACCAGTTCCAGTGCAGTTTTACTGCTATAAGAATGATCTATAAACAATATAATACAATACAATACATTATGCACTTTTGGAAACACATCCGAACACACATTATTTCACACCCATTCATGTTTTAAAAGTCGAATGGATATGGACAAGATGCCGCTAAAGCGCGACAGGATGGCCTCTCACCTATTGGCACGATCCTTCCACCGAGACATGTAGGTAGATACTTAACAGTCCCGGCCCTTATCAGTAGGTACTTGTTGCTTGATAATTATCTTGTGATAATATTTTACCGAAGATGGTACTCAGTGTCGCGCAGTAATTCAACCTAGTTCTTGCAGCACAACACCGATCACTCTACGTTATTCGATTGTCGGGATGCAGCGTGATGTACATAATGTATGTATATTTTTTGTGTAGAGAACGTTCTACAGTACGGTTCAACTTTTACAGTTCCCTTAGACAACACACGTAACAATCATGCATAAGTATATCTACATAAAGCATTCAATCCCATTTGATAAAACATTTTAATTTGCCCTTTTAACAAAACATCGAAAAAAAATTATAAAAATAAAAAATAATTCTAGCTGTACTGTCGCATATTAATAATAACACGCACACTGTTTATTTCGTTGATGTTCTGGAGGAAGTCGTAAATTCATACGAATCCTCGCGGCATATCACATAATATCGCGTATCAACCCAACCAACCACATTTGCGTTTGCGTCGCCATGTGGAGCGTGTGTGTGTTGTGTGCGCTGCTCGCGCTAGCCCAGGCCCGCAGCGACGGCAAGGTGGTGGAGACCGATCAGGGACCGGTCAGGGGCTATCCGAGCCAACTGGGAGACTACTTTGAGTTCTTTGGCATCCCGTACGCGACCGCGCCGAAGGGCGACCACAAGTTCAAGGTGTGTAAACAAATAATTGGTACTTATGTAATGCCTGATTGTCTGGCCTGTTCGACTTTGGAGATATTTGGTTAGGAGTTTTGAAGAGGAATATGATAGTGACATCATCATAGTTAACTTTGACTTGGATTAAATTTCTATGTGTACTGATTACGTAAGTACCTATGTACCTACCTACCTCAATCTGATAATGAATTTGATAAAGGTAATACGCCCCCTCGTAGGCGTAATTAGCCACATAATACGTACTGTTATGCGATATTTTATATCTTGCGGTATTTGATGTTATCAAATATTGTCGTGATTTAACATACAAATTCAAATTCAAATTCAAAATATTTTATTCAGAAAACATAAGGCAAGAAAAAGTATAGAATAAAAGTATGAAAGTAAAAAATTAAATAAGATAATAAAATCAAATAAAAATAAATTATAAAACTTAAAGACTAACTTATGTTTGGTGAATGGGTATCGGCACAGCTTACGTCTTCCCTTTATTATTATATTTCGACCTATTGTCGTCGTCAGATAATTTTTTTATATACATGTAAGATTAATACGTGAAATGGTGATGACGAATGATAGATGGCGTTGTTATGGATTAGAATTTTTTCTAATGTATCTATGGTTTTCGAAAAATTCAAATCCATAAAAACGCCATCTATCATTCGTTATCACCATTTGACGTATTGATTAATACAATGTAAGATTTTACATGTATATAAAAAAATATATCTGACGACGACAATAGGACGAAATATAACAATAAACATGTATTTTTTTAATTAGTAATATAAATATTAAATATAATAAAAATAATTAGAACCATTATTGGTATAAAAAGTATTTAATTCATGATTTAACTTATACAAAGAGTATCAACAACAACTGCGAACTATCTGTGCACACCAATAGTAATGGCAATTAACGTTGTTGAACATGTAATTTTTTATTTAAAACATACAAAAGTATGAAACAAAAGTATCATAAAATTCAAAACAACTTTTAAAACTGGATAACAAGGAACATGAAATAAAATTTCCATGATGATGATGAATGAAGACCTACCCTCCTACGACAGAACTGCTAGAATATAATATAATAGAATACCTATCGTTTATTGCCTCATTCACACAAGAAAATACAGAAGATGATTATTTAAACTATTTAGAACAATAATTAAAATAGGTAATTTTATTTTTTCAGGCGCCCCTCGATCCACCAACATGGGCACACGTTCTTGAGGCCACCGACGACCGAATACAGTGTCCTCAGCCAGTTATGACCATAAAGTCGGTTGATTTAGATCAAGGCGTCCAAGATGAAGATTGTCTCGTGGCCAACGTTTTCGTTCCCAACACTGAGAAGAAAGATAGTCTTCCAGTAATGGCATATGTCCACGGAGGTGCGTTTGCTATAGGAAGTGGCAACATGGTGAGTCACGACCTACTACTACGCCACAATGTCATCGTGGTTAACTTCAACTATCGACTTGGCACTTACGGCTTCCTTTGCCTCGGAACCAAGGACATCCCCGGCAATGCCGGTATGAAGGACCAGGTAGCTGCCCTCCGCTGGATTAAGCGAAACATCGCACATTTCGGTGGGAACCCTGACGATATCACCATCGTTGGATCCAGCGCCGGGAGCGGGAGCGTGGAGCACCTGATGCTGTCACCGATGGCAAAGGGTCTCTTCACTAAAGTCATACCCGAGAGTGGCTCATCCCTGTCACCCTGGGCCGTCACTCCAGATCCGATCGCTATGGCCAAGCGTTACATAAAGGATATATTCGACAGAACGATCGATGATGTGATCGAACTTGAGGAGTTTTATAAGTCACTTTCAACAGAGCAGTTGACGGCCAAGTTTTATATTTCGGAACCTGAAACGTCAGTTGGTTTTGTGCCTTGCGTTGAGGCAAATATAGATGGGGAAGAGACCTTCTATATCGAGCCCCCGTTGAACATTCTCAAAAGAGGTGACTATAGCAAAGTTCCTATCATGCCTGGGTTCGCCAGCGAGGAGGGTCTGTTCAGAATTGATGTGTTTGATGAGTGGGCGGTGAAAATGGAAGAAAATTTCGCAGATTTTCTACCGCAAGACCTCAATTTTAGTGACGAGAACGAAAAGAAAAGTGTTGCTGCCAAAGTGAAGAGGTTTTACTTCAAGGATGCGGCGATTAGCGTGGATAAATTGAAGGAATATGTAAATTATTTTACGGATGTGATTTTCGGCTACTCAACCATTAGATCTGCGAGGCTGCACGCACTCAATTCCGTCCCTGTGTATCTTTACGATTACTCTTACATCCAGAGTAACTACATGCCACACGCACACAGCGACAAGATAAAAGGAGCCCCCCACTGCGCCCAATCAGGATCTGTGCATAAACTGCAATTCTTGAAGAACGTCAACTACTCCCGTGACGACGTACTGATGCAAGACCGCTTGACCAAGATGTGGTCAGACTTCGCTAAGTTTGGGTAGGTTTGTAATCTATACTAGACGGTTTCGTTTACGACGAAGAGATAAGAAAAACCGGCCAAGTGCGACTCGAACTCGCGCCTGAGGGTTCCGTATCTATCGCCATGTCATGGTCAGCGCCACTCACGCCATCTATGGCGTGTATTATGAAATGCTTCATATTAGTTAAAATTCAGGATTAGTTAAAATGCTTCATACTATTGGTAGATAGCGCGCATACACGTTTTAGTTTATTCTATGGGGACCCCTGTGGATTTTTTACTTTCATATTTTTATTATTTGTTGTTATATCGGTCATACATAATAAATAACACATTTTCTGTGAAAATTTCAACGGGCTACCTATTATGGTTCAAAGGATACAGCCCTCGGACAGACGGACAGACGGACGGACGAACGGACGGACGGACGGACGGACGGACGGACGGACGGACGGCCGGACCACGACTGATACAAAACCCTAAAAACACCTATTTTAAATCTGTTCACTATGGTGTACCTATATGAAATTACATACCTTCTTGGTTATTATGAAACAGTAATTTATTAATTAATTAATATCAAATATATTTATTTTTAGCCAAGATACACTAGAAACACAAGCAATACACTTAAAATTAGCATACACGCTATAACCGAAGCTAAGGAATAAAAACAAACATGTGTAAGAAATAAGATTGAATAAAAAACATTATACAAAGTAAACAACTTTCAAGGAAAATAATAAAACTAAAATCTAACTGTACCTTTGCCTAACAACGATCAGGCAGGCAGGCAGGACGCAGCATATGTATGACTTACACCTCTAATTTTAAGTCCAGCCTGATTTTAAAGAGTGATTAGGACTTTATGTTTACAATAAAAAGTAAAATAATAAAAAATAACAATAATAACTGAATAAAAAGAAGACAATTGTATTCGTGTTGCACAACACAACACGAATACGAACAAAAAATTGTAAATATTTTTTTTATACTGAATTAGCAGTAGGTCCTTATCTTCTGATAAATAACTTTGTGCCTACGAATGCGATTGTGAATTGTATAAGACCATTACATTTAATTTTTTATTAATTATTGTCATCATGACTATTCTTAATTTGTATCGTCATCGTGATATTTTATAATTCTTAGTATATTGCTCGTTGGTATTGGGTTGAACTTTTAGGATCCTAAAGATGCATTTTCAAATGTGTTTGGATCTTTCATTTCGTTTCCTGCCTGGCCTGAGCAAGGGCTGCATGACCTCATCTGGGGACTGAGCAAAGCAGCGCCAAGGCGCCAACTCCCGTTAGTATTAATAAGACGGAACACACCGTCTTATGGATAACAATTGATGCTTTTTATGTACCTATTCCGAGTCTTTATATACCTAGTTTTTCTAGATATTTCATTCTTTTGTTTTTTTTATTTTTTTTTTTATGAAGACTGGCACGGTTGGCTACATCACCTACAACATCCGTGATTTCAGCCCATAACAATGGGCGAACTTGGTGCCACGTCAGTGCTTCCCTTCGGTCGTGCCGGCTACACTGAACTGAACGGAAAACACAAACTATTTACATAGCCGTTTCGACCGACCTTTCATTCAGTGCGGTGGTACCAACCCGGGCGGGCTAAACCCTACCACCTAGTAATATAAGAAGGGAGTCATATCCCTTGTCGCCTTTTACGACATACACGGGGAGACATGCAGCGGGGTTATTCTTTTAAAGTACCGGCCCCACATGTTACGGTTGTTTTTGTAACAATTTTATTTTTGTTATTTTATTTCCTTCAGAACCCCAGTGACGGCGACCACTGAGCTGCTTCCTGTCTCGTGGGACACCTTCGATCCGCAGAGGCTGAACTACTTGCACATGGACCTAGAGTTCCAGATGAAGGATCATCTTCTTGGAGAGCGTTTTAAGTTTTGGGACGCCATCTACCGGGAGTATTACCGCGAACCTATTGCTCCAGACGCTCCCAGGGTGCACACGGAACTATAATAAGCTACGTCGATTCGTTTGAGAAAATGTGAAATGGTTTTCAACAACCATAATGATATTTAAATCAAATACACAAAGGGAAATAATAATATTATTGTAATTATGTTTTAATAAAGACTAATAAATAAGGTAATAACGGAATGATTGTTTTTTCATTACGTTCTATTTCGCAGGTTCATGGGTATTTTATCCACAAAAATATTATAATATCGGTCCATCCACCGAATCATACAGCAGGTGGGTCTTCGTGCCTTACTTACTGCTTGATAGTTGTCTAGTCTAGGGATATCGGCGCCCTAAGTGTCTTCTATTGCTTATTCCATGGGGAATGCTCGGAGAAGCTGTTGGACGCGATCCCGCTGTTCCCTTCCACCTCCGCATAACGCGCACTGGGCAGATATTGCATCCCTACACGCTGAACGACTTACCGCGGATGGGTACCAATCGATTCTGCAGATCTTTCCTCCACAGAACTGGTAAACTCTGGAACACTCTCCATGCCCAAATATTTCCCCCAAGTATAGTCTCGGGTCCTTCAAGAGAGGCGTAAATAGGCACCTGTTTATAGGCGTAAATAGGCGGGCATGCATGGCATTCGCAACCCTCGCGTACGCCCGAATTTCCATGGGCATCGTTAGACAGTGGCGGGGCATAAACTTAATTTGATGTGGGCAAGATAAATTTTGCGAGGCCCTCTCAATTTTGCCAATACTCAATACGTTTTTTTTTATGGGAAGCTCGACATATGGCTCGCGCCAGACTAACGTAGAGGTGTAGTCCGACGGCGCCCACGGGCATTCGAATATTTACGGGGGCTGCGAATACCATGTCGGCCGGCTAGGTGCTTCACATTATGTTTGAAGGATCCCAGACTTTACATTAGAGGAAAAGATGCAGGTGGGAGTGCATTCCGCATGTTGGCAACCCTTTATCGACACCCCTCAGGATCGATTTGTCCTAAGTGGGGGAATATCGACAGTGTGTGGATGTATTCCCAACCTGTTGCGCGTGGAACGATGGTAGAATGGGGATGGAGGGATCGCATCGTGCAGCTCCTTGGAACACTCTCCGTGGTACAGGCGATAGAACACACACAAAGATCCAACGTCCCTGCGGAGCTGTAAGGTCTCTAAGTTCCGAGATACCTCGGGGTCGTTACGTTAACGAGGCGTACAGCGCGACGCTGAATCGAATCTAAGGAGCCGAGCAGGTATTTTGCGGTTCCGTCCCACAGATGCGAACAGTACTCCACGCATGAGTGAATCTGCGCTTTATAAAGTAGCAGTTTTTGGCTCGGCGTAAAGTACTGACGCACCTTGTTAAGGACACCCAGCTTCCTTGAGGCTACCTTAGCTTTCTCCTCGATGTGGCGTCCAAAATTCAGGTCGCGAGTTAGTTCGACCCCGAGAATCCCAATGTGCTCCTCGACCTTGAGAGTGTTCCTTGAAAGGTGGGGGCTGCAGTGAGCGGTGTCCGCTTTGCGCTGAATACACACGCCTGAGTTTTACTCGCGTTAAACTCGACTAGGTTTTGGAGACCCCAAGTGGAGACCTTATTTAGGGTCTCTTCGAGCTTAAGCACAAGATGTAGCCTGTTTTTCTCCACCTCGGCCAGGCTTGCGGTTGGACGACATGTGTACCTGGCTAGTGGCGTGCTGTCGTCTGCGTAACAATTAATTTCGCCCAATTTGAGCAGATCATTAATGTGTAGCAGAAAGAGGGTCGGGGACAGCACGGAACCCTGCGGTACGCCGCCATCAACTGACATGGCATCTGAGCAACAACCGTCAATTAAGACTTTAATATTGCGACTATGCAGGAAGTCGGCAATCCAGTCACACAACGTTCAACAACATCATCAAATCGCAATAATACAGCCACTGTATTATTGCAATATTCACTGCCTCTGTCCTGCTTTCCCATCTTGTGTCGGATAAAGGCTTTATAGTAAGGTTTAGTTTGCCTTTGATTAAGTCTAAACATGCTTACTCAGGGTCTCCTTAAGGATCTAGCTGAATATTTTTCATGAATCAAAGCTGCATGAACTTTCGAGGCGCGAGGCCTCTCGGGCCGCGAGGCCGTGGGCGGTCACCCACGTCGCCCACGCCTTGCGCCGCCTCTGTCGTTAGACATCTTATGGGTGACTCGGCGCCACATGTCACGCTTTCTATAAAAACAATATTTTTACATACATACCTATATATTATACCACACGCTGTATCCCGATAATTAATCGGTGTTGTGCTATAAGGACTCTGGTAAATTACAGTACAACACCGACCACCACGTTTAGCACAGTATACGGACAAGACAACTATCAAGCAGCAAGTAAGGCACGAATAACCCACCTGCTGCATGGGCATGAGTAGGTGGAAGGACTGCGCCAAGGTGAGAAGTGGGTAGCCTGTGGCCCTTTAGCGCAGTATCTTGTCCTTATCCCTTAGTCGCCTCTTACGACATGCACGGGGAGAGATGCAGTGGGGCTATTATTTTTATGTACCGGCCCCACACGGTACTACAGACTTAATTATACATTAGAAGATCCGTATCTATACATAGGAACGTTACTTATAGCTTGAGTAATCGATCAAACTTATGTAGGCGTTCTTCGGATCTCCTTTTAATGTTATGGTAACTCCAGAATATGTGGATTGTAGTGTACCTAACACTTTAGTTAGTCAACGAGACAAAATGGACATAATCTCAGGCGCAATCATCAAAATATTCTTACATACGTTAGTCGCTTATCTGCGTACTTACCTATTTAAATGAACGTGACATCCTTGGATCGGTAGTCGCATGTGTATCGCCATGTGGAGCGCGTGTGTGTTGTGTGCGCTGCTGGCGCTAGCCCAGGCCCGGAGCGACGGCAAGGTGGTGGAGACGGAGCAGGGACCGGTCAGGGGCTACCCGAGCCAACTGGGAGACTACTTTGAGTTCTTTGGCATACCGTACGCGACCGCGCCCAAGGGCAATGAAAAGTTCAAGGTAAAATAGGCTATTATTATTTTATACACATATAGAAAACACAAATTCTTGCACATACAATACAGTAATATTATATGTCATTGTTATTTTAGGCACCACTCGACCCTCCACAATGGATCGAAGTTTTAGAGGCAATCGATAAAAAGATAACTTGCCCTCAACCAAACACGGATATGACTGCATTTATGGATGGTATTCAGGATGAGGACTGCCTTGTCATGAACGTTTTCGTTCCAAATACTGAGAAGAAGAACCTTCCAGTCATGGCGTATGTTCATGGGGGTGGGTTCTTCTTGGGAGTTGGCAACATGCTCAGTCACGAGCGGCTGCTACGTCACGACGTCATCTTCGTAAATTTTAACTACCGGCTGGGGCTCCATGGTTTCCTTTGCCTAGGAACTAAGGACGCCCCCGGCAACGCCGGGATGAAGGATCAAGTGGCGGCTCTGCGCTGGGTCAAGCGAAACATCGCCAGGTTTGGTGGGAACCCCAACGACGTCACCATCGGTGGATACAGCGCCGGGAGCGCGAGCGTGGAGCACCTAATGCTGTCGCCGATGGCGAAAGGTCTCTTCACTAAAGTAATCGCCGAGAGCGGCTCAGCTCTGTCCACTTGGGCAGCTACTCCAGATCCGATCGCTTTGGCCAAACGGTACATGCTAGAAACGTCTGGTAAATCATCTGATGACGTAATTGAGATTGAGAAGTTTTATAAATCACTTACGATCGAGCAGTTGACGGAAAAGTTTTATTTCAATGAACCTGATAGCATGTTTGGATTCGTCCCTTGCGTAGAACCAAGAATCGAAGGCGAGGAAAGCTTCTATAACGAGTCTCCGATGGCTATTCTCAAGAGTGGAGACTACAGTAAGGTTCCTTTCTTACCCGGTTTCGCTAGAGAGGAAGGCTTAATGCGAATAGACCTTTTCGATCAGTGGGCGGACAAGATGGAGAACAATTTTGCTGACTTTCTCCCACAAGACCTCATTTTTAGTAATGAGAATGAAAAAAACCGTGTTGCTGCCAAAGTGAAGAAGTTTTATTTCAAGGATGCGGCGGTGAGCGTCGACACCTTGAAGGAGTATGTAGAGTACTTCTCCGATGTGCTATTCGGCTACTCAGCCGTCAGGGCCGCGCGGCTGCACGCTCTCAATTCTGTTCCTGTGTATCTCTATGAGTACGCTTACATCCAGAATAACGATACGTACATGCCTCATGCTCATAGCGACAAGATAAGAGGAGCCCCCCATTGCGCGCAAAGTTCACATTTGCATACTTCAAAATATTTTACTCCGCAAGAATTTTCCCAAGACGATGTGATTATGCAAAAACGTTTCACGAAGATTTGGACGGATTTCGCGAAGTTTGGGTACGTTCTATTAACAATATTATCGTTCCAAATACGTAGAATATAATCATTGCTGGCAGAACTATTTTGCGTATACGTAAGTAAAATCACATTGATGAAACCTTTTTCTCAGGAACATGACATCGTTGGTTACGTCATCAATCCGTGATGCCAGCCCGTGATGTCCTGGCTGGCAAATAGTACATACATACATATTACATATACACCTTTTACATTTCACATCATAGATAATACACGCTGTATTCCGACAATCGGTGCAGGCAGATTAATTGGTGTGCTGCAAGAACTCCGATAAATTATAGTACAACACCGAACATCACGTTTAACAAAATTTTAGGACAAGATAACTATCAAGCAGCAAGAGTCGGTGGAAGGACCGTGTCAAAGAATTTAACCTACGCTGTTATGTATATGATTAGGTAAGTTAATCATTTCTAGGACACAGGGATAACTTACTGTGTGGGGTCCGGGGTCGGTACTTAATAATAATAGCCTCACTGCATCTCTCCCTATGCATGTCGTAAAAGGCTACGAACGACAAGATGCTGTGCATAAGGACGACAGGATAGCCACCTCTCCTCCTTGGCATCGTCCTTCCACCAAGTCTTGTAGCAGACGAGTCTTCGTGCCTTACTTGCTGCTTGATAGTTATCTTGTCCTAAAACTTTGCTAAAGCGCTACACAGATTACTTTACTTACCCGATTGTCGGGAAACAGCGTGCGGTATGTATGCATGTAGGGATAATGTACACCGCTGAATACCCGGGTTTATTCACTGTTTGTCCTAATAATTCTTCATAATGATGTAATTTTTTTTTAGAAATCCCGTCACTGCGACTTCGGAGCTTCTTCCCGTCTCGTGGGACACATTGGACCCGCAGAGGCTGAACTACATGCACATGGACCTGGAGTTCCAGATGCGAGATCATATTCTTGGAGACCGAGTGAAGTTTTGGGACGACATCTATCAGAAGTATTACCGCGAGCCGATTGCTCCAAGAGCTCCATCGCTGCATACCGAACTATAGAACTGAATAAGTAGTTAGCTTAGATAAGTCATATGTAGAATTAAAAATAATGTGAGCCTCGGTTACTTCACAACGTCGTTGTCGTCAACACGTGACAATATATTTGAAATGAAAAAATTAAACAAATAAACGTTAATTAATAAATAATACAAGCAGTGATGTAAAGGTACACACAAAAGAATAATGATTAATATACTTTAATTAAACACACCTCTGCTTTTCAATAGTTCCTAGAGTACCACTTATAAACTAGCCATCATACGGTTATATAATGTGGTTTCATAAACTCTGGAACGCTCTCCCTGCCCACATATTTCCCCCCAAGTACAGTATCGGGTCCACAGAACAACAATCGGGCCTTTGTTGTCCGCCTGTCCGTCCGTCTGTCTGTCTGTATGTTACAGCATCTTAACTACTGAACTGGTAGTCCTAGAAAATAAAAAACACAAGAGAGTCATAAAATAAAAGTTACTGTAAATTTTGTTTTATTCTTTTTTATGGAACCTGACATCTGTATGTATCACTACATACACCGTGATGTCAGCCCATAACACCTTGGTGAACTGGACGCAAAACACGAACTGTTTACATAGCCGCTTCGACCGGCCATTCTTCAGTCAGTACGGTGGTACCAACCTGGTCACGTCAAACCCTAGAGCCTAGTAAGGTTAGGGAAGGATCCTACAGTTTTAAGATACGAACCACAGTCAGACTCAACGGTGGACTGTCATCCATATGCGCGGAAATAGCGCGCAAAGGCGGAATTACCGATGGAATTGATTTATTCCATTCAACCTTAGATTCGATGAACCTACCTACATGAATGAAGATGAAAATAAACCGAAGAAGTTAAATTTTTGTATAGTTCCTCGAAGACACCAAGCCACTGAAGACGAGGCCAATAGCCTAGTTTTGCTCAGTTATACGATGTATTTTATCGAAAACGGTAAGACGCTAATTAGTGCGAAGCCGAAGACCGAACTGCGTCCAGGTGAACGATTTATACTTTCTTGAAGAGAATAAGTCACTGAGGGCGAATCCGATGGCCGAGCTGCGTTCGGGTTAAACGATATAGGTATCTTCTTCATAATAGTCACTAACGAAGGGCGAGGCGGAAGACCGAAGGCCTCTTAGTTCAGTCAAACGATAATGCCGAGCTGCGGTCAGGTAATAGATATACTTTCTCAAAGACAATAAGTCACCGAGGGCCGCAGTCGCAGGAAAAGTAGTACAATAAAATGGTACAGGAAACACACACACAGATTGTTAGGATGATAAATAAATGAAAATCTAAGAAGCCACTAAATTGTATCTGGTTAGTACAATGTTATATTAGGTGTTTCGTTAGTCATGTCATTAACTTCGGGAGTATTACATACACACTCAAATAAATACTTTACGTAAGAAAAAAACATATGTTTATAGGAGCATTTTTTCTCCTAACAAAAAAATAAAATCAAATAAATAGCTGTAAAAACCAATCATAGTGACCTTGTGACTTACTTACAACAAACAGCTGTTCTGCGTTTGAACATAGTACGGTCATTGACCCCGTATAATGCAAGTTACCTACTGTTACACACAGGTTAATGTTTAGGTAGCAAACGTGTTTTGTTAAATTTATCGAAAAGTAATACTATAAACATATAATTTTTTTTGCGTAACGTGTTTATTTGAGTGTGTATGTAACCCTCCCGAAGGTACTGTGTGGGGTCGGTACTTAATAAGAATAGTCCCACTGCATCTCGTGCATGTCGTAAAAGGCGACTAAGAGATAAGCGGCCTGCAGACACCCCGGTCGACTTGTGGCTTTCATGGAAGACATAGGCTGGCTGGGGTAGCTGGAGACTGCGGGGTTTTGCACGAAGGTCCCCAACCATTATTTAGGGATTAGTTTGCAGGCCTAGAGCCAACCCCAAACCAAAACAACAACAACAACAACCCTCCCGAAGTTAATGACATGACTAACGAAACACCTTATCTTATATAGCTAACTCAACTAACTTTAACATCGCTCATAAATATTTGTTTATCTGATATTTATTTGCCATTGTTATCTAGCTAGTATATATAGTATAAAGGTCATCCTTTCTTGGATCGCCAGTCGCTTGTGTGCCGTCATGTGGAGCGTGTGTGTGTTGTGTTGTGTGCGCTGCTCGCGCTGGCCCAGGCCCGCAGCGACGGCAAGGTGGTGGAGACGGAGCAGGGCCCGGTCAGGGGCTACCCGAGCCAACTGGGAGACTACATTGAGTTCTTTAGCATCCCGTACGCGACCGCTCCCAAGGGCGACCACAAGTTCAAGGTGAAAACCAAAACGAATGAAGTATTATTATCGTTTGAAAAATGATCCCGTTTTCAAAAAGGAATGCACAGCAGGCCTTTTAGATTTAGGACAACTATAACCATAGAGTAGATAACTTATAACCGGATTGATGCTGGTATTCCTAGTTGCACTAGTTCGGCATTTCTTGGAAGCATTCTCTCTTCTGTCCGTCCATATGTCTGTCACATCACAGCCTGTACCTTTTAAACGGCTTGAGCGATCTTCAATAAACTTGGAGTGTTCATAGATGAGGGAGGGCATCTCAACATGCGCTCCATCATCTATGAGAGGCAACAAAAATTAAGAGAATATAGGCTGAACTTTTTTTTTTATTTAAACAGACACGGTTGGCTACATCACCTACAACATCCGTGATGTCAGCCCATAACACCGGGTGAACTAGGTGCCATGTCAGTGCTTCCCTTCATTTGATTTAATCTATTGGTAATAGGGGCCTCAAAACTCAAGTTGAAAATAAAAATAGTCAATGTACGGGACGTCAGTCGAAATGTTCATGAATTGCCTTCAATCACGTAGTAGCGAATGACAATCGCTTCAATCGGCTCGGTAAACGATCAATCGCAAATTCAATCGCGTAGAATTCACAATCGCAATTGATCGTCTCCGAGATTTGGCCGCATATTATTAGGACCAATATGTACACCCAACCATTTTAGTAGCTTCCCCGTTTTATATGAAAATTTCATTACGTCGAACGTACGTTCATTATATAAAAAATTGTAGATAAGCACTAAGACTTTTTGTTCCTGTAGAGTAGAACCACCTTCAAAAGTTTCGCTGATCAACCTCAGGGCGCCTTGTGGTATTGGAAAACTGAAGTTACTCTCTGTACATTACATGACAGTCCATGATAGTAATTAAACTTGCTACAATATTAAACTCGCATATACTTTCAGGCACCTCTCGATCCTCCAACATGGACTGAAGTTTTAGAGGCAATCGACACGAAAATAACGTGTCCCCAACCGAAAATGGAAATGGCTGCATTTATGGATGGTATTCAGGATGAGGACTGCCTCGTCATGAACGTTTTCGTTCCCAATACTCAGAAGAAAAACCTTCCAGTCATGGCGTATGTTCATGGAGGTGCGTTCTTCTTGGGAGTTGGAAGCATGATGAGCCACGAGCGGCTGCTACGCCACGACGTTATCTTCGTCAATTTTAACTACCGGCTCGGGCCCCACGGTTTCCTTTGTCTAGGAACTGAGGACGTACCTGGCAACGCAGGCATGAAGGACCAAGTGACGGCTTTGCGCTGGGTCAAGCGGAATATCGCCAGGTTTGGCGGAAACCCCGACGACGTCACAATTATCGGAGGCAGCGCCGGGAGCGCGAGCGTGGAGCACCTGATGCTGTCGCCGATGGCGAAGGGCCTCTTCACTAAAGTAATCGCCGAGAGCGGTTCAGCTCTGTCAGCGTGGGCTACAATTCCTGACCCGATCGCTTTGGCCAAACGGTACATGGAAGAAACGTCTGGTAATTCATCTGATGATGTAACTGAGATTGAGAAGTTTTATAAATCACTTACGATCAAGCAGCTGACGGAAAAGTATTATTTCACGGAACCTGACACCATGTTTGGATTCGTCCCTTGCGTGGAAGTCGTGGAACCAAGAATCGAAGGCGAGGAAAGCTTCTATAACGAGTCTCCGATGGCTATTCTCAAGAGTGGAGACTACAGCAAGGTTCCTTTCTTACCCGGTTTCGCTAGAGAGGAAGGCTTAATGCGAATAGACCTTTTCGATCAGTGGGCGGACAAGATGGAGAAGAATTTTGCTGACTTTCTCCCACAAGACCTCATTTTTAGTAAAGAGAATGAAAAAAGCCTGGTTGCTGCCAAAGTGAAGAGGTTTTATTTCAAGGATGCGGCCGTGAGCGTCGACACCTTGAAAGAGTATGTAGAGTACTTCTCCGATGTGATGTTCGGCTACTCAGCCGTCAGGGCCGCGAGGCTGCACGCTCTCAATTCTGTTCCTGTGTATCTCTATGAGTACGCTTACATCCAGAATAACGATACGTACATGCCTCATGCTCATAGCGACAAGATAAGAGGAGCTCCCCACGGCGGTCAATGTGCATATTTGCATTCTATTAAATATTTTACACAGAAAGACGTTTCCAAAAACGGTTTATTGATGGAGGCCCGTCTGACCAAGATGTGGACAGATTTTGCGAAGTTTGGGTACGTTTTATTGTAATAAAAATTCCCACAATATTCAACTAAAATGTTTGATAACTGTCACATCCGTGAATTCCGTGATGTCAGCTCATTGCAGCTTGTTTTTTTTATGGAAACTGACACGGTTGGCTACATCACCTACAACATCCGTGATGTCATAACAACCTTGGTGAACTAGTTGCCATGTCAGCGCTTCCCTTCGGTCGTACCGGCTACACTGAACTGGGCGGAAAACACGAGCTGTTTAGATAGCAGTTTGGACTGACTCTTCATTCAGTGCTGTGGTATCAACCCGGGAGAGTTATACCCTACCACCTAGTAAGGTAAGAAGGGAAGGGACCTACTGTTTTACGTGGAATTCAAACCAGCCTCAGGTCAGGTCAGCCTCCAACGGTCGAACGGGCACCCATCCAAGTACTGTCCGCACCCAGGTGTGCTTATGATCATGATCGACAGTCGACCGACCGCACCACTGATCTACCGAGGCTGACAATGTAATGAAGGTTCTAATATTGACCGCAGCGCAGGCGAGTTTTTTTGCCAGTATAAAAATTACACCTGGCCTGTCCAAGTGTAATGTATTACCAACTAGATCAATAACACTCAACTATCGGAAGTAGGTGATATATGTCACTTCAGAAAGGCAATTGTAAATAATAAAAAAAATATCAAACGAATGAATGACTACTTGGTACAGTTTCCGGCATCAAATTATTCCGGCGACTAAGGGATATGACTCCCTTCTTATATTACTAGGTGGTAGGGTTTAACGCGCCCGGGTTGGTACCACCGTATTGAAAGAATGAAAGGTCGGTCGAAACGGCTATGTAAATAGTTTGTGTTTTCCGTCCAGTTCAGTGTAGCCGGCACGACCGAAGGGAAGCGCTGACGTGGCACCAGGTTCACCCGGTATTATGGGCTGACATCACGGATGTTGTAGTTGGTGTAGCCAACCGTGTCAGTTTCCATAAAAAAAAAAAATAGTGCGTGTCAAGCTTTAGAAAGAGACAATCCGGCTGTAGAGCGTCGTCCCTGTCGCACGAACTCGCACGTCTCTGTGCGACAGGGACGACGCTCTACAACCGGATTGTCTCTTTCGAAAGCTCGACACGCAATTCATGTTACCGGGAACTGCACTTCACTTTGTGGATTCAGTTTTATTTCATCATCCCTGGCTGATCCCTGGCTGACAACGAATTCTTAAAAGTCTCTTATAAGTCAAAAGCTAAAAAAAAACCTTTAATTCTGAATGGACAAGCATGTATGTATATATTTAGGTATTATGTATTATATATATAAACTGTAATTCATATGTATTTAATTTAATTTAATTTCTAAATAGTAAATTATATGTTTAAATAACTAGTACGTACTTATTTGTAGTGTATATTATAGTCTATCATAGTTATTTTCCTTATATTATATTTTAAATTCCCACACTCAAGTCTTTTGCTACTACCTACTTATATCTCACAACATACGACTCTCAAACATCCAATGGTTGGTTGGGAGAGATCCCTGTAAGGGATAAGTCCGCCTTTGCCCCTCATGTAAAATACTTATCGTTTGTTTCTATAAAATGTTTTTTGGAGCAATAAAGAATTTCCATCCATCTATCTATCTCTGTTGAATATCCCGGTTTATTTACTGTTTATTTTACATAAATACATACATCACATACTAACGTAATAGGTTTTTTCAGAACTCCAGTGAAGGCGACCTCGGACCTGCTTCCTGTCTCGTGGGACACATTGGACCCGCAGAGGCTGAACTACATGCACATGGACCTCGATTTCCAGATGCAGGATCATATTCTCGGAGACCGAGTGAAGTTTTGGGACGACATCTATCAGAAGTATTACCGCGAGCCGATTGCTCCAAGAGCTCCATCGCTGCATACTGAACTATAACATTAAATTAAATGCTATAATTACACTACTATAGGACTAAATAAACGTGCAACATGTAAATTGACACTTGTTGTTGTTGTTGTTGTTGTTGATTTGGGGTTGGCTCCTAGGCCTGCAAACTAATCCCGCTTGGTTGGGGACCTTCGTGCAAAACCCCTATCCCTTAGTCGACTTTTACGACATGCGACGGGAAGAGATGCAGTGGGGCTATTCTTTTTATTAAGTACCGACCCCGCACGGTAACTAAATTGACACTGCAAATTCACCTATACTGGTTCTCACCAAAAAAATTGGACATGATACCTTTAAGCAGAAAGTTAGGCAAGAATACAGACAGACCCACTGGCATGACTTGGAGGAGAAACCGTGCCAACGTGAACGGTGACCAGACAGTCGGCCTTAGGCACGGTATCTTGCCCTTATATTTTATATTGGTCTGTAAATAAATGCACAGGCAGAGATGCAGTGGGAGTTTTCTTGGAAGTACCGGAACTCAGTAAAGGTCACTTAAGGAACTGACCACTCTGCCTATTTATATTAACTATTCGATTGCATAAATAATAACGGTCAGATTAAACCGTCTTCGCATATTTCGATTATAATTTATTTATTTTCACATTTTTACCATATTTATATTAATTTAACATATTTTATAATATTATACAAAAACTTATAAAAATACACAAAATTAATAAAAATCTAAATAAAAACGGTAAATATCCGCCGGCGGCGGGAGGCAGGCCTCCAAGCACGCCGGCGGGTGCAGGCCGTGGCTACGGAGCTCTCCGAGACGACGCGAGGCAAGCTACGAGCGATAGGTGGTGGTACTAGACACGTAGGCCACCACCACCCCCATCTCGGAGAGCTCCGTATCCGCCGGGCTGCGGGGCGACGTCACGCAGCTCTTCTATACTTGAAAGGCCTCTTGCGTGCGTCGCTGTGGCGCACGGCGCTGCACCGGTAGCGGAGGCTGCAATCGCGACATAGGGCCGCGATAGCCCCAAGCTAACCGGTGGCGGCGGACTTCGTCCCGTCGTAGCTGGTGTGGCGGGGCGCGTCCCTGGTTCGCCACCCTCACCGGCAGACGCGGGCGATGGAGTTATAATTATTGGAGTTATTTTATAATTATTATTAAAACATTTTTGTTATTGTTATTCGTTGTAAATATATTGTTGATGTATTTTGATTAAAAAAAAATTTGTATTTCAATATAAAACATTAAAATAATAATACATGCTTTTTATTTATATTATAATCTTGGTACGGGTGGTTGGTGGTAGTCACCTTGGCACGGTACTTCCACCGAGTCATGCAGCAGGTGCGTCTTCGTGCCTTACTTGCTGCTTGATCGATTTAATCTTGTTCGAATACTTTGCGAAACGTGGTGGTCGGTGTTGTGCTGTAATTTACTAGAGCACTTGCAGCACAACACCGATTACTCTGCTTACCCCGATTGTCGGGATTCAGCGTGTGTGATATGTATGTATGTATGTAATCTTGGTAGGTAAAAAAAAATTATGCGTACATACATGAAATGAAATGAAATACAAATATTTTTTCTCCTATAGGTACACATATAAAACGGAAACAAGAAAAACGATAACAGAAAGAAACCTGAAGGAGAAAAAAATAACCAACTCAGCATTTTTGCTGCAGAAACGTACCCTACAGCGCTGTTTTTCGGTAGGCCCATATAACATGTACATGTGCATAACAGAAGAGTACATATATAACAAAATATACATTTATTGATTATAACATACATAACATAAACATTAAATATTATATATTTTATTTATTTATTTATTTAGGAAAAACAAACAATTACATACATATGTAGGTTATGGAGACAGTAGAAACAATAAACAATTAGGTATGTAACCAGCGACGTTTTTCACAAATGCTTTGCTTACTAATTAAATAATTAAATTTAAAGCGTACACACAATATATGTAATTCACATAGCGCTTATGAATGAATACATAATATAACAAAATATAACAGCACCACGTATTAGTATGTACAAACAATTTATACAAGTAAGTAGGTACATCTATTAAGTTGGCTGATTAGAGGAGGTCAATGGAAGCGCACGAGGACGCAGAATGCGATGGTGGAGGTGCGGCCGATTGAAAGATAAACAAAATTGTATGAGTTCGCAAAGACGGATTTGTCACCACAAGTCAGCAAAAATGTGGGTAAAATTGAAAATGAAAAAGAAAAAAAATTCCATAAGGCCTTGAAAAAAAGTCATAATTATGTGGATGGCAGATTTTTTTTAAATTATATTTTTTAGAATACTCTCAAGAGATTATATTCATGAAAATATGTTGAAAAGCTAAATGTCTCCATTAGCCCATCTCGTATCTCCGAAAGTGCTAAACCGAAAACTTCAGGCATATTTTTTACAGCAAAATATATGAAATATATATAGAACAAATTATGACAAGGAAAAGTGCATTATAACTGTTATATGAATGATCAATAAACAATATAACAATATATATTTGAAAAGAAATATATTTATCCTTGGCTAAGGCCCACTTGCACCAACACGAATTTAACGATATAAACCAGTTTAACTCGTTAAGCTAGTACCCGTTGACTGTGGGAACCGCGTTTAAATCCATAACTCGCTACTTAACTCTAAATTCGTGTTGGCGCAATTGGGCCTAAGATACATAAAAACATAAAACACAACATAATAATTATAGTACTTATAAGCAATGTTTTTATTAAGTTTTGAGGGTCCTGAAACTGAGCCCTTGACGTAGGAAATCAAACGAGGCCATAACCTTCGCTTCGTCAACAACTAGCCCCAAGTTCCTACCAGGATGCACGATTTTCCACCACGTGGTTGAAATAAGGAATAGTTTCTCTCTGATGCTTGGTGCCGAGATGTATCTTGGGGTTAGTGCGTCTGGTTTCGCGTAGATTCATACCTAAGACCGGATTTTAAAAAAATCGGTCCACACAATCCTCAGACCGACTGAATGGAGAATGTTACGGGAGTACTTTTCTTTTTATGTAATCCGGTATGGATGGCTGAGTCAAAGGGGCCACAGCACCACCGACCAGCCAATATCAACTCCGAGAATGTAGGTGTCATACCGGAGACTTCCCTGGATTGCTGGCTGTACTGGACTAGAGGAGAACACAACCGAGGCCGCTATGTGGCGATCTCACATCCAGTACGGCGACGGTACCAACCCAGTTGGCTACAATTTGAGCCTACCACCTAGTAATGGGCAAGGGCAAGACCTACAGTTTTACACTGTTTCCGAACGGTGAAGCAGCAAGTATGCACGGAAATTTTTCGTTATAAATATTTATTGTTCTAAAGCGGGACAGCCTGTCCAAAATGTTGAGATTTTTTTTATTCACATTGTAGCTGGATGTATCGGGTCATACGTATGGCCCTTGCTTTTGAGCACTCTGCCGCGCGATGGCTGATAAAGAGAAAATCCACAAACAACCGTGTTAGATAATAAGTTATAAGTCACCGTGATAGATAATAAATAAGTCAATGGGTGTGTGTGCCATTGTAATTCAACATCCCGGATTTTGCCAAGTTCAGATTCGTATAAAATACAATAGTACTGAAAAAATATGTCACGATGAATAAGAGTAATTCCTTATATTCCTATTCATCGTGACTTTTTATTTGTTATCACCTGGCGACAATATACCTACTACTTATCTGACTTTTAATTAATTAGGCACCTAGTCATTTTAATTCGTATTTATTTTGGCCACTCAATAATCTTTCTTTAAAAACAAGTTGAGTCCGTTAAATAATTAGATATTAATCACTAGGTAGATATTATACATCCTGCCAAGTACGATTCGGCCTCGCGCACCGAATGTTGCGCGGCGTTGAATGTTGTTGAAGCGGCGGGTGGCCGAGTGGCTTGAGCATCGGCTTCTCATGCGAGAGGTCCGCGGTTCGAATCCGGTCGGCGTGTACCAATGAGTTTTTTCTGAAGAAAAAATTTACGTGCATACCTACACCTGCTGCTTCACCGTTCGGAACCGGTGTAAAACTGTAGGTCCCTTCCCTTGCCCCCCTTACTAGGTGGTAGGCTCAAATTGTAGCCGACTGGGTTGGTACCACCGTACTGGATGTAAGATGGCCGCATAGCAACCTCGGTTGTGGTCTCCTCTAGTCCAGTATAGCCAGCAATCCAGGGAAGTCTGCGGTATGGCACCTATCTTCTCGGAGGTGATATTGGCTGGTCGGAGCATGCGCTTTGGCCCCTCTGACTCAGCCACTCATACCGGATTACATAAAAAATGTTCCTTACTTACCACCGCGTAATTGACCGGTTTTTATTATTTGTTGTTTAACTATGGAGTTTTTGTTTATGTAAACCAGCATGGGTGGCTGTGCCGAGAGACCAATGGTGCAGTCGACAGAGCCAAAATCACCTCTCCTCGCGAAACCACGCTCAGTTAGGTGCCATGCCAGCAGATTTGCGGACTGTTGCTAGGCTGTCTAGCCCCTTAATACGACGCTTGAAGACACCCAGGTTAAAGGATCAGGAAATACACTCGCCGGAATTCCACACTCTAGCGGTGCGACAAAGAAACGATTTAGAGAACCGATGGGTTCTCAAAAGCCCAATGTCAACAACAAAAGGCTGCTGGCTGAGTCTCTCTGCGACGAGTCATGCGGAGATAGGACGGGGGCAGGGAATAAGGGATGCTAGCTCCACTGAGCAGTGTCCGTGATAGTATCTGTAAAACAGACTAAGCGAACCCACAAATCGCCTGTGACTCAGAGACTCCAGACCATCTGTAAGTTTCGGGTCACCAACAAGACGGATGGCTCTGTACTACTGAGTACAGTACTGTACTGTACTGACTACTGTACTGAGTTTGCACTATAATCACAAAAAGATTGACGGACAGACAGGCGGACGGACAGACGGCGCGCGTAGGCGTAATAGGGACCCGTCTGGATACGGAACCCTAAAATTCTGGTGCCTACCTACAGCTAAAAAGTGTAGACGTAACATAGGTACTCCTCTCGTAAAAAACGTAACCTCACCCAATCCTCTAGTAAAAAACGTAAACATGAAACGCAAACTATTAATATGAGTCAATTTTAGGTTAGTTTACTGTGGTTTAGATTATATATATATTATTTAGAAATATTTTTATAGATTTTTCACATATCTTATAGATACTGACCACCGATCATAAAAGCTTTTGCTCTGTGATGCTGAGTGACATGGTTGACTACAGCACCCACCGGAACAGCCGTGACGTCATGTCAGCCCATTAGTTCTTGTTCCTGTCGGTGCCGGCACTAGGTCAACTAGGTGCCTTGTCAGCGTTTCGCTTTGATTGTGCCGCGCGTTGAAACTTATGAAACATTCATACGTCTTTCGTTAATATTTACATGTACTGCATTTTGCAATTTTATTCTTGTTTATCACTTGATAATCCGACGTCGCTCGCAATAGAAACGAGACATACTTATGATATGATACAGCCGTCATGTGGAGCGCGTGTGTGTTGTGTGCGCTGCTGGCGCTGGCCCAGGCCCGGAGCGACGGCAAGGTGGTGGAGACGGAGCAGGGCCCGGTCAGGGGCTACCCGAGCCAACTGGGGGACTACTTTGAGTACTTTGGCATCCCGTACGCGACCGCTCCCAAGGGCGACGACAAGTTCAAGGTAAAAAAGCTAATTATTTGAGCTTGAAAATATAATGAAGTTTGTAGTAAGAAATAGGAAGGAAACGTTTAGAGTTTTGGGTGAACTGGAGGTCAAATATTTCATCTAATTCAGGGGGAACTCACCCACGGCAGACACGTTATTATCTTGGAATATAGAAATATATAAGACATACTATATTCTGGACGAGTACACTTGTTATGTATCGCCTCCGACTCGATGTAACCCCTGTTTGTGTACTCCATTCACGACATGCTACACAACTATCATAACCTCAACGAACAGTCTTACAGCTCCAGGGTTGCCAGGTATAGCACTAGACACGATAATACGTTATCATAATACATTGCAACTAGATAGAATAATATCACACTATTGTTTTCAGGCACCTCTCGATCCTCCAACGTAGACCGAAGTTTTCGAGGCAATTGACAAAAAGATAGCATGTCCCCAACCAAATGTGGAACCAAATTTGTATTTCGACGGCATCCAGGACGAGGAATGCCTGATCATCAACGTTTTCGTTCCCAATACCGAGAAGAAGAACCTTTCAGTCATGGCGTATGTCCACGGGGGTGCGTTTGTCATAGGACTTGGCAATATGCTTGGTCATGAGTGGCTGCTACGTCACGACGTCATCTTAGTAAATTTCAACTACCGGCTCGGGGCTCATGGTTTTCTCTGTCTCGGCACTAAGGACGTCCCCGGCAACGCGGGTATGAAGGATCAAGTGGCGGCTCTGCGCTGGGTCAAGCGAAACATCGCCAGGTTTGGTGGAAACCCCGACGACGTCACCATCGGCGGCGGCAGCGCCGGCAGCGCGAGCGTGGAGCACCTGATGCTGTCACCGATGGCGAAGGGTCTGTTCACTAAAGCCATAGGTGAGAGCGGTTCAGCACTGGCCGCATGGGCCATGACTCCTGATCCGATCGCTATGGCCAGACGGTATATGACAGAAAAATCTGGTAAAATACTTAGAAATGTAATTGATATTGAGAAGTTTTATAAATCACTTACGATCGAGCAGCTGACAGAAAAATTTTACCTAACGGAACCAGATACAATGTTTGGATTCGCCCCTTGCGTCGAAAGGAGAATCGAGGGTGAAGAAAGCTTCTATAACGAGTCTCCGTTAGCTATTCTCAAAAGCAGAGACTACAGCAAGGTTCCGCTCCTACCCGGTTTCGCTAGAGAAGAAGGAACATTTTCGATCAGTGGGCGGAAAAGATGGAGAAGAACTTTGCTGATTTCCTCCCACAGGATCTAATTTTTAGTGATGACATTGAAAAAGGGAATGTCGCTGCTAAAGTGAAGAAGTTTTATTTCAAGGATGCGGCGGTGAGCGTCAATACTTTAAAGGAGTACGTGGATTACTTCTCCGATGTGATTTTCGGCTACTCAGCTGTCAGGGCCGCGAGGCTGCACGCACTCAATTCTGTTCCTGTATATCTCTACGATTACTCTTACATCCAGAGTAACTACATGCCACATGCAAATAGCGACAAGATAAAAGGAGCTCCTCATTGCGCTCAAGTTGCATCTCTGCATACATTCAAATTCATGCAGAATGCCACTAACTCCCGAGCATTTTTTGAGCAAGATCGCTTGACAAAGATGTGGACAGATTTCGCTAAGTTTGGGTAGGTTTTATTTGGTTTAATTGAATGAATATGATAGAGAGTGAAGAGACGAAAATGTAATATCAATACATAGGTATTAAACAAATATCACTCCCTCTTAGCCAACATTCTGACACATCATCATCATTATCAGCCTGTATCGGTCCACTGCTGGACATATGCCTCTCCCTGACACATAACCTATTAAAGCAAAACTTTTTCTTTAGGATAGTGCCTAAATGGAAATAATTTGTACCTTCAGAAAATGTTCTATGTTAGGAAAATCTCAAGAAATATTACTGCAATCATCGATGACCGCAATAATTTCGCTGTTCCTTTCTATTATTGATTTTTTCTTCGTTTTATTGTGTTTTTCCATGGGCCCCATAAAGTGAAATAATTTTACTAACATCATTCTTGCTCTCCACGTTATAAACTAAACACATTTCCGGATGTATATCTATAGGTTGGTTAATCATAATTTATAATATGAACATATTAGAAAAATTAAATAATTACTAATCTCCTGATAAATAACTTTTGTGCCTACGTATCGCAAAATTGCATAGTATTCTGTGAAAGATTGCGAATCGTTAATGAGGGTTATTATTATATTGATATTATCTGTGTAGGTAGGTACATATTTGTAATTATCATCATGAGTACCTATTCTTTATTTATAGAGTCACGATATTTTTTTATAATTTCTTGTTATAGATTTAATTGTGAAAACTCTAAAGAAAATATTATCGAAGGTTCAGATTCTAGCGTTTGTTGTATTTAATTAGAACCATGGCATTTTGTTCATTTCAGAACTCCAGTGAAGGCGACCTCGGACCTGCTTCCTGTCTCGTGGGACACCCTGGACCCGCAGAGGCTGAACTACATGCACATGGACCTCGAGTTCCAGATGCAGGATCATATTCTCGGAGACCGAGTGAAGTTTTGGGACGACATCTATCAGAAGTATTACCGCGAACCGATTGCTCCAAGCGCTCCATCGCTGCATACTGAACTATAACATTAAATTCTACTTATATAGTACTAATAATAAACCATAAAATGTTTAATATATACAAACTTTCAGAGTAAATACATAACTTTAAAAATATCCAAAGGGCCCCTTTGTAGAAATTTCGCGACAGGACCTAAAAACAAATCCACAATGTTTAGAATACAAATAAAAACCGGCTAAGTGCGAGTTGGACTGGCGCACCGAGGGTTCCGTACCACCACGTAATTATATATATATTCTTTATTGAACACCAATTTATACAAAATAGGCACAATAGGTGAGCTTAATGCCGTGAGGCATTCTATTCTAACCAACCTTTGGGATGTGGGAGAAGTATACGCAGGCGAACAAGAATAGTTTGTGGCAATGTATTAAGAAGAAAATCAATATGATAAACTACAAACGAATACTACATAAATACTTAATATACGCATATATATGTATATAATAGACTTACATATTACGTACTTAAATCAGTGGTTTTGTCAATTAGCCGGTTATAATCAATTAGCCGGTTTTTATTATATTATGCTGTTTTACTTTAGAGTTAGCACTATAATCACACCAAGTTTGGTGCGTTTGTAGATAGATAGATAGATAGAAATACTTTATTGCTCCAGAAAACATTTTACACAAACAGACAATTAAGTAATGTACATGAGGGGCAAAGGCGGACTTATCCCTTAACAGGGATTTCTTCCAGTCAACCTTTGGATGTTTGAGAGTCGTATGTTGTGAGATATAAGTAGCAAAAGACTTGAGTGTGGGAATGTATAATATAATATAAGGAAAATAACTATAATGTACACTACATATAAGTACGTACTAGTTAATTAAACATATAAATTACATTAAATACATATGAATTACAATTTATATAATATCTAAATATATACATACATACATACATTTGTATGTAGGTATTGCCGTTTTTACGATAGAGCAAAAACGAAACAAAAAAACGTTGAAAAATCACTTTTATTGTATGAAGACCCACCTGAATTTTTGTAATAATAAAACACGTATTCTGTGAAAATTTCAACCAGCTACCTATTACGGTTCAAATGATAGGACAGAGGGACAGACAGACAGTTGGACAGACGGAGCGTAGGCTTAGTAATAGGGTGGCGTATGGATACTGACGGAAACCTAAAAATAGTCACAACCAAAGTATGTTTATGGAAAAAACGTTTTATTACAAAACATACAACATTTTATTCTTATTTATATTAGTTTAGATTTATGTTTTACTTTGGTGATTCATGTTTTTATTTTTTATTTTATTAAACAGGGATTAATACAGAGACAGGAAAAAGTTAATATAAAAAATAGTACACAATGTGATTTATGACCTGCCTCCGCTACACAATCCTCCAAAACACAGTTTGTGAATAAAATGACTAATCAACTAATACAATAAAAAAAAAAAGAAACAAAAGGATACAATTTTAAATTTTGATAAACAAACAAACATGTACAATACTGCAATACTGTAGCGAGAGAGCGTGTTTCGCGGTATGTAATGTAACTATATACTTACATCTAGTTTTCACTGTTTTCCAGCATCTTACGGACATTAAATTTGTAGGCTTGCGTCGACTTGTGGAACATGTCAGACAAGTTTAATTTTTTATTATACCTGTCACACATTCTGCGAATAGGTGCTCGCATACCGTTTATAGTAGGTATGAGAATATAGGCTGTTCCTAGAACTAAAGTATTACACTATATTGATATCTATTATAAATTATCATATTTGCGTTTCAAGCGGTTTGCTGCTAAATCGAGTCTACAGCGAGCGAAGCCGCCGGCAAAAACTAGCATTAAATAAAACTAATTAAAATGAAATTAACCTAATGAAGAACTTATAAAAAAATATACAACAGCTAAATAAATGGAAGGTGGAAAGAAGGAGGAAACGGGATGTGTGCTGACTCTGTACCGTTGACGGATAGAGGAAGGGGGGGTTTGCTACTGTAGGAAAAAAATTAAAAATACATAATATACACGGTGTTGCAACCCCAACCGTAAAACCCGAAAGGGGGTGATTATGTACGTGAAATACAACTTTTGTTCTACGACTTTTTAATTTGAAGAAAAAAAAAATTATTTTTCTCCATACTTTTTGAGAAAAGGTATTTAAAATTTGTATGGAAAAAAAAATTTTTTTTGTTTAAAAAAAAAATTCGCCACAGTTGTTTAGTTTCACATATAGAATAACCCCCTTATGTCAGTTAAAAATATTACGGGGGCAACTGCAACACCGTGTATAATGTGATATTTTACATTGTTTGATTCCTTGTCGTTGTTGCCCTTTGTTTGTTTAAATATTATTATTAACATAATACACACACATACCTGTATGTTTTTTTATAGGTCCCATAGGAGAAACAAAGAAAGTGAATAGTTG
The DNA here is from genome assembly GCA_946902875.1 of Nematopogon swammerdamellus. NCBI lineage: Eukaryota > Metazoa > Arthropoda > Insecta > Lepidoptera > Adelidae > Nematopogon > Nematopogon swammerdamellus. The sequence continues at coordinate 5,874,984 of OX336354.1, read as the reverse complement.
TAAATTTTAAATAAATATGTAATGCTTGTTTCTTGAAAAAAACATTTTTAATAATTCGCAGCAGGCAGAGCGCTCATAAAGATGGGGCACATAATACATATCGCCAGGATCCAAAATGCATGTAGGTATGCGATTTTGCGAGAAAGGAATTAGGAAAAGAGAGCGCATTACACCGCACCTCAATAGGATAAATCTATTAAACATGCGTAACCATCGGTTCCTTCACCAGGCCGTCTTATTACACAAAATAATTAATTTAAAATACCCAGCACTTTAATTAACAAAATAATTAATTCTAAGTCCTAATCTTAGATGGCTTGGTGGAGGTAACCGCTATGGAACCAGGTCGGTGGGAAAACTTCTGGCTGTTCCCATGCATAGAGATGCTACACTTGTAGGAAGTTTCAGGTATGCTTCCACTCGGTGCTGGAACAACTTACCGCCACCTATTCGGGATCAAAATAACCTACTGACCTTCAAAAATAGGCTTAAAAACACTTACAAATTGACCACAAAACTACGGCCTCATAGATAATTATGTATGTGATACCAATTTAACATACGTTGCACACTTACAAAATATACTTTCTTTTACATAGTTTGCATGAATACACTAACAATTCACTCACGTTACACACAATCAAATGCTACACTAACTAATACATTACTTAGGCCCAATTGCGCCAACACGAATTTAGAGTTAAGTAGCGAGTTATGGATTTAAACGCGGTTCCCACAGTCAACGGGTACTAGCTTAACGAGTTAAACTGGTTTATATCGTTAATTCGTGTTGGTGCAAGTGGGCCTTATACACATACATTACAAAAAATAAAAAAATTACTGCGTAGGTTAATAATTTGGTTAAGATCATGTACGAGTATTATTCTTTCTTTATTTTCATTCTTTTTTTTGGTTATCGTTTGTTATCGGTTTCGGTTGGTTATATTATATTCTGGTTCTTAAATTAGACAAACTTTTTATTTTTATTGTTAGTTTTTTTATGCATACTGACACGGTTGGCTACGTCACCTACAACATCCGTGATGTCAGCCCATAACACCGGGTGAACTAGGTGCCATTTCAGTGCTTCCCTTCATTTCATGTCGGCTACACTTACTTACATAAGTTACTTCGATTGTCAAATATACACATATTAAGAATGTTATATATAACACTTGGTTATAATAATAATCCTTTTTAATTCATTCTAATAGTTAGTGTACCATAGTTAATTGTTTTGTAATATGGTACAATGGATGTGTGAAATAAATGGTTTATTTATTTACTTATTATTTATTTATCTGCTAAAAGCATGGTTCAAAAATCTTCGTCCGAACCGAAAATACTGTGAGCGAAGCTTTGGGCTACGCTATTTCTCAAATATGTTTAACTTTTAAAGTGGCATCCCCGCCGTACGCGACGTATTATCCAATTTAACCAAATACAGAGGTGCGCCAGAAGCATTAAGTAGTGTTGGTAAATATTTATGAACAATATCAATGTTTGTGCAAAACTGTTTTTTTTCGTTCAGAATAACTGTCTACTAACGTCACGACGCGACTGTAACAATTTATTCGAAATCTGTTCTTTTTCTATAAATTGTTCTTACTTGTTTCTTTTTCTATAAATTGTTCTTACTAATTTGTATTACTATGGGAACGTACCCATACCATGTGAGCAATTTGGGGGTTAGCCTCGGTAGCTCAGTGGTGCGGTCGGTCGGTCGAACGTTGTTAAGCACACCTGGGCGCGTTCAGTACTGAATATGTAGGTACATTCATTTTATGGAACTAGAATGTTGTTCGTTAGTATTCACGCATACCAAAGTCTGTCAGTTGATTATTTTTATTAGATGAAGTGTAGATTCGCGGTCACTCGGTACAATAGTACCGAGAGATATGTGGCATCAAATCTATATTTTTATGTTTGTATTACTGTATCTAATAGGAAGTCGGGCTGTCCGTACTTCTTATGTAGGGTCACTGGCGAGACCATTGATGAAATTTCACTATAGATATTTTATTTAAATTTGATTATCATTCGCTAGTCTACAGTCATGTGGAGCGCGTGTGTGTTGTGTGCGCTGCTGGCGCTAGCCCAGGCCCGGGGCGACGGCAAGGTGGTGGAGACTGAGCAGGGACCGGTCAGGGGCTACCCGAGCCAACTGGGAGACTACTTTGAGTTCTTTGGCATCCCGTACGCGACCGCGCCGAAGGGCGACCACAAGTTCAAGGTATTTATATATTTTTTAAGTAGACCAAATCTTTGCTACACATTAAAGCGAGTGAGAGCAACTAAATATTATGCTGGCCCGAGGACAGGTGGAGGAAACTCCATACATGTTGTATGTAGTTTCGTAATGGATTTCCCAGGCAAAAAATTTAAGGTAAAATTATTTACCTCGGTTGAAGGTAATAGCTACAATTTTTTGGCACGACAGAAGGGAAGGACTGACGTGGCACCTAGTTCATGGATGTAGTAGGTGATGTAGCCAACCGTGTCAGTAAAAAAAATTATAAATGCCGGTTTGTGAAATTTCAGGCACCTTTAGACCCACCAAAATGGACGAACGTGCTAGAAGCGACGAGAAATAATATTATATGCCCCCAGTTTAGCGTGGAATCCTCAGTGGTATCCCAAGGCATCCAGGATGAGGACTGTCTTTTGGCAAACGTTTTCGTTCCTAACACGAACAAGAAAAGCCTTTCAGTCATGGCGTATGTCTACGGAGGTGGTTTTGGCGCAGGAAGCGGCAACATGGTTAGTTACGAGACGCTATTACGTCACGGTGTTATCATTGTCAACTTCAACTATCGCATCGGCGCCTATGGCTTCCTTTGTCTGGGAACTAAGGATATTCCCGGCAACGCCGGCCAGAAGGACCAAGTAGCGGCACTTCGCTGGATCCAGCGAAATATTGCATATTTTGGAGGAAACCCCGACGACGTCACCATCGGTGGATTCAGCTCTGGAAGCGCAAGCGTGGAGCACCTGATGCTGTCGCCGATGGCGAAGGGTCTCTTCACTAAAGCCATAGCCGAGAGCGGCTCAGCCCTGTCAGCCTGGGCAGCTACTCCAGATCCGATTGCTATGGCTAAACGCTACATGGAGGATGTATTTGGAAAAACTACCGACGATGTGATCGAAATCGAGGCATTTTATAAATCGCTCACGCCCGAACAACTAACAGCCAAGTTATACTTGACTAACACGGACGTATCCTTCGGTTTTGTTCCTTGTGTAGAGGTAAAGCTTGATGAGACTGAAAGCTTCTACAACGAATCTCCAATGGAAATTCTAAAGAGAGGAGATTACGTCAAGGTGCCTTTCATGCCCGGATTCTCTAGCGCAGAGGGTTTAACCTGGGTGGGGTATTTTGATCAGTGGGCCACGGAAATGGAAGAAAATTTTTCGGCCTTCCTGCCTCAGGATCTAATTTTTACTGATAATAAAGAAAGGATGGAGATAGCCGAGAAGGTGAAAAAGTTTTATTTCAGGAATGCGACTGTCGGCGTCGATACATTGAAAGAGTTCGTGGATTACTTATCCGACGTCATGTTCAGCTACTCCATCGTCAGATCTGCCAGGCTGCATGCGCTTAACTCTGTCCCCGTGTATTTGTATGATTACTCTTACATTATGAGCAATTTTGTCCAACCTGCACACAGCGACAAGATAAAGGGGGCTGGTCATTGCTCTCAGACTGGCACTCTGTACAGATTTACAAATATGATACAAGTTAACTACTCCAAGGAGGATGTACTGATGCAAGATCGCTTGTCCCAGATGTGGACGGATTTCGCCAAATATGGGTGAGTGTGTTTAGCATTGAATATTACTTACAAATGTTGATTGATGTTTATTATTCTTGTTTATTGATGTAATATGATTTATTTTTTTATTTATTTTTTATTGACAGCGCGACATATGACGCCGAGCCTACTTTAGATAAGGTGTCTAACGACGCCCATGGGCATTCGGTCGTATGCGGGGGTTGCGAATGCCATGTCGGCCTGACAGGTGCCCATTCACGCCCCTCTTGAAGGACCCGAGACTGTACTTGGGGGGAAATATATGGGCAGGGAGAGCGTTCCAGAGTTTACCGGTTCTGTAGAGGAATGATCTGCAGAATCGATTGGTACGCATCCGCGGTAAGTCCAGCGTGAAGGGATGCAATCCCTGCCCAGTGCGCGTGGTGCGAAGGTGGAAAGGGGACGCCGGGATCGCATTAAACAGCTCCTCCGAGCACTCCCCATGGAATAAGCGATAGAACACACTTAGGGAGCCGACATCCCTACGATGTTGCAGTGCTTCAAGATCGCAGGACACTTCGGGGTCACCCACTAGTCGCACGGCTCGACGCTGGATTGAGTCCAGAGGCGCAAGCTGGTATTTGGCAGAGCCATCCCACAGGTGCGAGCAGTACTCCAAGCAGGACCTGATCTGCGATTTGATGATACCAAATTAGTTTGTTTTATTAAATTAATTTTAATACTCAGTCATTATGGTTGATAAGCTGCCGATGCCCGTGAAGAGCGCATTCAGTACCTATCTATAAATTTGTGAAATGCAATAAAATGAATATATACCTAATCTATTGCACGATGCTCTTTTTAAAGATTTTTTATTTTAATTTTTTTTTATTTTTCTAACAATCATCCCTAGGGTTGTGAGTTAGGTTAATCGGTAGTTCGAAATTAACTGAGGTAAAAATAATATTATATTCACTTGTACATTTAACACACAAATAATTACATTTAATACATACATACTTATAGGTCCATAGGTACATAATAATACATATAATGCAGTTTCCATACAAAATGTAATGTAATACATGATCTTGAAAACATAATTTCTTCAAAATGGATTGGAAAATGTTATGAGAAGCGGAAATACGGAGAGTAGAGACCTTTATTCGGTTAAGGAAAGATTGTTGGTTCTGGAGTCGAGCTGCTTCAATAGCAAAATAATGAGTATAGAATGAACTGAAATAAATAAGGGATACAGGGATGGAAGGAAGCACCGTGACTAGCAAGAAATTTGAATTTCGAATGGAGATATTCTGGAACACATTTACCTGAAAATAATGTTGTGTTTTCACTACTTGGATGTAGCATACGTTTACTATCTTATCGTATATGTTTTCCAATGATCTATCGATTTCAGAACTCCAGTGATGGCGACCTCGGACCTGCTTCCTGTCTCGTGGGACACCTTGGACCCGCAGAGGCTGAACTACATGCACATGGACCTGGAGTTCCAGATGCAGGATCATATTCTCGGAGACAGAGTGAAGTTTTGGGACGACATCTATGAGAAATATTACCGCAAACCTACCGCTCCGATCGCCTCGTCGGTTCACAATGAATTTTAAAATTAATTATTAATTGACTAAGGAGGAGCGAGGGAGAAAGGAGAGGGAAAGGACACGATTCGTACGGCACGACCGCACGAGCACGAGTGAGGCCGAAGACAGAGTATATAATTCGGGACAACCAATCAGCTTGCCACATGTATTAGCGGGAAATATGAAATTTATAAAAATGTCAAAATTCTAATTTTTAAAATTCCCTCCTATCATTCAAATTATAATTTCTTTAAATACGAGGCATGAAACCATGTAACAACATTAAAGTTAGAATAGGTTATCAAGCCCTTAGTAAAAATAAAAGCTTGTAAAAAGGCATTGTATCTTTCTGTATTTTATGTCAGCAAAAAAATTCTTTTAGGGATTTTAACAATAATTTGTAACATTAGCCCCATAGTACTCATTTTCTTCATCCATTAGGGCCCAGAGTCCCTAAGGGATAGAGAAAGCTTTTGTCTGTTTGTTTCTGTGTGTTGTTGGCCTAATAAATAAAATTAAATGAAATTGTCCTTTGCGTTCGTCAAACTACATAACGATGCTCATAAATATTTAGCCGCTTGGCATAATAATTACGTAACCTAAGTTTTCGAGTGCGCCAGTCGCGTGTATATCACCATGTGGAGCGCATGTGCGTTGTGTGCGCTGCTGGCGCTAGCCCAGGCCCGCAGCGACGACGGCAAGGTGGTGGAGACGGAGCAGGGCCCGGTCAGGGGCTACCCGAGCCAACTGGGAGACTACTTTGAGTTTTTTGGTATCCCGTACGCGACCGCGCCCAAGGGCAACGACAAGTTCAAGGTAAAATTATTGATTATTAACATCCATTGTTGTTGTTCGTTGATTGAGCATTTGTAAAGTATGCCTGCCTAGTAATTTTGGCAGTCTCGGTACCTCAGTGGTGCGATCGGTCAACTGTCGTTCGGATCATAAGCACACCTGGTTGCGGTCAGTGGATGGAGGGTGACCGCTTGACCGTTGGAGGCTGACCGTGGTTAGCATTTCAGGTAAAACTGTAGGTCTCTTCTTCCCTTCTTACCTTACTAGGTGGTACGGTTTAACCCGCCCGGGTTGTTACCACCGCACCGCACTGAATGAAAAGTCGGTCGAAACGGCTATGTAAATAGTTCGCGTTTTCCAAACAGTTCAGTGTAGCCGGCACGATCGAAGGGAAGCACTGACATGGCACCTAGTTAACCAAGGTGTTGTGGGCTGACATCACGGATGTAGCCAAACGTGTCAGTTTATTATATCATTCCATAAAAAAATTAATGTATGTGTGGAACATTGTTATCAAGTTACCGCCGATACTTTATGAGATAAGTAAGCATGGTAGATAAAAAACATGTTTGATTTTATTATATTAGTTATGAAATTCTAAATAATTCATGTTAATACAAAACTAGCTATGAACATTTTTCAACCCTCTAAGTACCTACCTACATGTCATAACTTCATGATATTGTAACATCACACCTTGACGCGGTCCTTCCACCGAGACCGAATCATGTAGCAGGTGGGTCTTAGAGCCTTACTTGCTGCTTGATAGTTATCTTGTCCTAATACTTTGCTAAATGTGTGTTGGTGAGAACAGACGTGACAGAACATCGGTAGTAAATTATTTAACCAAGTAAAAGGAAAAAAACTAAAATTTTTTAGTCTTTCGATTTCTTTTCAAAAAGCTTGTTTCAAAATGTTCATAAATACGTACCAATTAATTTCATTGGACAATGATTGGTTGACAAGCAAGTACGTATTTTTAATTAGAAAAATGCAAATCGAAAATCATTGAAAAGTACGTGCTTAGTACTAACATAAACATGAAAGCAAGGTGCCGAAGTATATATTCTCTCTCTGTATTTACACTTCGCGCGACAAGTTTAATCATGTATGTATGTTTATTCATACCTATTTATAAGTACTTAGTTACTATTCTCTCATTATCCTTGCGCCTACTTACACACCCTTTACCACATCCCAAAGGTTTGCTCTAACATAATGCAGATCTACATTCAGCGGACCTTTTTGTACCTTATTTTATCGAAAAATGGTGTGCAATAAAAAATAAATACAAATACAAGTTTTTTGAAATCTAATCTAAAACCTAAACTATTTTTTTCCATGGCTTAAAAACGTTTTTTTAAAAAGGGTTTTATTATTTTTATTCTTTGGACCGAGTATTCAAAATAGAGGGTAGGGCTTTCATTTGGGCTGCAATATGTGTCGATACTTTGGCACCGAGCCACGTTGTTTGTTGTGACTTCTTCTAAAGTATTTGGGGTAGCCCACAGAGGAAAAAGGGAGGAGAACTTGAAGTAAAATCAGTTTCAGTTTTGTTATTTAATAAAGACGTGTCAGCTTAGTTAGATAATTCCAGATAACACAATTTTCCTGTGTTAAATATTTTATTTTCATTCATCATAATATTATGTGGTCTTTAGATTATACGTTATTCAGGGTGTTCGGCACATCGACCGACAATTTTTTTGTAGGTAAGTGGGGTCATTTGCAAGGTTTAGACCTATGACACCTTTTGTCAGGTGTCACAGAGAATTTTCCAATTTAGAACATTTAACGATCGCGGGCACTTTGTTCAATTTGATCTATTTCGCTTAAAAGAAAACGAAGCTCTCAATTGCTGTCACTTTTTTTTATGAATTAAGAAATTGAGATTCTGTCATATTTTTACTCGTCTTCGGGACTTTGCGAGGTCATAAGTCCTCTTCATGGTATTAACTTCATCAAATGATATTTTTTCTAGAATAAGGATACATCGTAAAATCAAATAAATTTTATTTCGTGCAGAAATAATTATAAACAAAAAAGTTACAAGGGTTAAACCTGAGCTTTTGGTAATTTTCAAAAATAAAGAAAACAAATCATATCTCGATACCGCGTGACACCTGACAAAAGGTGTCATAGGTCAAAACCTTGCAAATGACCCCACTTACCTGAAAAAAAAATTGTCGGTCGATGTGATGCATACATACTTATTGTTAACCTATATATGTAAATTTAATTATGACATATATTATTTCAGGCACCCCTTGACCCGCCAACGTGGACCGATATTCTAGAAGCAGTCGACGATAAGATAGCGTGTCACCAACCGAATTTGGGACCTATGGCGTTTTTTGAAGGAACGCAGAAGGAGGACTGCCTCGTCATTAACGTTTTCGTCCCCAACACCGAGAAGAAGAACTTTTCAGTCATGGCGTATGTTCATGGGGGAGCGTTTTTTCTTGGGACTGGTAACATGGTTAGTCACGAGCGGCTGCTACGTCACGACGTTATCGTCGTCAACTTCAACTACAGGCTCGGCACTCATGGTTTTCTCTGTCTCGGAACTAAAGATGTCCCCGGCAACGCGGGCATGAAGGACCAAGTTGCGGCTCTGCACTGGGTCAAGCGAAACATCGCCAGGTTTGGTGGGAACCCTGATGATGTAACCATCGCCGGTTACAGCGCCGGGAGCGCGAGCGTGGAGCACCTGATGCTGTCACCGATGGCGAAGGGTCTATTCACTAAAGTCATCGCCGAGAGCGGCTCAGCCCTATCCGCCTGGGCGGTTACTCCTGATCCAGTAGCGATGGCCAAACGATACATGAGAGACACGTTTGAAAAATCATCCGAGGATATCATCGAAATTGAGAAATTTTACAAATCCCTTACGATTGAGCAATTACACGAAAAGTTTTATTTGATGGAACCAGATACTATGTTTGGTTTCACCCCATGTGTCGAGGTCAGAATTGAGGGCGAGGAAAGTTTCTACAACGCGTCCCCGTTACAAATTCTTAAGAGCGGAGACTACAGTAAAGTCCCTTTCTTGCCCGGGTTTGCCAGGGAGGAGGGTCTATTCAGGATTGACATTTTTGATCAGTGGGCGGAGAAGATGGAGAAGGATTTTGCTGATTTCCTCCCACAGGATCTAATTTTTAGTGATGACATTGAAAAAGCGAATGTCGCTGATAAAGTGAAGAAGTTTTATTTCAAGGATGCGGCGGTGAGCGTTAATACTTTAAAGGAGTACGTGGATTACTTCTCCGATGTGATGTTTGGCTACTCAGCTGTCAGGGCCGCGAGGCTGCACGCTCTCAATTCTGTTCCTGTGTATCTCTACGATTACTCTTACATTCAGAGTAACTACATGCCACATGCACATAGCGACAAGATAAAGGGAGCGCCTCATGGAGCTCAGGCTGGATCACTACATAATATGCCATTTCATAAACTGAAAAACATTTCTCGAGACGATGTCTTAATGCAGAACCGCCTGTCCAAGATGTGGACGGATTTTGCAATTTTTGGGTAAGTTTATCATATCGTTTAAATCCCAAACTTTTTATTATATGTTCAGTTGGTAAATATTGGCCTCTTCGAGATTTTTTTGTTTTTTGACGTGATGACGTCACGTCTTATAAATTGATGAACACCGGCTGCACGCACGAAGAAGTGTCACGTTCCATCTAAACCTGTGAGTGCAAGCGAGAGCGCGATAGAGACCTGTGTGTGAAAGCGAGAGCGCGATAGAGAGGCATATACAATAGTAGGAAATACAAAATATATTTCTCCGTCTTTTGCGAGCCTCGAACCCGCGGTCCCTGCCACCATCACTGACCAGACGTCTTAACCACGCGGGCTAATCGACCTGTACCTATCGCGGCAAATTTTCTCAACAGTATGTGAAGATTTCATGGAGCGACATCTAGCGTCCACATTTAGTGTCAATAGTAAATGAAATACTTCAGCGGTATTTAATTCATTTCGCAGTTAGGTAGTCGCAGGTGTTGCAACGTTGTAGTATGCGCTTCGATATGTAGATGGCGTAAATTAAAAGTTTATATTGATAAATTAATCTTTATTTTCACATTTTTATCATGTACTTAAATTAATTTTACATATTTTATATTCTACAAAAACTTATATAAAAATACAAAAAAATTATATTGATAATTAATCTTTATTTTCACATTTTTATCATGTAATTAAATTAATTTTACATATTTTATATTCTACAAAAACTTATATAAAAACACAAAAAAAATATATTGATAATTAATCTTTATTTTCACATTTTTATCATGTAATTAAATTAATTTTACATATTTTATATTCTACAAAAACTTATAAGCCTCCAAGCACGCCGGTGGGTGCAGGCCGTGGCTACGGCGCTCTCCGGGACGACGCGAGACAAGCTACGAGCGATAGGTGGTGGTACTAGACACGTAGGCCACCACCACCCCCATCCCGGAGAGCTCCGTATCCGTCGGACTGCGGGGCGACGTCACACAGCTCTTCTATCTTTGTTTGCCCTCCTACTGCGCTGCACCGGTAGCGGAGGCTGCAATCGCGACATAGGGCCGCGATAGCCCCAAGCTAACCGGTGGCGGCGGACTTCGTCCCGTCGTAGCTGGTGTGGCGGGGCGTGTCCCTGGTTCGTCATCCTCACCGGCAGACGCGGGCGATGGATCAGCGAACCGTGGTGTATTGGCTGCGCTGGTTGCGAAAGAAGCAGCAGGTCATGTCACTGGATCCGGCCACACCGCGAGGAGGGCGAGGCGTGTTGACTGGTACGCGCGACGTCACTTGTCCCTCCTCTGACACAGCGGGGTGGTGAGGCGCTGAGGCAGTGTCGCCGGTAATCCACTGCCGAGGCTGTCGGGGTCGGGTAACCGGTTTTATAAAATTTTCATTTGTTCAAATTTTCAGAAAATAATTTTACCCCCTGTCAGTCTGACAGCTTTTCTTCTTAATATTATTAGTTTTTAAAGTACTCACATTTGCGATTTAAGAATTAAACTTCTAAGCACGAAAAAGTATTATAAACTGATTTTGTATCTGACTTCGCACTTTATATACTTTATGACGTCATCACCTAAAACTATCGTCCGTAAACCGACTTTACAGACAATCAATTTTTTTTAATGGAAACTGACACGGTTGGCTACTTCACCTACCTACAGCATCCGTCATATCAGCCCATAACACCGGGTGAACTAGGGTGTCCTGTAACCGGGTTAATTCTTTTTTTATCCGGCTAAGTCAAAAGGATTTCTTTTACCGAGGTATACATTATGTACTAACATATTTTTGGTTTTTCAGAACTCCAGTAAAGGCGACCTCGGAGCTGCTTCCCGTCTCGTGGGACACCCTGGACCCGCAGAGGCTGAACTACATGCACATGGACCTGGAGTTTCAGATGGAGGATCATATTCTCGGAGACCGAGTGAAGTTTTGGGACGACATCTATCAGAAGTATTACCGCGAGCCGGTTGCTCCAGGAGCTCCACCGTTGCATACTGAACTATAATTAAGCTAATTAGACTTATGCATACAACACGGCTAGATTATAACACGCAAAAGATGTATAGATTCAAAATACGTGTTACTATTTTATAATGTTTTATAAATATGTGTTATTAGATAAATAACACCCCTCTTTTTTTTTGCGTGCGGGTTAAAAAGGCCTAGGGATATCATCTCCCATTCATAATACATCAGTAGACTTTGGGTGTCTACAGACTGAAATTATTTAAAAAAAAAATCATTGAGGGGATGAAGGTTAATAAGCAATAGAATGATTGAATAAATATTTTTGGAAGCTTTGTTTCGTTGACAACGTATAATGAAGTAATAACCTACATAATTTGGTTGGATTTTCAGGAATGTTCTCTAGAACTCGGACTTACTTTTAATATTATATTATCTGAGTAGTGGGGTCAAAAGTGAACAGAAAAATTATATAAAATGTGATTGTATATGTATTGATTTTATTTCATTTAATGAACTCTTGTTTTTGATTTTATTTTGTTTGTAATGGAATTGATTTATATTAAATGGCATTATCCAATAAGAAAATAACGCGGGAATAGGAATACAATTAAGATAATTTTAAGTTTTAGCACATATGTAGTTAATAATTATTAAATAATAAAGAAAGCAATTTAGCAATACATGCAGTATTTAGGTTAGGATTTTTATGAATAAATGTATTAATGTAGATAGATAGATAGAAATGCTTTATTGCTCCAGAAACACATTTTACAGAAACAAACGATAAGTAATTTACATGAGGGGCAAAGGCGAACTTATCCCTTAGAGCGATTTCTGCGCCAGTCAACCTTTGGATGTTTGAGAGTCGTATGTTGTGAGATGAAACTAACCTCAACAAATTTTTAGTGTTGGTTCAGTTCCGAAGACAATGCAATATCATGTAAAAAAAAATATCTGGCCCAGGCCTATTTCCTCCAGCGGATGAGTAGTCGTGGATCAGTAGTTTCCGAGATATGCCCTCTCGAACACTTTTTCCTTTTTTTTTCCGAAACGGCTTAACCGATTTGAAAAAAAACAACTATTTAAAAAAGAGCAATTTTTTATATGAAAAGAAACAAATTGCAAGTCGATCTGACCAGTAGTTCAGGAGTTATAAGCATTTATTGATTTTCGAAGCCTTTTTTCTGAGGGCCATATTTATAGAATTGCTTGATGTACGACTCTCGGGTATATCGTCGTTAGCAAGTCGGAAGAACTACCTTTAGGAAGATATGCCTCACTTTCCGGTAACTCTTAAAGTTTTCGAGATCTAAGTCGCCGAAAGTACATAACTTTCTTAACGCAACTTTTTGTAAAAACCCTCCGGAAGCAGGGTAAAGACATTTTATCATATTCACGTCAAAATCATGACCATGTCTCTGAATTTAGTTATAAAAACGTATTTAAGGCAACGTGACCAAATCAAGACTTTGGAAAAAATATATTTTATTTGTTGAATATATATCTAAATCCGTAGCTTTTTTACTTTTTTGTTTCGATCCGTAGTTTTGGAATAAAAAAATAAAAATCAAATTTTTGATTGATTGATTGTGTTGCATCCTACTTCAACCAGCGAAAGCGGCATCTTGAAAGAGGAGTACGGGTGAATACGGGTTGATAGGGCCTTAAGAGGATTCAATGGCAAAACAACAAAAATTATTAAACTTCAAACAAAAATTTAATTCTACGAATTACATAATATGAAAAAAAATATATATATTATTAAACTAGATAATATGTACTAAACACTGAAGCAGGCTTTTTAAATTTACAGTACTTTTTCATGGTGAAAAACAATTTCTGAATGTGACTCTATTTTAATTTCTTATGCCGAGCTAGCTCCATACTGGATAATTATTTTGAAATAAAATTTACGTCATTGCAGGAATTTAATTTTCTAGACACTAAAGCAGCATTATTTGAAAAAAAAAACAAATCCTAATAATTTTTAAACAAACAATAACTACAAAATTCACTATATAAACGCGCGCACTGCGCTCGATTGCTCAGCGCCGCCTACTCGAATTTTTGTTTTGCCACATGAATCCTCTTAAGGCGTGTAAATAAACAAGGTTTTCCTCTAACATATTGTGTTTGCTTTCAAGCACGAGTCACACTTGAGTTTGGGAAACACGTACAGCATGTGACTAGGACTACACACACAAGAGTACAAGAGTTGTGTGTGAGGTCGCGTTTCGTGTATGTTTATTTATTCCTCTACTTACTATGGTCTACACCAGTGTTTTTCAATCTTTTTGAATACGCGACCCCTTTACCGGTTGAAAATTCTCGCGAGCCCCTTGGGCCATAGACAGAAAAAAGTTAGTAATTTAAAACACTACGTTTATGATTTTCTCTATTTTGGTACCTATATTCATTATTAGGACCTACACTCTGCAATAAGCCGCGGCAGCTTTGAAAGCTCTTGCGGCCAAGAACAACACCACGATTTGACAATTTTTTTAAAAATAAACAGGCCCAGCATCCTTCTCACTGAAATAGTGTAAATTGTGTTTTATTGTAGTGTAAAACCTTGCCTTTTTCGTTTTGCCGGCGACCCCCCGAGTAGGGTTTCGCGACCCCCCCAGGGGTCGCGATCCACAGATTGAAAAACGCTGGTCTAACAAAGGGTTTGTATTACGCAGCGACGTAATACAAACTCTTTGGGTCTACACAACAGCTGCGTGTGACTGGTTTTAGCGACGTGTGACGTGACTGGAGGGGTGGCATTTTAACCAACTTCAAAAAAAGGAGGGGGTTCTCAATTCGAATATATTTTTATCACAGAGCATCAAATACCTACCGCGTCTGTGATTTTTCTTAATATTTTTTTTATGTTTGTTACCTCAGAACTTTCGACTGGGTGAACCGATTTTGATGATTCTTTTTTATTTGAAAGCTGGTGCTTCCCGTGTGGTCCCATTTCGAATTTGGTCAAGATCGGATAGGTAATCGAGGATTCCGCCGAGTATATTAATAGCAAAAAATTACTAAAAAACTGTGAAATAAAAAACTATTTAAAAAAATGTAAAAACCGCCTACAAAAATGTATGAAATAAAAAAAATCTAATCCTAGAGTTGAAGGCGGTGCTAAAGCAAGCAAAAATGATGCATGAAAGAAAACATGAGTGGATGATATCCTTTGTGATTTGTGTAGCCTTCTTTAGCACTGCCTACAACTCTAGGGTTCGATATTTTCTTATTTCATACATTTTTGAAGGCGGTTTATATTTTGTATACATAATGCGTAGTTAGTTACTCAATGAGCTATTTTTAAACTGGGAATGAAAGAAACACAAATAGTGTCACTAAATAAAACATAATGACTAAATTAAGTAAAATAAAATAATATCTACTGAAAATATGTTTTTAAGACATCATTTTTATGTTATAACTTTTTTCTTTATTTAGATATTAATGTACTTCGTCCTTGAATATTTTAAACATTATTACAATTTTCTGGAGTTAAAAATTATATATTCAAACTGAAAAATTTTAGAAAAAAAGATAAAATAAATCAAATAAAAATTTAATAAAAAATCAATCATTAAAATATCGTACACGAGTCACAATGTGAGCCTAAGAGTTTTTATGCCAGGATATAATTTATAGTGTGAATATCATATTTATGTTTAGTTGTTCAGTGAGTGAGTCCTAAGTTGTTTATGAAAACATAATAGTCGTTGCGAACAAAACGATTCAAAAATATTTTTAAAGTATAGGTACGAATTATTTCACCTATTATAGTAACATTTTTGTAAACACCTTTGGAGCGCTATGTTCGCAAGTTGTATCTAATCACATAGTAAACATTCCTGTATCTCAAAAAATAACCTCAACGCAATTTTGCGAGATGTTCATGATATTCTTTCGTTACCTATGTTATTTATAATTATTTAGACATAGACTCTTCAGTTATATATAAACGGAAAACCGGACCCGAGTGAATAATTTCATGGTCACGCTCGTTAATTTGCATTCGCGTGTGTGCCGTCATGTGGAGCGCGTGTGTGTTGTGTGCGCTGCTGGCGCTGGCCCAGGCCCGGAGCGACGGCAAGGTGGTGGAGACTGAGCAGGGCCCGGTCAGGGGCTACCCGAGCCAACTGGGAGACTACTTTGAGTTCTTTGGCATCCCGTACGCGACCGCGCCCAAGGGCGACCACAAGTTCAAGGTAAAATACGTATTGTTTTTTTCGTATGAAACTATAGATTGATTCATTTTAAATTTGTGATCATTTAACGCATGGTGCTAGAAGACCGGGAGGACATTCGAAAATTTATTTATGTTCATATACTTTGTTTATGTTATCCGGTATGGGCGGAGCTTACATCCACCAGTACGGTATTTTCGCAGTACCCTTCATTTCATGTCGGTTATACCAATCTTACTCATTATACGTAATACCAACTTAGAATATAACACGAATTGTCATTATTTAACACACGCTTCTATTGACCAAGACACCATAAATCATACACATTTTGATCGCTCTGACAAAAAAAAAATCTAAATTAAACTGAGAAGATACATAAAGTTCGGTACAAAAGGATCAATATCTGTCTGTATGTACCACATAATATCAGTAAGTGAATCTGTAATTTGTTTTTTCAGGCACCACTGAAACCTCCCTCTTGGAGCAATATCTTTGAGGCAACCAACGATAAAATAGCTTGCCTGCAACCGAACATCGGACAAGCTTCGTTGTTCGAAGAAACTGAAGACTGTCTCATTGTCAACGTTTTCGTTCCCAAAACATATGACAAAATTCTTCAAGTAATGGTGTACATTCACGGAGGCGCGTATTTCACAGGAGCCGGCAATATGGTTACTCACGAAGCGATGTTGCGCGAGAATGTCATTGTCGTCAACTTCAACTATCGCCTCGGCACATATGGCTTCCTCTGTCTTGGAACCAAGGACGTCCCCGGCAACGCGGGTATGAAGGACCAAGTGGCGGCTCTGCGCTGGGTCCAGCGAAACATCGCCAGGTTTGGCGGCAATCCCAACGACGTTACCATCGGCGGATACAGCGCGGGCAGCTCGAGCGTGGAACACCTGATGCTATCGCCTATGGGAAAAGGCCTCTTCACCAAAGTAATTGCTGAGAGTGGCTCATCCCTATCACCCTGGGCTATGACACCTGATCCGATCGCTATGGCCAAACGCTACATGAAGGACATTTCGGGAAAGTCATCAGATGATGTCATGGAAATTGAGACGTTCTTTAAATCGCTCACTAGCAAGCAGCTAACTGAGAAATCTTATTTTGTAGAACCGGAAGCCACGTTCGGTTTCGTCCCCTGCGTCGAATCGAGGATCGAAGGCGAGGAAAGCTTCTACAACGAACCTCCGATAGATATTCTCAAGAGGGGATACTACAACAAGGTTCCTTTCATGGCCGGTTTCGCTAGGGAGGAGGGTCTGTTCAGAATAGATGTGTTCGATCAGTGGTCGGTAAGGATGAACGAGAATTTCATTGATTTCATTCCGCAGAACCTCATTTTCAGAGACGAGAACGAAAAAAAGAGTGTGGCTGCCAAAGTGAAGAAGTTTTATTTCAATGACGCACCAGTGGGAGTGGATAACATCAAATCGTACGTGAATTTCATCACGGATTCAATGTGCGCCTACCCGATGGTCAGGTTTGCCAGACAACATGCTCTCAACTACGCCCCGGTGTATCTGTATGATTATTCCTACGTTCTGAGTACATCTACTCACGCCCACAGCGACAAGATTAGGGGAGCCACCCACAGCGAACAAACTTCCACAGTGCACAAATTTTTCCCCAAACAGCCCAGTCACACACCAAACGATCGGCTCATGGAGAGTCGCCTAGCTAAAATCTGGACTAATTTCGCGAAATATGGGTAAGTTATGTACATTTTTGCTATAAGTACTTCACAAAATCCATGGTCAATTTTAGAATTTTAAAGAGCAGAACAAGGAAAATAATTGATTTTTTTGACCTCGAACCGAGCTCAAGCTTCTTTGACTGTCTTCGATATATATTTATTAAATGTATTTGGCAAGGTTAGCTACCACACATCTTATGCTCGTACGTCACCTACTACACACGCAATGACAGGTGTCATCTTGATAAACTAGGTGCCATGTCAATGCTTCTCTTTGGTCGTGCCAACTACACGGAACCGGACGAAAAACACTAACGAACAAAGGACCTTTCATTCAGTACGGTGGTACCAATACCAAACGAGTTAAACCTTACCTCCTAGTAAGGGACCTACCTACAGTTTTACTTGGAATCCGACCCACGGTCGACCTCAACAGATATGATCACCCATCGAAGTTTTTTTTTTTTGTGTTTTTTTTTTTATGGATACTGACACGGTTGGCTACATCACCTACAACATCCGTGATGTCAGCCCATAACACCGGGTGAACTTGGTGTCACGTCATCGCTTCCCTTCGGTCGTGCCGGCTACACTGAACTGGACGGAAAACACAAACTATTTACATAGCCGTTTCGACCGACCTTTCATTCAGTGCGGTGGTACCAACCCGGGCGGGTTGAACCCTACCACCTAGTGATATAAGAAGGGAGTCATATCCCTTAGTCGCCTTTTACGACATACACGGGGAGAGATGCAGTTGGGCTATTCTTTTAAAGTACCGGCCCCACACAGTACAAAATTCTGACCACGCCCAGGAGTTTCTGTCGTAGATTATTAGTTTCCGTGCCACTGTTCTTACCATGGAGTGTCGTCTCAACAGAATCCCAGTACCGACGATATCGGATCTGCTCCCGTTGCCGTGGGAGACTTTACACCCCTACAGGCTGAACTACTTGAACATCGACCTCCAGTTCCAGCAGAAGGATCACCTACTTGGGGAGCGAATGTGGTTCTGGGACGAGTTATATGCTAAGTATTATCGAGAACCAGTTTCCCCAAGCAATTGCAGTTCCCATTGCGTGCACTGACCTTTGAAGCCAGTCTGTTGAGTTGAATATACGTGCATATGCCGAAGTCACGAACTCAGACATGGCGAAAGTTCGCAATTATGGGGATCAATACAGCTCGTGGCGGATGAGAAGGTACCAGAACCCCATCACACTCACTTTACAACTGTCAAACGAATTTAAAAATCGAAGTTACGACGTAGATCTTGCTCTCTATTTATTTATTTTTTTATATAGCCTTTATTCAGATCCATATTACAATTATATGAAAAAACTGAGAAAACTTAAATTTAATGGAAAACTTAATCTAGTCTTTTATTTGAATTTTACTTATTTCCTGAAGATCTGTTTGCCAGTCGGCAAAGTCTTTCTTGAGCCACTCTGTTCCATGTGACATCTGCCACTCGTCCTACGTCGTCATCCCATCTTTTTTCTTTCTTCTTGCTTCTTCTTCTTGATTCTTGCTCTCCACGGAAGCGAAAAAGAGGAGTGTCTTTATATTCGTCACGATATAACTAGAAGTGGTTATGAATATGGAAAATCCTTCTTGTCGAGGAGACGAAAGAAAGGGCACCAATATGAAATTACGCTTATAGTCTATCTCTGTCGCACTTGTTTCCTCGCGTATTTTTTTTTTTATAGAAAGCGCAACGTGTGACTTAGCCCCGGGCCCGAGCCACCCATAGACGGAGGTAACACGCTAGGTTTGGCATCAGTTCAGTCCGTGACCTTGGTCACGCGACCAGATTGACGCCAGACGTAAAATGCATTCGCACTAGCAGTCTGCCATCAGACTGCCCTGGCTAGACAGTAGACTGACGAAAATTATCCATATATTTTAAAATTCATCAGTCTGGTCCATCAGTCCATCGGTCAATAGATTAAACGGCCATGGTTTAACCAGACTGATGGACTGAACTGATGCCAAACCTAGCGTGTAACCTCCGTCATAAAGTGTCTGACGACCCATTGACATTCGGTCGAGCCCGTATATTCTGTCTTCTGCAAATGGAGTGATGCAGACCAAATATTGGTAACAAAGACTGACTGACTGTATGACAATGACGCTTCTAAGTATAAATTTACATTTACGTAGTATTTTTAGGATCGTTGCATCGAGGAGGAAAGTCCCAGTTAAAAGACTGCGGTAATACAGCGTGAGGCACAATTTGCAAAATTTGCCACATTTTCGTTTCGGTTTTTTGTTCAACAAATTTCAAAAATATATATATTAAAAAATCCTGCCTAAAAGTTGACCATATTTAAAAGTTGGTGACAGATTTTTATTTTTATTTATGTCAATTAATATGTGAAAAAAAAAATCACAAACGTACTACTAAATGGTCCTAAATACTCCTAAATACTCTCTTTGTTTCGAAATGGCAGCTTTCTAAAACATTATTTTGAGTTTATACTAATTGCAGATGATGTAAGATACAATTTTACTTCTTTTGACAGATTTGGATATTCGTGTAATGTAAATTGGTTTAACAAACTTTGAACAAATACTATAAAACAAGCGAACGCTTCGTTAATCAAAATGCGCCATATCAGTACGCATTTTGATTACCGCGCTCTTGTATCAATGCGAAAATTGTCTGCCCGATTTCTCCACCTCCTGTTAAGTATCGGTTAACGTTTATCTGACGGTTATCATACAGTTGTCTTAACCGTCGTCGGCTACATCTTTTTTTTTTTATGGAAACTGACACGGTTGGCTACATCACCTACAACATCTGCGATGTCAGACCTTAACACCGGGTGAGCTAGGTGCCATGTCAGTGCTTCTCTTCGGTCGTGCCGCTGCCGCCGCATCTTAGTCGGTCGGTGGTGGTAAAATCGGGCCTAATGTCTCGCAGTAGAACAAGTTTTGGGCAGGAAAATGGGGGGAAGTGTTTTTTGTTTGTTTCAATATTGAAGAAAATACTCATAGTAAGTACGGTACACAAATAATATTGTTTAAATGACAACACATCGTACGAATTAGTTAATATTTTATTTCATACAAATATATAGATTTAGTGAGATTCATCCCTAAGTAAATTTTTAATCACATTTTTAAAGAGATTGTTAATTGTTTATGTCTTTATTTAAACTTACGCTATGTTTTTAATAATTTAAAATAATAATATAAATAATGTAAGTAACTTTTTAGACTTCTTTTTGTTCTCTTCTTCTTCTTCCCAAACCTTTTTAGACTACAACTCCTTTTTTTGCAACCTCAATCTGTTTGTTATAGTAATTTGTAAGAACAACCTACTAAATAGACTTCCCTTCAATGCATTAATGCATAAATCATTGAAGGGTATACAAAAAGTCATAAATTAACTGAAGTGTGAAAAGTTATGGATTTTTTTTTTATGTAATCCGGTATGAGTGGCCGAGTCGGATGGGCCAAAGCACATGCTCCGAACAGCCAATATCACCTCCGAGGAGGTAGGTGCCATAACGGAGACTTCCCTAGATTGCTGGCTATACTGGACTAGAGGAGAACACAACCGAGTCTGCTATGTCATTTTACATCCAATATGGTGGTACCAACCCAGTCGGCTACAATTTGAGCCTACCACCTAAGAGAATGGACCTACAGTTTTACACCGGTTCCGAACGGTGAAGCAGCAGGTGTAGGTATGCACGTAAATTTTTTCGTCAGAAAAAATTCATTGGTACACGCCGACCGGATTCGAACCTCGGATCTCTCGCATGAGAAGCCGGTGCCCAAACCACTCGGCCACCCGCCGCTTAAATATAGCGCCCAAATGGCTTGCACAATATGCACAAACGCAAAGCTCATTGCGCCGGGTTTGCGCCGACCGTTAATCTTGCGTGTGGAAGCCGCTCATGTTCTTTGCGCAAATTGTTGCACAAACAGTTTGCGCATACATCTCTGCGTGTAGCCGGGCATTAAGACTGTTTTATCAACGCGTTAAACGTGTTTTCATCATGTTACTATCAACTAGGTGGTAGCAGTGGTAGGCTCAAATTGTAGCCGACTGGGTTGGTACTGGATGTAAGATGGCCGCATAGCAACCTCGACCTCGGTTGTGATCTCCTCTAGTCCAGTATAGCCAGCAATTCAGGGAAGTCTCCGGTATGGCACCTACCTTCTCGGACGTGATATTGGCTGGTCGGAGCATGCGCTTTGGGCGCTCCGACTCAGCAACCCACATCGGATTATACAAAAAAAAATTTAACCTATCTTCAGCTTATTTCGTGTTTTAAGTGTCTACCTCCCTAAATTTTATTGTGCCTCTCACTCTAACAATGCGCGTTTTATTTTATTATGAAGAAATTATACAACTTATAAAAAAATCCACTGGGAGAAATATGCATGATAAAATTATTAATGTTTTTCAATAAAAATATTTGGTACTCCACATATAATAATTAAAAAAAAACTAAAACTGAATAAACTTTTAGTTTTTTTTTCAATTCTTATATGGGGAGTACCAAATTTTTTTATTGAAAAACAATAATAATTTTATCATGCAGGTTTCTCCCAGAGGATTTTTTTATAAGTTGTATAATTTCTTCATAATAAAATAAAATGTATGAAAAACGCGCATTGTTAGAGTGAGAGGCACAAATTAGGGAGGTAGACCCTTAAACATTTCAAAACTTGTTTTTCAATAAGAGTACATTTGTTTTCCAACACCGCCTAGTGAAACATTTATTCCGGAATAGGATCATCGTGAAACTTGGCTCCCATGCGCTGGAGCGCGATGACGGCGGCGACCGCCTTCGCCCAGCGCTTCTTGATCACGTATCTCTTGAGCTTGGTCTTCGTCATCACCAGCTCCGTGCCCATGGCAGAGTCAATCAGCCAGGGGTCTACCAGGGCGCCTTTCGCGGTTAATCTGTCTCTGGAAGCGAACATTTAGGGATTGAAGAACCCTGATTATTACTCTTAGATAGGGTTAGTTTATTTCTGGTGCGTGTTTACTGTTCTTGGTAGGTTATGTTACGGGTTATAATATTATGTTTTCTGCGTGGCGTGACTAAAATTCATAATAGATATTGGTGACGCAGAAAACATAATTGAACTGAAAACACAAATATAATTGGATCTCCTCCAGCTGGGTGGTGAACTATTTAAGTTTCGATCTGTTAGACAGCTAATACCGATAACGATAAAAACAGAAATAATGTTTTTTTTTTATAATAATAATGACCAAATTTCTTTTCACCAAAATCAACAAATGAAACAACCTTTCATTTTGTATACAACCTATATTTATTTTATTGCACAAACATTAATTTAAAAATTACAATAATATAACAGTAGGAATACATTAAAATAACATATTAAGGCCTTTGAAAATTTGTCACAGTATTCACCACGCAAGCGACGATTCAGTCAGAGAGCTTTTTGGATTAACAGGACTAGAATGTGAGCGAACAATTCGTCGTCTTTGGTCCACCGCTTAGCTATATTTTTATTTATAATAACAGGTAATGTAGATATTTTTCTAATTTAAATTGGGATATTACCCATTGAGGGTTTACACTTTCACACTTACAGAAAACATTCTTGTCGCCATTACATACTACAATCTCACATACACTTTGGCTTTGTTAAGACTCGGCGACTACGGGCCAGCCGATGGGTGGTTATAGGAGATTTACTCTGAAGCCGTGTTCAGGTTTAAGGTTACATTATTGCATATCAGTGTCCTAATTTCGCCTCTGCACGCGACCAAGTTCTCATCAGCGCGACGACGCACCGAGGTTCATTTAGCTGCCTGCGCAGCCAGCGCGTCCCTCTTCCTCTGCGCGTGCTCATCGGAGGTCTGGCGCTGGAAGAACGCGTGCAGACTGGATATGGAGCGCTGCGCCACGCGGTCCGCCGCAGACCACTCCATCGACACTGACTGATGCCTGCCCGGCACCCCGGACGGACCTCCGGCCGACCGCTCCCCCTCGACGTCGTCGTTGTCTCCCCAACGTTCTAGAAGATGCAGGAGAAGATCCTTCGTTCGGTGAGCGTTCCCTTCGCTTTCCTCTCTTCTGTACGGTTGCCTCGTTCTGCCGTTTTCAGGAGGCCCACGCACGAGCCGGTCTATCCTCTCGCGTCGCCTGTCGAACTCGTTGCCAAAGAACGAGCTTCTTCGATCTTGAGGCTGATCCGGCACGTCCCTACTCATGTTGGTGACGCGGAACTTGGTGCGCGTCGCCTTCGCCCAGGGCATGTTGCTCGTCATGGGAGTTTCCGCCTCCTTCTCACGCAGGAAGGTAGAGTTAACTCTGTGCGTCGACTTGGACGTCATTATCTTGCTCGGTCCGACACCGTTCGTCATGGAGCTGGTTGTTTTCATCGTGCGCGACTCCGACCGGAAGCCGTTCTGCGTCTTCGTCTGCTCCTTTGTCGAGGTCTTCGTTTTGGTTATATTCTTGTCAGCTTCCTTGACGCTGTTGTTGTTGGCCAGGTCCGTATTCATCGTGGACAGCATGTAGAGGTGGTCCGAGAGCTTCTTGATTTCCTCGGCGAGGTTCACGCGCACGCACACGTCTGCTCTCTTGTGGACGAAGCAGGAGCTGTCGGAGGCGCGGCGCTCGACGGGGTTGTAGCGCGGTTGCAGGAGGTGCTCCTTTGGCGACGTCGGTTCATAGTCGGTCTCTAGCACTAGATCCGGTGAGCTCGCGAGGGAGCTGCGAGGAGACGGGGAGCAGCCTCCGACGGAGTGCTGCGACAGCTGATCTTCATTTACGTTCCCGTTCGAGAGGCACTGTGTTATTTCGTGTGTGGCTATGTCGAATACGTAGGGCGAATTCGGATGTTCGCTCCACCGCTCGACGAAGAGTCTAAGATTCTCTTTGGTGACGTCGAGTTCGTGTTTGGCCGTGCGCCGCGCGGGCTCCGGTCTCGGCTTCTCGCCAATGGCTTCGGGCTCCGGCTTCTTGGGAGGCGTGTCTCGGCGGAGGACCCACTTGTGTCGCAGACACTCGCTCGCGGTCAGCCTCGCCCTGCGACAAAGACCCCATTTAGTTGGTGAGTCTCTCAGAGGAGAGAGAATGTGGAGGACAGAAGTATGTATATTGAGAATAGGCGGATGTTAATATAATAAAGAGATTAGCTGCGTCCCTGACACTTATGTTAATTACAATAATTATAGAAGCAAGCAAAGCGTGGAAGCAAATAATAGCGAAGTTATTTGAAGAACAAAGTTAATATGATTGGTGTCGTGGGGAAGTTTATGATAAAATAAATGATAAAAATGATAATATAATTGATAATAATAATGATATATTAGATACATTTGTATAAAATGAAGTTAATAGTATTATAGTTAGTCACGACTATGACAACGATTACATATTAGCGATTAAACTATTGATTTATGGTTGTATAGTAATAATAAATGTAAGGATATGAATAGAGTATGGAAAGTTGAGAAAAGTAAAGGTAGTGATGGGTCTTTGTCGCTAGGCTGGCTGTAGCAGCTTTCGTACGAAAGATACATACATTGAAACGAGACAAAAGCTCGTACTACGAGTATGTAATGTTTGCACAATTTATAAAACTAAAAATAAATCCAAAATTAAAAGTACATTCAGAAACTATCAACAAATAAGCAACAGTGAATTACATCTAAAATGAAGATATGTTTTTACAAAATAAAGGAAACGGTTATGCGATTAAAATACTTTTCTGAAAAAACTAAATGGTTGAAGAAATCCCCTGAAGAAGAGATATAGAAAATACATAACCGTTCACATATTAAACAAAATTACAATATCTAATAATCTACAACGTCGTCGGTCATGATGGAGCTTGTTGCAGAAATCTATATTTTTAAGCCTTGTAAACAGACTATTAACCCCACTTTAAGAGACTAACTATCTGCAGATTGTATTAGTGAAAACAGCATTCAAATCAGTTTAGCCGTTCTCAAGTTATGAGGCAACATACAAAAGATGACAGACGTTGTATTTTATACAAAAGGCATTTTTGCGTCAAGCCCAAAATCGAACGACATTAAATGTTTAATGCACTTACTGTTTGTCTTTGACGAGAAGTTTTCTGATGAAATCCTTGGCATCCTCAGAGATCTCGTTGAAAGCTTCGTCGTCGAAGTCGTATTTGGCTACAGTGACGTTCGCCATTGTCTCCACGTCCGTCTCGCCCATGAACGGAGATAGTCCGGATAGCCTGGACATATTGAACAGTAAGTTTCGTGGATAGCTCGATAGCTCAGTGGTGCAGACAGTCGACTGTTGCTATTGATTGTTAAGCAACGCTGGGCGCGGTCAGTACTTGGATGGGTGACCGCTCGACCGTTGGGAGGCTGATCGTGATTCGGATTCCACGTAAAACTGTAGGTCCCTTCCCTTCCTACCTTACTAGGTGGTAGGGTTCAACCCGGCCGGGTTGGTACCACCGCACTGTATGAAACGTCGGTCGAAACGGCTATGTAAATAGTTTGTGTGTTCCGTCCAGTTCAGTGTAGCCGGCACGATCGAAGGGCAGCACTGACGTGGCACCAAGTTCACCCGGTGTTATGGGCTGACATCACGGATGTTGTAGGTGATGTAGCCAACCGTGTCAGTTTCCATAAAAAAAAAGATAGCTTTCTTTTTAATTTTTTTCGAACGATAGAAAGAGAACACTCACAGGACATAGCATATGACACCAATCGACCACATGTCTGTGCCATAGCCGATCTGATCGAAGTTGACTACTTCCGGTGCGACGAACTCCGGAGTGCCGAACAGGACTTGCAGCTTCTTTTCCGGATCGTAGAAGCGCGCGAGACCGAAGTCTATGATCTTTATCCGGTTTCCGGTCTTCGTGAGGCAGAGGATGTTCTCTGGCTGAAAGAAGAAAAGAAAATTCTATAGAATTACAGTGTCGTGAGAATAAAAGTAAGAATTTAATGTGTCATTAAAATTCAGGACAATAATGTGATTTTGAATTTTAAATCTTCTACACGCCCGACTACAGCATTTTCGATAGCCTTTCCTTGTTTGATTTGATTCGTTTTTGTGGTCGGGTTTTATAATTTTTTAATTAAATGCTTTATTTAATCTCTTTCTTCTTAATTTCATACTAACCATTTAGTATGTTTTATTTTTTAAATCGTCTTTTTAAACTCTTGGCAACGACACCCCACTCGATAGGGTTAGGAGAAAAACATTTTCAAAGTTTGTCAATATGGCGCCTGGCGACCGCCAATTTGATTTTTTCATAAAAATTGCAGTCAAGTGCGAGTCGAACTCGCGTGAAGAGGGTTCCGTACCATTCCGTTTACCGTGAGAACTTTAAGACTTCGTTTAGGCTTTCCTTTCGAAAGAGACTCAGAAGCTTCGGAAATAAGGGGGGGAATGCTCGATTTATGTACCTATATTTTCTTTAATATTATTTTTTAAACTATGCATTTTTGTAATTTTTGCAAAAATATTTTTAAAATAAGTTGTGACAGACGGACAGACAGACAGACACTAGAGTGATCACTCAGGTCAGTGACACTAGGGTTCCGTTTTTTTCCAATTTTGAGGTACGGAACCCTAAAAGCACTTTAGATCCCAAAGTCCCAACCAAAGTAATGCCACATTGTCACATGACCCCCATTTTGTACTTATCAAGGTGAGTAAATCTTTTTAACACCTCTTTTTCCCACTTCTGCTAAAATGTGCGTGTTTCGTGTGTGGTATGGTACCCAGCCACCTATACTTTATAGGCATTGTCAACTGCCAAGCTCCTCCCACCGGCGCTTTTTCGTCAATTTTAATTAAGTAGCGCACGAGTTTCGTTTTAATTAAGCGATACAATGTCACGAATGTATTTCTGGAGGTGCTCCAAAATTTTCCATCACAACGAGACCAAAGTTTCCTAGCCGCGGCTTGCGTCAGTCAAGGACTTGATGGTACACTGTTTGTGTGTCGATTTAACGGCTTTTGGATTGATGTGTGTATGGATAGAAACAAAATAGCTGTACTAAGTTTATCTTTGATGTTGTTCTGTGCGTTGATGGAGATGAGAAATCGGGCAATGGGAAGAACGTTTACGTTGTTTGGCATAATGCTCTTTAATGTAATGTATGTACTGTTTGTTACCGCGGCTTTGCTTCCTGGCAAAATATCTTATGACCAACATTCGATGTGGCAGAAAACGTCAGTGAAAACCCTATGTGAATTAATTTATTAGTTCTCGACTTATAAGCCAACATATAGACGACGACACGGTGCATGCGTCGCTGGTCGGTCGGTCAGATTTTAGATCTGTCGATCTGTTGATGAAGTATGTACGAGTACACATTATTGCATTAAACAGCTTAAATAAGTAAAGCAAAAGTGAACAAAGTAGAAATAGTAGTTAAAATAGACAAATTAAAATAAGTTCACGACGAATTAGACAAATCCGAAGTAGACATATTCGAAGTAGACAAAACTGTGGTAGAAAACTTCGACCAAGACAAAGTACACGAAGTTTAGAAATCTATACAACTAAACAAGACCTCAGCATGCTAGTCCAAAAAGCTATGAATGATACACACCTTCATATCAAGATGCAAGATATTCTGCTGGTGAACGAACTCGATACCCTCGCAGATCTGCCTCATGAACACCGTGCAGGCCTTCTCCGTCAGGATGAAGTCGTCGTCGATCACACGCTCGAACAGTTCGCCGCCTTGGATACTGCAAACCGAACAACCAGTCGCTGTTATTGTATTGCACGCTTTCAACTGTTTTCCGGTGCAGAACGAGCACTTTTTGTAGAATGTAGTCTCTTATAGTCGACCTTGTGCACAACAACACTTCAGCGTAAACGTAAATTTCTAAAAAATCGGAAAACTCATAGGTACACTACACCTTGGATTCGAACAAAACCTCTCTCGTGAGGCGCTAAACTCTGTCGTATGATGGATTGTTTAGTTCAGATGTCACGTTGTTCTTGAGAAATATTCTTTGTCTCAACCTACCCACCACCACATGCTGCCTAGTCCTATATTACATTGTATATAATGAAGATTCATGGTCACGCACGATCAATTTGAAAGAGCCCCTTATATGGACGTATCGTTCTCCATTTTGTTACGGTTCGAAATTTTGAAGCCAAGTTATGAAACCGTATCGTGTCTCAGTTTTCACACAACGTCCTTGTGGTCACACCACCATACCGTGTAGTGTTCAAAATAGATTATGGTTTTCATAGCGTCGTACGGCGCTGCGGAATTCTGTATTTGAATTCGGGCTGCGTTCCATTGAACATTGTCACGATACTTATAGCGATACTTTTGTTAGGTCGATGAAACGTTGCTTTCATAAAAACAAAATATTTCTTATTTTTTATTTCTCATTCCACTCTTGGCGGATTTTTTGCAGCAATGAATCATCTGATTGAGATTTATAAATATGTTTAAATTCAGATAACAATCAATATAATTTATAATACCCTGTAATCAAAGATGTGTGTTTACTGTGTACTTACAAAAAAGATGAGTGAACGTTTTATGCAGACCACTAGATAAAGATAACATGGAAGCAATAAGCAAACAGATGGCGTCATAGGAGTGTTTACTGAAATTCCCGTTGTAGTGTACCGTTTCGTATCGTGTGGGCACGAAGAAAACTGTGAATATTCTTAGAAGCAAGCAATAATAGGTAGGCGGACGGCGGCGACGACGGTGGAGAACGGTGATGAGAGCCAATTTTTTGCGATCAAAAAATAAAAAGAGTAAGAAATTGTCCTTGAATATGTTGAACGCGTAATTAGAAACATGAAGGCGTTTGAATCACGAAACAAAACCTTCCGCACGCTCTGTGATGAATTGATGATAAAGAATGAAAGCGGAATAAACAAAAACTCAAGAGGGCTTGTTATTATAAACTGTTATGTCGAGAGCAAAACACGTGTAAAAGAGGCATCATGAAATGAATCAGATTCATGGGCCTGCAAAAAAATAACAAACGCATAAACGCAAGGTTTGGATGTGCAGCGATGATTTAGCGACAATTTTGCTCAAAATCCTTGTACATTCTGTTAGTATTGCTCCAATATTGCTTCATAATTCTATTACTATAAACACGATCATTCAACGACAAAAAAATACGTAGAGGATCGTACATTCTTGCATTTGAGCAAGACTCTTCGAAATAGATTTGATTAAATGAAACAACTGGTCCAAATAAATCAAACCGCACATTCCTCACAAGCCACAATAACATGATGCACAAAGCAAAGTCATGAAAAAAACGATCGAGCTCTCCAACTGGGTAGTTAACGTATTTTTACACAAAACAACGGGCCTTGGATCGTGCCAAGCCGATTAATTTTTCAGTGTCAGGCCAAATCTTCTGTTGGTCGAGCAATTTCTTTCCAATAAATCTACCAATAGTTTTGAGAGAGTCCGATCATAATGGCAATGATTTAGGAAAGGTTAAGTGCGTAGAAGGCAGGATTCCACATAACGCTTGCTCCTAACCTTATAAAAGAGTAGTGGAATCTGTGTGCAGTGCAGAAGTTCGACTACGCAAGAGTGGACGCAAGGCACGCGGTAAATTTGCTCGTTTAAAATTAGAACGAGCCAAGTGAATGAATGTTTTCCCGCGCTGTCAGCTGTTCCTTGGGCCTCATGTTTCTTTGTTTTTAATCGTAATGCGAAGTTGGATTCATGGGTTGCTAATGGATTTTCTTTTATGGTAACTGACACGGTTGGTCACCAACACCTTGGTGAACTAGGTGCCATGTCAGTGCTTCCCTTCGTTCCTGCCGGCTACACTGAACTGGATTGAAAACACGAACTATTTAAATGCGGGCGGGTTAAACCCTCCCACCTAGTAAGGTAAGAAGGGATGATGGAGGAAGAATAAGGAGGGATGCTGCAAAAATCGGAATATAGATTTTTTATCTGAAACCGTAGTGTGAAACTAACAATACTTTTTATTAGCTACCACGCGTAGATGCCGTGTTTCGTGTATAGTTTTCGGGGTTCCGTATCCGTCGTACTGGACCCTATTACTAAGCCTACGCCGTCTGTCTGTCTGTCTGTCCGAGGGCTGCATCTCCTGAACCGGAAAATTTCAACTGAATATGTGTTATTATGACCGATATAACAACAAATAATAAAAATAAGAAACAGTAAAAGGTTCACGGGGGTCCCCATATAAGAAGCTAAAAAGTGTATACGTGCCATCTACCGAAAAGAGTATTTTAACTAATATGAAGCATTTCATAAAACACGCCATAGATGGCGTGAGTGGCGCTGACCATGACATGGCGATACGGAACCCTCGGTGCGCGAGTTCGACTCGCACTTGGCCAGTTTTTTTTCATTGGTTTAATTTTCAATATGACGTGAATTAGACCAACGCAACGTGATATACCTATCAGGCAGAAGACACAATTATTTTTATATCGCTCTCCTGCTAAGATCGCAAATTGGATGAGGAACACACACACTCGAATGTAGTAGGTATGAGTGAACAGAAACTTGGATGACTTCCATCCTCATCCACTGACGTCGGGAGTCGAGATTTGACGCAATCGGTACATCAGCCACACACGGGAATGTAGCACGACGTAATAAACCAGTTGGATTTAAAATGAGTGTTCCCTTTTGGGTGAGTAATTGTAAGTATTTAATTTTGTTCTAGAAGGTGTGTGTGAGTGGGTCATGTAAAATCGTAACAGTCAGTCAGTCAGTCAGCGTGTAAGCGTCCACTGCTGGACATGCGCCTCTCCAATTTTACTCCAATCCTTACCGCCGACGTACCTACTTGATGTCGTCGTCCCCCCTGGCGGGTGGTCTTCCCACACTCCGTTTTCCTGTCTACGAAAACAGAGCAGCTATGGGGCCTCGATCTGGCATACATGATCACTGTACTCGCAAGAGTGCAGGTAGTAGACGTCTGGATTTTGTAACCGGAAGGTTGGTATCTCTGGACGTCTACAAACAAAACGTAAATCATAAATGATAGTAAGAAGGTGTCTACGCAATTGTAACAGTTATACACAGTAAACACCCTCACACACCCTCACACCTTCACACGCACACACACCCTCACACACAACATCTATAGGGTTATAAAAGTATTCAATGGTGACGGTCTGTACGGGTCGCCTCTCTCCATAACTAAAATAATATGATGGTGGGCTGGCGTGATGCTCGTGAACGGGTGCTGTTTGTGGAGACTGTCCTGCTCCAATTGGCAACATTATATATTTTATATGTTAGGCATATATTTTGAAAAGGAACTATGATATCTGTCATGAATTGTTGCATTTGTCGCAGATTTATCTTGATATTTTTCCTTATTTATATTTCATTTTGATCTTTGAACTTTGTATTACCTCGTATTATCAATCACTGGTATGTATATCAAACATGTTTGAATTGAGATTATGACTGCATATGGATTTTTAATTTTTACAGGGTACAACCTGTACCTTAATTTATTCTGCTGACGCATACTTCAATATTAATTTGACAAATTGATGCAATGTATCAAAATGTATTTATGTTTCTTTTTTTTTAATTGTACTACAATGTGGTATGAAAATTACTAACTGACATGATTTGATACATAGTGAAATAAATAATATATTTGATTCGATATTCATAAAAAAATCTGACAAAGGCTCTATCTATACGCCTACTTTTCTGATTTAATTTTAACTTGTATTTTTGATTTTATGTATTCAGAATTATCAAGCGTAAATTATAGTCATTCTAGCTCTCAAACTGTATTTTAACACTGTAAGGGGTGTCTATTGTGTAGCTAGTCACCACAACGTATTGTAACGTTAAAAAAATAACCCTGTGATGTTTCTTGCCGGCTCTTCTTTGTGGGTGTAATCGAACCGGATTGTAAAAACAAAATTGGACAAATTCAGACGTAGTGTACTACCATACGAATGATGAATAAAGAATAAAGAACAATACAATTTTCATTTTCGCTAAAACTTGAAAAAAATCACTATTGTTTTTTTGCTAAAAAAAGTGTGAGTGCCGGGGCCCCTCAGCGATATCTCACTCGCGAGCGTCAGTGTTACTAGTGTTACAGTTACAGCGTTACAGTTACTAGTGTTACTGTTACTACAGTCACTGTTTCTAGTGTCACTGTTGGTAGTGCCACTGTTATTAGTGTCAGTTTTACAAGTGTCACTGTTACTAGTGTTACCGTTACCACCGTCACTGTTTCCAGTGTCATTATTGGTAGTATCACTGTTACTAATGCCACTGTTAATAGTGTCAGTTTTACAAGTGTCACTGTTACTGTGTCACTCTTACTAGTGTTACTGTTACTACAGTCACTGTTTCTAGTGTTACTGTCTCTAGTGCTACTGTTATTAGCACTGCTACTAGTGTTACTGTTACCAAATCGCAATTCACTCCAGCCCCGAAAAATCCAGTGGGTTCCGGTATAGATGTTTACAAGAAAAAGAAATCGTTCCAAGAATTGCATGAATCCACATGACCAGCGTCATCACACCTTACAAAAACAAACTCCCTTTCCCACAACCAATTGATACCAACCAAATTCGCCGTGTGATAAATAAATAAATTCCTCAGTTCACTTTTCGTATCCACTTTCCTGGCACACAAGAAATAAATTAATTACTTAACCACAAGCCTGGGATGCCAATAGCATTCGCAATACCCACACATACACTTGCCCCAGAAATAACAGCGATGATGAACAAGCCAAAAGTTCTCACTTCCCGACTTCTAGTCATGAATGAGATGTGTGATGTGACGCATTTGGATGCGAATAGTCGACCACGTGCAGTGTAAGTCCAGTTAATTCAGTCATAGAACTGCTATGTAGAGTTGCTTTATTACAACGAACGAACGAAACTACATGTAAATCTGTTCAGTGGTTTTCGAGTTCATCCGTTACAAACAGACAGGCGCAGTTTTGTATGTAATTTGTTGTTTGAAGAGAAGAGAATATGAACCATTTTCCGGTGTTACGCCACTAGAGCGGCACCCTTGAATCGTACACAGATCCTGTTTGATGTGGTCGAAGGCGACCTGTCTCGCTCGACGGCCGCATTCAGGAATTCGACGTCGATGCTATATGTCGACTGACTGAGCTAGATCTACCGATAAGATAGATCGACTTGCTGTACCTGATGCCATTCCGTCGATCTACATACAACCTTTGACGTATTTTTACCTTAGAAATTCTACAGACAAGAAAATCTATTTTGACACACAAGTTTAACTTGTTTTAATTATTTTGTTAATTTTGAAAATATTGACACAAACGTATAGTGTTGGCTTGGCACATATTTTGTTCTCGTCTGAAACGTCAGTGTCGGCATGGTGCGGTTCGCATTTTTAGCGTCATTTGTCCCGCTAAATGCAATATTTGTGATCGAACAAGCATGAGATATAAGTATGTGGGAAATTGATAACTAAATGTGTTCCATATATAACGCACAATGGTATTTAACTAGAACCAGTGACGCATAACACATAGTTTCTCAGTGTTTCATTTCACAGAACATTACACGCTTTGCTTTCCGCTTTGTAGATTTGCAAATCTCTGTTGATATCATAAAATCTTTTGGCTTCCTAGACGTAGTGTGATTCACGTTCTGGTGTTTACAAAATGTGGGTGCGAAAATTTCAATTGGAACAGAGCCAACTAAAACCAAATTAATAAAATTGTAAACGTAACACGAATAAACTGCACCAGTTGCAAGCTGAATAAGTCGAATGCAATATGAAAATGAAAATAAAATAAAATGTACTAAACACGTTTTGAATAAAGAGTCATGTGTTTTGACGTGATAACGTCACATCTTGTAAATTGATGAACACCGGCTGCACGCACGAAAAAGTGTCACGTTCCATCTGAGCCTGTGTGTGCAAGCGAGAGCGCGTAACAAGCGATAGAGAGGCACAATCGGCCCAAGCATCGGCTTGTACACATTTATCTCTCTGGTTCTAAAGTACCAGGGCAGCAGACGACGGGCAGTTTGACGTTATCACGTAAAACTATCGTCCGTAAACCAACTTTACAGACAACCAATTTTTAATTGAAAATTGTTCATCAATTAATTCATCAACTGTCAAAATTATAGCTCAGTTTCACATTTTTATATATATGCCTCGTAAAATAAATTACATATGATCATTTAGCAAGATTTGTTTATAAGCATTTCAGTGGGCAGGCACCCAAAAAATGCTTGAACAATTTGCTTCAGTTGAACGAAATGTATGACAAGATTTGATTAAATAACTCGTCCTCTTCAAGCCATCTTTATGACTATGCTAGATATTTCATCGAGACTAGTTCACATAAAAATAAATTAAGTTTTATGTATTCTTAGCGGGTAACGTAGAACAGCGATAGCATCAACTTTTCGTGACAGCTGTTCACAGGTATAATTTCGTAGTGAATGAATAACATACATACGAAGTCGATGTATCGTGCGGCACCCGCGGAATCCACCAAGTTGGCTTCAGGCCAGGTGGCAGACGTCTCTATATGCTAATTTGTTATGGACGTGTGAGAATTTTTTATCCGCTTCTCTGTAATCCTGGCTCCCGGCGCTTGTCATTATATGTTGTCATTTTGTTTAAGATTGCGTGAGCGAATTGTTGAGGAATTTTTATTGAAGTCTTTGTAGTTGTTGTCCCTATGGTGACAGTCTGAGTGACAATATCTTGGTGACAGAATCTCATTGGTAGGCAGACTTTGAGTGTCAATATCTAGCTAGATGACAGATTGAGGGTAGAAAGTTCACGATTACTCTCTATTGTCACGTTACTACTACGTTTTGTTAGCAGGATCGCGGTGAAAGATTCGCTGGCGGAACCTGGTTGAAACATCTGTCAATAGCAGAGCTTCGGTGGCAAGCCTTTGTAGTTCATATGGGTCATTTTGTTTAAGATTGCGTGAGCGAATTGTTGAGCAATTTTTATTGAAGTCTTTGTAGTTGTTGTCCCTATGGTGACAGTCTGCGTGACAAATCATGGTGACAGAATCTCATTGGTAGGCAGACTTTGAGTGTCAATATCTAGCTAGATGACAGATTAGGGGTAGAAAGTTCACGATTACTCACTATTGTCACGTTAATACTACGTCTTGTTAGCAGGATCGCGGTGGAAGATTCGCTGGCGGAACCTGGTTGAAAGATCTGTCAATAGCAGAGCTTCGACCTTTGTGGTACATATGGCTCAATTTCGGTGGTAGTCACAATGGCAGAGGAACAATCGTGAAGGGGACCCTCAAAAGGCGTATCAATAAATTAGACGTTGACCTTTTGATCCGCCTTATGGCTGGCATGGCGACTCTCTGAGCGTGGTTTCGCCAGCAGTGGTGCTATTGGCTGTGTCTGCTCTTCCAATGGGCTTTTGGGTACAGCCACCCGTCGCGGATATTTATAAAAAAATAAGATACATAAAAATATAGTTTCAAGGTTAATCTTAGTGTATAAAGAAACATATCAAATTCAGTACTCACAGTTCGAGAACGACGCACATGAGTTTTCCCGAGTCGTAGGCGTCATAGAGCTGGATAAGCCTCGGGTGTCGCAGTTTCCGCATCACGTCGACCTCGCGCTCCACAGTGCGCCGCTCGTCCCGCCGGTTCACCACCACCAGCTTGGCAGCCAGCTCCAGCCCCGTGGCCTTCTCCCGGCAGTGGTAGACTGTGCCGAATTTACCCCTGTCGCGGGAGCCGTTTGGGTTAGTTTAATTAGGGTTTTTTGACGTGATAACGTCTTATAAATTGATGAACACCG
Source organism: Nematopogon swammerdamellus (assembly GCA_946902875.1). NCBI lineage: Eukaryota > Metazoa > Arthropoda > Insecta > Lepidoptera > Adelidae > Nematopogon > Nematopogon swammerdamellus. The sequence goes on along the minus strand of OX336354.1, from coordinate 5,838,683 downwards.
GCTGCACGCACGAAAAAGTGTCACGTTCCATCTGAGCCTGTGTGCAAGCGAGAGCGCGTAACAAGCGATAGAGAGGCACAATCGGCCCAAGCGTCGGCTTGTACACATTTATCTCTCTGGTTCTAAAGTACCAGGGCACCAGAAATTAAAAGGAGGTTACTCGTACCATAATATATTAAGCGCATCTGGCCGGTCGGAAAACATTTCAAAATTCATGTCTAAAGTACCAGGGCAGCAGAAATTGAAAGTAGTCTTACCACTTTATGATGTTATCACGTAAAACTATCGTCCGTAAACCGACTTTACAGACAACCAATTTTTTTATGGAAACTGACACGGTTGGCTCATCACCTACAACATCGGTGATGTCAGCCCATAACACCGGGTGAACTAGGTGCCATGTCAGTGCTTCCCTTCATTTCATGTCGGCTACACTGAACTGGACCGAAAACACGAACTATTTACATAGCCGTTTCGACCGACGTTTCGTTCAATGCGGTGGTACCAATCCGGCCGGGATAAACCCTACCACCTAGTAAGGTAAGAAGGAAAGGGACCTACAGTTTAACGTGGAATCTGAACCACCGAGCCTAACAACATTACAGTCGACTGACCGCACCACTGAGCTACCAAGGCTGACGAATTTCCAAATCCCTTAGTCGACTTTTACGACATGCGACGTGGTGAGATGCAGTGGGGCTATTCTATTTAAGTACCTGCCCCACACGGTTATATCTAATCTAGTATGTAGCTGTTGTAATGACTGATCTGCAGCGTTAATTAGTGTTGGTATTACAAAATGAGATTATTCAATGGTAAACTTTGAAAACGGTGAATTATATTGTTACCTACAATTTACACGGAAATTTGCGTTTAAGGATCATAGTCCTTAAACACCAAAGAATATGTTCTCTTAAGTCTTGACTATAAACATAGCTGTACCAGGGCCTGTGTAGAATTGACCAATCGAAAAATTCGGTGAAGAAGCTGACAGACGATATGTTGTAAGTATGGTTGTAGGTATGAAGATCAATGTATATATATTTAACGAAAAGACTGGTGTGGATGTACATCATGAGGAATTTATAAAGAAATTTGACGAGAATACTTCGCGTCCAAATTCTAATGGAGTAATTCTAATGTATATTCTATGATCATATTTATAATTAATCAACTGACGACGGCCCATAAAGGGCTGAAATATTTTGTGTTTTTGTATATTATATAGTAATATTTAAGTAAATAATAATGGAATATAGTATACAAACCTGCCGATTTCGGAGAGCATCTCGTAATGATCTTTGACATCCGTGTTCCGTTTGATTGTGACATCTTTGTATTGGAAGGGGGCCTCCACCTCTGTAAACAAATATAAAATACCTTTAGTTTTCGGATAACTCTGGTACAGTTTTACTCTTGGTTTGTAAACGATGACAGCGGTTTTTCGGCATCGTATTGTCCTAATAATTTGCTATATGGTCAAAGTGCGCAAGTAATGAAATTAGCTTTGTAACAAGGTTGTCCTAAATTAGAAGTATATATGAACCCAAATTTACGTATGTTTACGCTTGGAAAAATTGTTTGGAATATCAATTTGTTTTCAAACATCGACGAAAGCGACTACATCAAAGATTTTTCGCTTATTTTCTTTATCGTTTACGTACTCTTAGAGATTTTCCTTGTCTGGAGTGGACGATAACCCGGGCAAAGCAGATAATAAAGGCTTTTAAGGTAGCTGGAGCGTTGTCAGATCAAAGCGAGAGATTCTGACACGAATACCTCCCAAATTTATTATGTTTCTTGAAAGAAGTTTCGTTTCTTTCGTAAATCTCTGGATCCAGACGGGAAATGACGTTAACAGATCGATGACCTGCGCGGTCAGAGGACTGCAGATGTTTGGTATGCAGGTTGTTCCTTTAGTTTGTTTTGTCTGAGCGGCGCCGACGGACTCGTCATCAGCCAAATGTTACAGTTCAATGATCTTGATTAGCATACAGATCTGTGATGGTTCAACCTGTAAAACTGTCGGCGCTGTCTTAGAATATTTTAGGTGTACCATACCTAAAACGGTAATATTGGTGCCATGTTGTTTATCGATTACCCTACTTTGCGACAATACAGTATTGTATTCTAGTAACACTTAGATAACATAATGTTTGTGATTGCCTTACATGTCTACGATATTAACTTTCAAAAGGAATATTAGATGCGACTGACTTACGGAATATGGACGTATTGAATCTTCCAAGGCCCGTAAAGGAATCTAGACTTTCATGCAGATCTCTACTGTTAGTTTTTCAAGTGAAGCAACTAAACTTATTCGTGAGTTTTCTAGGGTCAGTCAACTTCTATAAATTCTTAATTTCAGTCCAGTCAATACTCTAGATTCAGAATTTTTAACCGTATCGATCAAGGCCTGACGGTGTGAATTCTCTAGCGTTTTCCAGTGTGACAGTTCAACTCAATTACGTTACCAGATGTAGAAAATCTTTTTTGATGTTTAAAGTGGTGTCGACCTGAGCTGTTACACATTGCCTGAATTCGGGTAGTACCACGCACTGGTATGTCACATTTAGCGATAAGTGCGAGGCGGCTTGTTGACAGAGAAAAATCGCAGACACACCATTATTAACTTTGGCAATAACTACCGTCTGTAAGCTGTGCTTTAAGTGAATTCGACAAATGGTACTTTTCCACAGTTCACAAGCTACGATGCTGCTGTCCTGAGTCGAGAGAAAACAGATGTGTTTACTTAAATTTGCTGATTTTGGTTTCATTCCTAGCTTCAAAATAATTTGTCTTGACTGAAGACCTTTATTGAATTTGTAATGAATATGGTTTTGTCCACTTTACATCAAACAGATTTAATTTAAGGGAACTACCCAGTCATGGACCATAAAGATATTCTGATTATCCTGTATATTATTTACTGAACATTCAATATTCTAGGAGTAATAACCATATACATATATCCCCACAAGTACATACAATCTCGGGTTCTTCAAGAGGGGCGTGAATGGGCACCTGTCATGCCGGCATGGCATTGGCAACTCCCGCATACGACCGAATGTCCATGGGCGTCGTTAGACACCTTATTGGTGGCTCAAAGACATATGTTGGGTTTTCAATAAAAAAAATACAGTCATCCATGCGATGTCGGGACATGAACAACTTGAAATTAGAAAGTTGTGAATCCCGACCGGTGTCTGTTATATTTTATGTTTTGTATCTGTACTGTTTTTCTTTTGTATGAACATGGAAGGGAGGAAATAAACGTATTTTATTTTATTCTATTCTATCAATCCCCCAACTCCGGCGAGGGCTTCACCACTTAGTCGCGAGCTGAAATCAATGCAGGAAACCTTACAAAAATATTCGGCCGCACAAATGCGGATGTGCTCCCGCAGACAGTGGACTGTCGTCTGGCGCGGTGTGGCGTCTCGCGTCGCGACGACACATCCGCGGCTCGGGCGGCGTCGCGGCGCGGCGTCGCGGCGCGCGCGTCGTTTGTGCCAAGAATTCTGCTTGTAGTGACGTGGGCGCCGCGCGAAGGTCGCGGGGAGTTTATGACCCCGAGCGCTCCAGATGATGGCATTTTCTCGCGTTGTTTTATGTAATCATGTATAGATTTACTGAAATGACTGTGCAAGCAAGCGTGAGTCGGACTCGCGCACCGAGGGTTCCGTACCACAACACACAATTATATATACAACGTGTCCCAAAACTCAACGTCAAGCGGGAACCAGGGAGTAGGCCAGTTTATGACTACCCAGGGGAAAATGAGAAAAAAAAATCGGAGTCATTTGTTTTTTCAGAAAACAATGTAACTGAATATTTTTTTTGATAAAACTATGGGCATTTTGGTTTTATTTCGGATACTGATCAATAACAGTTATTTAGGCTACCAATAAAAAAAAATTACAATTATATTTGCAAATTTGTATTCGTAGTACCTAAAAATGTTGTACTCAGCAGTGTTTTTTAAAAAAATGCTCATATCATAAAAAATAAATTACTCCGATTTTTTCTTATTTTTTCCCTGGGTAGTCATAAACTGGCCTACTCCCGTAGGCCAGTTTATGACTACCCAGGGAAAAAATAAGAAAAAATCGGAGTAATTTATTTTTTATGATATGAGCATTTTTTTAAAAAACACTGCTGAGTACAACATTTTTAGGTACTACGAATACAAATTTGCAAATATAATTGTAAATTTTTTTTATTGGTAGCCTAAATAACTGTTATTGATCAGTATCCGAAATAAAACCAAAATGCCCATAGTTTTATCAAAAAAAATATTCAGTTACATTGTTTTCTGAAAAAACAAATGACTCCGATTTTTTTTTCTCATTTTCCCCTGGGTAGTCATAAACTGGCCTACTCCCTGGTTCCCGCTTGACGTTGAGTTTTGGGACACTTTGTGGTATTTTGTGTTATGTACATGGATCGGAATAGGTAAAGTATAAATACCTAATGTTGGCGAGAAGACACAACACGGAGTGGTTAAATAAAACCACCTCTTTTAAATAAGCTATTCATACATTACAGCATGTTACCAGTGTCAAAAGTTACTATGTATATACTACTAGGAAATATTTTTCAAATTCCGGAATTCCCGGGAATTTTTCAGAATTCCCGAAAGAGGTGGTTTTAACCACTCCATGTTATCTCTTCTCACCAACATTAAGTATTATACTCTGCCTATTCCGATCCCTGGTTATGTATTTACAAAAGTTCGGAATTCTTAGCAAAACAAACATTGAAAAAAAAAACATGCTCCTTGGACCTCTTAATTTTTTACTTTTTTTTTATGTAGGTAGGACAGACTGATAGACGCCGTAAGCTTAGTAATACGGAACCCTAATGACTTAGCTACCTCAATCACCTTCCACTTATCATAACACCGACTGCTTCTTGTAACAGAGACAAGAAGTGAACTCTGTGATTATTAAAATAACAATAGATATCCTTCCCTTTGGCTTCGCTTTAGTCGATTAAAAAAGGTAATAAATAAAAATATTCCTAGAAGATATATTATTTTACTCCAATAATTTAATTCGTCTCACTCATGTCAATAAATCATATTTTAAATTGGCCGAGTCTGAACTGCTTGCTGTCAAGTGCCAGAATTGCCACCGTCGTCGTCGCGTCGTCCCAGCGCAGCCATCTGTCATAATCGTGTCTGTTAAAAACATTGTGACAACTTCAACAGAGAAAATGTCACCCGCAACAAATACCACAGAGAAATTGATGAAAGGCATAATTTAAAGCATGCCCAGAGCACCTGCGACTGCAAATTTGTTGACAGTAAAATGGTTATAGGCCAAAAACAAGCAATAATTAATTTCGACTAAAATACTAATCTAATAGACTAATATAGACTAATCACTAGCTACGATATGCTGCTGTCCTGAGTTGAGAGAAAACAGATGTGTTGACTTAAATCTGCTAAAGTTTCATTTGTGAGAAATAAAATGTCACCCGCAACGAATACCACAGAAAAATTGATGAAAGGCATAATTTAAAGCATGCCCAGTAGCACCTGCGACTGCAAATTCGTTGACAGTAAAATGGTTATAGGCCAAAAACAAGCAATAATTAATTTCGACTAAAATACTAATCTAATAGACTAATATAGACTAATCACTAGCTACGATATACTGCTGTCCTTAGTTGAGAGAAAACAGATGTGTTGACTTAAATCTGCACTGCAAATAGTTTCATTTGTGAGAAAGAAAATGTCGCCCGCAACTAATACCACAGAGAAATGGATGAAAGGCATAATTTAAAACATGCCCAGTAGCACCTGCGACTGCAAATTCGTTGACAGTAAAATGGTTATAGTCCAAAAACAAGCAATAATTAATTTCGACTAAAAGGGCTGTCGCAAAGTCGGCACGTGCCACTCCCGCCGCTTCTGACACTGTGCATTTTGGAACGCAGCCAAATGCGCGCTATTGTCAAATTTAAATGAGGAACGAATAAAACAAAATTGACGTTCTCTGTGGGCGTTGATTCCTTCCCTGAGACGTTCTACTCCAGTGACAGAACTGACTGAGAGAACTAAAGGTGTGGACTGGGGTATTCTATTTTTAAAATTTTGTTAACCGCCGACCTTCGCCACAGTCGATAGGTATCAGGTAGTTGTATTGTATGTATGTGAGGCATTTATATAACTAAGTTAGGGATGTGACCACAAAAGATGTGACATTTCTTCTTTCAATCTTCTTGTACGGTCAGCTTTAGAGATTCTTCTTTCAACAACATTCTTCTTCGTTCGAAAAATGTCTTTTAATATTTGTATCCGGCGTGCTGACAATATATTTATTTAAACTATGTTTTATGTAATCCGGCATGGTTGGTTGAATCATAGGGGCGAAAGCAGCCGACCAGCTAATATCACCTTTGAGATGGTAGGTGCCATATCGGAGACTTCCCTTTAAATTGCAGGCTATACTGGACTAGAGGAGAACACAGCCGAGGCTGAGCTATGCGACCATCTTACATCTCCAGTACGGTGCGGTGGAACCAATTCAGTCGGCTACAATTTGAGCCTGCCACCTACTAAGGGGCAAGGGAAGTGACCTACACAGTTCTACACCAGTTCCGAACGGTGAAGCACCAGGTGTCTTTTTTTCCGTCAGAATTGCACAATTATTATATTATATAGGTAAGTGTATATGTGTTTGTAGTTTTAAAACGTAAATAATCTAAATTCTAAACATCCAATTCATTCAACGGAATCGACTTCATGGGACATGGGCTTATCGACAACATTGGGAAGAATTTAATTAAATAATTCATTCACCGAACTGACACATGGCAGGCATCGGTATTTGGGTTAACTTTAAACGAAAATTACAAATGCTTGAGCAGTCGACGAAAACTAACGCGAAGGACAAATTGATCTTGTGGATATGTCAGCTGAGAATTTAAAAACATTTATCGTAATTATTCATTATTAGTGGCGGTTTTAAAAATTAGTGAAAAATATGTAGGTCTTTGCCGACATAATGATGTATCGACCGAGTTTTTTAATGCGCATACCACTGTAGTGGGTTCTTTTAGACAGGGTGTCCCAAAACTCAATGTGAAGCGGGAACCAGGGAGTAGGCCAGTTTATGAGTACCCAGGGAAAAATAAGAAAAAAAAAAATCGAAGTCATTATTATGTTTTTTATGATATGAGCATTTCTTGAGAAACGTTGAAAATTGGCATTTTTAGGTACTACGACTACAAATTTGCAAATATAATTGTTAAAAAAAAATTATTGGTAGCATAAATAACTCTGCTATTGATCAGTATCCCAAACAAAACCAGAATGCCTGTAGTTTTACCAAAAAAAATATTCAGTTCTATTTTATTTCAATAAAAAATAAATGACTCAGATTTTTTTTTCTTATTTTTCCCTGGGTATTCATAAACTGGCCTACTCCCTGGTTTCCGCTTCACATTGCGTTTTGGGACACGGTGTATATAGGTATGACGACGACGAAAAACATAAATAGAGGAGCAGTCTCATACAAAATAATTCCCAAATTCTGACACTTCACCCATACTTCTTTCTCTATAATTTTATTCCTCATCAGCATCACCCACAAGTTGAATGGAATAAATCACTTGTAGTGATAATTCCACCTTGTATTTCTTGTGCCTTGTCGTGTACTGTTTTTCTTTCAATTGTGTGCAATGAATAGTTTCTATTCTATTCTGTTCTGTTCTGTTCTATTCTATTCTATTCTTTTCCATGAAATCAGTCAAATACAGAACTGAGACGTAAAGAGTACAAGTAAAAATTTGGTAACACTTTCGTGCTATTAAAATAATGTACTCTAACCCCGCATCTGATTATTCTTTCGTCGAAGATAAAACTAAAATATTTTGATTTGATCACGTTAGTGAAAACTTGAAAAAAAAAGAGTTTTTCTTTAAACCTTTTTCAAACTTCACTAACTTATTAAGAACTAATAAATAAAACCTCTATATAAAGAAGAATTCTTGTCCTGTAACATCTTAAAAAATAATAATATGTATACTCAACAGTAACGAGAATGAGCTGAAAGATAAAGAATGAGAACTCACCACCCACCGGATCAGACTCGTCCACCCGGATCATATTCGGTGCACTGAAACAATACACACGTATTTTATGTATGTAAAATGTTTAAGTAATAATTTTCATATAAATAAATGGTAGGGTAATACCCCACTGACTTTCTCGCTTGTTTGGCGAACTCAACGGTTTCGGCGTAAGGTCGGTGAACAGACACAAATAATGCTAAATCAGATAGCGTGTGGGGTCGGTACTTAAAAAGAATAGCCCCACTGCATCTCTCCCCGTCGCATGTCGTAAAAGTCGACTAAGGGATAAGAAAATTCGTCAGCCTCGGTAGCTCAGTGGCGCGGTTGGTTGGTCAACCGTTATTAAGCAACGCTGAGCGCGGCCAGTGATTGGATGGGTGACCGCTCGACCGTTGGAGGCTGACCGTGGTTCGTCGTAATGTCGTAAAAGTCGACTAAGGGGTTTGGAAATTCGTCAGCCTCGGTAGCTCAGTGGTGCGGTCAGTCGACTGTAATGTTGTTAGGCTAGGTGGTTCAGATTCCACGTTAAACTGTAGGTCCCTTCCCTTCTTACCTTACTAGGTGGTAGGGTTTATCCCGGCCGGGTTGGTACCACCGCACTGAACGAAACGTCGGTCGAAACGGCTATGTAAATAGTTCGTGTTTTCCGTCCAGTTTAGTGTAGCCGACATGAAATGAAGGGAAGCACTGACATGGCACCTAGTTCACCCTGTGTTATGGGCTGACATCACGGATGTTGTAGGTGATGTAGCCAGCCGTGTCAGGTTCCATAAAAAAAAAAGAAGATAGTTGTTAGACTGGCCACAAATGCTGCTTTTCATAAAAAAGGGTGACAAGAGTAGGTAAGCACCATGATTAGGAAAATGCACGCTAGTTTACGACAAAAGCTACCTTGTTCAAGGCTATATGAACATTTTTGGCAACGAAATACACTTCTTCAGTGTTGTTTCAATTAAAGAAGCGCTATCTGTACCTATGCGCATTATAGTAATTTAGTTAGCACAACGCGTCCGTCTGAAAGTTCATAATTTATTTAAAGTTAAAGCTTGGGCAGACGACTGATTCTTATCATACTAAACGGTCTTAATAAAAATAACTTACAAAATATATGCAAAATGAAAAGGGCACACACGGCGCCAACTCTACTTTTAAGTTGGCACCGACTCTCCACGACTCTACTAAAAAGTTGGTACAACTAAAAAACTTGCACAACGCCTACAGCGGCCAACTTTTTAGCCGACCGCCGACTAAAAAGTTGGGCTCCAAAGTACGATGCACTATGCAGAGCGAACGACTGAACGGTCGTCTATTAAATAATTAGCTGCTAAAATATATTTAAGTATGCATATAGAATTAAACTTATGTAACTGTTGTCTTATGTATTTATTTATGACACTGAAACAATTTTACAACAGTAAAATTGTTTCGTTAGGCTGGAATAGCAAATACAAGGAAGGGCTTGAGTATGTGAATAGGTTATAAATAAATACCTTAAGTATTTCAAAGAATATTATTATTCAGACAAATAAAAAAAACCTGAATAATTTTCTATCGACCAAGGTGGGGTTTTATCGACAAAGTGCCGCGCGCTGATTCGCTTCCTTGGGCTGTAAAACTTTATTGCCCGACCCGACAGGAGGCTTTGATACTACTATAAACAGTCGTCGGCCGTCATGCCCAACTCAACTAAACCGTATAGTTGCTGATACAATCAGTCGTGTAGCCGAGCCCTAAACGTATGCGCTCGTCATGAGCGTATGCGAATGCGATGCGAGCTATGCGTAGTTTAAGAGTAACCCAGCTGTGCTGTGGGTCGGTTATAATAAGCAAACGTCCACGCGCCCCGCCGCGGCGCCGTCGTCGCCGCGACGCCGACGCTTCGCCGACGCCTATGGAATTCCGGGCTGCCAGATTTAGAGAGCTGTCTGGAGCAGCTTGCAAAGGTTAATTGGTATGCCGTAGTGCAGCTTTTACATAATCTGTGCGGGCTGTATAATCAAATCACCTGTTTGATTTCTTACCCGTATTATAAACGTGTCCCAAAACTCAACGTCAAGCGGGAGCCAGGGAGTAGGCCAGTTTATGACTACCCAGAGAAACATTAGAAAAAAAAATCGGAGTCATTTGTTTTTTATGATATGAGCATTTTTTTAAAAACGTTTCGTACAACATTTTTAGGTACCTACCATATCAATGGTACCTACTACGACTATAAATTTGCAAATATAATTGTTGAAATTGTTTTATTGGTAGCCTAAATAACTCTGCTATTGATCAGTGTCCCAAATAAAACCAAAATGCCCATAGTTTTATCACAAAAAAATATTAAGTAAAATTAAAAAAATGCTCATATAATAAAAAACAAATGACTCCGTTTTTTTTTTGCTTATTTTTCCCTGGGTAGTCATAAACTGGCCTACTCCCTGGTTCCCGCTTGACGTTGAGTTTTGGGACTGGGACACGTTGTTACACTTGTCTCTTTTTTGCTTTCAACTGTTTCTGTGTCTGACTAATCTTTTTCCCACTTTGACAATTGGGTAGACTTTCTATCATTAGATTTTTAATATGACTTATTACTTATTACATTTCTTTGTAATAAACGTGAACTAATTGTTTTTTATTTGACTTGATATATGTAGTATCAAAATTGACGATGGCACTATACACCAGATATAGGTAATGTAAATAGGCTGAGTGGTCAGATTCTTGAGTACCTATTCATGTTTATACTGTAAATATTAATGTTCTTGTGAGCGGTAGTATGGGTAAATTATTGTAAATTACTTTAATATAATACTTATAAGGTACCTACTAACAAAACATTGTGGCTTGCGAAGTTTGTTTGTCAGTTCTTTTTCGCATTGAATTTAGAACTGGCGGAATTTTCGACATATCCAAGCGTAGGTTACCTACCTTATGGATGAAATTATACAATAAACAATAACAACAAACATGCCGTCCTACTTTCTCTTGATATATTATTGTGACGCTTAATGTCGTGCCATTTGGAAACACCGAATGTCGTGTAGACAACGTACGTAATGGTGCCTCTCTTTAGTCACGCCGCGGCCCGCGCCGGATACACTGAACAGCGTGTCTACTGGTGTTAACTCGCTCGCATAGTTAGTCAGTTGAAAATTTTACAGAATATGTGTTATTATGGCGGATATCCTAACGAATAATAAAGAAAGAAAAACATAAAGTAATAAAAAAAATTATACAATAAACGAAAAATGGTATGGAACCAAATGCAAGCGTCAAAACTTGGTCTGATAATAGTGCAAACTCTAAAGTAAAACAACAAATAATAATATTTTGCGTGGTGGTACGGAATCCTCGGTGCGCGAGTCCGACTCGCACTTGGCCGGTTTTTTATCAGTTGCACAACTCAATAACAAATACACGACTTAATAGTATAGCAAGTCAGCACAGTTAATTTAAGATTCATACATAAGCCACAACCTTCACTAAGCTAAACTACTAATTTTATAACGAATTTAACGTGGAACGAGAACCATGGAGCGACTATGATCATGACTGAAATTAACTTATTATGAGGCTTTCATTAGGAAATACATTGGTGCGTACCGACGACAATCGAACCCATCGCCCCTCACAACACGGCAAAACCGCCTAGCACATGAACGAATCTCTGACTCGTCTCCTTCGAGCAAACCCACAAGGAATGACTCATGCGCAATATAGGTCGTCGACGCAGTGAACCCCGATTTCTCTGCACCGACCGGCTCAAACCTTGGCCTACATATTGCCGACATCGTAGACGAGCTGTTTTGACAACTTTTTACGCGGGAAATCAAGAATTTACGACCGCGCATGATCCTGTTGTTGTTTATGTTCCGGGAACTTTCCGCTGTTCTTGAGATTCCAGAGACCACCTGGTTTTAGGGAGTCTGGGTTTTTGCGGCGTTTAGACGGACGGCACACAAGATGCTCTAGCTAGGCACATGAGTTCTTGTTTGTTTTTCGTTCCCATTCAGCGCAGTCGACACGAGCGTGCGGGAACGGGGTAGCATTATAATTTCCACCCGCGCACTGAGTGAAATTGACCTTTATTATTTCTATGGGAGGAAGCACTGACAGAACTGGAGACGATGGGGGCATGGTTAGAGGAAGCAAAGCGGCTCGCGAAAGACATCGGTCCCTGTACACTGCTTGAATAACGTTCGCTCGAGTTCCTGAGGCAGCGTATCAGTGTGGCCATCCAGCGAGGCAACGCCGCTAGCGTCCTCGGAATAGTGCCCACATCGTCCCACCTGGAGGAAGGTTATTAGGTTTTGTATAGGTTATAGGTTTTTCGTTTTGTAATGCACCATATGTTTAGTTTGAAAAATACTTGAAACTAATTTCTGAAAGAGAAAAGTTGCATAACGCAGACATTATGCATTTGCGCAATTCACCGCTCAGCTGTGCTATTATCGTTTTGAGATGAAGTGCCACCAGAACCACCTTAACCATTATCCATCTTTATCACACTCATTTGTCAACTATCGTACTATCATCAAGATGTGCCGACGTATCTCTCGATATCCACTTCCGTCGACAGCGAGAGAGGATTGCGTTGCGTCGTCGTCATGAAATAAATTTCTTTCGACGTCAGTTTCAGCTGACAAGTGGGTTCTGTTGCCAATTTATCTGGAAACATTGAACATGTCTTAAGACTTGAGGATTCCTGCGCATGATCATGTTGGGCCTTGTTGAACGAGATAAAGTAAAATCAAATAATAAAGGAGAATGTAAGCAAACTCTCAAGGGTTGATAATATTTGTATTTGGTTTTTGGTTCTATAAAAGTATGTCTTTTTGTCAGAGCAAACTATAGGTTGAAGACGAACACGAAACAATTAAGGATGTTTGCCATTCCAACTGCCAACTTCTATACCTACCTAAACTTATTTTGAAACTAAATTTTGATAGTGCATAAATGAAAGAACGAATCTTTTGATTCTTCTTTTGATCTTTTGATCTTTTGTTCTTGGTGAATTAACATCTTTCAAAGATTTTCTGGAGCTGCCAGGATGTGGCTCCATAAAAATCGTTCTAAAACTTTGATCATCACTTATTTTAATAACAGCAAACATCAAAAACAAAATGAACAATAAGAGAACAAATGAAAGATGACGAATTTATAATAACAAACCAAACAAAACACGGAAAGAAAAGCAACAATCTTTAACAGCAATACTCGCAAACATTTCATAACAAACAGAGTGGTGGACGACTGGAACCAACTTCCAGAGGAAGTAATAAGCGCACTTAGTACCAACCAATTCAAAAATAGACTAGATAAATATCTAACAAATAAAACAATTCTCAAAAAGAGTGCTAAAGAACGACAATTAAATAAAAAAATAAAAAGAATCCAAGAATTATCTTCTCTATCTCTAAATCCTAAATCCTAAATCCTAAAACCTCTAAATCCAGTTAAAATTTGTTGTTTTTGTCATTAGACAAAAACAACAAATTTTAACTGGATTTAGACGTATCAGCCAAGGCTGCCTGTCTAAAATGAATAAATAAATAAATAAATGTTACACTATAGACTATACACTAGTGCATTTAGAGCAGGAATAGATTTTAAATTCACACAATGGCGAACCAAAAATGTTGTCAACATGTGCATCGACCGCTTCCTATCACTATGAAACAACTAGCGACATCCATTTATTGCGTGCGAAGGAAAGGACAGAGATACAAATCGCTTATAGTCCTAACGCAACTCAGTGAAGTTTAGTTTAGTTTCTTTATCTCGTCTCGGGGGCCCAATTCTCAGTTCCGCTCTTTTAGTGTGACAAATGGATTTCGAATTGTTTTGAATGTACAATTTGGTCCTGAAGCACCTCTGCTTTCTTGAATACTGAATTCCGTGTGAAAGCTAAATTCTAATACTTATCTGATTTTATCAATGGGTATTCGTGAACATTACGAAAACTTGGCTAAAAATCAAGATCAGATGAAGGTTATTCGGTCACTTTCTTCAAGGAAGGTTGCCAAGGTTGTCTGGCCAATTCGCGAGACATTTTAACACTTCTTTTCGTGAAATTTTCGAATGCATAATTTTTATCTGGGCGTTTTAATCTAGTACTTCAGAAGAAAAACAAGTACTGAGAACCTTGAAACGCATGGGGATTGTAATTTCTTCTAATTAAAATTGCATGAGTGAGTTTTAAGTCAAACTAGGTAGGTACCTAACTTATGAGGCGTTTTGTGAAATCAGTGGTAAATTGAAGTATAGTAGTATGTCAGTCAGTCAGTAAGCGCGAATGCGTCCACTGCTGGACATACGCCTCTCCAATCGTTCTCCAGTCCTCCCGGCTTTCAGAGGTACGGAACCAGTTCTTTCCGCCGACGTACTTGATACTTACACAATGCACATACATTAGATCAGGGGTTCCCATAGTGTGCGTCGCGGCGCTCAGTTAACCCTCAGGAGTGCCGCGAGGCGTCCCTGAGCACTTGGGACTTTAATCTAAAGAAAAAAAGAACCTTAGAATTGGAACTTTGCGTGGCTTACGACTTCGGCACAGACCTTCCGTTTTACATTTATTTCGTAAATTTCTGACCTAACTTATTCTAAAAGGTGGAGCAAAAGTAATGTCATAATTCGAATTGGCTGCCATTTTGTTAGAAATGGGCTCTGTTTTCACGGAAAGTTTATTTGAAGATTAAATCGGATGACATTAAGTTGAAAAAAACTATTTAAAAAATATACCTTCAAAAATTTATGAAATAAAAAAATCGAACCCTAGAGTTGAAGGCGGGGGTCATTCCCTTTAGCCACACTGCCTAAAGCTTTTGCTGAAGGGAACCACAAGAAACCAACCAACCAACATTCCCTTTAGCCACACAGCTTTATACTTTTGCTGAAAGGAACCACAAGAAACCAACCAACCAACATCGTCCTTTTGCTGAAACGAATCACAAGAAACCAACCAACCAACATTCCCTTTAGCCACACTGCTTTATACTTTTGCTGTAGGGAACCACAAGAAACCAACCAACCAACGTCGTCCTTTTGCTGAAGGGAATCATAAGAAACCAACCAACCAACATTCCCTTTAGCCACACTGCCTTAAGCTCCTCCCCGTAAAACATATAAAATGATTTTAAAATAAAAACGAAACATATTTAATTACATATATGACAATGTCGACAACATTTCTATTCGTTCTTTTAAACTTAAATTAAGAGACTGGATGTTTGTTAACAGCTGGTCAATTTTTATAGATTGTTTTGTCCGGTTTTTTGTCTCGATCCCCAAATCGATTTGTCTTCGCCGAACCACGTAGTAGCTGGCATCTTGTTTGAGTAGATTCACCAAACTTAACGTTGATGGTCTTCTCTCTGACAATGCGTTGCGTAGTTTCCTGTGCCATGGCTCCAACAGGTTGGTCGTCCTATGTCGTTGGACTCCGCAAGACCACATTTATGTACTTTGAATGAGCTGCCATCCAACCATGTTCCCACAAAGTAATCATTGAATGCGGTTGTGATATTGTCCGCCGGACTATCCTCCATTATAGACAACCAGCCGTCATTTATTTATTCTTTTTCTAGAAATGCCAAAGAAGCGCAGAGGGACACGTGCTTCGTCTGCGTTGGATCTTTTAATCCCAGTTGGTTTGCTCTCTTCCACAGATTTCGTTTAAAGTGGGTAAAACAACCCTTTATTTCCACCTCGTTACCAAGTACAATTTCAATTGCCCGAATTGCAGCTATTTCATAATCAATGATAATTTGTTTTGGAGTCTATTTCGGGATCTGACTATTTATAAGTTCAAGCATTTTAGAATATGACGATGTAGTTTTATTAGGGAGAAAAGCATAAAATAGAGAAACGATAATCGTAGACTTTGCGTTCGATCCTGCGTCTCCATGTATAGTGTAAAGCTGGTAGAACTCGTTTGGTGTCACATCGAACGTTCCGTCTCCGAAGAACAGCTCCATATCGCAGGCGGCTCGTCTCGCTTCCTCGATGGCGAATATGAGGATCCTGTAGTCGCCGTCTTGGTAGTCAGCCAGCAAGAAGGATTTCAACGACTCCGGAATTTGTATTTCCGCTGACTTCTTGAATGTCGTCTTCTTCACTCAGAAGTTCTTATTGCGTCCTCTATAACAGCTAATTTTTATGCTTCTAAAGCATCATTTCGATAAGGTCTACTCCGCCGTCCTTCCACGTAGATACCAATGCGTTAAATCTAGTTGGTATCGGCAGGAAATCTTGAGCAACGGTTTCTTTGAATGTTTGTGTTTTTGCTCTTATTTCATTTTCTGCTTCACTAGGTTTGCACGCATGTGGTTTCTCCTTTAGAATTATGTTATCAATGGAGGTGGTAAGAGAGCCATGGCATGCAGATTTTTTTCTATTTACACACTCCCACAAGGTACTTTCATTGTTGTAGCTTCTTTTCTTGTGGTACTGATGTCCAGCACGCAAGAGTAGTTGTGCTATTTTTCTCGTAGTGGTGAACGAAATACCGTTCGTGTTGTTGCTGCTACTTGCCACCTGGGCAGCCATCTTCCCCGCTGCAGTAGATAGTAATCCAGAAGTAATATAAAAATACACTGAATTTATTTCATGCACGCAGATTCGCAAAGCTCAGAAGACAGCACAGTTCACAGGTTTTGACATGCGCGTCGATGTAAAATTTAATTTTCCTCTAAATCTGGCCAAAATGTCTTAAAAAGACAATTGCGTGGACAATTGCTAAAAACAAACAAAGAAAGGAAAGAGTATCTCTCTTTTGTATGGGCTCTAAATTTATTTAATTTTTAAAAAGGTATTTTACGGTGAGGAGCTTAAGGCAGTGTGGCTAAAGGGAATGTTGGTTGGTTGGTTTCTTATGATTCCCTTCAGCAAAAGGACGACGTTGCGTTGGTTGGTTGGTTTCTTGTGGTTCCTTTCAGCAAAAGTATAAAGCAGTGTGGCTAAAGGGAATGTTGGTTGGTTGGTTTCTTATGATTCCCTTCAGCAAAAGGACGATGTTGGTTGGTTGGTTTCTTGTGGTTCCCTTCAGCAAAAGTATAAAGCAGTGTACTTGCAGTGTATGTGGCTAAAGGGAATGTTGGTTGGTTGGTGTCTTGTGGTTCCCTTCAGCAAAAGCTTTAGGCAGTGTGGCTAAAGGGAATGACCCCCGCCTTCAACTCTAGGGTTCGATTTTTTTATTTCATACATTTTTGAAGGCTGTTTTTATATTTTTTAAATAGTTTTTTTTATTTCACAGTTTTTTTTAGTAATTTTTTGCTATTAATGTACTCGGTGGAATCGCTCGGCCTTCGGCCTCGCGATCCCGCCTCGCTTTTCAATCCGATCTTGACTAAATTAAAATAGGACCACAGGGGAAGCACCAGCTTTCGAATAAAAAAAGAATTTTCAAAATCGGCCCACCCAGTCGAAAGTTCTTAGGTAACAAACATAAAAAAAAAATACAGTCGAATTGAGAACCTCCTCCTTTTATTGAAGTCGGTGAAAAAATGATATCGGTCCAATGATCACATGAAGATTTTATAACACCGATTTCCAGGCCGTGTGATCTCCCGTTTTGCCGATTTGAACTGTTCAGTTCAGTTCAGTTCATTTATTAATCTTTCTTAGGTAGGTACTAATAGTACACTTGATTTCGTCAGTTTATTAATATATAAATCAAATTTCACGTACATATAATATTAGGAGCACTGGCCATGACGGCGAAATTTTGTTTAAAAACAAATTATATTATACTATTCACAAGAACTGGGCGGCCAGATCACCAGGACACCAGATCTGACGGCGCCAGACTTCTTCCTTTGAGGCTTATTGAAATCTCGCGTTTACCACAGAAAACCACAAACCATGCAAGTCTTGAAAGCCAACATTGAAAAACAAAGTAGGCACCTCCAATTTGTGAGCTTTATATTAAATCTAAAGAAAAGCGAATTCGCGCAACCCGAATTAGTCCCGAGGCCGTGACCAAGAGAATTCACCAAACGCTAAACATTTCGTCTATCCATCGTCTGTCTGTTTACCGAGAGCTGATGCACGTACATACAGACAGCCACTTAGTCAGATACAATTCTATAATCGCAAGAATTAAACCGGAAAACGATGAGGTAACCCTGTAAAGTAGTTTGCATAATGTTTGAAAACATGTGGCTTTTTTTTCATAGAAATACAAACGTTAACTGCGAGGCATTATTAAAAACTATATTTAAAATTATAATATGTAAAATGTATAATATTAAAATTTATAATATACATATAATATGTAATATGTAAAAGTCGTAAAGAAATATTAATCCTACACTTGATTTATTATCATACATAATATGTAAATGCATACTTTCATACCTACAATCATATAACACAAATTCTGCACCCCCACACCTAAAAGCAAACGGAGCTTAGCGATACAGCTGCTAGCCTAGTGCCTAGCTCTGAGCACACATCGTTATAAAAGATTTTGACATTGAAAATGTCTTTTGGTTCGTGTTCGAGTATAGGCCCCGATTTCACGAAAAAATGCGATCCCCTTATATCTCGGAGAGTTGTGAAGATATGAAATTTGACATTGAAAATGTCTTTTGGTTCGTGTTCGAGTATAGGCCCCGATTTCAGGAAAAAGTGCGATCCCCTTATATCTCGGAGAGTTGTGAAGATATGAAATTAAAAGACGCGTATTCATGAGAGCTGTAAGGTGCAAAAAGAATTATTTGAGAAAGTAAAAAACAAAAAGAGTTATGGCCAAAATAGTGAAAAAAAAAATTCATTTTTTCCGAATTTTTGATTTTGGCGCTCGATATTTTGGAAATGAAGAATGATATCAAAAATTTGAGAAAAAGTCCTCTGGAAAATTTATTCAGCTACCATTTGAGCCTAAAACAAAGACGATCGGGTTAAGGGTTTGCCCTGTAGCTCAACCTTTTTGAAAAAATCAATTCACAGATTTCGTGCCTCACACGACTATCGAGCACATTGGAAATGAATCTACGGAATTCGAAAAAATATTGTCGCTGAGCGACACGAGAAAGTCGGGATAAGGAAAAGGTTAGTTGGGGTCTGATGATGGAGCCGGAAGGAAGCCATAGGAACTCCTAAACTACACATGATAAGGCCATAGTGTTTGGGCTCGTTGGATTTGTCTTCGCAAGTACTCTTGTCATATATGATGCCCAGGGTCCTGATGATGGAGTCGGAATGAAGCCATAGGAACTCCTAAACTACAACTGATAAATCCACCATATTTGGGCTCGTTGGATATAGGAATATAGGAATATAGGTTAGGTTAGAAGATGCGTCGCATTGAAATTGAATTCAACAAAATAACATATTTTAATTTAATTTACGCAATAAATTATTTTGTTTGTTTGTTTGTAAGGCAAAGTCAGCTCGGCCGTCCAAAGGTGTTGTAATTGGCTCTTTCCGAACGTCGAACGGCAACGTCTGTCTGTACTGCAATGGGTAAATAAAACGGCTGGACTGATCCACGTGTGGTATTCACTAACGTAAACCAGGATAGGCTTGTCGTCGCTACAGTGCGTATGTGCCCAAACGGACATTTCCCGCCAAAATGAGTTATGAATGCGGTTCAATTCAGTATGTTTATCCGCACATTTCTGTATATAAAAAGTAATATTTTTCCACCTCAAAACAGCTTAAAAAATAAAATTCTTGTCTAAGCTCCACCAAATTCAAACCTTGTTTAGAGCGTATGTGTCCAAAGTAGAAATATTCCACAAAATGGAACGCAGTAATAAGTACAATTTCTTCATATAAATCCTCTAACAACGTAGCGTCAAGATTCTGCTTCATTCGTTGCGTTCGTATGTGCCCAAACGGTCGATCAGCCAATCAGATAGCTCGCCGAACCACGTGACATCATTAGTTCGACGCCGAGTCTCGGATGGTGGACTACAAAACGTCTGTGTTTCGTTGTTTTCAATTGTTTTTGTGCACAATAAACATGTGAAACGAGATGGAAACATGCATACCTGCTAGAAAACTGAAGAGAAAAGAGAAAGGCTCATCAGGTAACGAAATATTCAACAATTACTGAGAGTGCTTCCACGACCGTTATGATTTGGAAGTTAGGTTAGGGGTGTTCCAATTTTCATAAACTTATTAATCTGGAGGCACGGCAGTGCCCCCGCCAAGTCGAGCACAGACGCACGGCCCGGCCCTACTCAGGTTACTTTTGGCCTCCCTGTATCTTTGTTGCACCTTTGTTGTGGATAGAGGTAAAAGCCTGAAAGAGTACTTACCAAACCTACCTATACCCCCAAATTACAAGTTTATACCTATTATATAGTTTACGACATATCGCCAGTCAAAGTTCCGGAATTTTGTCACTGACTCACCGACTCACCCACCGATCATCAAAAATCTAAGTACTTCTAGCAGACCTACAAACTTGAAGTTTTAACCTAACCTCGAAATATGATTCTATATCTAAAACTGAACTGAAGATGAGAAAAAAAAAATTGCGCTAAAAAGTTTTAAGTTTCCCTATATCTACATTAAGAATAAATACAACACTCTATGTATATCAAAAATTGGCTTTAAACTGGAGGTTGGACATAAACGAATTGAATACAGTGTCGTGATTCGACTCCAATCTGCAGAGCCAGTTCTCCCACCTCCACCATTCTCGCTCATTGTTTAGTCACTTTGTCCAAACTCCAAGGTAAAATCTTGTTTTGAAGTGGAAATCCTTAATATTTACTAGGTTTTCTTATTTCAAATTTAGTTTTTCGTTTATTTTAATAAAATTAAGAAACAATATTTACGATAAATCAGTAAATACTCATGATCGAACATGTAAATCTTTAAACGGCTCTCCTATAAAATTATCCTTATGTCCGTTTGGACACATACGCACTGGAGCGACGTTGTGTCATCCATCACGACAAAGATTTAAATCGATAGATAGAGCAAAGCGCTCAAGAGTTCGTCAACGATTAGACATAACGGTGTGTGTGACTTCCTGTACAGTAGTCATCAAGAATCGTATAAAAGGCTCGTGTTCAAGTAAGTACGTCGGCAGAAAGCAGTAGTTCCGTACCGCTGAAGGTGGGAGGACTGGAGGAGAATTGGAGAGGCGTACGTACGTACAGCAGTGGACGCTTACACGCTGACTGACTGACTGACAATGCCGCGGCCCTAAGTACAGGCGAAAACTATTCTACACACTTAGGTACATTATACTTACTTTATATCTTTATATTTCTTCAGGAGTATTCTTATAGGACTCATCGCTGATTTTTTGTACACATTTTTTCACGTACATAACCAAACATTTTCCCATTTTTCTTTCATGTCGATCACAGCACGCAAAGTATCAGCATTTCAGTGGGCTTTTCAGAACCTATCGGTACAGAATAGAAAAGAGTCTATCGGTTCTCTAAATCGTTTCTTTGTCGCACCGCTAGGGTGTGGAACTGTCTTCCGGCGAGTGTATTTCCCGAATCCTTTAATATAACTCGGGTGTCTTCAACCGTCGTATTAACAGGCTAGACAGCCTATCAACAGTCCGCTAATCCGAGCACCTAACTGAGCGTGGTTTCGCGAGGAGAGGTGATTTTGGCTCTGTCGACTGCACCATTGGTCTCTCGGCACAGCCACCCATGTTGGTTTACATTTAAAAAATCACATATTCATTCGATTGTCTACATTATTTGTCACTTTTCGCACACACTTTTGTCACACTCGGGAAATTCTCCGTATTATCTCTTTCTTATTAATTTTCACCTAAGTAGGTAGGTACTTATCATCCGTGGCCGGCAGAGGCGGAAGTCACAGACTGATTAGTCTTCTATCCAATACGATTCCTATTGGCGAATCAAGACTGGCAAATAATTGCAGTTTCGTTGCCAAAATGCGCACCTGCTTTATACAGGGTGTCCCAAAACTCAACGTCAAGCGGGAACCAGGGAGTAGGCCAGTAAGTTTATGAGTACCCAGGGAAAAATAAGAAAAAAAATCAGAGTCATTTGTTTTTTATGATATTATTATGAGCATTTTTTGAGAAACGTTGAAAATTGACATTTTTAGGTACTACGACTACAAATTTGCAAATATAATTGTTAACAAAAATTTATTGGTAGCCTAAATAACTCTGCTATTGATCAATATCCCAAACAAACCCAGAATGCCTGTAGTTTTACCAAAAAAAATATTCAGTTAAATTTTTTTCTAAAAAAATAAATGACTCCGATTTTTTTTTCTTATTTTTCCCTGGGTAGTCATAAACTGGCCTACTCCCTGGTTTCCGCTTGCCATTGAGTTTTGGGACACGGTGTATAATATCATCTGTATTCTGTATGATTGATTGATTATGCATAGTTCTGTCTAAGGGACTTGACAAAAAAACCGGCCAAGTGCGAGTCGAACTCGCGCACCGAGGGTTCCGTATCGCCATGTAATAGTCAGCGCTGTTTTATACTGTTTTCGGTTCATAGACTTTTTAGTTTCTTGTATGGGGACCCCCGTAAATTTTTTACTTTTTCTTATTTTTCTTATTTGTTGTTATATCGGCCATATTAACACATATTATGTGAAAATTTCAACGGGCTACCTATGTATTACGGTTTAAGAGATACAGCCCTCGGACAGACAGACGGGCAGACAGACAGACAGACAGACGGCGTAGGCTTAGTAATAGGATCCCGTACGACGGATACGGAACCCTAAAAAATGTTAGGCTTTATTTTTCGTACTTGTTCCGTATTTAAACAGCGGTCCACGTTCCAACTGCTTTACTCCGCTTACGTTAGGTCACACTTGGAATATGCCTCAATAATATGGAGTCCTCAATACAAAATTTGTATTGACGAGATTGAGCGCATTACAATTTTTTTTTAATACGTTTTTTTATCGAATTCAAAGTAACAGTCTTCAAGACAATTTCGCGCTTACTTCTCTTGCTAACAGAAGACATATCACAGATGTTACCTTTCTTTTCAAAATCATAAATTCATTTGTCGAGCCACAGTATTTATTAGATAAAATTAAATTTAGGTGTCCAATCAGAAACACACGTTCTACTGACACATTCTCATTGTACAGAAGTCATTGTAATTATAGCGAGCACAGATTCATAAATCCAAGCTCATATAATGATTTGTTCTGCAGTGTCGACATTTTTAACACTAGTTTATGTCAATTCAAAAAACTCTATTATATATTATAATATAGGTAATACCATAGGTAATTTCACTCACTTTATCAAGAATTTTCTAAATCGCAATGTTTTCCTATTAGTTTTGTTTTCGTTTAAGTACCTATAACAATAAATTTTTTTTTCCTTCCTTTTCCAAATTAAAAAAAAATATTTTTCTATACATATTTAATACATAAGTTTTGTTGATATTATTAGTTGTAGGATTAAAATCAAATTGTAGAATCTTTGCTGGTTTAGGTTCATTTTATTTTTTTAATTTTTGGCTAGCGTTAATTTTCCATATGTTTATATTGTATTGTAACTGTCAAATGAAAACTGAACGATTATTTTCATTTTCGTTATTTAGATATAAGAGATTTTTTTCATACTGTTTGTTTCTCTAAAAGTTTTAAATAAAATAAAAATAAATAAAAATCAAATGGGTGGAGTCAGAGGGGCCACAGAACACCTGCTATGACCAGGCAATATCACCTTCGACTCATCATCACACCTTGGTGCACTAGGTGCCATGTCAGAGCAAGGTTAACACTACACCTATGTAATAGAGAGCAAATTAATAATTCCATCATTCTGAAATACAGTTGTTACAATATTTGAGGTATTTCCGCTATGACATAACGCTTCTAATTAACCTTTTGTAGGTTGTTATTGTGGTTTTGTTATAGAGTAACGGTGTCCTGAAAGGACAATACGGGATATAAGTCTATTATTAATATTTTTAAGTTTACTCTGTTATTCACTCATATACTAATTTTTAAGTTACATACGTCGACGTTTCGCCCGCTACGTCACGGGCTTCTTCAGGAACTGCGGGAACAGGAACTGCGTTGTACCAGACGTCAAACGTTTGACGTTTGGTAAAACGTTTGACGTCTGGTACAACGGACACCAGACGTCGGCTCCAGGAACTCCCGCAGTTCCTGAAGAAGCACGTGACGTAGCGGGCGAAACGTCGACTTATGTAAGTCTTCATCGCGCTTTTTTTTTTTTTTTTTTATGGAAACTGACACGGTTGGCTACATCACCTACAACATCCGTGATGTCAGCCCATAACACCGGGTGAACTTGGTGCCACGTCAGTGCTTCCCTTCGGTCGTGCCGGCTACACTGAACTGGACGGTAAACACAAACTATTTACATAGCCGTTTCGACCGACCTTTCATTCAGTGCGGTGGTACCAACCCGGGCGGGTTAAACCCTACCACCTAGTGGCTAGTAATATAAGAAGGGAGTCATATCCCTTAGTCGCCTTTTACGACATACACGGGGAGAGATGCAGTGGGGCTATTCTTTTAAAGTACCGGCCCCACACGCTTCATCTAGTATTTAGTTCGATTCCCGTAACCGACGACGGGCATGTATGAAAACATTATGAGAGTGGAAGGAGGCGGCAGAGGTGTGGTGTGAGATCGCCACGTGCCGATCCTCGAGATTTGTCAGCCTCGGTAGCTCAGTGGTGCGGTCGGTCGACTGTTGTTGAGCACACCTGGGCGCGGTCAGTACTTGGATGGATGACTGCTCGACCGTTGGAGGCTGATCGTAGTTCGAATTTCACGTAAAACTGTAGGTCCCTTCCCTCCTTACTTACTAGGTGGTAGGGTTTATCCCACCCGGGTTGGTACCTAACCACCGCACTGAATGAAACGTCCGTCGAAACGGCTATGTAAATATTTCGTGTTTTCCGTCCAGTTCAGTGTAGCCGACATGAAACTAAGGGTACCTACATAACACGGTACCTAGTTCACCCGGTGTTATGGGCTGACATCACGGATGTTGTAGGTGATGTAGCCAACCGTGTCAGTTTCCATAAAAAAAAACGTAAATTAAGTAGGTACGTGTCTCATTGTCAACTAAATTCTGACTTTTTTTTGTCGACCTGTCTTGTTCGTGTAAATTTTCAAAAGAAATCGTACGTTTAGCTTTTAAAATAGTGCGGTGACGCACGTGCGTTTATTTTGCGATAGTGCGAATAATTTGATTTTTAACCGACTTCAAAAAAGGAGGAGGTTCTATGTTCGGCTGTATGTATTTTTTTTTATGTATGTTCAGCAATATCTTCCCCAATTGTGAACCGATTTCGATGATTCTTTTTGTGTTCGGTTCAGTCTAGCTCCAAGGTGGTCCCATTTTTTTTTGGTCAAGATCCGATTGGAAAGCGAGGCGGAATCGCGAGGCCGAAGGCCGAGCGATTCCGCCGAGTACATTAATAGCAAATAAAAATTACTAAAAAAACTGTGAAATAAAAAAACTATTTAAAAAAATATAAAAACCGCCTTCAAAAATGTATGAAATAAAAAAATAAAAATCGAACCCTAGAGTTGAAGGCGGTGTGCTAAAGCAAGCAAAAATAACAGACCGCCCTCAATTCTAGGGTTCGATTTTTATTTTTTTATTTCATACATTTTTGAAGGCGGTTTTTATATTTTTTTAAATAGTTTTGAATCTATAGAGTCTACTTTATTTTTATCGAACCTGACGTGACGGTTGGTTTGATTACATCACCAGTTTTTTTTTTTTTTTTTTTATACTGACACGGTTGGCTACATCACCTACAACGTCCGTGATGCCAGCCCATAACACCGGGTGAACTAGGTGCCATGTCAGTGCTTCCCCCTTTGATCGTGCCGGCTACACTGAACTGGTCGGAAACCACAAACTATTTACATAGCCGTTTAGACCGACGTTTCATTCAGTGCGGTGGTACCAACCCGGGCGGGTTAAACCCTACCACCGAGTAAGATTAGGAGGGAAGGGACCTACAGTTTTTGCGAGGAATCCGAACCTCGGTCAGCCTCCAACGGTCAGCGGTCACCCATCCAAGTGCTGACCGCACCCAGCGTTGCTTAACATTCAATAGCGACAGTTGACTGTCTGCACCACTCCAGCTCCATTTATTATGTCATCACCACGTGGGGAAAGTCACAATATGAGAAAAGATCATTCATACATACATTATGTGTGTAAGGCTCGCATGTTTCCCAGTGGGGTAGGTTGAGATAACGGATATTTTTTATTTTTATGGAAACTGACACGGTTGGCTACATCACATTCAACATCCGTGATGTCAGACCATAACACCGGGTGAACTGGGTACCATGTCATGTAGGTACCCTTCATTTCATGTCGGCTACACTGAACTGGACGGAAAACACGAACTATTTACATAGCCGTTTCGACGGACGTTTCATTCAGCGGTCAACGGTCCAACGGTCGAGCGGTCATCCATTCAAGTACCGACCGCGCCCAGGTGTGCTAAACAACAGTCGACCGACCGCACCACTGAGCTACCGAGGCTAACAAATCTCGAGGATCGAGGACAAACCCATGCATAAGGTGTCTAACGACGCCCATGTACGTTCGGTCGTGTCCGAAGGTTGCGAATGCCAGGCCGGCCTGAGTACTATATATCAGTGGTTACGGGTACTATACTATTATCAAAACAAACGTGCAGCTCGCACAACAATATTTTATGGCTTAGTGAACGGAGATTCCCTTTACTAAGCCATAAAACTTTATTATGCGAACTGCACGTTTGTTTTGATTTGAGAATAGGTACGCACTGGACCCTCATTGAGCACTTTCAGAGGCGGCGCAATGTGGCGACCCGCCACCCGCCTCTTTCTACAGCACAGCCTCCGTTTATTTTTCGATTAAAATAATTTCAGTATTATTCACAAAAAAAACTTTTAAAGTAGGTACCTACCTAACTAAGTATGGTCACACACAATCAGTGTAAAAATAGTGACTGAAATATTAGTTGAGTATTAAACTTATAAGAATAATATTATTTCTTTAGGTGTAACTACCAGTTACTTTTCATATCTTTCTTTGAAAGTACTCTATTATGTATGAACAATAAAAAAATTCTTTTCTTTTCTTTTTTCTTTATCCGATCTATCTACAAAATGTTTCCAAGCTTGCACATAACTCAGTAAAACACTTCACACAGATAGGTAAACCAGGCTGCAGAGTTTACTGACCTTTATAAACTTGGTTCAAATTATAAACATCATAAGAATCCACAAACACAGTTCACTATCCAGTCACCGCAACATCCAAAAAGCGTGAAACTTTTTCTATTTCCTTCAATGTTAACTTCGTTCAAAACCACACAGGAATGCACAAATGGCTGTCACCGGCGGAGGCGGCGCAGTTTCGTAACGCACTTCAGAGAATTAAAAAGAAAAATTCAAAAAAAGAATGCACGTGTGGTGGCGCGCCGCCGCGAGCGCTGGCTAAGCACTGGCGCTTCGCGCGCTGGGGCAACATGGCCGACGCGGGTTTTGTCGGGTCTAAATTTATCACGCCCAGTAATCCGAGATAAAGCCGTGCTTTATTCAGACACTTTTTTATTTATATTTGAGGAAAATTAAGCGACGAAAGTCAGGCCCGGACATAGGCACGCAGGGCTTCTAGGCACGCTCTAGACAGTTAACGGAATTATAGGGCCCCATTTTTGATAATTTTGCAAAATACAAACTTTATTTACATTGTTTTTGTTATTTCACATATTACAGGTTGCCGAGTGGGAGTGGATGGTGGACGGGTGTGGTGGCGTGCCTTGGGAGAGGCCTATGCCCAACAGTGGACCGATGCAGGCTGATGATGATGATGATGATGATTTCACATATTTTAACCTTAAACATAAAAAAGGACAATTTCTCCGTTTCATTTATTAGATAGGTAAATATAAATTACGATAATTAGGGTTCCGTACCTCAAAAGAGAAAAAAAAAACAGAACCCCTATAGGATAAATTTGGTGTCTGTCTGTCTGGCCGTCCGACTCAGCTTATTTTCGTCGAATCTACTGGACGAAAAAGTAGAAATTTGGTTACATATATAAAAGGTTGATGACCCATTTACGGACGTATATCTACCGTAAATGAACTAATTCCGATTTTGGAGGGCAGTTTTGGAGGATAAGTTAGAAAGTTAAAAAACAATGTTTTTAAGTGCATCATGTGACCTATCAATGGGCTCGTTATATTTTTTCATAATTAATTTTTTCACTATTCTGTGTTGGGCCCCCAGCCTCGGTGGGGTGGGGGCTAACACAGAAACCGGGGGCCCTAGACAGCTGCTTAGTCTAGCTTGGCAGAAGTCCGCCCCATTGACGAGAGCGCGAGATAACGTCTTCCCTCGTCGACGGGTAACCTAGTCTCTCTGTTTTTTATCTTTTTGTCATCCTTCTGATTGATTTGCATACTAACGCTATTATTCATCATCGCCTCGGTAAAATGAATATTGGGCAGCCAACTCAGAATACCTACATCGGTACATCCAGAATGTGGTGACGGCCAATCGCATCGCAGCTCGGTGGCGAGTACAAATTAGAACTAATGTAGACTAAGTAAATGTAGACTAAATGGACGTAAAAAAAATCTTGCCAGCTCTTCTTCGCTGTGATAATCGAACTGGCAAAATGCTAAAGAAAAAATAAACTTTATTGCAATATGGTTTTAGAACTAGTATACAGAGTGATTTCATTAATCTATACATATAAAAGAAAAAAGAACAACCCCGGACCAGTGATATGAATGAGATCTGTAAATCAGGTTGATAAATAAAAAATCTCATCCATACCGACCGATCCAGGGAAAGTTCCCAAGACACTCAGCGCATTAGCCCTCTGTATGGCCAGACTAATGCGCTGAGAGAGGTAGGCCCCAGCTCGGGCCTCCCCGGACACTTCTATCAGTCGACTGCCTAAATCCTTGCAGAGAGACTTTGCTTCAGCTGACCAGGGGCCTAATGTTTCCACAGCGAAAGCAATCATTTCATAATTTTGTGCTATTACAATATAATGATTATGCTTCACTAGCGCTGCAGCCTCAGCAGCGGCACCAGCTTTTCTTGCTGTTGACACAACGTAGCTAGCTAGCGTGTCGATCGACGCAAGTGGCGTACCAGACAAGAGCCTGACCGCGCGACCAAGGCACCAAGGTCATCCCGTCTGGGCGCTTACCGTCATCTCTGCTGAGACCGCAGGGCTCCAATAATGATGGCACATTGGCTGATCTAAATGCGCGATTTAGAATTTCGTTTAGAGCGTGATGTCTAGAGTGTCTGCCGGCGCTCTTTTTGCACCGAAGCCCATGGAGACCATTAGACTGCACTTGTGTCCCGCAAACACACTTGTGGGGCTGCACAAGGTTACAGCCTAATCTAAGAGCGACAGCGATCCTCATGGTGTTGTCATCCAAAAGCGTGCCAAGATCTTTAGAAGGTAGCGCATTTAGCCAGGCACTTGATTCTTTTTCGCAAGAAGCTTTGTGGCGTGCCTCGTATACAAGGCTTTCGAAATTAAGGGCTGATACAATTCTTTTTAAGTTTATTTGATCCCAATATTTTTGACGAAAGGGGATTTCTGACGGATCCGTGCCTGGACATAGCCTCCCACCTCATATCAGCATCTGCTACATGACTGAACTCTGACCTGTCAACTGTACAGGGTAACATGTTGGAGACAAGGCCAAAGACAGCATGAGTGGAGGAAATGATAAATGTTTTAAATGTCGTTAAAATATGACGAATCCGAGTGCAGTGTACAATAAAAATAAAGAATAAAGAAAGATGTTTTACATACGTCACGCCGTTTTTGAGAGTTAAGTGATTTTCTTCTGATATAACTCGCTTATAGTTCGAGAGTCGAGCGAGACACGTAAATAGAGCTCTCATCTCACCATGTTTTGTATGGCGAAGAGAGTTCTACTCATTGATCCTTTGAGTTGGATAAACTTAAAGAAAACACTATGTATACATACCACACGCTGTATCCCGACAATCGGGGTAAGCAGAGTAATCGGTGTTGTGCTGCAAGTACTCTGGCAAATCACAGCGCAACACCGACAACCACGCTTAGCAATGTATTAGGACAAGACAAGACAACTATCAAGCAGCAAGTAAGGCACGAAGACCCACCTGCTGCATGACTCGGTGGAAGGACCGCGCCAAGGTGAGAGGTGGCTAACCTATCACGGCATCTTGTCCTTATCCCTTAGTCGCCTTTTACGACATGCCCGGAGATAAATGCAGTGGGGCGATTCTTTTCTAGTACCGGCCTAACACGGTACATTTATACCGGTCATTATTATTAGGGTAAAACACTTTATATTGGTCATTCATTATTGTGTCATATTCCATTAAATATTTATATGTCAAAAATTGTATAGGTAATACAATTTTGTTGAATCACACACAAACACACACCTCTTATATATTAAAATTCCATATTTTATTTTGTTATTTCAGCTAGGTAAGTATGTAGTTATTACGGTTTTCAGTAGCTTTACGTGTATGCGTTAATGAGTTAGATGTGTACTTAATCGTAGTATCTACATACCTAAGCATTTAATTAAAAATACGAGCGCGTGCCAAGTAGGTACTGTAGATTTTGGGCTCAAGTCGGTCGGAGCATGTAAGGTAATCACTGAATAACAAGCAAGCACGATACCAACGATACGGTGTACTCGTAAAAGTTAGTAAATATTCAAACAAAACTACTACTAGGTAATGGGAATAACGCTACGTGATATGGTGCGTAACGAGGCAATCCGCCGACGCACCAAAGTAGTCGATATTGGATACCGGGTGGCTAAGCTCAAGTGGCAATGGGCTGGGCACGTCAGCCGAAGAGACGACGACCGTTGGAGTAACCGCGTCCTACACTGGCGGCCGTGGACAGGAAAACGGAGTGTGGGAAGACCACCCGCCAGGTGGGACGACGACATCAAGTACGTCGGCGGAAAGCAGTGGTTCCGTACCGCTGAAGGCCGGGAGGGCTAGAGGAAAATTGGAGAGGCGTATGTCCAGCAGTGGACGCTTACACGCTGACTGACTGACTGACTGACTGACTACTAGGTAATTACCTACGCAGGTAATGTAAATATTTGTATAATGAATGGTGATAAAAAGGAATAAAGTCGGCCAAGCGCGAATTTTATTCACGCACGGAGGGTTCCGTAGATCAGCTCATACCATACCTGTCAAAGAACCATATGCGTACCTATACTATATACGTAAACCTTATCCGTATCCATATAATAGGTGGTAGGGTTTAACCCGCTCGGGTTGGTACCACCGCACTGAATGAAAGGTCGGTCGAAACGGCTAGGTATGTAAATAGTTTGTGTTTTCCGTCCAGTTCAGTGTAGCCGCCACGACCGAAGGGAAGCACTGACGTGGCACCAAGTTCACCCGGTGTTATGGGCTGACATCACGGATGTTGTAGGTGATGTAGCCAACCGTGTCAGTTTTCATAAAAAAAACTGTCTATCTTTTGTGCCTGAAATGCAAAGTGCCTGTGGCGCCATTTATTATTTAGTAGCGTGAATATGTGCTAATCGATTCTCAGCACGTTTCCTGTATGGGGCGGGTTAAGCGGCGGGTGGCCGAAGGGTTTGGGCATCGGCTTCTCATGCGAGAGGTCCGAGGCTCGAATCCGGTCGGCGTGTACCAATGAGTTTTTTCTGACGAAAAAAAAATTACGTGCATACCTACACCTGTACCCTAATCACGAGATTACGCCTACTACTACTTCAGGCTGGACTTAAAATCAGCGACGAAAGTCAACAAGCTGCGTCCAGACCTTTGTTCGGCAAAGATACATATTTTTACTTTTTTCTATTTATTTTTCTTATTATTAGTTATTAATTATTCTTAATCTAAGTTTTATTCTGCTCTGTCTACATTATTAAATTATTTTCCACAGGTTTCTTTCATAGCCAAATTTTTTACTGTTTTTGTTATTTATTACCTAGTTTAGTTTTAATGTGTAAAAAGTGTTAATTTTAAGACGTATGTTTATCTATTTTTACGTTATGTATCTATATGCCAACAATAAATATATTTCATTTCATTTCATTTCATTTACTACGCTACGCACGCTACCAACGCTATGCCGTGTTCTCCGCATCATTTTGTATGGAGAAACGGAGCAGCGCCTCTAGTGATAAATTTGCGAACTTCGTTTCTCCATACAAAATGATGCGGAGAACACGGCGTAGCGTAGTAGTCGTAATCTCGTGATTAGGGTACTGCTCTGCTGCTTCACCGTTCGGAACCGGCGCGCGTAAAACTGTAGGTTCCTTCCCTTACCCCTTACTAGGTGGTAGGCTTCAAATTGTAGCCGACTGGGTTGGTACCACTGTACTGGATGTAAGATGGCCGCATAGCAGCCTCGGTTATGTTCTCCTCTAGTCCAGTATAGCCAGCAATCCAGGGAAGTCTCCGGTATGGCACCTACCTTCTCGGAGGTGATATTGGCTGG
This sequence comes from Nematopogon swammerdamellus, assembly GCA_946902875.1. NCBI lineage: Eukaryota > Metazoa > Arthropoda > Insecta > Lepidoptera > Adelidae > Nematopogon > Nematopogon swammerdamellus. The sequence goes on along the minus strand of OX336354.1, from coordinate 5,806,159 downwards.
TCGGAGCATGTGCTTTGGCCCCTCCGACTCAGCCACGCATACCGGATTACATAAAAAAAACACTAATGGCGACACTTGTTGTCGACGTTTTTGATTGGTTGATGCGAGGTGTAGTTTGATTACGTGCGTGTCTGTGTGTGGCCTGACGGAGGTTATACGCTAGGTTTTTCATCAGTTCAGTCCATCTGTCTGGTTAAACCATTGTCCAGAGACTGACCGTTTAATCTACTTTGATGGATGGATGGTTTGGAATGATGGACCATACTGATGGATTTTAAAATATTTTGATACTGGCTAGACTGATGGCAGACTGATAGTGCGAATGCATTTTACGTCTGGCGCCAATCTGGTCGTGACTAAGGTCACGGACTGAACTGATGGAAAACCTAGCGTGTAACTTCCGTATATATGTACACGGCTAGGTGTAGTTTTGATGCCTCACTGTATTGCTTGCCGAGTTCTATCTATACTTTTTTAATTCGTCAGAGGTTTTGTGTTGTGGCGAGCGTTCTATTTACGTGTCTCGAACTATACGTAGTAAGTTAGCATTTTGAGCACGGTATAAATGCAATATCTGTCGTCTGTCTGTACATTCGCATATACCCATTTGCATGCAATTTTCACCTATGCACTGTTACACATTTCCAAATTCCAAATGGTTATAGCATTGTTTGGCAATGGAGCCCGCGCGTTCGGCGTCGACCACGCTCCTCCCAATCGACCAATCAGCGCGCTCCTTTTCAAGACCATAAAGGTATTTATTGTGTTCATGTAGTGTACCTCTACACCATCACGCTATTGTAAATAAGGGATGAGCTGTGGGGGTCGGGAGTAATCGAAGTCAGAGGGAATCAGTTAGGTACATGAATGTCGGTCCTTTGATTTCAACTTTCAAGTTCTGTATCAGTCAGGGCAATTTAAAAAAAAGTTCCTAGAGTACCTACAAGAATAAATCAATAAAACAATTTTATCTTGGTGTATATTTAATTATATTTTTCACATAAGTAATAATAAAATAATGTATGTAGGTACGTCATGCTTACAAAATTTATTACGAGTAGGTACCTACGTATGTACCACGAAAATATCCACAGTTTATATAATATCATTTAGTGTTTACATAATGACTAAGTAGGTATAAAGTAAAAACCAAAATTACGCGGGCAACTTTGACAGATCATGACAGCTCATTTGACACAAATTATTCAACTATTAGTGCTGTGCGTATCTATGTTATGAATGTTTATGGCTTTCGTTATACCATTAATAAGTCTGAATTAACTACTTATAATAATCAACACTGAACTCAAATATGAAAAATTTAAACACAAATAAATTGTCATTACGGAATATTCATTGTGAATATTTACTTTTTATAAGATTACCATTAGTTAAAATTTTGGTATCTATTGAAAATAAATTCACAAAGTATTTTCAATAAAAATAAACTGTAAAAATTAAGTTTTTACTTCAATAATAGATAATGTCTAGCTTTTAACCCTTTGGCTCTGGAAGCATTAACCAAAACAATCCTTCTGCTACACCAGGTGGCGCGCCGCGATCGGCGCCGGCGCATTACTCTCGAAAAAAAATCATTTTGGAAGATTTTTCCATAAAACTTCATGAACTAACATATGGATTGTATTTACAGATAAATATTCTAGCTATAAATGGCATTTTTTTATTTACATTACGTATTCTAGGTGACAAAATTATTTTGTAAAGTTGTTCTATGTGAAAATCGCGACCTCTCTCAGGTTTTTTTTTTTTATAAATTTATTAGACCGCCAATCGGTCATATAGTATTTTTATTATAAACACTAATAAATAACGGACCTAATCATACCTTTCTTGTGTATCAGCAGCCCCCCGTGTCGTTCACAATAAAATTTGTATGTGGAAACTTGTATGGTTTGTATTGTTTGTATGGAGAAAACTAGGTCACAAAAATTGCTTATTTCTCGTAAATGTACTGTATACAAACACTATACGGCATTTAATATAAATAAACCTAACTTACTTAACTTAAAATAATTCAACTTTGATTATATAAAATCTACAACAATTAATTATTATTCAATGTTCCATGTAAGTAAATACTATTTAGAATGTTTAACTATGTATTTTATTGAATTTTATACAGGTAAATTTATTTTCACTTTATTTTTTTATTGCATTAGATATTATGCAGTAAAAATATCGAAAATGAAATGTCGAATTTTACTCATCACTATTAAAATGTTTCAAAACTGGCAACATTTTAGCTGTCATAAGTGTGTCCGCTTAATTCGAATTTATTTAGGCTTCTTTTTTTAAGCATCGTGTTTATTCGCTACTTACTTACATACAAGCAACACTCATATTATAACTTGTTTCTGTACTTGTTCACTTGCTCATATCACCCAGAGGTCGAATGGAGTTGTACGCTATTGTTCCTCTGCGTGCTAATTGTACATTTCTATGGTTCTTCTGTGTGTTGTCTTCCCGTACAATGCGATTACAATAATAGGACGGGACCAGCGCCATTTTGTGACAGTACGGCGTGTGTGTGTGTGTGTGTGTGCTTCGGTTTCATAAGGGCACTGTCACTTGAGGCACTGCCATAGGCCCCGCTTTTAGTTTCACTTTAGGCACCGACCGATCGCCGCTTCCTAGTTTCATTTGGGGCATTGGATCTAAAAGTACAGGCATGAAATTTATAATTACGACTAAAAAATAAAAGTATTATGTTTTAAATGTACTTTTATTTCACATTCTTCACAGATCACAGATTCGTTAAATAATCAAGTAATAAACTATATAAAATTATGGAAACCTTTCAATTTCTGCTGCCCTGGTATTTTAGAACCATTCCCAGTAGTCTTACCAAGAGTCTTTCGGGTTTTATCATCATAATTCAACAAGACTATTTTCGTATTAAAATACATATGATAATATCTTTCCTGTGACATGGTTCCATCCATCCATCCTAATACTATTTTGTCGAAAATTTTGATTACCTACCTTTATACAAACATTTATTGACAATATATTTCTTATTTCACTGTACTTGCCTCCGTCGAAAGCGTGGTGCCTAAAGTGAAACTAAAAGCGGGGCCTATGGCAGTGCCTCAAGTGACAGTGCCCCTTATGAAACCAAATCACAGCGCGTGTGTACTTCAGTACGGTGTGCAAAAAAAGAAATATACACACGAAAAAATAAATTCTGAAAAATGTCATCAGACAGCAGTGACATCCAAACGGCGGGTGGTCGGCGCGGTCTTGGCTTGGACTCTTGATCTCCAGGTCCGAGGTTCGATTTCGGCCGACATGCACCAATGAGTTTTTTCTGACGGAAAAGTTACATGCATACACGTGCTACTTCACCCTCCGGAACTGATGTAACTATAGGTGCCTTTGCTTAATCCTTACTAGGTGGTAGGCACACATTGTAGCCGACTGGATTGATACCACCATACCGGATGTAAGACCATTTTACATCCAGTACGGTGGTACCAACTTAGTCGGCTACAATTTGAGCCTACCACCTAGTAAGGGGCAAGAGAATGAACCTACAGATTTACACCGGTCCCAAACGGAGAAGCAGCACGTGTAGGTATGCACGTAAATTTTTCCATCAGAAAAAACTCCTTGTTAGACGTCGACCGGATTCGAACCTCTTAGCTCTCGCAAGAGAAGCCGATGCCTAGACCACTCAGCCACCCCTTTTTTTTATGGAAACTGACATGGTTTGTCTGAAACTGACATCACCTACTACATCCGTAATGTCAGCCCATAACACCGGGTGAACTAGGCGCCATGTCAGTGCTTCCCTTCGGTCTTGCCGGCTATCTACCGATTAAGTTAAATACATGTTCTTTTGGTATATTTGTATTGTGCACATGTTACTTGTAAGCAGAATACAGATTATCTGACTGACTGCCTGCAGTACATTTATATAAGAGTGCACGTGAGTGCAATGACCGCTGAGCCGGGTCGCATATTTCCAAAGTCTAGTATGCGAGTTGCTCTGATTGGTGGAGAGACGAGTCTGGCTCCGCCTCTGGCACCCCCAGCGAACCTACTGAATCCCATATTTGTTTGGTCGCATATGTACTTTGGTGGCTCAGTGGTAGAGTGTAGGGTTTTTGTTTTTTCGATTTCGGCCATGGGTTCGTGTCCCTTTTGCCAAAATTTGTTTTGCTTAACTTTTTTTTAAAGCAATGTTAGGGTGTTAAAATTAGGTTATGGTAATTTTTTTTTTTGTATAACCATCTAAGAAAACTTTATTTTCGGAAATACTTCCGAAATTTATATTTCTCGCCAAAGTTGAGAACGACCAGTCAGAGCAACTCGCATACTAGACTTTGGAACTATGCAGCCGGGTCACCTGCACTCCACTACGAGGTGTTCACATACAACTTATCAACTTAAAAATAAAAATACTTATTTGAATACTTAAATGAGACATCTTTGGTTTGAGATCAGAAAGAATACATTTGCTCTACTGATGTACTAAATGTTGGGCGATTTCGTTTGAAATCAATAGCAATGTTAAATAAATACATACCACACTCTGTATCCCGACAATCGGGGTAAGCAGAGTAATCGGGAATTGTGCTGCAAGTCATCTTGTAAATTACAGCACACCGACCACGCATGACATGACTCGGTGGAAGGACCATTCCAAGGTGAGAGGTGGCTATCCTGTCGCCCTTTAGCACGGCATCTTGCCCTTATGCCTTAGTCGCATTTTACGACATGCACGGGGTGAGATGCAGTGGGGCTATTATTTTTAAGTACCGGCCCCGCACGGTACAAATAGGAATTTTATACATATACTGAATATGTTTATGAATATGATATTTTTTTATACAGGGTGGCCCAGTTATAGTGGTCCAAACATTTTTTTTTAGATGGAGGACATCATGTTGAATCATTTAAAAAAAACATTAGTTCCGCGAAAATCAATAGTTTAGAAGTTATGATTTTTTTTAACTTTTTTTGAAATTTCTCTATTTTAGTCACATTAACCGCTCTAGTTGGATATCTATTCCACAAAATCGAATAAAATTTGGTATGGAAGTAGAGGAGACATGTAGCTAGTACGTAATGAATAGTTTTTTAGGTTTACTCCTAGACTGTACTGTTGCTATAGCCCTTTCAGTGAATTTTAGTTCAGTTTACATTAAAACTGAGTAATTTTTGAAAAATCACTTTGAAAAAAAAAGTACTACCGGAGATTTGCCCATGCCCTTAAAAACTACCTATACATATCACAATTCTCCAGACCAAAAATTATAGTGGTGTAACAATTGTAACATATTCAAAATCAACATAATGTGAGAAGTGTATAAAAGCCTGTATAAAAACTGCCATGCATGGTTGTTTGGTTACGTCATCTGCTATATACCAGTGACGTCAGTCCGTTCCAGTTCCTGTCTGCGCTAGCTGTCATGTCACGCATTTGCTTAGGGTTATTATGCCTGCTATTAAAAGTCGAATGGGGCAATCTCTCTACTATAAAAAACCAACAGATTGTGTAAAAAATAAATAACAGTAGAATCCCGATTATCCGGACTAACTGGAACCAGGGGTAGTTCGTATATCTAAAATCCAGTTAAACCGCCCGACAGTAAAATAAAGCGAGGATTCATATGGCAGAACAACGAAAATTGTAAAACTTCAAACACAAATTTAGTTCTATGAAGTACATAATATGAAAAAAATTATTTTTTTTTTTAAAACTAACTAGATAATTGTACTAAACACTGAAGCAGGCTTGTTAAATTTACAGAATTTTTTCTTGGTGAAAAACATTTCGGAATGTGACTCTATTTTAATTTCTTATGTCGAGCTAGCTCCATACTGGATAATTATTTTGGAATAAAATTTACGTCATTTTATAGAGAATTTAATTTTATAGACACTAAAGCAGCATTATTTAAAAAAAAAAACAAATTCTAATAATTTTTAAACAAACAAAAGCTACAAAATTCACCATAAAAACACTGCGCTCGATTCGATCGAGTATTCGTATGGGATTTTTGTTTTGCCATATGAATCTTGTTAACTGAGGTCAGCAGATGCCACAGTCGACTTGTGGCTTTCATGGATGGCTGGGGACGAAGGTCCCCAACCGAGCGGGACTAGTTCGCAGGCCCAGAGCCAACCCCAAACCAAAGCAACAACAACAACATAGCGTTAACTTGAAACTACAAGTTTATTGAAGAGTAAAGCTAAGCGCAAATTGGCGCGGTGGTGGCGGTCATAGCGGTGGCGGCCAAAGTAGCGGTGGCGGTGGCGTTCAAAAGTCGCGCAGATCAGAGCGTTCAGATTCGACGGCTGTGGTGCCGCGGTGGTTGCGTAATTTCGTAATTTTCCTAATTTTAACTACAAAATGGAAGAAATTTAACTTTTTTAAATTTTTTACTTTATTTTATTTATTTGCTTATTTTTTTTACTTTTAAATTGTACTTTTATTGAATTCCGCGTGAGCAGTTTTGTATAGAATTGAGTGATTGTAGACCTCGTTTATAATTATTTCCTCCATTCTTTCGTCAGTTCCTATGATTATCACGCGATCAGATGCTGCAGGCGCGATCTGATCGCCACCGCTGCCACCGCCGCGATCGGACCGCGCACTGAACGCACGCGTGCAGCGCTCGACCGCGTAAGTTAGCTTTAAGCTAAGCGCAAACTGGCGCGATCAAGGCGATCACGGCGGTGGCGGTGGCGGTGGCGATCAGATAGGTTATTTATATGCAATTGTGTGTGCAAGCGCACACTGGCGCGGTCGATCGCTGCACGCGTGCGGTCAGTGCGCGGTCCGATCGCGGCAGTGGCGGCTGTGGCGATCACATCGCGCCTGCAGCATCTGATCGCGTGATAATCATAGGAACTGACGAACGAATGGAGGAAATAATTATAAACGAGGTCTACAATCACTCAATTCTATACAATACTGCTCACGCGGAATTAAAAAAAAGTAAACTTTAAAAGTAAAATAAATAAATAAATAAATAAAATAAAGTTAAAAAATAAAAAAAAGTAACATTTCTTTCATTTTGTAGTTAAAAGTACGAAAATTACGAAATTACGCAACCACCGCGGCACCACCGCCGTCGAATCTGCACGCTCTGATCTGCGCGACTTTTGAACGCCACCGCCACCGCTACTTTGGCCGCCACCGCTATGACCGCCACCACCGCGGCAGTTTGCGCTTAGCTTAAGAGTATTCTCGGATCATGTCCTCCGTTGTCGGTTGCGCGGCGCGCCTACCCCCTAACCCCCTCTTCCGTTGACGTATGGCGACAATTTGCGTGCATAGCAACTAAGACTTACCAATGATAAAGGACTATAAAATACAAGTTTTTTTTTATGGAAACTGACACGGTTGGCTACATCACCTACAACATCCGTGATAACCGCTTAACCGGGTCCGAATAATCGGGATTCAACTGTAAATAAAAAACTATAGTTTGATATGGCAAATATTTCTAAAAAGCATTTTTGGAAGTATAACAAACCATCAATCGAGGTACACTTATTGCCTCGTTTTTAATCACAGCTGCACGTAACCTAACCTAAAAACGTCACATATTATTATGCCTGCTCTATTATGGATGAGTTTATTAAGCTCGTGTCTACACACAATTTTGGTGTGCGTCTATCGGGGACAAACATTTTATGAGGATTCAAAGCCGAATTCCATCGCGAACTGCTGATGGAATTCGGGTGTGAATACAACGAGTAGCTTGTCCCCGCCCTGTTGTCACTATCAGAGCTACATACAGTCTATAGCGCGTGCAGGAATGTTTTGAACGGCCGCCTAACAGAAGTGACGTGCATTCACAAGACCTTACTGCACAAGTTTGGAACAATATGTAAAACGCACAACAGTTACCTCGAGAATCTAGGCATGCCAAGATCGACGCTAAGCTCATATATGGAGAGAGCTTCGAAAACGTCACTGGAGGCATCATACAGAATACGGATAGGCAGAGAGAGGGAGGTCGAGAGCGGGACTGGTGATTCTCTGCGTCCTATTTTTTGTAATCCGGTATGCGTAGCTGAGTTGGAGGGGCCAAAGCACATGCTCCGACCAGCCAATATCACCTCCGAGAAGGTAGGTGTCATACCGGACACTTCCCTGGATTTGCTGGCTATACTGGACTAGAAGAGAACACAACCGAGGGTGCTATGCGGCCATCTTACAGCCATCCACATCCGGTGGTACCAACCCAGTCGGCTACAATTTGAGCCTACCACCTAGTAAAGGGCAAGGGAAGGGACCTACAGTTTTACACCGGTTCCGAACGGTGAAGCAGCAGGTGTAGGTATGTAATTTTTTCACCAGAAAAATCTCATTGGTACACGCCGACCGGATCCGAACCTCGGATCTCTCGCATGAGAAGCCGATGCCCAAACCACTCAGCCACCCATACCGGATTACATATAAAAAAAATCCCGTTAGGGTTCTCTTGAGTGCGCTAAGTTGGAATCCGGTCTATGATTACGACAATTATGATTTAATGTGACACCCTCCTCTACTGCCGATGGGCCCGGATATGTTCGGTGAAGACATCGCAAGCCCAGGTCCACACCTTCAAAAGGAAAGGGCAAACCAGTAGCGGCTTCCAGAAGGTCAACTTTTTGAAACCTGGAGCCAAAAAGCTGCCCAAAGATAGGACTAAACCTTCTTCAATTTTGGGAGCAGCAAGGATTGGGAATTGTTGATGGACACACATGAGAAGCATTACCAGATGCCTTCGGAAATCTGTACCACAGCATTAAGACCGGATATACTCATATTCTCAAAAGCGACAAAACATGTAGTACTTGTTGAACTTACGGTTTCATGGGAAAGCAACATACCGAAGGACCACAACATCAAACTTAACAAGTACTGCAACTTAGTAGACCGGATTGTGAGAAACGGACAAGACAGGCTCTTCAATCTAGGGCTGCCAAAACCGACGCTAAGCTCATACATGGAGAGAGCTTCGAAAACGTCACTGGAAGCATCCTACAGAATATGGATAGGTAGAGAGAGGGAGGTCGAGAGCGGGACTGGTGTTTCCCCGCGTCCTAGTCAACGCAGACTAGCTGACGAGGGCTTGTAGCGAGCCGAAACGTGAAGCATGCGCGGGAAATTTAGAGTGGCCACTCGCTAGTCCCGGCCTCGATTAATACCCTCCTCTACTGCCGATGGGCCCGGATATGTTCGGTGAAGCCATCGCAAGCTTAGATCCACACCTTCTAGGGCCCCTGAGCCCTGTTATCACTGCGATCTAGAAAGATCTATTGTACTGTATTGTAATGTTTATTATGCAATAAAAAACTCTTTATTATGCAATTGTGATCTCTCCAAAGTTTACAGCTCACCCCCAAGTCCGATTTCCTCTATGAACTGAGTTATATTCTTGGGATTGAGTGCCTGCATTTGGCGTGGTTTAAAAATATAACCCCCATAGAATACGGCTTCTACTGTGAACGAGAACTTGGATCCGGTCTAACCTAAAACCGGAATGATATCTATCCGTTGTCGTTGGGCGCCTGTCGAAGGATGAAGTTGCTCGACTTGTCGGCTAGAGCCGTTTCCTTATTGGTCGGCTCCTCCCACGTGACGTTGTACCGACGCTTCAGATCCTCCATGAACTCTTGCTTCAACAGCGCCAGACATCTGGGGAAGGAAGTTATCCTTACCTTTAATAAAATCCAACGTCTTGCTTTCTGTCTGTCTGTTTGTTTGTCTGTCTGTCCGCTTATAACTAGAGAAACACGGAACCGATTTTTATTAAAAAAAAATCTACGGATAGCTTGATTCTTCCCATCAACCATAGGCTACTTACTATCACGCTAAATGGCTTATGAGGTTAGCAGAGAAGTCAAATATGAGAGCGGGCGGAGCCGCAGGCACAACTAGTCATTCTATAATTTGCCCGTGTACCTTGTGGGGTCGGTACTTAAAAAGAATACCCCCAACTGCATCTCTCCCTGTGCATGTCGTAAAAGGCGACTATGGGATAAGGACAAGATGACGTGCTGAAGGACGACAGGCTAGCCACCTCTCACCTTGGCACGTTCCTTCCACCGAGTCGTGCAGCGGTGGATAGTCGTGCCTTGCTTACTTGCTGCTTGATAGTTATCTTGTCCGAATACTTAGCTAAACGTGGTGGTCGGTGTTGTGCTGTCATTTTCCAGAGTTCTTACAGCACAACACCAATTACTCTGCTTACCCTGATTGTCGGGATACAGCGTGTGTTATGTATGTATGTATGTATGTATGTAATTTGCCCGTCTAACCAAGTGTGCTAATATCTACTGTTGTTAAAGTAATAAGTCCGACTGCCATCACTTCTGACCCTGCTGCTCGGTCCTTTTAGGCGATGGCGCAATGCTATAGTATAAGCCTGTAAACTTGCCCAGATATGCCAGAATCGATTAGTGAATACGACATGTAAATCGGTTTAGTCGTTATCCAGTTCCCAACACTTTGGAGAGGCGCACATTTAACAGTGGACGCCTACATGCTGGCTGACTATTACAAACAGACCGCAAGACAGACACCCATCAGACAGACGCACAGATAAACACTGAAGGCACACGACAGATAGATATTGTCTTCTAAAACAGCTGAGATTTTATTTTTTATTTTGTGAAGACTGACAGCGCTCAGCATTGCTTTTTTTTAAATTTTTATGGAAACTGACACGGTTGGCTACATCACCTACAACGTCCGTGATGTCAGCCCATACCACCGGGTGAACTAGGTGCTATGTCAGTGCTTCCCCCTTTGATCGTGCCGGCTACATTGAACTGGTCGGAAAACACAAACTATTTACATAGCCGTTTGGACCGACGTTTCATTCAGTGCGGTGGTATTAACCCGTGCGGGTTAAACCCTACCAGCTAGTAATATAAGAAGGGTAGTAATTTATGAACAAAAACGTAATAGAGCGGCCGCCCGCACTGACATGCGGTAGTGGTGTGAGCCGCGGAACTTGGTGATGTCAGGCGAGGGCGCGTGCGGCGCGTGCACGACGAACGCGCCGGGTAGCACGACGGGCCGGTAGCCTGTCGCGCGCAGCTCCACGCTGTGCGACACCTTGTTCCAGCCGAAGCCGGAGAAGCGCGTGTCGTACCTCGGCACCGACCGGTGCACAACCAGGTACGGCTCGTAGTCCGGCTGCCACTCCACCTGCGATTAAATACATAGATAGCTAACCTACTCTTCGATACGTCAAAAATTCCGACTTCGCAAGTCATACAGGTCTGTTAATCGAAGCTAGCGCGTGCACAGTACTCACACTTACAAGCGGCGGGTGGCCGAGTGGTTCGGGCATCGGCTTCTCATGCGGGAGGTCCGAGGTTCGAATCCGTCGGCGTGTACCAATGAGTTTTTTCTGACGAAAAAATTTACGTGCATACCTACACCCGCTGCTTCACCGTTCGGAACCGGTGTAAAACTGTAGGTCCCTTCCCTTGCCCCTTACTAGGTGGTAGGCTCAAATTGTAGCCGACTGGGTTGGTACCACCGTACTGGATGTAAGATGGCCGAAAGCAACCTCGGTTGTGTTCTCCTCTAGTCCAGTATAGCCAGCAATCCAGGGAAGTCTCCGGTATGGCACCTACCTTCTCGGAGGTGATATTGGCTGGTTAGAGCATGTGCTTTGGCCCCTCCGACTCAGCCACCCATACCAGATTACATAAAAAAAAACACCAGTGCAATTGTGCAAGTGCGAGTGAGACAGATTGGGCGTATGCAGTGCGACGTCACCCGTGCGCTTACACACAGACACTACGCGATATTGTTAGTACGTGCCAGCTTTGATTAACAGACCTGTAATATTTTCTCAGTACATTATAAGTTTGTATCGTGTGGGGCAGGTACTTTAAAAGAATAGCCCCACTGCATCTCTCCCCGTGCATGTCGTAAAAGGCGACTAAGGTATATGACTCCCTTCTTATATTACTAGGTGGTAGGGTTTAACCCGCCCGGGTTGGTACCACCGCACTGAGCGAAACGTCGGTCGAAACGGCTATGTAAATAGTTCGTGCTTTCCGTCCAGTTCAGTGTAGCCGGCGCGAAATGAAGGGAAACACTGACATGGCACCTAGTTCACCCGGTGTTATGGGCTGACATCACGGATGTTGTAGGTGATGTAGCCAACCGTGTCAGTTTCCATAAAAAAAAAACACTGCACATACTTATAGTACACTGGTGTGATGCTCGTGAACGGGTGCTGTTTGTGGAGACTGGCCTGCTCCAATTGGCAGCATATTATCTGAATGGTATACTTATGTATATGCTACTTACCTGACTGCATAATTAGTTTTTTTTTTTTTATTGCTACCGAACTGGGTGGCTCTGTCCGAGGTCGCAACCTCAGGCGCAGCCAATTTCACCCCCGAGGAGGTGCCAGTCCGGCTTGGAGGTGGACTAATGTTGCTGGGGAAAGGCTATTAACCCGCGATTTGAAGATCTGTGGATTGTAGGAGTGGGGAAAGATATTTCCTGGGAGCCCGTTCCACACCTTTGCAGTGCGGCACAAGAACGATTTAGAGAATCGTGCAGTTCGAAGAACTCTTCTGTCGACTACAAACGGGTGTTCCGCGAGAGTATGGCGGGTTTGGCGAAGGCGAACAGGAGGAGGAGGGATAAGGGAAGCAAGTTCGTCAGAGCAGCGGCCATAGTAGTACCGATAAAACAGGCTCAATGACCCAACGATACGTCTGTGCTTTAGAGGTTGAAGGTCCTTTGTGAGTACGGAGTCACCAATGAGGCGAATGGCTCGTCGCTGAATAGAATCCAAGGCTGAAAGAAGGTACTCAGGGGAACCCTCCCAAAGATGACTGCAATATTCCATCACCGGTCTTACTTGTGCTTTGTAGAGTGTAAGCAGTTGGACCGGCGTGAAAAATCGCCGACAGCGGTAAAGGACTCCTAATTTTCGAGACGCTAGTTTCGCCTTGGACTCTATGAACGATCGAAACCCAACGTCCCTGGACACCTCCATACCCAGGACGCCCAGTCTACCATCGTTGGGGACTTGGCTGCCCTGAAAAGTGGCTTGGAGAGGAAACGGATCAGCCTTAGTAGAGAAGGCACAAGCTTGCGTCTTGGCTACGTTGAAGTTGACCAAGTTCTTCTTCCCCCAAGAGGATACTTTTTCGAGAACCTGGTCAACCCGAGCAACAGTTTCGCGTCTCGCGTTTGCTGCTGAGGCCTCTCTACCCTGCCAGTCCTTGATGAACCCTTCGTGCACCGTGCTGTCGTCCGCGTAACAGTGTATTTCGCCGAGCGAGAGCATGTCGTTGATGAACAATAAAAACAGCGTAGGCGACAGCACGGATCCTTGTGGAACACCAGCATTGATTGAGTAGTCGGCCGAGCAGGCACCATCTAGGGTGACAAATATCGACCGGCTACTCAAAAAGCTGGAGATCCAGGTGCACAGGTTTGTAGGGACACCGTAGGCCGGAAGCTTGCTTAAGAGTCCCCGGTGCCAGACGCGATCGAATGCTTTGGATATGTCCAGAGTGACCGTCAGCGATTCCCCAAAACCATCGAGCCTTTCAGCCCATAAAAGCGTGACGTACGCTAGAAGATCTCCAGTCGACCTTTGCTTGCGAAAGCCGTATTGTTTGTCGTCGAGGAGTTTAGAGTCTTCTAGGTACGTCAGGAGCGCTGAGTTGACAATACGCTCCATAACCTTACTCAAAAGTGAGGTTATCGCAATAGGGCGATAGTTCGATGGGTTCGCTGGGTCCCCCTTCTTGGGGACCGGCTGGACCGAAGCTCTCTTCCAGCAAGAAGGCATTGATCCGGAGGAATAGGAGCGTTTGAATAGGCGGGTGAGGGCTGGCGCCAATTCCAGAGCACAATTTTTCAAGACGATCGCCGGGACGCCGTCAGGCCCACTACTCTTCGAAATATCCAACTCACGTAGTGTTTTATGGACGACTCTGGGGTGGAACCTAATATTTGCCATCATATTCCCGCAATGGGGTAATGAAGGGGGGTTGACGCCCAGGTCGTCCATGTTTGAGTTGGATGCGAAAAGGCGTGCAAAGATATTCGCCTTTTCTTTCGCGAGTATAGCGAGCGAGCCATCCGGACGTTCCAGTTAACTCTTGACTAGGTACCATTAGTACCTCAATTTTATTAACCCATTGACAACTTGATACTTCAAGTATATTAAATATTCATATATTTTTATATTTTATTTTTGACAATAAAATTATACTACATTGTAGTTTAATATACTAACATAATTATGTTGATACAAATTACGTATCAAAGTTTGACAAAGGCTCTTTACACCTGATTCACTTAATTAATAAGTCTTCGTGGTCAGAACTCTCAGCAAAATTGTTAATCTTGCTCTCAAGCTGTGTTTTAGATAGACTATGGGCGGTGTTATGTGGCTAGTCACTAAATACTTGGAAAAATATGATTAAAAAAATACCCTGCGAAGTTTCTTGTCGGTTCTTCTTCGTGGGTGTAATCGAACCGGATAGAACAAATTGTGACAAGTTCGAGCGCAGTCTAACTGCCATATGAATGATCAATAAACAATACAATACAATATAGTAACCTCATACGGTGCGGTAGCGTTGACCCATCTCGAGTAGTTGGTGGCGCGGTGCCCCGTCGGCCACTCGCGCAGCCGGAACGGCGCGACGTCGCCCCTGCTGCCGAGGCGGGAGAGCAGAGCTGCCTTGTTGCGCGGCGGCAGCACACGGTAGCGCTGGCTCTCGAAAGCGGCCACCACCAGGCACTGCGGGCACGTAGCGTTCATTGGTTTTTGATGTGCAACAGCTATTAGCAGTAATTTAGTGAATGAAGCGGAAATTCCAGAGCTGGAAAGCATGTCAGTCAGCGTGTAAGCGTCCACTGCTGGCCATACGCCTCTCCAATTTTCCTTTTGAAAAACCCCAGGCTGTACTTGGGAGGAAATAGATGAGCAGGGACTGCGTTCCACATTTTCCCGGTTCTGTGAATAAAAGACCTACAGAACCGGTTGGTGCGCATGCGTGGTAGGTCGATTGAATAGGGGTGCATCCCCTGCCCAGTACGCGTAGTGCGGAGTGGTGTTCATATATTTTTTTCCAAAAAATTACATATTCCGTAACCCTTACGCATACGAATCGCTGATTTGAAAAGTTGGGAAGTTTCTGGCGCCGACGACGCCTGAAGGACAAGGTTTTTGAGCTAATTTGGCGTTTATTACAAGGAGGAAGGTGTGGATCTAAGCTTGCGATGGCTTCACCGAACATATCCGGGCCCATCGGCAGTAGAGGAGGGTATTAATCGAGGCCGGGACTAGCGAGTGGCCACTCTAAATTTCCCGCGCATGCTTCACGTTTCGGCTCGCTTCAAGCCCTCGTCAGCTAGTCTGCGTTGACTAGGACGCGGGGAAACCACCAGTCCCGCTCTCGACCTCCCTCTCTCTACCTATCCATATTCTGTAGGATGCTTCCAGTGACGTTTTTGAAGCTCTCTCCATATATGAGCTTAGCGTCGATCTTGGGAGCCCTAGATTCTTGAAGAGACTGTAGAGCGACTTCGCTGGTAGTCCTCTTGCTCCGACTTCCACAGCGAAGAGATCAGTCTTGAATCCGTTTCTCACAATCCGGTCTACTAAGTTGCAGTACTTGTTAAGCTTGATGTTGTGGTCCTTCGGTATGTTACTTTCCCATGGAACTGTAAGTTCAACAAGTACTACATGCTTTGTCGCTTTTGAGAAAATGAGTATATCCGGTCTTAATGCTGTGGTACAGATTTCCGAAGGCATTTGGTAATGCTTCTCATGTGTGTCCATCAACAATTCCCAATCCTTTGCTGCTCCCAAAATTGAAGAAGGTTTAGTCCTATCTTTGGGCAGCTTATTGGCTCCAGGTTTCACAAAGTTGACCTTCTGGAAGCCGCTACTGGTTTGCCCTTTCCTGGTCCGTGCAATTGACAGGTTGATGGCCTCTCTGATGATTTGGAGGACTTTATCATGACGGTAGGAATACTGGCCTCGCTCAAGTAGTATTTTGCATCCGCATAACAAATGTTTGGCCGTGCCTACGAACTCCTTACATGACGGGCATAGTCTATTTGTAGATCTACGTAACGTAACAATACAGCGTAACGAGGCAATCCGCCGACGCACCAAAGTAGTCGATATTGGACACCGGGTGGCTAAGCTCAAGTGGCAGTGGGCTGGGCACGTTGGCCGAAGAGACGACGACCGTTGGAGTACCGTACCGCTGAAGGCCGGGAGGACTGGAGGAAAATTGGAGAGGCGTATGTCCAGCAGTGGACGCTTACACGCTGACTGACAAGATCAACTGTTACATGACTCGTCCGACCTTCTTCTGCGGCGCCGGGTCGATGAGCTGCAGTGCGCTCCTCAGATGCTGATAGAGCCCGCCCATCGGCACAAAGTCCACGTCCATCAGGAACACGTACGGCGTGTTGACATTCTCCAGGGCCACGTTGCGCAGGTAGTTAACGGGGTAGTGCATCTGTGGGGGACATTGTCCGTTAGGCTAGGTTAGCATCATTTTCGTTTCATTCACAGAGCAGTGAAGTTAGTAGCGCCGCCTCTCTAGAGGCGAAAGTAATAATAATATTTGAAACCCAATAACAGCACGCAGTGCTGCTAGATCTGTGTATGTGTGTGTACGTGTTAGTATCGACACTACACGCAAAGAGGAGCAAGTTAGGCACACGCACAAAACAAATGCACACGCACGACACACATTATGTAAGTCATAGGCCACGCCCACAGGCTTCAACGGCGTTGTAGGGAAATCGCGCATAGGGCGTCTCTAGGAGGGGGCGCGCGCGCTATTCGATGGTCTGTGGTTTCATTTCATTCATTTATTGTCGATATGAACAATGCACAGGTATGACAAATTGACGAATAAATTATATTAAAATGGATTATATTCCTAAATATACATAGTTAATAAGTTAGTTAGTATTAAGAATTACTGGTTTATCCTTAAGGAATTCATTAGTTGAGTAATACGGCTTATGTGTAAGAGATATTTTTCTTTTTATATTAACTATCTTCAATCAGTCTTCAGACTATAAGCAGGTGTGTGGCGTGCTAAAGACTTGATGAGCGCAACCTCCATCGAAGATGTCAGCCTCGGTAGCTCAGTGGTGCGGTCGGTCGACTGGTTGTTAAGCACACCTGGGCGAGGTCAGTTCATGGATGGGTGACCGCTCGACCGTTGGGAGGCTGACCGTGGTTCATATTCGTAACACTGTAGGTCCCTTCCCTTTTTACCTTACTAGGTGGTAGGGTTTATCCCGCCCGGGTTAGTACAACTGCATTGAATGAAAGGTCGATCGAAACGGCTATGTAAATAGTTCGAGTTTTCTGTCGAGTTCAGTGTAGCCGGCACGACCGAAGGGAAGCATTGACATGGCACCTAGTTCACAATTTTTTTTTTATTTTATTAACGTGTTGTAGTCGCCATGAACTTAAAGCTGAAGTCAAATTATTTGCATACAATTTTAATTTAAATCCTTATTCCAGATTTTTTCTTCTTCTTTTTTTAAATAGTGGCAACCAAAAGAATAGGAAATTCGTTTATTACTGCCAGTATCCAGTGACGGCGCTGCACGGTATACATTTGTGATTACTTATAATAGGAAGGAAGGTGTGGATCTAAGCTTGCGATGGCTTCACCGAACATATCCGGGCCAATCGGCAGTAGAGGAGGGTATTAATCGAGGCCGGGACTAGCGAGTCCCGACCTCGATTAATACCCTCCTCTACTAAAATAATTTTGAAAGGAACGAAGCATTTTCAACCAGTTTGCACGTGATATGTTTAGACAAGCGCACGGTACCGTGTCATGTTTGAACACGAGATGATAGCCGATGTTCCTGCGGCTACTGAGCGTGACCGACCAGTCGCTGATGAAGCTCTCGAACTCCGTCACCTCGTAGTCTGTCAGGTAGATGGCGGCACTGAGCGGCCCTGCAAATCATTAGAGGATTGTATGTAAACTGACGTATTATTAGTATACCCTTTTATTTCACGTTTTTAGAATATTTTTATATTAATTTTACATACATTTTACAAAAAGTAATAAAAATACACAAAATTAATACAAAATCTAGATAAAAACGGTCATTTCCGCCGACGACGGGAGGCAAGCCTCCAAGCACGCCGGCAATGAAATGTTTATGTAACATTCGATTGGTTCATTCTTGACAGTGAAATGTTTATGTAATATTCGATTTGTCCATTCTTGACAGTGAAATGTTTATGTAATATTCGATTTGTCCATTCTTGACAGTGAAATGTTTATGTAATATTCGATTTGTTCATTCTTGACAATGAAATGTTTATGTAATATTCGATTTGTCCATTCTTGACAGTGAAATGTTTATTTAATATCAATTTGTCCATTCTTGAGAGTGAAATGTTTATGTAATATTCGATTTCGCACCTTCCCAATACTTGACAAGCCTCTCTAGGAACTGCAGGCGGTCCATGGAGAGCTGCAGCACGAGGGTCACGTCCCAGCCGTCGGCCGCCGTGTAGCTGTACGCCGTATAGTACAGGTGCGTGCGTAGCTTCGTCACCTGCGCCGTACGGAACGACTGGCACACACCGGAGCTATTCACCTGCAAAGATTGTTTTATTTTTTTTTATTTTTATGGAAACTTACACGGTTGGCTACATCACCTACAACATCCGTGATGTCAGCCCATAACACCGGGTGAACTTGGTGCCACGTCAGTGCTACCCTTCGGTCGTGCCAGCTACACAGAACTGGACGGAAAACACAAACTATTTACATAGCCGTTTCGACCGACCTTTCATTCAGTGCGGTGGTACCAACCCGGGCGGGTTAAACCTTACCACCTAGAGAAGGGAGTCATATCCCTTAGTCGCCTTTTACGACATACACGGGGAGAGATGCAGTGGGGCTATTCTTTTAAAGTACCGGCCCCACACGGTAAAAACATCAACTCATTGTTGTTTTGTTTGTTTTCAACATCGATTGTTTTAAACATCAACATGAGTCATTTTATCTCTCTCAAGTAATAGTCCCCAGGGATAGGCGGTATAGCCACAACAACGTGGATCTGATTGGTGGATTGATTCCGTCAGTTGAAGTGATAAGTCCGCCTTTGCGGACACTTTACCCGAACACATTACCCTTCTTTTGGCTTCGCCATAGTGGGTAAGGCTTCGCCATAGTCAGGTAAAGAAAGGCCTATTTAGTTGCATATAATAGTTTGAGTCGATATTGGACACCGGGTGGCTAAGCTTCAAGTGGCAGTGGGCTGGACACGTCAGCCAAAGAGACGACGACCGTTGGAGTAACCGCATCCTACACTGGCGGCCGTGGACAGGAAAACGGGTGTGGGAAGACCACCCGCCCGGTGGGACGACGACATCAAGCGCGTCGGCGGAAAGCAGTGGTTCCGTCCCGCCGAAGGCCGGTAGGACTGGAGGAAAATTGGAAAGGCTATGTCCAGCAGTGGACGCTTACACGCTGACTGACTGAATAGTTTGACTGGAAGAAATAACTTGCATTGATAAGTCCGACTCCTGTACTTCATGTTTCTTTTCGTGTACTGTTCTTCTTTCAATTATGCGAAATAAAGAGTTTCTATTCTACAAAATCTATATAACCTTGTATTGAATACTGATTTAAATTTTAATAACCCTTTCATTATAGAGACGAAGTTGAGGCATGGAAAATAATGATAAGGACTTTTTAAATTACCGTGGTTGTTAGACATTATTTTTAAAACAAAAACAGCTTTACTCACGGTTCTTCGCACGAGCTATGTGGCTCGACGTTTCGGCCAAGCGTATGGCCCATCCTCATGAGCACTCTGCCTGGTGCGACGGTTGGCAGAGAACTCTGTTCTGTAGCGAACAGAGTTCTCTGCCAACTGTTGCCAAAGCTGTTTTGTTTTAAAAATAATGATAAGGACCTTGACAGTGGCAGACTCGGGCAGCAGGCACCGATGTAACTTCTCCCTCAGCAGATTCCCGTCCAGGTTGACAAAAGACCGGTGTATACTTCGGAAGTAATCAGCATCCGGCAGTTTGATCCGGTATTTTCCAGGCGAATTCCAGTGTATTATCTGAACAACGCAAACACATTTATTAATTTATTTCGTGCAAAATATCAGGCGACCAAGTGGTTTAAATGATTATCATTTAAGTGTTTGAGTTAGGGCCCCTGAGCCCTGTAATTGTCACTGCGACCTAGGAACATCTATTGTGATCTCTCAAAAGTTTATAGCTCACCCCCAAGTCCGATTTCCCCTATGAACCGATTATATTCTTGGGGTTGAGTGCCTGTATTTGGCATGGGTTAAAAATATAACTCCCAAGAATACGGCTTCTACTGTGAATGAGCACTAACACATTCACAAAGGATGTGTATGGGCGTTTTATCCTCTTTTATACAGAACCTGCACACCGGTCTGTCGCTAAGGCTCATTCGGTTACAGTGGTTTAGATAGTCGTTTATGAATAAAAGACAGGACATACATACATCATCTGAATTTTGCAGAAGCCAGTAAGGTATTCGCAACCCCCGCGGTATGCGGCCGAATGTCTATGGGCGTCCTTAGATACCTTATGGCTGGCTCAATGCCACATGTCGCGCTTTCAATAAAAAAGAGGTATAGCTTTTAGGGTTCCGCATGCATACGGAATAACCATAATTTTGAGTGAAGTTTCTTGCCAGTTCGCTGTGATATATCGAACTGATGGAATGTGAAAATGTAAAATATGGCCTAGAGATGATGAATAAACAATAACGCTTTGGTAAACTAGGTTAAAATAGGTGCCATGTCAGCGCTGCCCCCATTATTCATGCCGTCTACACCGAACTGGACGGAAAACACAACAGATTAAACCCTACCACCTAGGGTAAGGGAGAGTTCCTACAGTTTTCCCGGAACCCAACGCCACGCCAGCCACCATGGTCGGACGGTAGCCCATCCAAAGTCCGACCGCGCCAGACATTGCTTTACTTTGGCAATCAGACGCCGAATCATCACACCATCAAGCTACCGAGGCCAACAGACGGCTGAACAGTAAAATCAGATCCGTGCACTCACCTTAACATTCCTAAAGTCTTCTCCATAACAACGCTTGGCGAATGTCTGCGTGGACATCTGTACGTTGTATTGACAGCTAATATTGTACACTATCTGTGGGTATTTTTTCACTATTGCATTCACTATGTCTTGGTCACCTAGCATGGTCTGTTTTAACCTGGAACAGACAAAGCATTATTATATTTTTTTTATGTAATCCTGTTCGGGTGGCTGTGTTGAGAGTAGATGCCATACTGGAAACTTCCCTTTGGATTGCTGGCTATATTGGACTAGAGGAGAACACAGCTGTGGCTGCTATGCGGCCATCGGTACATCGTACATCCACACATACACACACAATGTATCTCGACAATCGGGGTAAGCAGAGTTGCCGTGTTGTGCTGCAAGGACTCTGGGTAAATTACAGCAAAACACCGGCTACCACGTTTCGCAAAGTATTCGGACATGATAACTATCAAGAAAGTAAAGCGGTGCACACCAACGGACATCGAACCCGCTTATATACCTGAGCAGGTTCTCGCGGACGGTGTCCTGCCAGAGCGTGGTCCAGCCGCCGCGCGCGCGCATGCGCTCCAGCTGCAGCAGCACCACGCCCGTGTTGTAGCCGCGCCCAAGCGCTGGCCACCGCTCACCGCCCCGGTACCAGTTGCTCTCGTTCTCCACCATCCCCATGTATATACCTGAGCAGGTTCTCGCGGACGGTGTCCTGCCAGAGTGTGGTCCAGCCGCCGCGCGCGCGCATGCGCTCCAGCTGCAGCAGCACCACGCCCGTGTTGTAGCCGCGCCCGAGCGCCGGCCACCGCTCACCGCCCCGGTACCAGTTGCTCTCGTTCTGCACCATCCCCATGTACTGTATACCTGAGCAGGTTCTCCCGGACGGTGTCCTGCCAGAGTGTGGTCCAGCCGCCGCGCGCGCGCATGCGCTCCAGCTGCAGCAGCACCACGCCCGTGTTGTAGCCGCGCCCGAGCGCCGGCCACCGCTCACCGCCCCGGTACCAGTTGCTCTCGTTCTCCACCATCCCCATGTACTGTATACCTGAGCAGGTTCTCCCGGACGGTGTCATGCCAGAGTGTGGTCCAGCCGCCGCGCGCGCGCATGCACTCCAGCTGCAGCAGCACCACGCCCGTGTTGTAGCCGCGCCCGAGCGCCGGCCACCGCTCACCGCCCCGGTACCAGTTGCTCTCGTTCTCCACCATCCCCATGTACTGTATACCTGAGCAGGTTCTCCCGGACGGTGTCCTGCCAGAGTGTGGTCCAGCCGCCGCGCGCGCGCATGCGCTCCAGCTGCAGCAGCACCACGCCCGTGTTGTAGCCGCGCCCGAGCGCCGGCCACCGCTCACCGCCCCGGTACCAGTTGCTCTCGTTCTCCACCATCCCCATGTACTGTATAACATCAGCATCAACATTTTATTTTTAGGTTTCCGTATCCCGTACGGAAGCCTGTTACTAAGCCTCTGCTGTCTGTCTGCCCGTCCGTCCGTCCGCCCGTCCGTCTGTCTGTCCGAGGGCTGTATCTCTTGAACCGTAATAGGTAGCCCGTTGAAATTTTCACAGAATATGTGTTACTATGACGGATATAACAACAAATAATAAAAAAAAGAAAATGTTAAACATTAACGGGGGGCTCCCATACAACAAACGTGTGAATAATCGATTAGTCACGTTACTGAATAATAGATGGCGCCACAGGCTTTTATACATTTCATTGTTGAAAGACAAAAGATACGCGGATATTATTGATAGCGGATAGATACGGAAACCTCCGTGCGCGAGTAAAATTCGCACTTGACAGATTTTTTTATACATTAGTGTGGGGCCGGTAAGAATTTAAAAAGAATATCCCGACTGCATCTCTCCCCGTGCATGTCGTAAAAGGTGACTAAGGACAAGACGTCGTGCTAAAGGGTGACATGATGGCCACCTCTCACCTTGGAACGGTCCTGTCACCGAGTCACGCAGCAGGTGCGTCTGCGTGCCTTACTTGCTGTTTGATAGTTATCTTGTCGGAACTATTGAGAGATCACAACAGATAACAGGGCCCAGGGGCACTAAATCTCAACTTCAAATCATAAATCATAGTACTAAGCATTTGCATTAGATAGATGCAAAGCCAATATTAAGGCGGAAATAAGACCCAAAAGTTCAACTTTAAACGAAATTATTGAGCTATTGGTAAAGATAAAAATCTGTAAAAAATATATGTTATGTATTGATCTTTAATTAACAAACATAGCGAAAAAAATTATATTTAACTACTTTGAAATGGTGTTAAATAAATCTCCAAAAATTACGAAAAGTACGAAAATTGTACCTACTTTCAAGTTAAATTATCTTGAGAAGCATAAATTGTTTCAATACAAGACCCTCATAGAAATATAGATAAGTAATATTTTTCCCTACAATCGTAGCGAAATAAATATTTTTTTCCATCTTTCCAACACGTGAAATTTAATAAATAGTGTGATTTTCGCGCAAACGTTCATCGTCGGCGCGACGTATCAGCCACCGCGCGAGTAGAATGAATCTACGCACCTATTTACATCGGCATACGGTTCGTGTTTCAATCATCAGTGCTCGGGTAGCACGGTTTGAGTCTTATTTCCGCCTTAAGAAAAAAAATTAAGATCCTGGAACTCGGGCTTGAGCCACCGGCTCGTTACCATTTCGCCACCGTGTCGATGACATATTCTCTCCAAATTTCGAACAGTTGCATCTTCTAATAGTATGCACGTTGGCAGTTAATGCCAGAGGTCCAGCTTCGAATTCTGGTTGGAACATATTTTTTTCTCTTTATTTTTGGCTTCGCATATGAAGAAATCAGCATCAATGTTAGTTATATTGAAAAATTTATGATGATCATCGTCTTCTTCATGATGATAATCATCACCTCTTCACCATCTATATGATGATCGTCACTGATAGCATCATGATGATTCAGCGTGATCATCAGACATCGGAATCCGCGGGGCACGAATACGACCTTGTTAGGGATTGACTACGGCGATCAATAAACAATCGACACTGTTATCGATACTCATATTTATTTGTTTATTGTATTTTATTCATGTCATATTTCAGACCTGAATACTTATATACATACCTACAGTACTTATATAAACATGTATACTTTATGTTAACGATTAAGTAAATATAATACATATTTATATAAGGTCTTTCAAAATTAGTTCATAGTACGCTAAGGGGGGGTTCCGTATAATATAGGGAGTAAAACCTATATAAAAATTTTTGGACCTTGGGCTTTTTTTAAGTAAAAAATTTTTTTATGTAGGTATTTAAATAAAAAAATAGGTGGTTGATTTTTATAATCTAATCGATTCAGTTTCATAACAGTAACAAAAAAGTCTTCATGACCATTATGATGTAACACGTGTAAGTTGGTAAAAAAAATCAAATTCTTTCTATTCCATACTAATAAAACTAATATTGTGGTTTGAACAGATTTGTATTGTACCTACAAAGTAAATACAACATTTGTTTATTATATCTTATTTTCTATAGAAATACTCTTAGTTTTAATAATCGACATTATTTCATATTATTCTAAAATAACGATCGATTTTCGATATTTGTGGATACATTGTCCCATCACTAAACAACCTTGAATCATTCGTGCCCCGCGGATTCCGATGTATGGTGATCATCATCAGCTTCTTGATATTTATCATCGTGATCGTGACAATCGTGATGATGATCAAAATCATAGTCACGTACAGCATATTGCTTTGTAATGATTATCATCCAAAGCATTGGATTGATTATCATCGTCTATCGCATCATGATCCCGATTATCATCCCGGCATCATAATGATATGATTATCACAACAGCATCATCGTCACCTGATCTCCGCTCATATTGCGAAACAGAGCCCACAGCTCGGCGACGTCCGACACGAAAGTGAGGTCTGCGTCCAGCACTATGACCCGCTGCACCTCCCGAGGCAGTATGTCCGGCAGGAGCAGCTTCACCAGGGTGTAGACGCCCGAGTAGTGACTGTTGGGTATCCATTCCACGAGCGACATGCGACCGCGTGCGTTGTAACATGTGTGCGTTACTGGAACAAGGTTTTATTCAAGAACATTTTAATAAAACTATACACGGGAATTTTTACATAATAAATACTTCACAAGTTGTCAGAATCACATGATAAATAAATATAATTAATGATGCGATATGAATGTAATTAATTATGCGATAACGACATGTAACGGTTTGTGACAGAAACCAGTAGTTCATACAATTTCATAGTAAAAATGTTTTCACTTTGTCATAAATTGCTGCATCTGTCACAAATCAGCACATGCGTGTCTAGGCAGTGGCAAACATTTTTGTATAGACTAAGTGTACATTGAAAAAATTTCCAGTGAAGTTTCTTGTCAGTTCTTCTTCGCTGTGATAATCGACCTGGCGGAATGTTACAATGTAAATATGACAAATCTGAGCGCAGTGTACTGCCAATAGATGCTAAATAAACAATAGGTAAGGACACCGGACCTTCCCCCCGCCAGCGTAACACGACGTTTGTATAAACGTACAAATTCCATTCGTTACCAACCAATCAGAGCGCGATACCGCGCGATACCACCCAATCAGAGAGCGCTCCGTCCCTCCCCGCTAACCGCGGATTCTCATATAAGCATTGGACAGTCTGGTCTGACGTCCATAGTTACCTATTTAAGTGTTCTTGGTTTTATTTTTATAAATTCTTTTTATTTTTTAAACTGCATTAAAGTCAAACTTATAAACAGTTAGGACTTCACTGGGCAGCGTTGCGGTGCAGTACAGTGCGACACAAATTTGTTCATACAAATTGCTGCAGCGCCGCTGTCATCATTCACAGCATCACACCCCGATCATCTTCGATGGCATAATAATGTTAAATGATGATTATCACAACATCATCATCTCCTGTCATACTGTGAAATATGGCTAATCCGGCAGTGTTCAAGCAGTTGATGGAATTTTTTATTATAAGCAAGTTCTGAATAATTTAAAATAATAAAAAAAAGTTTACCATCAGGCAGGTCCCAGGTATCAAACAGAGTGTTAGTCGTGTGTTCCGACACAGTGTCCACCATGATATGGAAGTGTATTGGGTTTTGTCTGTGGTACAGCAGAGATTTGAGCATCGGTATGACAAAATGTGTGCATTTGCTCATACACACTATTGCCACATGTATAGTTTCGCAAAGGGAGCCCTCTTCGTCTGGAATCTGAAAAAAAAAACATAGGTAAATATGTAAATTTCATGTAATTTATTTTATTGGAATTGTGTGTTATTTTTATTATTAGCCCTTTGAGTGCGACAATAAGTTACCCATAAGTGCGACGCGCCATTTTGGGCAAAATCAATTTTGGTCAAAATCGGGTGCGCTCTGCGTTTTTGACGATATTTCTCGACTTTTTTCTTTTAAACGTATATGAAAAGGTTTTATTTTCCAAATGTACATAAAATTTTCTATAATTTCATTGGTAATGTGTTTAATACTATCATTATTAAACTGGTTTAAAAAAATCAAGAATTTTCGGAACGGTTTTTGCCTAGGGGGTTACCAAAATTACGATACTTTACGAATAAATCGTTCCTCAGCGCCGAGAAACTATTGTAAATGAAGATTACTTACCCTTCCATCGTTTTTCACAAAGAAAACACCAAAAAATCCACAAAAACCGACTAAAAACACGAGGCGCACACGTCACCGTCCGCGAACGCGAAGAGACCGACTGAAGATCGCTTGTAAAAATTATTTTGACAGGACAAGCACATAGAAGTGTGTATTTTTAGGTAGCCTACTCTTTCACGAATAACTAGACATTCGTTAGAAGAGTTAAGAAGGATGTTGCACGTTACAATAAATTTATTTAGTATGACATGACTCGCGCCCATAATATGGGTGTTCACACTTGTGGACATCCTGCCCGCGCCCATAATATGGGTGTTCGCACTCAAAGGGCTTGATGCATGACTGAAGTATGTAAGAATTCTTTTTAATATTTATTTTAATGTTGTTGCACAATAAACGTCTACGTAAGCCTCTGCGAGACAGAACTTTATAGTGCAGAGCCTCTGTTTAAAAAAAATGAGTGTCAAATGAAATAAATAAATAAAATGCAATTAAAATAAAGTTCAATTTCATAAAAAAACTTTAAAATTTTCTTTACAAGACTGTCGTCAGTAACTAGCCAGCCGGTACCTAGCCGTCCGATAGTCTAAATAGTGTGAATAAAATAAAATCATTGCCCAAGTGTAAGTTATTGATCTATGTATCTATAGCAGTGGTTCATAACCGGTGGTCCGCGGACCCCCGGGGGGTCCGCGAAAGCTCCCGAAGTGGTCCGCGAAGCCGTCTATTTATTTTCATCGACATATCTATGCGAGCAGGGGTTCTCGGCGCTTCTTATAATTAATAACAAGAACTGAAATCGGTTGGATGCTAGTGCCGACATGCGCTTGACTTTGAGTAGCACTGAACCAAGGATTCAGCAGTTAGTCAAGAGTATGCAGTCACAAAAATCGCATTAAAATATATCTCAGTAATGTAAAACTTTCGTAAAAAAATTAAATATCCTTGGCAACAATTGTATACGTGTTTTATTTGTAGAGTAGATAGATAGAACAACTTAGATAGAACACAATTTTTTTTTTTATGGAAACTGACACGGTATACTACCTCCAAACAGTTGGTGGTTCTATTCGCTTGGTTGCCACTATTTAAAAAAAGAAGAAGAAGAACAGTTGGTGGTCCCTGGCAAGACAGAAATTTTGTCAAATGGTCCTCATCAATAAAAGGTTAAGAACCACTGATCTATTAGCATAACAACATCTCACCTCAATCGTGTACTTACAATAGGAACCCGATACTTCTTCAAGTCCTCCGAGTCCACAGCCAGAGCTCTGACCAACTTCTCCGATAGCCTCAGCTGGGTTCTGAACGCCCGATTCTGATCCTCCAGGCCACTGATCCTCGACACCAACCACCAGTAGTAAACCATCGATCCAAACAGCCATAGTGCCAGCGGTAGCCCTAGCCAGGGTCGCAGGAGAATGGAGGAGACCACATGTTTATAACGCAGCTCTGTATGACACTCACTCACTGTGTATCTATGTAACTAATTCCTGTGTTTCTGATTTCCTGGTACCTAACGTTCGACGATTTTAAATCACATCGTTTTTTTAATGAAATATGCAGTCACAGTAACACTCTATCGAATTGTAAGATAGTATTCTGTCTAAGTAGGGTAGATATGTTTATGATCGAAGGGTTAGATAATTAATTAATTTAAACTAGATCAACTTTATAGGTTATGTTAGAGAAAGTTCAATTATATTTATGCACTAGACAGCGGCTCACTCAGCTTATATATAACAGAAATCTCTTTCGACTAGCGGGCACAGTCGCGCAACCGATTCCGAGCCTACCTAATATAAAATAACAATAATATCTACTTTATGTACTGATTATTGCAATTATTTAAATTTCAGTCCCCTCCCCTCCCATCTGTCAGACCAAATGTCAGTCAGACAAACAGATTCAATGATTCAACACAGCTGCGTTCTATAGTGCGACAAGGCTTGAAATGAACGTGGCTGACAGCGGAACTAACGCCGCCACAGTGCTGCCAGATGACCGTCTCGCGTTTCACCCGTTCACGCTATAATATAATATTCGTATCGTTTTTTGACGTGCGTATTAATAACTGTCACCGACCGATACCTACCTCTCAGTTTTCATTTCTATGATATTTATGACATGAATATATTAATATGGGTGCATAAGTATATTACACTATTTCTATGAGGCGGGTGGACAGAAGTCCGGAGGATCACAACGAGTACGAAATCCCGAACTAAAGGCCCCTGACAGCCTAGCAGTTATTATATTTTTAACAGCTGTCGTAATTTGACAAGTTCAATGTGGGTAGAATAACATTGATCTGATTGTTATGATCAATGTTGCCCGCAGTCTTTTATCACTCGACTTTACTATTTTATTTGAGCCGAATTTTTCCCAATTTTTCGAAACATGTTTTCGTTCTTTCATAGGCATTGTATTTTATAAAGAACTATTTCAAGAGAAACTTATGTTGCTGTTCTTCTGCAAACGCATAAGTAATTTGCTTAGATTACCTTCGGGGGATAGTAAAATCCAAAGCTACACGGGCCTCCTGGGTGGTGCCAAGCCAACAAATGAACAGCAAACAAAATGCTTTGTGGCTCTACCACAAGACAGATCTGCCACCGTGTCGTCCGGGTGGATACCACAAGGTGTCGATGACTCCTGGATAAAGCTTTCTGCATTTGAAGGTCAGCCGACACCTAGTCGGTCAGGTGGACCTGCGTAGAGGAGCGACCGACCAGAGTCGTGGATGCTGTGCTAACTCGCTCTTCTGAGCACACAGCTACTGTCCAGGAGTCGCGGAGGCCAGGGAGACCCAGGGAAACAGCGTACCGCAGCCTGCCCACCGTGACTAGCAGCTCTGGTCGTGTCAGTAGGGGGCTCGAACCTCGAACCTCGCGGCTAACCATCGCGAGGAGGTTGCCTCTGCCTCGGGCCAAACGATGAATAGACTGCTGATCATTCATTAATCATAATCATAAATCATTAATCATAATCATTGGGTAATAGCTATTAGCTATGTAAGCAGGTTTTTTTGGCGACATTTTGAACAGTGTCAGTCAAGTACCTAAGTGTAAATAAAGAAAAACAAAACAATCTTGACTGAACACAGAGTCTTGAAAAATACAAAACACAACATAAACAAAATACATATGTTATGTAGGACCACAGAGCATCGAATACCGCGCGGCGGTCGATCGATGCTCTGTGTGTAGGACCGTCAAATAAATGTTTTTTTATATATAAATTGGTATGATAGCTGCGCTCTCTATAACTCAAAATAGCAAATAAACACATTTGTTTTATGTACTAGTATTTTTTTTAGTTTTATTGAAAGTAATTTTTTATATGAAAGAAAAAACTTATTGGTTGCTTAGAAAATAATTTTATTAGGGAAACACAGGGAACAAAAAATCAATAAGAGTATAAATTAATGTAATTTCTAGATTATTCATTTTTATCAATACATTTTTATATAAATGTATTTTTGGCAGCTTGCACAGCACACTCTAGTTAACTATGCA
This sequence comes from Nematopogon swammerdamellus, assembly GCA_946902875.1. Lineage (NCBI taxonomy): Eukaryota > Metazoa > Arthropoda > Insecta > Lepidoptera > Adelidae > Nematopogon > Nematopogon swammerdamellus. The sequence goes on along the minus strand of OX336354.1, from coordinate 5,775,906 downwards.
TGCATGTATTATAGGAAAAATGGCACTCTTCTAAAATTAATTTTGGTAAGATGTAAGTAATTGAAAAAATTAATAAAACTTTTCTATAAAACTCTAAATAAAATAAGTAGGCAATTAATTGCTATAAATAAATTGATACACTTAAATGCAAGTTCAACCGTGAATTATCATTTATAATTTCTCAAGAATTACTCAAATAAACGTTTATTTATGTTATCTATTAACAAGCCTGCTTAAAAACTCTTGTCATGGTGCCTGAAATGGTTAAATTAACATTAGTAAGAAGCACTTGCATTTGAAAATGATCATGTAGTTCAAAATAATAAAAAAAAATGCATTATTAGGTGGGTTGGCACTGCAATATAAATAATAATTAATAATAAAAAAATCTACTGGACCTAACTAAAGTTGCTTATTTATAAATAACACTAAATAAACATTGATGTTTCTCTTTTTAGTTTCTGTACCTCAAAGAGGTAAAAATGGAAACTAACTCATGGTCTGACTCACGTGTCCGTCCGTCTGTATGTCACAGGCAGTGCCACACACAACTTCTAAATGGTTGATCGTACCAAATTAAAATTGGTATGAAATCAGAGAATATTATTCTGCATAAACTCTAGAAGATATTTTCAAAATGTATAAAAACAATCTGTCATGTGCGATTTTTACTCGCGCACGGAGGTTTCCGTATCTATCCGCTATCAATAAAATCCGTCTATCCGCTCAGGTGGCATTGCCACCTGAGCGGATGGTCTTCGAATTTTAATTTCGAAGATATGAAGGACGAGCGGATAGAAGCCTCAATGAGGTCGTTGGCAATTGAGCGGCTATCTTTTGTCTTTCAACAATGCAATGTATAAAAAGCCTGTGGCGCCATCTATAATTCAGTAGCGTGACTAATCGATTTTTCGGACGTTTGTTGTATGGGAGCCCCCCCTTAATTTTTAACATTTTCTTTTATATCCGCCATAGTAACACATATTCTGTGAAAATTTCAACGGGCTACCTTTTACGGTTCAAGAGATACAGCCCTCGGACAGAAGGACGGACATACAGACGGCGGAGGCTAAGTAATAGGCTTCCGTACGGGATACGGAAACCTAACAAGAGGATCTAATGTAACACTTAAATAATAAAAAATTATTACACTTACTAAACTAAAGTATAATTCTTATTTTATTTCTTTCTACTCTTACAAAATTGTTCAAATTCTTACAAATACTAAAGTTTATTCTGGAAACTCCTAGGTACCCAACCTACACTACCAATACAACCAACTCCTATTCAACGAAATCATATTAGTAATCTCCGCTCTTATGCACTGCTATGCTATCCTATCTTCTCTCTAGTTGATCTCGGTTTCTCCTCTCCACTGCTGCTGAGCTGGTGGAACCTGATATGGAGTCTGTCCAGTCTGGTCCTGGTTGTACTGATTCTGGGCAGGCAGTGTTGACTGGTCGTACCTGTAATATTTGAGAAGATGTTTCTGGATTAGGTACGACATATAAATTTTAGATAAACTTTTGCCATGGATCGTTTGATTGGAATAGGAATAATGATTTATGGGACTAGACATCGTTGGATTCATAACGAATTACAACTTACAACCGTGAATACCGTGTTGTCAGCCTATTACTGGTTGTTACCATCGGACCTAGCTGGTTACCTTAGTTTTCTTGGTCGTGCTGACATAAAAGTTGGCGCAAAAGTAATAATCTATTTTGTCAAAGCTGTAGTTCGGCTCATGCCGACCTTCCTCTTCACTTGCAAATTTTCTGCACCAGCAATCGTGCACCAGTGCCAATGAGCATTGTTAGGTTAGTCTTCTACAAAAATGTGGAACACGGCACTGGTCACAATCGTGGCACGCTTCCTTTAAAAATAAACGGCCCTACCAGTGTCTCAAGCTGAGGAAATCTTTAAAAATAAGCGGCCCTGCCAGCGTCTCAAGCTGAGGAAACCTTTAAAAATAAGCAGCCCTGTCCGGCTGCGGAAACCTTTAAAAATAAGCGGCTCTATACGAGTTTCAAACAGCGGAAATCTGTAATTATATGAGGCCCAGCCAGCGCTTCCAGCTGTCGAAAAGTTTAAAAATCTACGTACGGAGTGATGGGTATTCCCTCCTGGTTATACGGTGGGTAGGTTGGCGTAGTCGCGGCGATCTGCACCGGATCTCCTGGAGTCGGGCTGTCTTCCTCGGCGCTGTCCTTCTTGTAAGGAATACTCTCATCCTCCTCAGAGACTATCTTCTCTGATTCGTCGGGGTCCAGGGCTCGAGTTCTGTAAAATCATTCATAATTTGCTCTTTGATTTCCTTAAATGATAAGGATTACGGTTATGAGGAATCCATGTAATGTATGTATATGCATGCAAATACTTGATTTGTATGAAATTAATCTCACTTCCTCGGTCCAAGAGTGACCTACAAATACGAGAAACAATCTATGTTAAACAACTGGGTTTATTTTAGTGGGCATGGGTTCTGATTTAGAGAAAGCCAATTTTATTGCTATGATTTTCCCACCTACATGTAACTTTAAGGCACATATATAAACAAGCAATAGACAGTATAAATGGGAGTCCTATCCTAATACAAACAAAAGAGATGGAAGGTCGAAAGACGAAACAGGAGAAAGCTATGTAAAAACAGACTGAACTTACCTGACACCAACGCCCATAAGTTCATCCTCCCTTTCCTCTTCCCTCCTCTTCTTGAGCATCCGGAATCCGATGCAGATCAGCACAATGACGATCGGGATCATCACCGCGCTGATGATGCCCCATGTGGTACCCAGGGTCCTGGCCGAGTACTCCTGCTTGCCTGTTTATAGAGAGCAATATGTTCTAGATTATTTGTTTCCCAAGAGGAATATCTTTTACTAGTCTGTTTTCAGAGCCCAATAGGTCAGACTACTTTGTTTCCAAAGGAAAATTCTTCAACTTGTCTGTTTTCAGAAGGGAATATCTTCTAACTTGTCTATTTACAGAGGGCAATATGTTCCAAATTAAAATTTTCAGAGGAGGGAATATACTTTTGCCTTGCTGAGGGCCATGGTTGGAGTTTTTACGCATAATAATATCAAAACCTTGTAACTGAAACGTTAAACTTATTTATTTTTTCAACGCTGTAATGGAGCTTGTTATCTATGATTATGATCGAGGCACAGTTTGCGAGGTAAATAAAAATGTACTCACCCAAATCCGATGACCCAAATGTTCATGCACATGCGTCACTTGATGATTTTAGATAAGGAAGCAAGAATTATCTTCGTCAAACTTATCAATGTGGCATGGGAACAGCGTAAATAAAACCAGGCACTTCCAAGAGCAAAATTTCTATTCCACACCCAAATTTAATTATAAATTATGAAAAGAAATTCTTGCTCCCAAATTGATATATAATATTTTTTTCTTAAAAGTAATGAGATTTGTATAAAAATCGTAACCGAAAGCTCGTGTAATGCGGAACAGAAATTTCCTCTTTTTGTGTTTTATCTTTACTCGATATACATTTATTTACTAAAAATGTTTAAAACAAACATGCGTACAAATTCAACATACCTACGTAGATCTCAAAAAAATATAACACAAAATACCTAGACAACATCAATGGGAGCGACACCATACGATCTATTTTAATTTACATACCTACCTACAGTTCACTCTAAAAGTATAGTCACACCAGTTAGAACTTTCTAATTTAGCTGGAACCATGTCACACGCGCGTTTGCTCGCAGTAAGATCGTGTGTGTACTAAGCTTTATCTCAAAATTTAGCGTCAAACTGTACCTTAGGACCTAATTTAATTTTATTAAGTACACGAGTCTTATCGACATAATACTTTGTAATAAACTTAAAATACTACGACTATTTTACTAAGGAGAACTAACAAAAATGTTGCATAAATAAGAAAATGTTCTAAATTTCTAAAAACTAATCTAGAATCTTATGAGAAACAACAGAAAAATGCCGGCAGTGAAAAGCTTGTTAGATGACTTATAAACAGACAAATTGATGGGTTGTTAAATATTAATGCAACAGAAATTACGCAAAGTTTTATAGAGAGAGAGTTGGGTGTATTGTGGTGGGATATTACTTTGAGAAGTATTTGTCTGGTTTTAAACCATTGTAGTGCGACTACTGTATGTCTCAATTTCGCCAGGAGGTTCATACAGCCCCTGCTGGTTAGGATCTACAGGGGGATCTATCAGGGTTTCAACTGAGCGCCCTCGCTTAGGAGGCATGGTGAAAGTCTTTATGCTATCAGACGGAGCGCTCTTAGGCGTCTGAGGCAGACCTTCCGTGTAAGTTGTCCTAGGACTTGCAGAGTTATCAGAGGTCGGGCTAACAGGCGGGGAATAGATCTCGGAATAAGTCGGAGAATAGTGGGACGATGTTGGACTGTACTCAAACCTGGGGCTGTAAGGCTCTTCGGAACCATAAGGATCCCTGTTGCTAGTAGAATAGCCTGAATCGCTAGGCATTGCGCGACGGCCAGTCTGCTTCGGTCGATTAATGTACTGGATATCCTTAGCGGGGCGGGTTAGGGTCGAATCCTTATTGGATTCTGTATCTGAGGTCATCGACAGAAGATCTTCCTCGGAGAGATCCCAAAGTTTCTCAGGGAATTCCACGTCGGGAGCGTTCGGTAGGGGTTCGTTCGTTCGGTAGCTCTTTTCATAATTGCGTCTCTTACGAGGTAGAGATGAGAGATCTGACTTGTCACTTCTATTCGAATCCGTGTAACCTAGACCTGAGCTGTCACCGTCTTGGGGTTCTGCAGTTGGCGGTGGGGGAGCAGCCCTAGTGACGTTCGCGGATCTCATAACCGGAGCTTGTACAAGAGGTTCGTCGGGAATCTTGGCTTTCTCGTCTGAATCCTGACTTCGATTAGTTCGCATGGTGTCCGTAAGGTTTCCCATTGACGCAGTTCTAAGGTTCAATCTAGAGAGAGATTTCGATCGCGGAATGTCCTCGAAGCGCCACCCAGTCTTGCCTTCCTTCTTGGGTGTGTGAACGCACCAGAACCAGATGAGGAGTATTATAAGAGCTATCGGTACGATTATTGCAAGGATGACGGCCCATGTTACCAGCAGAGTGCGTTGTGAGTACTCTTGTTGACCTAAACGCAAAATGGACGTGTTAACACGATGTTCACATGAATATAATCTGGCAGACATAAGTCTGCATAATGTGTTGCTAGAAATTAGACTATAGTAGTAATATCAACTGAAAGCAGTGACAGACAGTTTACCGCTGTCAAACATTACTTGCCATAGCCTGTTTTTGAGGGGGGAAAGGTTTTCGTACTGCAGACTTTAGTTTGCCAAGCTCTATCAATAATAATTAAAATCTCTAGCATGTCTCGAGCAAGGATTCTGCAATGTTTTGGATAAGTGTCGCAATGAATTTGAACTTACGAAGGCATTCTGTGTATCCGTACTCTGGTAGGTTCCATCTGCCATTTTCTTCACAAACTCTTCTCTTGTCTCCGATCAAAATGAAGTCTTGATTGCACTCGAATGACACCTGTAATAATGAAATATTAGGGTTGAAAGTTGCCCAGCGAGCAATGGAACGAGCGATGCTGGGAATATCGCTACGTGATATGGTGCATAACGAGGAAATCCGCCGACGCACCAATGTAGTCGATATGGAACACCGGGTGGCTAAGTTCAAGTGGAAGTGGGCTGGGCACGCCCGACGCCCTTTGGAGTAACCGTGTTCTACACTGGCGGCCGTGGACGGAAACGGAAAACGGAGTGTGGGAAGACCACCCGCCAGGTGGGACGGCGACATAAAGTGCGTCGGCGGAAAGCAGTGATTCCGTACCGCTGAAGGCCGGGAGGACTGGAGGGTAGTTGGAGAGGCGTATGTCCAGCAGTAGCGGCATATATACGCTGACTGACTGATTTGGTGAATGTCGAAAACATAGATTTAATGATACCGAAACTAACGATAATACGGATCGGTTCATTGAAAAAAAATATGTTAAATAAGCAGTTTTAGTTTTATTAAATAATCAGTACAACTGAGGCTGCTATGGTCGCATAGCAGCCTCAGTTGTACTCTCGTCAACTGTACTTTCTCAGTTGTACTTTCATTCAGTACGGTCGCACTAACCCAAGTAACCCAGTCGGATATAATTTGAGCGTGCCATTGAAAGAAATCGCACTGACAAATTTCATATACGGGTATGTACTTACCTACAAAACAAAGAGTTATTAGGCAATATGACACAAATGAATGTGGACAGCAATAATGACATACCGCAAGCAAATATCAACCAAACATAACAGGAAAAGCAATAACTCACCCTAGTACCAGGAATGAAGAAGAAGTTGGACTTTCTTCCAAATCTGGGTGTCTCCAGAATGCCGCAACTGAGCACTCTTCTATTGTTCTGCTCCTTTATGTTAACCTGGTAGAAGCCAACAATTTGGTCTTAGAATATGTAGGTATCTATTTCAAATCAATCTATAAGGGTATCTACCAACTAGTTCTTAAATATCACGATGACTAGGAAGTAATTTATTTAATTGAACATACAGTAGTCCATACAATTTGATAGTAAAAATGTTTTCACTTTGTCATGAATTGCTGCATGTCACAAATCAGCACATGCGTGTCTAGGCAGTGGCAAACATTTTTGTATAGACTAAGTGGACATTGAAAAAATTTCCAGTGAAGTTTCTTGTCAGTTCTTCTTCGCTGTGATAATCGAACTGGCGGAATGTTACAATGTAAATATGATAAATCTGAGCGCAGTGTACTGCCAATTGATGCTAAATAAACAATAAACAATAAACATAAAACGTTATTAATAAAATCATAAATCAAACTTAAAAATTATTCGTTATGAAATTAAAATTGACTAAAATTACAATTAAATGGCTAGGATGTATAACTACTACTTACCTATTTAAAAATAACACCTACCTATTTGAGAAAAAATTCTTTACCAAGGTGACGATATAACTCAACCAATGGTTGAGATGACACTAACTTATGGCATTTTCTCCTACACTAGCGGCACATTATAATCCTTGACCCAAGTTTTGCATTCAAAGGAACAATGACTGGGTACATACTTGCATACTATGTACGACAATAATTGACTAATTAATTACTTAGGTTTGCCGCATCGGGGGAAACTCCAGACATGCAATCTTTGCGTGTACTTATTGTGAACACTGACAAAGATGACTCATTACCCGACTGCGTGAACAAATAAGTGTGTAAGTTCGCCCGCAAAATTGGCAAACAATTAATAGAATGTTCAGGTGACTTGCAAGCTGCAGCATTTTTCAGCGTGTTTCTATCGCCATTCATAGGGGGAATGCTGCGTCCGTTCTAGGGACAATGTGTTTGGACCCTATAGAAGAAATCTTTTATTTATCAGTTGTGTTTTTTGTTGTTTCTTTGTTTTGAGTTTAATAAATATAATTCAATAAGTGGGTTGATTGTTTTTCGAGTGTATGTATATCTATTTCTGTGTCACGCCCTATAGCCTAAACGGCGTAATGAATTTCAACTTATGAAGTGTTGTTGGATTCGTCTTACTCGCGTGTCATACAAGTATCATAGAAGAATTCAAAATGGCGGCCGTCAGGCGCCATTTTGTCAAACTTTGAAATTTTTTTTTCCTTTAAACCCCATCAAGTGATATCATTGTCAAGAGGTCGAAAAGGCGACTTCAAAAATATGCCACACATAATGGTTTGGAGCTAAAATGAATAAAATGAAAATTGGTTGTCTGTAAAGTCGGTTTACGGACGATATTTTTACGTGATAACATCTTCAATTTCTGCTGCCCTGGTACTTTAGAACCAGAGAAATAAATGTGTACAAGCCGACGCTTGGGCCGATTGTGCCTCTCTATCGTTTGTTACGCGCTCTCGCTTGCACACACAGGCTCAGATTGAACGTGACACTTTTTCGTGCGTGCAGCCGGGGTGTTCATCAATTTATAAGACGTGACGTTATCGCGTCAAAAATAAAATAACAAAATTATAAAACCCGCATGCTAAAAAAAATTAAGGAAACAAGAAAACATCACTAGAAAATGCTGTAGTCGGACGTCTAGGAGGATTCAAATAGACAGAGAGCTTCACTATAGCATTTTCTACTAATCTTTCCTTGTTTCCTTAATATTTTCAGCAGTCGGGTTTTAGATTATTTTATTTTTTATGAGTTGCGTTTTAGCTGTCTGGCGAAGCGTTTGGAGCGAGCTCTATCGTCCTGCCCTTGTCTGCTTCATACTATGAGACAGAGATAGCAGTAGGTTATGTTAAACGTTGATTTCATTCAAATTGCTGCTGACTGTAATATGATGAGAATAATCTTTTTTCAGTAGTATAAACGTACAATTTAAAGCAATGACTCCTTTTTCGCACTTGCCAAGTTCTCACGATAGTAAATTGATCTATGAATCATTCAGACCTTAGTTAATGTCCACAGACTTACTGCCAGCCAAATGGAAACACCATTCTCCTACCATTATCTTCGATTCCTTTGTTTGGGTTGTGTTGTGTTACATAGGTAATTTAAATATTGCGTTCCCTGCGGAAATCTTCAATACACGACCGTGCTTTTATGTAATCTGATATGGGTGGCTGAGTCAAAGGGGCCAGAGCACATGCTCCGACCAGCCAATATCATCTCCGAAAAGGTAGGTGCTATACCGGAAACTTCCCTTTGGATTGCAGGTTATACTGCATCAGAGATCACACCCGAGGCTGCTGTGCGGCCATCTTACATGGTAGCAGCAGGTGTAGTTAATTGTTTTTCATCAGAAAAACCCATTGGTACATGTCGGCCTGATTCGAATCTCAGACTATGACTATGGTATCGTGTGGGGCCGATACTTTAATAGAATAGCCCCACTGCATCTCTCCCCGTGTATGTCGTAAAAGGCGACTAAGGGATATTACTCCCTTCTTATATTACTACCTAGGTGGTAGGATTAACCCGCCCGGGTTGGTACCACCACACTGAATTAAAGGTCGGTCGAAACGGCTATGTAAATAGTTTGTGTTTTCCGTCCAGTTCAGTGTAGACGGCACGACCGAAGGGAAGCACTGACGTGGCACCAAGTTCACCCGGTGTTATGGGCTGACATCACGGATGTTGTAGGTGATGTAGCCAACCGTGTCAGTTTCCATAAAAAAAAACTATGAGATCAAGAGTTCAAGCCCAGACTGCGCCGACCACGGGCCCGCCGCTTATTTTCTTGTTTCGGATTATTTTGCTCTGAATCAAGTCTTAGCGCCGAAGGCGCCAACAAAAATTACAATAAATTTATATTCTGAAATGCACCTTATCCAACAAACATTGAGTTTTAAATTCATTGACAGAAAGTACATAACATTACAGATTTTTGAGGGAGAAAACAAAACGATACTTTTGCCCCCTCAACAAAATATTAGGGGGGGGGGGGTTAGCTTCCCCCCCCCCCCCTCCTGGTTAATGTTTTCAAATAAAATAATACAGAAAAAATAAAATAATACAGAAATTTTATTAATAATATTTTATCTAGCGTACTGAGGCCGTCGAGGGTATTGCCACAGAAGAGAGTATTGCTCTATGACTCTGGCGGTAGGTCAACTCGGATCGTAGCAGTCTCTCGAGAGGTTAATTATTTTTAAGGTTTGTATGTTTTGTTTTAGTTTAGGTAATTTAATAAAGGTAGTTTAAATTTCTATTTTTTTTATTTTGTAATTAGCAAGTATTACACATACATACAAAATACAGAAATAGATATCTCTATAAAACGGTTTTTGTACACAGTAAATTTCCGCACAAATTAACACATGCCCACGTATCAGTGGGTAAAACCAAATAAGTTTTATCTACTCGTATGAGCACCAATAGATTCGGAACGCGACCTTTGACTTTGAATTACTGTTATTTGTGGTTACTATATATATTTATAGCATGTATACCGCACGCTGCATCCCGACAATCGGGGTAAGCAGAGTAATCGGTGTTGTGCTGCAAGGACTCTTGTAAATTACAGCAAACAACAGAGGCCATTAATATAATATACAGGGTGTCCCCGGACAGGTGTAGTTCCTTTAAGGAGGCTATTCTACGGCTTGTAACAAAAGCACTGGTGAAAGAATTTTTTAAATATGTGCTTTCATTAAAATTTTAGGATTTCCTAACAAACTAAATGCATACTACAATGTGTGGGCGCCTTTAGACCGCGCGACTGTGAAACGCAAGGTGGAATGGCGCGGGTCGGGGCGCGAGCGGTACGCGGGCGGGGCGGGCTATCTGTTTGCGTTCACTCGCGTCGCGTCCGTCCGTATTCCCGCTGCCCGCTGCCCCGCGCCCCGCGCGCGCCCGATTAGAGCATTACAACATTACACTACATTAATAACTTTAACAATTTATATCTCCGCAACGGGCGTACCTAGTACCCTACTTCTCTTACTAATTATGTTTGTTACAAAGCGTAGAATAGCCTCCTTAAAGGAACTACACCTGTCCGGGGACACCCTGTATATTATAATCACCAAGGAGCTTTGAGCCAGACCAGGGGCGGTGTGGCCCGATCGTTGTTCTGTGATAATCACCATCGAATTCTTTCATGCATGAGTCATGATGACTAATCATTTTATTCTAAATTTGGCAGAAACTTCATGAGAAACTCTAAAAATAAATATATCTAATGTTTTTATAGAGACATATTACGAATATTTTTAAAGAATTCGCATAATTTATTCTTAAAAAAAAAAAAAGGATTATTTTGAACAATAAACGTAAACAGCTTTTATTGCAACAGATTCTTACAGAATACATAGCCGTTTTAGGTAATAAAATATTTATATCTACTTAATACAAATTATTGATACTGAAGATTGAAGACAGACAACGCACAGGCTAAACCGGTGCGTCTAGCTAGAAGCGTGAAATTTTGCTTAGGAGTTCTTTAAATAACGTAGTTGAGTACTGGGAAAGGATTTTTGAAAATTCAAACCCTAGGAAGTTAAATAGGGGATTAAAGTTTGTATTGGAAGTGTGTAATTTTTGAAGTTAAAAATATAGAAATTTGTGTTTGGGCTTCTGGTTATAAAATTTTATTTAATAAAAGTCAGCTGTTAAAGAATTTTAGAAAATTCATACCCTAGGAGGGTTAAATAGGTCCGGAACGCTATCCCTGCCCATATATTTCCCCCGAAGTACAGTCTCGGGTCCTTCAAGAGAGGCGCGAATGGGCACCTGTTAGGCCAGCATAGCATTCGTAACCCTCGCATACGACCGAATGTCCATGGGCGTCGTTAGACACCTTATGGGTACCTCGGCGCCTTATGTCGCGCTTTCAATAAATAAAAAGTCATTTTTGAAGTTGAAATGTAGATTTTGGCGTTTAGACTTCTGTTTATAAATAAAAGTCAGTTGGCAGAGATTTTTTTGAAAATTCTTACCCTAAGAAGTTAAAAAAAATAGACATATCGAATGTCAGAAATCGCAAAATGTCAGTTCATTTCAGGGTTCCCACTATACATTTTTACAAGTAGGTATCTTTACCGTGCCTTTACTGCGACTTTTACTAGTAAGTTTAAGTCTATGTAAATTACTACATTAGACGGCGAAGAAAGAGAAGTCGATTCTAAGAAAAACCAATTCAAAATTTGATGCTTCCTGTTTAGTGCTACTATTGGATTTATTTTTAAATAAAATGTTTATTAATCGGCGCCATATGTCGCGCTGTCAATAAAAAAAAAAAAAAAAAAAATAAAAAATAAGATTTTTCAACATAACATTATTTGTGCTTTATTATAATAAAAAAATATTAGTACACAGTAAGTTAACAGTGTAGTATTTCAAATTTCATTTTCAGTGTTAAATAGTGTAGTATTTTAAAGAATGAACCAATTCATTCGATGTCAACCAGCTCGTACTGTGATTTTGGATCAACTTTTATCGCATCTTGCTTTTCTTCCACTATCTCGTTATTTTTCATTTTCGGATACCAAAACGCTTCCGGATTCTGGGTGTATATTTCGATCACTTCACTGGCAGGATCGGCAGGCAGAGGAATGGAAGACGTAGCGTAGAAGTCCGGTTGTTCGTTTTTATTCGCCGTAGCTCTCGGAGCAGAGTCTTCATATTCGGGAGGAATAAAATATATGTTCTTATCTTCGTCTATAGGAGGGATTCTAGGATCAGTTTCTGAGGCAGGATCCGGTGTAGACTTCGTTTCATCAGGATTCTCGACATTGGAAACGGTCGAAGCGGTAGGTACGACAGCTGTTGTGGTGTCTTCGTGTATCGTCAGTGTGATTGCTTCAACATCATGTTCCTTCGGTTTTGCGTCTTCAGTTGTAGTTGCGATAGTAGTTGTTGGAATCATTTCGGTAGCTTCAGTATTCTCTACCGCCGTGGTGACTTCATTAAATATCTGTACTTCAGTTGCATCAGTTACACTAGGAACCATCTCTGTCGTAGTAGTCTTCTCTACGTTTCTCCAGGTTGGATAAATGTCAGTAATATCAGGCTTCGAGTCTGGAATCAGAGGGTACTCCAGCAGCAAAATTCCATCATTATACGCCCACGTGCCTTGAATATTGTTGACTCCGTCGGGAATGACGAATATTTCAAAATAATAGTCCGTATACGACCACATCAATCTGTGCATCGCTTCTACGAAGACAACGTTGCCAGATGCCTCGACCGTTATTTCGTTACTTTTGTATCCGGCGAGGGGAATGTAAATTCTGTACATTCCGTCCACATATCCAGCATAGTTGAAGGCCCGGTGGAAGTCAGGTAGGGCATCGATGATTGCCGTCTCGTACAGTTGATCGAAATCAAAGTTGGAGTTTATGTCGAACTTGTCGAAAGAGTTATTAACACACCAATAGCTTTTCCGAAAGGGCGCGGAGGTAACCGCCGTCACTAAGGCGATCACAACAAAGATGATTCGATGTGACATTTTGCACGACAATTCCTGCGGAACTGGTCCCCGAACTGATGATACAACGGTTATATTAAGACGATAGGTCGAGGGCTATCTATCAGGGTGCAGTACTGATAAATAAATAGTGTATATGTTTGTTATACGAATGATGCGATAAGCGGTGGCCAATAGAGTTCATTGTGGGGACGAATTAAAGCGGTACACAGTGTTTTAGGATACAGTCGTGAACTTTTAAAATGGTAGTTACTTTGGGTGATAATGTTTGCGTTTGTCCGTCTGCCAGTAAAGGGTAAATTATCATCGTATAGTGACGTGCTACGTCAAAGATATGTGTACAGATGTCGGAACAAAAAAAAAATGAAAAAAAATGAGTGAGGCTGGTCCCAAGAAATTGAACAAATATTTTAGGGTCCCATATCTAGCGGCGCTGGCAGGGAGGCTTATAAAATTGGTCATGTGCCTGTCCGTCCGTACATCCGTCCATACATCCGTCCGTCTGTCAGTCACAGCATGTAGCTCTTAAGCGTTTTGAGCTAAATTAATCATCAAAAATGTCATATTGCTTAAAAAAAAGCCAGCAGTCTTCAATTTTGATGCGGACCGCTATCAAAGCTTAATTAACAAAATGTTTGGAACTTATTTTTATTTAGTCATCCATTGTGTGGGCTAGTGGTTTTTAGGTTTCCGTATCCTGTACGGAAGCCTATTACTAGGCCTCCGTCGTCTGTCCGTCCATATGTGTGTCTATCCAGAATATGTGTTACTATGGCGGATGAAACAACAAATAAGAAAAATAAGAAAAAGTTAAAAATTGCGGGGGGCCCCCATACAGGAAACGTTTCATTAAAATAGATTAGTCACACTATTGAATAACAGATGGCGCCAACGGCTTTTATACATTGCATTGTTATAGCCGCTAAATTGGCAACGACCTCATTGAGGTGCTGTCATTTTCCCACCGTAAATTGCTATCGTCCTCATTGAGGCTTCTCTCCGATCGTCCTACATATCTTCGAAATTAAAATTCGAAGACCATGCCACCTGAGCGGATAGGCGGAATTATTGATAGCGGATAGATACGGAAACCTCCGCGCGCGAGTAAAACTCGCACTTGACAGATGTTTTTAAATATGTCAGCGATGTAATTAATAAATTCACCGCATTAGACCGTGCAGTTATCACGGCAACGGTCACGCACGGGAACATTGGAGACAAAAATGTATGACTGTCATGGCGGCATGTCGAGTGTGAAAACTGCTCATATTTTTTCATACATTTTTGTATCCTTACCTATAATAAAATCCAACGTCTGCTTTCTGTCTGAGTGTCTGAGTGTTTGAGTGTATGTCTGTCTGTCCGCTTATAACTCGAGAACCACTGAACCGATTTTAATAAAACAAAATTCTACGGATAGCTTGATTCTTCCCATCAACTATAGGCTACTTACTATTACGCTAAATGGCTTATGAGGTTAGCAGTGAAGTCAAATATGAGAGCGGGCGGAGCCGCGGGCACGGCTTGTATTATATATAGTTGTATATGGTTTATTGAGAATTCATTAGTTACCTACCGATGATACAACGGTTAAAGACGAAAGGTCGTCAGACTAGGTAGATAACTAGTTTACTTTCTCTCTAACTTGTCACAATTACTTTTACAGTTCGATTACACCGTAGTCGAAAAAAAACCACGAAGGAGCGCCGGCAACAAACTTCGCAAGTGTTTTTTTACAAGTATCTTATTATATTACAATATGTAATGACTACCACATAGACCACTAAGAATATGTCTCCACTGATGTCGTGCCGTTGTCGATGCCGTGCCGTCATTGTCTAATGCGCTTAGAGCCAGAGCTGCGCTTCGTGCGCACGAAGCGAAGGAACGCGGGCGTGCTCGGCCGGCCGAGACGACCGCGTTCCTTCGCTTCTTGCGCACGAAGCGCAGCTCTGCTTAGCGCCCATAAAACACTTACCACAGAACTGTAGTAGTTCTTCGTGAACTCCGCCATATCTCTGTTGAGGGTCATTCCGTAGTCATAACGACACTGGTACGAGTTGTCGCACAGTTCTACAGCCCGCTGTATGTCCTGCGTTCGATTCTGGAGATGTGCGAAGTTCTGCGGCTCTCGTATGAAGTTCGGAGCGAATTCGTTGTCTGTGTAGTACGCTGCCGTTCTACCGAACTCGCGCATGAAGAGGGCCACGCCTATGTCCTTTTGCTCTCGATCCGTTAGTTGCCCTGGGGATATTACCAAAATGATAACTTTGGGCTTTATGGATTATGTTATCCAATAACTGGACTCTGGAGGAGAAGCGTCTTGTGGAGGATTCAGCATGTAAAAACTGTCGGTCCCTTCAAGATTCAACCGAACTGGTCATGGACTGGTACTGGTGCACTGAATGAAAGCTCATTCGAAGCGGCTATGTAAAATAGTTAGCATTTTCTGTTCAGTTTAGTATAGTCAGCACGACGGTCGTGCCGATGGGAATCGCTGGTAGGGCGCCAATGGGCTGATAACACGGGTGTAAATGTACGACAGCCATGTCAGGGTCTATAAAACTTACAGTAAGTAGCAAACTCCTGATGAGCGGTTCTGAAGTCGTTGATGTTCTGATCCGCTCCGCCGACTATCGTTCCATCCGGTCTCGTGAAGTCGTCTCGTATGTCGAAGGACCAGTTGCCGAATAAGCCTCGCGTTTGATTCTGAGGAAGTCATCAAATCACTGGTTGTCAATGATTATTTTAATGGATCACAGTTCCATTCTTTTATTCGATATTCGTCGATGCGCGCGCACCAATTTCATTATCATTCTGGGCGTAGCACTGTCATATCATGAATACGAGTGACTTATGGTTCCGATCGTTCCTATTGATAAAATACTTCCCCCCTCTTACGTTCCTATGATTATGTTGTGGTGTTTATCTCTTACAAACTTACTAGGTAATAAGGTTAAATTGTAAGGGTAGTTCAGTTCAGTTCAGTTCAGTTCATTTATTTCATCTATGGACAAAACTGCCGCTCAGACATGTCACACATTACATTTCATATAAATATTATTTTACATTTCATTTCATTTCATTTGTTCATTTCCGTCTTAGGTACCATCGGTACACTTGAGTTTGTCACATTTTAGTTTAACAAATTTGAAATTGTAACTTTCTGGGTTTAGCCATGGCAAGGGACTAATAATTTTAGCTTAAGCAATAACATACACACCTAAAAATTATAAAAAATACAGAAAAAAAATAACGTAATGGGGTACGTAGGTACTTTCACTTTAACCTTCAGTTGATCGAAACGATTATGAAAGCACTAACATAAAACACAGAAAGCACTAACTGTTTTCTGTGGTGATATAAATGCGGACAGGCCGACAGGGCAGACAGCTACGTCATGCGAAAAGATCTACTTTGACATTGAATCAGAAATATAAATTCACTTGTTTTCATGTCGGAAATTCACTTAGCAAACTCGGAATCCGATTTTTTATGAAACCAGTATGGGTGAGGACCTGTGGTATTCGAAACAACCCAATCCACCTTACCTCACGAATCACGCTCAGCAAAGCATCATACCAGCAGATTTTCGGTTTATTGAAGCGCTATGGGTAGCTGGAGCTCATACGACATTTGATGACTCCCAAGTTGAAAGTATCGGAAAACACACTCGTCTCTAGACAATTTGACACGCTAGAGTTGCGACACAGGGACGATTTTGAAAAATGATTTTTCAAAGGCCCAATTTCAACAACAAAGAGGTGTTAAGTTTCTGTGCGACGAGTCCTGCGGAGATATGCTGGAAGGCAAGGAATAAGGGATGCAAGTTCCTCCGAGCAGCGGGGCATATAAAGTGGTGAACATCGACGAATATCGAAGGCCTTGACTCTCTCAACAGGTACGAATATTACCGTTTGGTCACGTAGGACCTGCTTTTGAACGTAATACACTCAATCATAGTTAGGTTTTTAATATTGTATGCTCTTTATATTCAAGAGAAACACTCACCACATAAGTCCAAGGCAGGTAGACCCTGGCCGTCATATATCCTTTGTTCTCAACCACCTCGACGCCGGCCCCCGATGAGAACATGATAACTATCTCCGACTGGTTCAGGATGTAGGGCGGCATGTAAACTGTCACACCTGCAGTCATTGAGAAAGTCATTAGTATAAAAATTTGTACAACAAACTTTTTTTGGGCAGACTTCATGAAGACTGAGTTCATTATTGATGTAAAATTTTGAGTGGAAATATTGCCTTATCAAGGTTTTATTTGTGCTCAACGCGTAAGTTTAGTTGCCCCCCGAACTTGGTACCTCCATGTCGAGGTTTCGCCAGGAGTTTCCCAAATCCTTGCTGCTACTTATTGCCGCCGGTTCCTGGTTCGAAACCATAGTTGGGAAATATATTTATTGCAATCATTCCGTACCTTTGGTAATGAATTGTGCTTTAGATATTAAAGATATTATCTTTATTCTCTAGTCAATTAAACTAACCAGGGAAATACTGGACTCTTAGAGAGGGTCTGTCGAAGTAGACGCGCTTGTTGTCAGCGAATACATCCAAACGGTAGCGCCATTGCGCGTGCTGAGGCCTCAGACGAACCTGTAAGTTGAAAAACTAATTGAGTTTTTTGAATGAATGTATGGATAAACCTTTGATTGTCGCCATTTTAGAGATACATAAAGTAAACAAGTGGAAACCCTTCACAAACATTGGCGATAATGTTATGTCCAACTAGATTGTCTAATACCCAACGAGGTTGTCTACGCAGATTTTCAGTTGGGGCCATTTTGGCGAAATGTACATATTGTAATTTGCAACTTTGCGGCTAGACAAAGGTATACGACGAAATGATTTAAAAACTCACTCAAATCGGAAACTCAACATAAACACAGAGAACTATACAATAAAAAAGTAAGATTTAAACAAATACAACATTCATAAAATATATTCGTAATGTATTCAGTGCCAACTTACTGAATGCATTAAAAAAATCAAATCGACTTCTCGGATTCGATGCCAAATACGCATTTGTATTGTATTGTTTATTCATCATTCATTTGGAAGTTAGACTGCACTCCAACGAGTGGATGAATGAGGATAATGATGATGATCATGATGATATTGATGACTATGATGATAATGATAATGAAGATGTTGATGACGTAAATTATTAAGAAAATTATGGTGGTGACCACAAATATAATGGTAATGATGAAGTTGTATATGATGACGATGATGAATAATAATAATAATGTCCTAACAGACCTCAACATTGATGGAGTTATTGGAGGCGGCCGCGATGGAAGTTAGATGGGTCGCGTTCACACGTCCGTAGATATTGCGAGGCACTTGCTCGAATCGACCCTGGACGTCCAGCTTCAGGGTTGGGTGGTCGGACCTTACCAGTACGTATTCACCTGGTGGCATTGAAATACACAAGTTATAGAAATCGCCCTGTCTGCGTCCTATGTATCGCACGTATCTGAACCAAATCAAACATGCGCTGCAAATACGTCAAGTGCGTAGTATCCAAAACTTTTCCCTACTCCTACAAACCAGCCATCTTCAAGTCGCTGGTTAATGCCCTTGCCTTAGACAATTTAATCCACTTAAAAACAAGACTGATGTCTCCTCTGGGATGAAAATGGCTGGCCTGAGACTTCGTCTTCGTGTACAGCCACCCAATCTGGTTCCAATATAAGCCGAAGAGCATGTTAGAAAAACATAATAGTGGAAGATACGTCAGGCTTAAACATTACTCCAGCTGTTACATAGGTTCTACTTCAATAAGAAAACTAAAACTTAATATTTGGTCGAATTAAGAACCCTAAAAATAATGTGTATATTGTGACATTCTGGTTCCATTTTGTTCAGATGAATTATCAAATTCCATTAAAGACCTGGGTGAATATTAAACACACTTATTTAAATTGTATTTTTCAGTTCTATTCTACCTCTGGACATAAGTCGTGTGTTACCTTTTCCGTTGAAGGTGTACTGCAGATCGTCGAAAGTAACAATATGTGGATCTCCAAAGATTCCTGCTACGCCTGGAGCCTGGTATCCGACGCAGTCCTGGGACGGGCGACGTTCGAACCTGAGGAACCACACAGTCGGGGGTCACTCAAGGCAACACGGTTTCTACAACTTTCTAATTTGTTGGTCAGAGTCATTGAGATACAAGACTCACAAGTCACAGTACCACAGTTGTGGAGTCAGAGGGGCATATCTGCACCGACCATCCAATATCACCTCCAAGATGGTGCAATACCGGGAAATTTTCTTTGGATTGCTGGCTTACTGAGTTATTCCTTATTGTTTTCTTCAGCTAGTGCAATAATTCTCTCAGTCTAAGTAGATAAAACCGGAAACAAGTAAAATTAGTGTTCAAATATATTGTATACATGTATAATAAGTAAAATGAATGTTTACCTAAATGTTTCGCAGCCCACAGCCTGCTCTTCTTGCCACAAGCAGCACTGGTAGAATGGAATCATATCGTGGAACCAGTGGGATAAAGATGGGACCTGAAATACAACAACAGCAGATTACCCAAAAGAATTGCTGTAGAAACAGTGCTGGTTATAATATGTATTTAAGAAGAAGTATATGTGTTAAATAGATAGGGAGAAAGATAAAATTCAAATTGAAATTGAACATACTGATAGGAATAGCAATTTTTGAAGAAAAATAATGATAAATGATAATACAGGTGATTCGGTATAAAGAAACTATGAACATATTGGAGACAATCTGGAGAGGTTTTTATCGAGAAGCGGACAACAAAATTTGGAAGTGGAGCGTCTTGTAACCTTGTTGGCCTCGTTGTAAGGGGTGAAGCCGAGATTGTGAGAGCGGTGAGGTCTGGAGCCCCACTGCTGATCGTAGGACAGCATGAGGAAACCATTCTTATCGTAGCAGCACTGCTGTCCGGAACCTTCGTAGCTGTTGAAGAAGAAGAATAATCAATAAACACTCATATCCTTTTGAAGGATACCTGGCTTTATGAGACAGGTTGAAATACACACAAGTTGATATACACCTAACCAACACCTACCTGTTTCATACAAAGTACTAACGATCCTTGCCTTAGAACTAGCAAAAATTGGTTTCACCCCATTGATATTTCTCGTAAACCACTGTGAGTTTGGTGTTAGAAAAAATATATGACTTTCTACAAGGCTTACTGATTCCCAACAAGGAGCCTAAAACGCAAAATGGATCATAAATTGCAAAGTATGCTCTCGAAAATTCGGAAAACTCATGTTTCCGTGCCGTTCAGCATGTTATAGTCAAAGAGTTTGTATTACGTCGCTGCGCTCCTTCGACGTAATACAAACTCTTTGGTTATAGTCATGTAATTTTACATAATTGATAAAATATATAATACTCATTTCCGTCAAGGAGAGTATTATTTATTTGATTAAATATTACATCTATAATTGAATATTTATTGATTTTGCACTCACCTCCTACAAAAATTAATCAGGAGAAAGCAATGTTTGGCAGTGCTGCATCTTAACAGGATTATAAAGAAAAGAGTGTATTTCGAGAGCGCATAAAAAATACATCGTGATTTCCTTCCGCTTCAGTGTAGCCACCTCGTATGTAAACTGTAAGCTAGAACTTAGCATTGGGATAAATTTCAGCAAAATTATGAAATACGACTAGACATCGGTTGACATCATTAGCCTAGTATGTGGTGTAGCCAACCTTGTCATGTTATACAACAAAGAGTCATTACCTGGGAGTTCCACTCCTAACACAGTGAACGGCGCCCCAATGGTATTGACAAGTGGGATTGGTATCCTTGTCGCAGCCAGCGTCGGGCACGAAACGTCCCTTGTCTAGCACAGCATGCTCCAGGGTGCAGGGGCAAATGGGGACTTCAGCGGCATAGCTCTTGAGGAAACGGTCCGTTCGCAGCCAGTTGTTGCACATGGATTGGGACCAACGCTGGCCGTGGAGGCGTTCCCATTGCGGCGCGAAGTACCAGCCAAGCGGGATGGGGCGACTCCATAGGACACTGGAAGGAAACATTAGGTAGTCGAGTGGGTATATGCAGATCTGATATATTTTCTCTAGATTCTGTCTTTCGGATGAAGACGTGGTGGAGACAACTTTTATGTTTTCTTTTCATATTTCTTGTACCTACATACATACTTGTCCTTATTTGATCTTTGTGATTGTCCTTTGAATAAAAAAAAAATTATATGCCTTCTTTCTATGAAACATATAGGTTAATTTTAATTGTTTTTTTATGTAATCCGGTGTGGGTGGCTGAGTCAAAGAGGCCAAATAATATGCTCCGACAAGTCAATGTCACCTCCGAGATTTCATATGTCATGTCAAGGAAGTCTTCCTGGAGACTACCATTTTTCTTTTCCCGGAGGATTGCTGGCTATAATGGACTAAATAAAAGCATAACCGAAGCTGCTATGTGACCATCTTACATCCAGTATGGCAGTACGACGAACCCAGTCGGCTACAATTTACCTAGTAAGAGGCAAGGGGAGGGACCTACAGTTTTTCACTGGTTCCAAACTGTGAAGCAGCAGGCGTAGATTGCCCGTAAATTTTTCCGTCAGATAAAACTCATTCGTCCATGTCGGCCGGATTGAAACCTCGGACCTTGAGAGCAGGCAAAAGTACAAGTCAAGACTGCGTCGACCACCCGCCGTTCAAATATCCGCTCTACACAACAAGGATACTGTGTGTTCGTAATTCATTATGTATGTAATGTAATGAATTTTGTCAAAGAGGAATCTGAACAGAACGTAACAATCTTCAAGGGAATCGTGGTTTTCTGTCCAGTTCAGTGTAACCGACTCGACTAAAGGGAAGCATTGTTGCGGTACCTAGTTTCGACAGAAACCAGGTGTAAAGTGATGACTTCACGCGTTCAATAGACCATGCATCAGATAACAATGTCAGATTACATAGAAAGCGGACACCAAATCTTGTGTACTATCATGTACTATACAGAAAAGAATGGCACACTTACGGCGATATCTGAATCCCTCTGTATAATTCAGGCGTTGTCAAATTTATCTGCAGGAATCCAAACTGCATGTCGTTATGAATGAAGTTCTCTCTCATCCTGTATTGTTGTGGGACGATGACATAGGAGCCAGTGTTGGCAATACCGATTTCCAGTACGTCTATGAATTCGAGCTGGGGCCGGATCGTTGTCTCTTTGTAGCCCCAGACACTGAGCTGAAGGTTGACGTTCAAGTTTGTCGTCAAGTTGAACTGGCTCCAAGTGATTTTGATCTCAGGAGGGTACCTCTGATGTACCGAGTCGTCTTCAAAGAATATCTTTTCGATGGCGGTGGCAGGCGTTTCTGAAAACAAAGAATGTTTTACGTCTCCTTCTTGAAAAATGGTGGAATTATAAAACATTGGATCATAATCCTAGCAAAAAATAAGGCGTCGCACTTGATAACATGGCGATACCACTGTACATTATATTTATTTTTATCTATGACTCAAGGTTGTCTACATCAACAAGAAGCAAACATTGTGAAAACGACGATGGTTCTACGTAGCTTTATCTCCCAATGGGAAGGGCAAAGGCGACGTGGCACCGTTGTTACATACGCATCTCACACACTCTAGTAAATAACCACAGGAGCTTACCAACGAAGAATTTGCCCTTCCACTTATAGGGCTCATTGTTGATGGCAACTTCAAATCTGGCATAACCGTTGTGCCAGAACCTCGGCTGCACGCAAATCGCTCTGTTGATATCAACGACAGCGCCAACGACAGATTCCGTGTCGAAACGACAAGTGATTCTGTCGTTCAAATCGAAGCAAGGTCCCGTTATGTTGACTATTGTGCCTCCGAGCATGTTGCCGCTTTCGGGTGCAAACATGAGAGGTAAATTTGCACCATCTGAAAAATTACCATTTTTATTAACACTAGATAACATCAGGGTGGAATCACAAAATGGGCCCTTTTCGGGGGCGAAATTTAATTTGACTAATGTATTTTGAGATTTCATTATATTCTCGATTTCAAGATGCACGAATTATTTATAGAAATATGAAAAGAAGTTCACAGAAAGGCAGTGGCGATAGCCTTACAGCAACTTAGACAATTTGCGGTTCGAAGAAATATTTCATGAAAGGTGTTTTTCACCAGAATGCTGCTGGTTTAGTGGATCAAAACTTAGTAAGGTGGGATAAGAGAAGCAAGTTCCTCAGAATTTCAATCTTCAAATCGCCATTACATTAAAACCAGTAATAGTGTGTCAATAAATAAAAAATGAGGTTTACCAATATCCTTGTTGCAAGTGCCCATAAGAATCTTCTCGTCTATTCTAAATATGTGTCGCCCAGGAAACCCGTTAGCCCAGCCTCTGTTGGTAAGATCGCGAAGTACCGAAGCCTGCGAGTAAGGCTTGTATTCGTAACTCTGGGTACCATTGCCAGCGTTGAAACCGATCTGAAAGACATTGGCGATTCAGTGGACAAACTGAAATTTCATACAAAATCGATACTTGCTAAAATAGATAAGAATTGTCCAAGATGAATAAAACATTTAACGTAGAATCAGATTTGAAAACACAATACATCGAAGCGAAAAAAAAGGGATGCGTTCTAAAATTAAATCTAGGTGTGGGGAATTAGCTTCCCAACTTTAGATTTTTTTATGTAATCTGGTATGGGTGGCTGAATCATAGGGGCAAGAGCACATGCTCCGACCAGCCAATATCATTTTCGAGAAGGTAGGTGCTATACAGGAGACTTCCCTTTGGGTTTCTAGCTATACGGGACTAAAGAAGAACACAGTCGAGGCTGCTATGCGGTCATCTTACATCCAGTAGGAGTTTCAGGCACATACAATTTCACACCAATGAGGCCAGTTCAGCATGTACTAAAGATTTGTCAATTTCTACTCACATAAGCAGGAACACCTCCCTCTCCTCCCGTAGTGTCGCCACCAGCCTCTGTGTGGGAGCTCCAGTTAATCTCTACATAGTTGAAGATGGCGTACGTGAACACCTCGTCGGTGGCGAGGACCATTTGGAAACTGTTCGTCTGTAATGAAGATCAAGCATTAGAACTTAGAGAAAGTGCAGGACTAAACGGAAGTGCCAGCATGGTTTGGTCTCAGGAATCTATGAATGATGAAGTCACGCCATCTTAGAGTTCATGAAAAAAAATGTGTGGATACTTCCCTTTCCGAAAAAAAGATATTTCGTGTTTTCCGTAAAGTTAAGTGTAACCGAGACTAGCACATGGAAAGCACTGCAGCCAATATTGGCGGATATAGCATATAGATGACATGGTATCTCGCTGAGCATGTTGTTTGCTTAGGAGTACCGACCAAGTAGGATTCTTGGCTTTGTCTGACCACCCGACTGACTATTGGGCATAACTGCCATCCGCGATAGAAATTAAATCGGTTAAAAATAAATATGTAACAAACCCTGAAGAGAGAGTTGTCGATGCCTCCGGCGAAGCTCATGTTCTTCCAAGTGACAGTGACAGCGTGCTTCGGGAAGAAGTTCTCAGCTCCAATGACGCCCTCACGGATGTCCCATTTGATTCTCTCTCGCATCTCTACACCGAGCTGGTCTGTGCGAGCCTGGGGTTAAAGTAGGATTTTTGTAAATGGGGTTAGATAAAAAATTCTCAACTAATCAGTGGATTCATCGTGTACACCACGAATTAAGTGTTGCTTACGCTCTGTTACCTTTGATACTGCGATTCACGTGATTCAAAAAGATTTTTGGATTCGTACCAACAACTATTTTTCTTTATCTAATCCGGTATGAGGCTGAGTCAGCGGGACCAGAGTAAATGCTCCGACTAGCGAATATTACCTTCGAGAAAGTAGGTGACATACGGAGACTTCTCTTGGGATTGCTACCTATACTGGACTAAAGGAGAACGCAGCCGAGGCTGCCATGCGGCCATCATGCGTCCAGTACGGTGGTAACAGTTAGTGTTAGTAGCTAGATAGTAAAATTGTATTACAAAGAACAAAATGCTATTGGTGATTACCTATGTCATAAATAGAAGCAGCATTACGAATACTGTGATTCCTACTTCAGGATTATGCAAATCAAAGGCCGATCTCTCCAAGAAGCTCGGTCAACCGGGTTTTTTAAGACACTTTTGAATTGCTTTCAGTAATTTTATTTGGTTATGTAATAACTTAATTTTACGTATTTACTCTTAAAGAACTTGCATAGTTTATTAAATTAACGACAAATAGTATGCATAACGGCACGCCTTTCCTACAATGAAGTAGGCAAAGACAGCGATAGTGCTGAAATTTTTTTTTATACTGACCAGCAAATCTCTGTCCATCCTGAAGTAGACTCCAGGACGTCTCTGATCTGGATCCTCCGGGCGCTGCGAGCCGATTCTGCATTTGCTGAAGAAGATTCCGATGAAGGAAGGATCGTTGATGTTTGGCCAGTCCCGGATCGGGAACGACAGAGGGTACGTGTAGTGATCTGGTGGGTCACTGAACTGAACGTAGCCGTGCATGGAGATCTGTTAAGGACCAGATACATTGTTTTATTATACTTTTCTGGAGTATAAAACATTCAAACTGCTTGCAAGCTGTATTTTGGCATTTCGAGAGGGGCTACAGGTTTCCTCAAATTTTTTTCGTTTACCGTAGTGACGGGTATGACAATCTTAAATTTTCATTTATCATAAGTTATTTTATCGACCCAGTGCTGAGTGGGCCTTTCGGCAAAAATGACCGCGACTACCAACCACGGTAAGCCAAATTTAAGGGATATATTTCTTCTTATTATGCAAGAGTGGGTAGGTATTAGATGAAATTAAGTTAAGAATAGCAAAAAAGAATATGTAGGCTTTTTTTAGCTTTAATCTGAATTAGTTTCTTTTACATTAGTTAGGTACATTTTCTTCTTTTAACTTTCTGTCTTCCGGCGAGTATGTTTTCCGAATCCTTAAACCTGGGTGTCTTCAAACGTCGTATCAAGAGGTTAGACAGACAGCCTAGCAACAGTCTACTGGCATGGTGCCTCTCTGAGCGCGGTTTCGCAAGGAGAGATGTTTTGGGTCTGTCGACTGTACCATTGGTCCCTCGGCACAGCCAACCGTGTTGGTTGGTAGCGACATAGGATTAGTTATCCGTAATGGTGGTCACAAACCATTATAGGTATTTATACACCTTTCCTCAGTGCACTGGAAAAATCTGGTTACCCAAAAATACAATACAAAAATAAGGAATTCCAACAAGCAGTTAATCCAGTTAGTAACAAAAAAGAAGATTGTCTGAGAGGCTCACCCTGGTATAGTTGAATCGGAACCCAAAGAAAGGGAGTTGGAAGTTGAAATTCTTGTGAATCTGCGGCGAAGAAGCCTGGATATCCCTCTGATAGTCGCCGATGTTCTCATCCCCTCCCTGATCGTAGAACCAGTAGAGGAAGTTCCCTCGGATCTGCGCCAGGCGTTGTGCACTGATGATGTAGGCCTGCCCGTTGGTCTGGTATGTCGTGGCGGGTAGGACACGTCCGTCTATGTGTTCTGGAGATGGGAAAAAGTACGCATTAGCATGTTGGATATATTTCTATCCAACTCGTTTTGTAGTACCTATCTGACGGGTTTTAGTGTGACCTACTCACAATGCATCGTGTGGGGCTGGTACTTATAAAGAATATTCCCACTGCATCTAAAAAGCTAAAAAAATCCTTTAATTCTGAATGGACAAGTGTGTATGTATATATTTAGGTATTATATATTATATAAATTGTAATCCATATGTATTTAATGTAATTTATAAATAGTAATTTATATGTTTAATTAACTAGCACGTACTTATATGTAGTGTATATTATAGTTTATCATAGTTATTTTCCTTATATAATATTTTACATTCCCACACTCAAGTCTTCTGCTACTACCTACTTATATCTCACAACATACGACTCTCAAACATCCAAAGGTTGACTGGGAGAAATCCCAGTTAAGGCATAAGTCCGCCTTTGCCCCTCATGCACATTACTTATTGTCTGTAGATGTAAAATGTTTTTTTTTAGCAATAAAGTATTTCTATCTATCTATCTATCTATATCTCTCCGTGCATGATGTAAAAGACGGCTAAGGGATAAGGGCAATATCCCATACTAAAGGGCGACAAACTGAATCTCGCACCTAAGCACGGTCCTTTCACCGAGTCCCGCAGCAGGTGGGTATTCGTGCTTTACGTGTTGCTTTATAGTTATTTTGTCTAAATACTTTGCTAAACGTTGTGGTCGGTGTTGCGCTGTAATTTACCAGAGTTCTTGCAGCGCAACACCGATTACTCCTCTAACCCCGATTTCTGGATACAGCTTGTAGTAAGTATGTATGTAGGTATTGTCTTTTGTATTGTTTTGGAACATGGTGTGTTGCGCTACTTCACTCGTTATGTCAGCGCATATTATCTTGTTTCTTTCGTTACTAGGTGCCATGCCTGGTAGTGATTCCTTTTGGTTGTTCTTCTCTACCTTCTCTACTATATATTTTCTTTTCTATGTCTCTTTTCTAAATAGTTTAAAACGTCATCTACCACTGTTTCCTTAAGCAGAGGTAGTTTAACATTTATTTTCGTCCTTTGCTGTACTGAGTGGGTAGGTGTACAGATATCGAATCTGAAGCCAGAACCGTTGATAGCTTATCATCGGTTTCATGGTATAGATAGCTGTTGTTTCAATCGATCAGTGATATCGGAAAGCGGGGCGCCTGAAGGAGTTTATGATGCTCACATTTTCAGCGAATTCACAAGTTCGTCATACTTTTGGTCAACAAGATTGAACTGAAATGTACTTTGCAAACAACTCTTTTCAACTGTCTCCCGGAACAAGATGTCACGCCAGGCATTTTTATTGTGTTTTTTTTACTCAAATTCGAACTTTCTTTTAAATAAAGAATACAGAGCGGCAAGTAGTCTTGATATCAAGGTCCGAGGTTTTTTTTTATTGAATCTGACACAGTTAGCTACATCACCTACAACTTCCGCGATGTCAGCCCATAACACCGGGTGAATTAGGTGCCATGTCAGTGCTTCCCTTCGGTCGTGCCGGCTACACTGAAGTGGACGGAAAACACAAACTATTTACATAGCCGTTTCGACCGATGTTTCATTCAGTGCGGTGGAACCTACCCGGGCGGGTTGAACCCTACCACCTAGTAAGGTAAGAAGGGAAGGGACCTACAGTTTTACGTGGAATCCGAACCACGGTCAGCCTCCAACGGTGAGCGGTCACCCATCCAAGTACTGACCGCGCCCAGCGTTCCTTAACAAACAATAGCAGCAGTCGAATGTCTGCACCACTGAGCTATCGAGGCTGACAGAATATTTCCGAGGTTTCGAACCTCCAGCCGACTTGCACCAATGCGTTTTTGGCACTTCACTTGGCGGTAGGGTTTAACCCGCCCGAGTTGGTACCACCGCACTGAATGAAACGTCGGTCGAAACGGCTATGTAAATAGTTTGTGTTTTCCGACCAGTTCAGTGTAGCCGGCACGATCAAAGGGGGAAGCACTGAAATGGCACCTAGTTCACCAGGTGTTATGGGCTGACATCACGGACGTTGTAGGTGATGTAGCCAACCGTGTCAGTTACCATAAAAAAAAACCTATACCTACACCTGCCGCTTCTGCGTTTGGACCTGGTGTAAAATATTATTATAGTCCCCATGCGAACTTGATCTCGGTCCATCCATTTGAGAGCTACGATGCCATACACGGACAGACAGACAGACGACGGAGACGTCAAACTTATAACACACCTCCTTTTGCGTCGTCGGGGAGGTTAAAATGTATCGTCTATGGCGTAGGTAAAGCTCACCATGGACGATCGCGCCATCGCGTCAGTTGGAACCACGTCACGCCAAAAACTGCCCGTGCGTGTCAAAACCGTGAGCCAATATTTGGCGTGACGCCAACGCACGGATTTCCAGGCACATCATAATCCATTCCATCGCGCCGTGGCGTCATGCCATGGCTTCACGCCAGTCCTCGAAGAAGTAGATCGGAGCGGTACGATTGCACGTGCGTGCATCTAGGGGCGAGCGTGTAATAAGTATACGACTGACCACAATTTGGAGCGATCGTTCATGGTTTAATATTTTGGCTTACATCCATTCGTCGTCACGCCATTTGTAATGAAGTCAATCGGCGCGATCGTCCATGCCCAGTTTAACTCATCTTTACGACGGAAATGCACTCATCAAACTTCAGAACTAGAAATATCTTATTTTATTGAAAGCGCGACATATGGCGCCGACGCACCCATAACGGCGCCCATGGACATTCGGTCGTATGTGGGGGTTTCGAATGCCACGCCGGCCTGACACGTGCCCATTCACATTCATGCCCCTCTTGAAGGACCCGAGACTATACTTGGGGGGAAATATATGAGCAGGGAGAGCACTCCAGAGTTTACCGGTTCTGTAGAGGAAAGATTTCCAGAACCGATTGGTACGCATCCGCGGTAAGTCCAGCGTGTAAGAATGCAATCCCTGCCCAGTGCGCGTGGTGCGGAGGTGGAAAGCAATTTCCAGTAATTGCCATTAAGTATACCAAGAACATGTTCTTGAAGTATACGTTGCCAGTAATTGCCACTAAGTATACCAAGAACATGTTCTTGAAGTATACGTTGCCAGTAATTGCCACTAAGTATACCAAGAACATGTTCTTGAAGTATACGTTGCCAGTAATTGCCACTAAGTATACCAAGAACATGTTCTTGAAGTATACGTTGCCAGTAATTGCCACTAAGTATACATTGCCAGTAATTTCATGAAGCGCACACATTCGTCACCCCGGTCCCCAGTTATCGCTAGCAACTTTATTTTTAATCAAGTTTCAATCGGCCGCACCCTGCTTCAGCTCCTCCTCACACACCTTTCGTACACTTCCATCATCGCCTGTACAAGTAAGTATCGAGATAAGGGCCAGCTATAACGCCTCTTATCGTGTGCTATGATAAAATAATTAAAAGCACACACAAGAACTGCTCTTTCGTCACGGACGTGTTAAAAATGGTGATGACTAAATTGCGGTTTTTAGGTCGAGTAACTTTTTGTGAATTATTTACTTCTGTACTAATTGAGACTCTGGAATAATTTTTATTCATGTAAACTGGCACGGTTGGCTGCATCACCTACTGCGACCGTGATGTCAGCCAATAACACCTTGGTGAACTAGGTGCCGTGTCAGTGGTTCCCTTCGGTCGTGCCGGCTACGCTGAACTGGGCGGAAAACATGAACTATTTACATAGCTATTTACATAGCATCTCAGTCAGACTAAGTATTATATTCCTCGATCAGACGTTTTGTAAACATTGTGGAAACATTTACTTGCATACTTACACCTGCTGCTTCACCGTTCGGAACCGGTGTAAAACTATAGGTTCCTTCCATTGCCCCTTACTAGGTGGCAGGCTCAAATTGTACACGACAGGGTTGGTACCACCGTACTGAATGTATGATGGCCGCATAGCAGCCTCGGCTGTGTTCTCCTCTAGTCTATTATAGCCAGCAATCCAGTCACACATACCGGATTACATAAAAAAAACTATCCTTACAAAACGCCCACAGTATGATTTATGACTAAATTCTGTTAACTTTAGTATTATCTTGCAACAGAAGTGTCCTTGAAATGTCCTTCACTAAGATATTTCCCATAAAAGGAACGTCTACTTTACATAACTCAGACTCTTTACACAGAAATAGAACTACCGAATATAAATAACCGAAAGAAACTGGGATTGCACAACAAAAGAAAACCAAAATCAAACATTAGTTGAGTCATCAAAATAAACTTGTACTTCAAACAACAATAGGAGGTGACGTTCCCCATTCAGAAAACTCTCAGTCGCCTCGGTAGAATTTAATAAAACATTTGTAGAGTCAACATATGAGTAACATTTAAAGCAAAGTCTCAAACGATGATGCATCCCTAAGGAATGGAGTTAATCATGAGGTACCTATAGATATCATATCAGTAACCGTGGTTCTTGATAAAATGTAAGCACTAGAAGCTACTATTCAAATAATTACAGAATGGTAACATTTTCAGTCAGTAAATTGTTTCAGAAACGCTTAATGATTCTTGCATGAAAAGACATATGGAGCAAAAAGTATGAACTTACACTTTTCTAGAGTGCCGAAAACAGACGTCGTGAAAGAAAAATAATTTATTTAGGACATGTCTAAGTCTACAAATCCGTGTCTCCTTTTCTTGAGAATCTCTGTCTTGCAGGAAGAATAGTATTATAAAAATAACATAATTACATTATGGCGCTCATATTAATTATATTAAGTTTAATATACATAGGGCACACTAAAAGTTTCCGGAATTGGCCACTTACATAAACAATATTTAAAAAGTAATTACAACATTTGAAAATGGAACTCTTTGGCTGTAGAATGCAGTTTGTTTCATCTGACTGTCAATTGTTTTTCCATTGTGGCGCCATTTTAAAAATTGCGTGTCTACATTAACATAAATTTAACCCGGGAAAATTTTCGTGGTATGATTTTCTACGATTTTAAGTGTAATTTTACAGCTCATCAGAGCCTCGCTCGGCTTCAATCTGCTTTTGGCGATGAAGCACCATGCAAGACGACTATTTATTGCTGGTTTGCAGAATTCAAGCGCGGTCGTGTCAATCTCAGTGACGAATCTCGGGATGGTCGCCCGTTCACCGCTGTGAACAACAAAAACATCGATGCTGTGCGCCGTATGATCGAAACAGACAGGCATGTGACCTACCATGAGATTCGGGCATCCTTAGACATAGGCATGAGTCAAATACAATCAATCCTACACAAACATTTGGGTGTGAGAAAGCTGTGCTCGCGGTGGATCCCACACAATTTGACCGAGGCTCAAAAAACGCACCGCGTCACTTGGTGCAATGCCATGCTTACCAGATTCAACAAAGGCGCCTCAAATTTGGTGTGGGACATAGTAACAGGTGACGGCACCTTGTGACTTTTTTCTGTTCCCAAAAATTAAGAACCAATTACGCGGTCAACGATTTTCATCACCAGAAGAGGCTGTCGAAGAATATGAAAAACACGTTTCTGAGGTCACCACGGAGGAGTGGCACAAAAGTTTTCAAAATTGGTTTAATCGTATGAAAAAGTGCATTTACGCAAAGGGAGAATATTTTGAGAAACAATAAATTCATTTTTGACCTTTAATAGTATTTTATTCTTATTAATTCCGGAAACTTTCAGTGTGCCCCACGTAATAAACATTAAGATTAGATAGAAGTATGATGATGTTAGTTTTTAGTTACTTAATTTTGTAATATTTTGTGTGTGGTAAGTTAGCTCTTTCATGCGTTGTGCTTTTAATTGTTAATTAAACATTCGTTAATTTTACTAGAATTGATATTATACGCCTAGTATCAATGGAGTCGTAGTTGCAGAATGCAAATGAATTTAAGGTTGGCACTCGACGTTGTACACAACAACCTTCGATCATAAAAAATATTTTTTCTGTCTACGACAACAACACAATTTATAATACAAACGAAGAGTTTAGTTATCCTAAATTCATTCGCGATTTAAACAAGGGTATGGATCAAAGATCTAAAGTACTTGGTGCATCCAGTGTTACATTTACACATATAGGTACTTAGAAAATGCTTGATTTTTTTAGATCTTGAGATATACTATACTATATGATATACTCTTAGTTGCACACAATTGAAAATTTAGGAAAGGGTCGAAAAAAAGTAAAATAATTTACATAAGCATTCAATAATAACGTTCATTACTTGTGCTTTAATATCACAACGATATATCCAAAGAGTTTGTATTACGTCGCTGCGCTCCTTACTAACTCTTTGGATATATCACGAAGAAACGCAGAGACGATATTCACAATTCACATCACAAGAAGCTTGACCTTTGCTCCAGACACCCAGATTAGTAGGATCTGGCGAACAAACATTTAGATAAATGTGTTTCGGCGTAAACATCGTCAGCCAGTTTTTTTTTAAAGTGCGACGGCAACCTGCTCTTTAACATGGAACTTTCTGACGTATGTTTTAGGGAATAGGCTCAACTATATTTTTGTTATGGCGAGACCCCGTGATCTATACGCCTGTCTTTATGCCGGTTAATTCAGCTCAAACATTGACTTACGGTTCTCCGTGTTAGTGTTGACCGTGGTCGGTGGCCCCAGCAGCTGCCTCTCGCTCAGAGAAGGATCTGCACTGAACACCGCGACATCCCCGGGGTTCTCGGGCACTCCCGACAGTCCATCATCCAACATCTGGTACGCCCCACTCCTCACCGTCAGCGACGGCTCATCTTTAATTATCTCCACCGGAGGGTCCACCTCTGGTAGAGGAACCCCAGATTCCCTCGCTTCCGAAAGCACAGGAAGGTCTTCAGGTGCTTTCAACTCAGTTCTTTCATCTTCATTCACGATCACATCCTCTTGTCCCAAAGCACCGACGCACAAACTTACTAAAACTAGAAAAATTAGTCCCTTTCGAGCCATCGCTTTGTCTATTCGAGATCGATCACATCATTTTTCGCTCCACGCCTAATGTGCAGGGCAAGATGGCCGATTTTTTTATAGATAACGCACTTGTTTATTGAGTTTTTTTTCGCAAGTAACAGGTACCGATAAGACGGACGGACTCGCGTGAATGTCCGACATGCGAGGTGTTGGTCCCGTTTGTGTGCTGTGTGATTGGGCGGTCGTTATCTGCAGGTTATCCCCTGATATGATAAGATAAAAGAATAGGAACGACTGTAGGGCTGACTGTGCTCGGAGCTTTTCTTTTAAATTCCTGGAGATTGGAGGTTCAAACTGCTAGAATTAAAAAATATTTACATATTTCGAATGATTTTGAGTTCGTAGCCTCTGCTGTAGAAAATCGTGGTTTTGGAGCGCAGGCTAACACCAGCCAGGTGCAAAATCCATTACGTTGGACCGGAGGCAAACAGTAATTCCGTGTCAATGAAGGCCGGGAGGATTGGAGAACTATTGGACAGGCATATCTTCAGCAGCGGACTCAAAATGATATGAATAGCTGAAAAGCCAAAGCGTCACCGTGTGGGGCCGGTACTTTAAAAGAATAGCCCCACTGCATCTCTCCCCATGCATGTCGTAAAAGGCGACTAAGGGATATGACTCCCTTATTATATTACTAGGTGGTAGGGTTTAACCCGCCCAGGTTGGTACCACCGCACTGAATGAAAGGTCGGTCGAAACGGCTATGTAAATAGTTTGTGTTTTCCGTCCAGTTCAGTGTAGCCGGCACGGCCGAAGGGAAGCACTGACGTGGCACCAAGTTCACCCGGTGTTATGGGCTGACATCACGGACGTTGTAGGTGATGTAGCCAACCGTGTCAGCTTCAATAATAAAAAAAAAAAAGCGTCCGGGAATCAATGTGCTCAAGCCGATACTACGTGTATATGTATTTTGCGGCCCAACTACGGTGAATTATTTCTTTATTTTTATAGCCGTTTGCTCTGAATTAAATTGTTGTTATTTTTCACAGTGTAGGTAAATGTGTCTTTCTTTATTAAAGTTATTTTTTATTTCACCAAAAACTGCACTCAGCAAGTTTGCTGTGGTCTCGTATGGAAAAATACTAAAAATATATAATATAATACGGAAGCGTACCGATCGGTTCTGCAGATCTTTCCTCTACAGAACCGGTAAACTCTGGAACGCTCTCCCTCCCCATATACTTCCCCCCAAGTACAGTCTCAGGTTCTTCAAGAGAGGCGTTAATAGGCATCTGTCGGAGTGGTTAGACACCTTATGGGTGATTCGGCGCCACACGTCGCGCTTTCAATAAAACAAAAACTCTTCATAATAAAAACGAAGTTCTAATCATTGGCAGCCCTGTGCTTCTCTAACAGGGTTTCATTTCGCGCTAGTCGCTGATTACAAAAATACTCATCGCACTACTCGTCCAACGTATGAATTCATCGCATAATGATTCATACTTAACATTCTTCGCTACACTGCTATACTTGTTTACGCTTAGGGCAACTTCCGCTTAAGTCGGATGTGATCGTATCAACTTCGTCATCAGTCCACCCTTTGATTGGGTTGTCTGAAAGAAATCCTCATCGTGATAAAGTATTTGCAAATTAACTGTTGAGGTTTCAAACGAACCTTTCTGTTTTATATTTTATTATAATTTTTTTATCTAGCGAACTGAGGCCGTCGAGGGAATTGCTCTAATCTCTATGGCTCTGGCGGTAGGTCAACCCGGATCGTCGTAGTCTCTCGAGAGGTTATTTATTCTTAAGGTTTGTTTGTTTTGTTTTAGTTTAGGTAATTTTAATTTGACATGTAGTTTTAATTTCTATTTTAATTTGTTATTTTATTTAATTGTAATATAAAATATTAACTTGACAAAAAATAACATTTTATTGTCGAGAACAAGAGCGAACTCCCATTTGACCCGAAGACCGGAATAATTGAATGCTCATACGAGAACCAGAGGAAATTTCTGATTAACTCGAAGACCAGGATAATCGAAGAGCAAACTTCTAATTGACTTGAAGACCAGAACAATTGATCCTCATACGAGAACCAGAGTGTACTTCTATATAATTGACCCTCAGCGTAAATTCATACCTGCTGGGCGTGCGGATCCA
Source organism: Nematopogon swammerdamellus (assembly GCA_946902875.1). NCBI lineage: Eukaryota > Metazoa > Arthropoda > Insecta > Lepidoptera > Adelidae > Nematopogon > Nematopogon swammerdamellus. The sequence continues at coordinate 5,740,344 of OX336354.1, read as the reverse complement.
AAGTGAAACGAAATGATGGACACCAAAAACGAGGTCTTCGTGAAAGTGGTAAGCAATAAATTCACCCCCTGTCTCCTAGGATCTATTGATGACAATAATAACAATCGACAAAACTAATTAACTCCCTTTACAATGTCCGAGAGAGCTGCAGATGTTCCGGATGCTTGGTTTCCTTTTCATTTAGGAGGATGATGATAAAGCTGATCAGCAGCGGTGGTGAAAAACTGCGAGTCTTCAAACGTAGTACTAACAAGCTGGATAGTTATATTTTTATGGAAACTGACACGGTTGGCTACATCACATACATATCAGATGATGTCAGCCCATAACACCTTGGTGCCATGTCAGTGCTTCCTTTCGGTCGTACCAGCTACACCGAACTGGACGGAAAACACGAACTGTTTACGTAGTCGTTTCAACCGACCTTTCATTCAGAGCGGTCTATTACCTATTTAGGTGATGAGGGAAGGGACCTACAGTTTTACGTAGAATCCGTACCACGGTCAGCCTCCAACGGTCGAGCGGTCATACATCCAAGTACTGACCGCGCCCAGGTGTGCTTATGATCACAATCATCATTATCTTTGATCACAATCGACAATCGACCGATCGCACAGTACAGAATCTCCGCAAATCTGCTGTGTATGGTGCCTCGTTGAGCGTGGTTTCGCGAGGTGAGACTATTTCGGGTACTTACTATAATATGGTCCCTCGACTCAGGCACCGAAGTAATAATATAGGATATCGGGCTACCGCCAACCATTCTGGTTTTCACATGGTACTCAGCCAACCATCCTGGTTTTCACAGGAAAAGAAACCTACTACATTTTTGTTTTGTTTTTTGTTTTTTATGGAAACTGACACGGTTGGCTACATCACCTACTGCAACATCCGTGAAGTCAGCCCATAACACCGGGTGAACTAGGTGCCATGTCAGTGCTTCCCTTCGATCGTGCCGGCATGGAACCCGATATTTTTGTACTCTAGGTTAGTTCGCTAGTACAACACGCAACGCGGCATTTTTCAGATAAGCTGTGCACACATTGCCCAAGGCGCCATCTTGTTCGCGCACCGTTGTTCGTACCCTTTTGTTTGTGATTGCCTAATCTGCGCGCGCATATCTAGACCTAGGTACCTACACCACTATTATTTAAACTGTACCTTTACGCTCCACTTTATAGGTGTAGGACGTACATCTACTACACCTTTTTTTGTGAACCAACATGTGTGGCTGTGCCGAGAGACAAATGGTGCAGTCGACAGAGCCAAAATCACCATTCCCCGCGAAACCACGCTCAGTTACCTGCCAGCACCCTTTTGTCAACAACAAAAGGGTGCTGAGTCTCTCTGCGACGAGTCATGCGGAGATAGGACGGGTGGCAGGGAATAAGGGATGTTAGTTCCACAGAGCAGCGTCCGTGATAGCATATTAAGTAATATGTGGTGATAGTATCTGCAAAACAGACTAAGCGAACCTACAAATCGTCGGTTAACTCAGAGACGTTCAGAGACCTTGTCTAAGAACCAACATGGGTGGGATGGCTGTGCCGAGGGACGAATATTGCAGTCGACAGAGCCAAATTCACCTCTCCTCGCGAAACTCACGTTTAGTGAGATGCCATGCCAGCAGATTTGCGGACTGTTGCCGGGCTGTTTAGATTGTTTATTGATTCGACGCTTGAAGAGGGTCTTGTTTGTGTCCTTGAACCTTTTTCCTGTCGGAACTTGCTACCATGCCAGTGCGTCCCTTTAGTCGTGCCGGCCACACTGGACGATACACACGGGCCATTTACCCGAATACAGCGAAGCCAAATTCGATTATGTCTATGCTACCTAACCTAAAGCGAATATTGAGGATTATTTTCCAGAATAACACATAGCAACGTATCAACGTATGTTCTAATTGATTGCCGCTTCATTGAAAGAAGGCGAAATACATCGTTTTAACTATTGTACATACTTACGTACTAACTATTTTTCTTCAGTCCCCACGGTCTTCAGCAACTCAACTCTACTCAACTCAACAGCAAGTAAACTCTAGAACGCTCTCCCTGCCCATATATCTCCCCCCAAGTACAGTCTCGCGTGCTTCAAAAGGGGCGTGAATGGGCAACTGTCAGGCGGGCATGGTATTCACAACCCATACGACCGAATGTCCATGAGCGGCGTTAGACAACTTAGTCGCACTGTCAATAAAAGAAAAGGTTGATGTGTCGACCGACCTCCGCAAATGGAAATTTCAAACCAGGGCAAATGACCTGCCTGAACACTGTCCCTTTATTGCTCTCAACAATATGCCTTCCTATTTTTTTTTATGGAAACTGACACAGCTGGCTACATCACCTACAACATCCGTGATGTCAGCCCATAACACCGGGTAAACTTGGTGCAACGTCAGTGCTTCCCTTCGGTCGTGCCGGATACACTGAACTGGTACACAAACTATTTGCATAGCCGTTTCGACCGACCTTTCTTTCAGTGCGGCGGTATCAATCCGGGCGGGTTAAACCCTACCACCTAGTAATATAAGAAGGGAGTCATATCATATCCCTTAGCCGCCTACTTCCTACTCCTCTTGTCATATTGTGACCCTCAAGATCGAGCCGTTTGTAAACCCCCATGTCGGGTAAACAACTTATATCTACTCCTTTTAATAAACATATATATCATTGGTGCTTTCACAGCGCGGCGGGTGACCTAGTGATCTGGGCGTCGACTCGTCGTCGGCCTCTTTTGCGAGAGGTCCGAGGTTCGAATCCGGTCGGCGTGTACCAATGAGCTTTTCTGACGGATAAATTTACATGCATACCTACACCTGCTGCTTCACCGTTCGGAACCGGTGTAAAACTGTAGGTCCCTTTCCTTGCCCCTTACTAGGTGGTACACTTAAATTATTGTAGCCGACTAGGTTGGTACCATCGTACTGGATGTACGATGGCCGCATAACAGCCTCGGCTGTGTTCTCTTGTTATTTCTGTGTATGCTTGTTTGTCGGAAAGTTAAAATTCGCCCTGTGATCTGACCTTCCGCAAAATTTAAAGACCCGTATATATGACCAGTGTGTCCTCCCGGTTTGTGTGAAACGTGGACTCTGACGGTCACTGTTGTCCAAAGGTTGAAAGTTGCCCAGCGAACAATGGAGCGAGCCATGTTGGGAATATTGCTACGTGATATGGTGCGTAACGAGGCAATCCGCCGACGCACCAAAGTAGTCGATATTGGACACCGGGTGGCTAAGCTCAAGTGGCAGTGGGCTGGACACGTTAGCCGAAGAGACGACGACCTTTGGAGTAACCGTGTCCTAAACTGGCGGCCGTGGACAGGAAAACGGAGTGCGGGAAGACCACCCGTCAGGTGGGGCGACGACATCGAGTACGTCGGCGGAAAGCAGTGGTTCCGTACCGCTAAATGTACATGCTTGTTTTTCACGTCGAGTGGAGAAATCGCTAGTCGCTATATCTATAGATTTAGGTGAGATCGTTGGACAAGTCCAATTTTAACGTGGGCAAAGCCGCAAATTAAAGCTAGATATCTAATATACTCCACACCTCACACGATGAGTTGGATTACGGCCAGTGGAGTCGCGATATCATGGATTTTGAAATACTTAATTGGAAATCCAAATTATTTAGTGACTCCACGCAATCTTCACACACACGGTGATTTTTCTTGCGTTTTTGGCGTCAAGCGTTGGGATCATGTGGAGCGTAGTCTCCGTGTGTGGCAAGCTTTAGAAGATTATATGCGTTGTAGGTAAATAAGCAGGCATCAATCTATACAGGGTGTATCAGGGTAGGTTTTCGAAACTCCAGGGTTCGAAAGGAGCCCATATTTGAAGACGAAAAGCTCTGAAACTCTTTCCCAGATTCGATCATTTTACATTACTTTTTGGTGAAAATCTATTCTTGACGATTTGGTAGATGGCGTCCGCCGTTATTAAATAAAAAATAAATTCTAACTCATGAATAAAAATGGGTAGGTTGCTTGCATACATAACTAGTACAATTGAACTGCGTGTAGGTAAATTCCAAACGTTGAACGTTCAATGACCTCAAAAGAAAAAGAGGACTGAATTAGTTCACTGCACTCTCCAGTCTCACTGTCCATCGAGTTTTTATTACAATTTCCAACTTTTGTATGACAAAAAAAAACAACGGAATTTCGATTAGAGTGATAAGGATTTCTTTCTTCTAATAATGAGTACTTTCTATTCCTGAAGTTTCTCAAACCTATCCTGATACACCCATCGAAAACGATTAACTCACTTCACTATGCACACGGCACTGGTGACGGCACGGTTAGGAAGCAAAATAATATGGTCCATGCACACGGCACTTCGCTACTTGTACAATCTGTTCTAAAATTTAACACGCAACTCTGGAACCATGGCGCACTCACTCGTTTCCTACGCACCTCAATAAATGCATCGATAGGTTAAGCTAGCGCTGGTTTGACATAGTCCTAAAAGTTTATCTCAAAATTGTATGCGTGAAACTGCGCGACATTTTCCTAACTATGTACACAACTCGCACGCAAGTGTGTCTGTTTGTGTTTACTGCACCAGTCGGTCGATCGAATCCTGGATTATAACTATAAGAAACATAAAATGTTTCTTATAGTTGTATTAGATAGTTTTATTTTATAGTTTTAACTGTAGGTACATTTTTGTAAATATCAAATAACTCTTTTTTGAAAACCCGACTCCAATCCCTGAACGACCTTCTTTCCAACATAAAAATTATCATCATAAAATCAAAATCAACATAAAAATAACCATAATAAAATCAAAATCAACATAAAAATAACCATCATAAAATCAAAATAAAAATCAACATAAAAAAAACGTTACTCGGAAAAAAAAAAGTTTTAAAAAACATAAAACCGACTTCCTAAAAAAAGGAAAACTAAAAAACTATTCAAAATAAAAATATAAAAACCGCCTTCAAAAATATATGAAATAAAAACCTAAAAAAAAAAAAACGAACCCTAGAGTTGAAGGCGGTGCTAAAGCAAGCAAAAATGATGCATGAAAGAAAACATGAGTGGATGATAATATCCTTTGTGATTTGTGTAGCCTTTTTAGCACCGCCTTCAACTCTAGGGTTCGTTTTTTTTTTTTTAGGTTTTTATTTCATATATTTTTGAAGGCGGTTTTTATATTTTTATTTTGAATAGTTTTTTAGTTTTCCTTTTTTTAGGAAGTCGGTTTTATGTTTTTTAAAACTTTTTTTTTTCCGAGTAACGTTTTTTAGTATGGGGCTGTCAGTCCTCTTGGATATTTTCGTCCATGGATACATAGAATAAATATGAGATCTTTTTCTTCTTCTCTATCTACTTCTATAAAAGGAAACGTCTATCTGTATGTGTGTTTGAGGTTAATCCGGAACCACTGAACAGATGTTGATCTGGTTTGCACAAATGTAAAGATAGTTCTTCAAGCTCACTATAGGCTATATACCATCACGCGAATAGCCTTAGAAAGAAAGAAAGAAAGAAAGAAATGATTTTTATTTTCTCTTAATTAATCCTTAACATAACACGGTACAAAACAACTAAAAGAGAAAAAAGGACAGGCGCAGCCTTTGCCGCTACACACCCACTCGTCTCCGAGCTGGGAGTGTGCGGCGCTGAATTTAAGCCTGCCCCCACCAAGGACTGACTTAGGACTGAGAAGTATCAAAGAAAGTATAGGAAAGTATAGTATGAAAGGAATTTAGTGTCCAATAGTTCTTGGGTTTGGTAGAAGCGAAAATTCGGCAAGAAAATAGATTGCATTCTGTGGACTACCATTTGTCGAAAAAAACAGAAGTGAAGAAATAGGTTATGCAATTTTGTATGGGGAACCCACCCTTTCTTATATGGAAGCGGTAATGGAGCGGTGGGGATGGAGGAGGAGGGGCAGGGTTTGAGAGATAGGGGTGAGGATGGATGGGAGGGACGATGAAGGCAGGGGAGGAAGGGAGGGGAAAGCGGGTGGGGTAGATATGGTTGAACAAGGGCTGAGATGGGGAGGGATAGAAGTGACGGAAGAAGGGAAGGTGTGCGAGGGGGAGAAGGGAGGGGTGGATTGGACGAGATTCGAGATAGAAAGGGAGGAGCGTGTGGGGCGAGGAAGAGGGTAGGGAAAAGGGAGGAGGGGGAAAGAGCGGGAGGTAGGAAGGAGGTGGGAGGGGAAAATGAAAGGAGCGAGGGGGGACGAGAGAGTGGGAAATGGGGGAGAGAGAGGGAGTATTGGGGAGCGGGGAAGAAGGGAGAGGGAAAGGAGGGAATTAGGGAGAGCGGTAGGCAGATAACGAGGTTAAAGAGAAGGGTGAAGAGGGAAGGGAGGGGAAGCGAGGGAGTTAGGGAGAGCGCGAGGGAGAAAGGGTCAGGGAGAGACAGAGAGAGAATACAAAAGAAGCTATCATTTATCATATTTGCGTTTAAATCGGATTTGCTATTAAACTGAATTTACCGCGAGCGAAGCCGCGGGTAAAAGCTAGTATACTTTTTTTTTATGGAAACTGACACGGTTGGCTGCATCACCAACAACGTCCGTGGTTTTTTACATAGCCGTTTAGACCGACGTTTCATTCAGTGCGGTGGTACCAACCCGGGTGGATTAAACCCTACCACCAAGTAAGATTAGGAGGGAAGGGACCTTCAGTTTTACGAGGAATCCGAACCTCGGTCAGCCTCCAACGGTCAGCGGTCACCCATCCAAGTACTGTCTGCACCACTGAGCTATCGAGGCTGACATAATACTATAATACTTTACTACTAATTAATACTAATTCTACTAATACACGCACACATATACCCTAGCACGTACACACATACACATACCTATACTTACCTAAACCTATACACATATACATCACACAATTACCTGTTCAATTGGGGGAAATGAGCTACGTAAGGGGGCCGTGGCGGCCCTGATTGGTGCTTGTGACGGTGTTTATATAGTGAGCCATATCCTTTTTCGTTTCCTATGAGATATCTCTTCATATTTATTTTAAACACGCTACTCTTGCGTATGGACGTTATTGCGGGAGGTAGATCGTTCCAGCATCGTGATACCTGCATATTTAAGGCTTCCTTCGAATGCAGCACCACGATGTCTGGGAATGGCCAGCAGTCTCATCACAGTTCTCGTGCCGTAACTATGTGTGTCTGACAGCCAAGACAATTTGTCGTAAAGAGTTTTAGGGTGTTTATGATCAACGACAGAGTGAGCCAGGCACGAGAGGTGAAGAGTTCGGTGGTTCCTCATATTCAGTGTGCCCAGTTGGTTTATCTGTGTGATGCGGGCCCGCTTCTTTGAATGTTCACAGAACCGAACACACGAGTTCTGAACACTCTGAATACTATTCGCCGTACGTTCTAATAAACAAGGACCATAGACAACATGACAGTAGTTAAGGCACAGATTACTAAATAGTTACTTCGTAACAGATAAATCACTTCATAGAAAAAGTTCCTACCTTCGGGTTTTAATAGCCTACTGGTTCCCGTCGCCAATCGCTGCGTGCGAAAATGTACCTTAACGATCGAGTGTAAAGTGATTATTGCTTTGCAGCTTCGCCTGTTTATATTCTTCGGCTGTTTATATTCTTTGGGCAGCCCATAGAAATTCACCGCCGGCGGCGGTGCTTCGGGCGGTAGGTAGTTATCGCGCGCAAGTACATAGAGTGAGGCCTGGTTAAGGTCAGAGAGGACTAGCGATTCAGTTATCTGACGTCTAACTTCTACTGACAAAATATCTCTCGATTTATTATAAACTTTTGAGTTTGCCAAATTTCTTTTTTTGATTTGTGCCACGTGTAATTCAAATTTTAATCCACTGTCTATAATCAAGCCTAGGTCCCTAGCTGACACGAGTCAGCTAGCTGAGGTAACTATGGGTATATTAATATTATTTAACTTGAATCACAAATCAAATTCTTACTACCTAGGACAACAATTATGGTTTTACTCGGGTTCAGCCCTAACCCACACTGCTCGGACCAGTTCCAAGAGTATTGTAAATCTTCGTTAATTTTCGTGATTGCTTCTACAGTTTCTGAAGGATCAAATGACAAGGTAAGTTGCTTCTTGTTCTTATATTACTAGGTGGTAGGGTTTAACCCGCCTGGGTTGGTACCACCGCACTGAATGAAAGGTCGGTCGAAACGGCTATGTAAATAGTTTGTGTTTTCCGTCCAGTTCAGTGTAGCCGGCACGACCGAAGGGAAGCGCTGACGTGGCACCAAGTTCATCCGGTGGTATGGGCTGACATCACGGATGTTGTAGGTGATGTTGCCACCCGTGTCAGTTTACATAAAAAAAAAAAAAGGTGCGAGTAATCTGCAAACAATTTACATTTCATATAGGATTGGAGAGAGAGAAGAACCCTGTGGACATCCCCTAAGCAGTGGTGCTGGAAGAGACTCGATGACCTCATCGTTGCAATCTGAGCTGCGGACTATTTGAATTTTTTCCTTAAGGGAAAAGTTGTATGAGAAGATTAGCATGTTTGGATACTCCACAGTAGGCCAGTTTCGCAAGTAGAAGATCGTGATCGAGGCAGTCAAAGGCCCTAGTATAATCAAGGAGAACGAGTACAGTGACCTGTCCCCGATCGGCGGCTGACAACGCGTCGTCCACCACGCTTAGGAGAGACGTAAGTAACTTGTATCAACATAACTATGTCAGTATATTAAACATACTACAATGTAGTAGGTATAAATTGTCAAAAATAAAAAATAATAAAAATATATGAATATTAAGATAATTGAAGTAACGAGTTATCAATGGTTAATAAAAAAAAAGTTTTAAAAAACATAAAACCGACTTCTTAAAAAAAGGAAAACTAAAAAACTATTCAAAATAAAAATATAAAAACCGCCTTCAAAAATATATGAAATAAAAACCTAAAAAAAAAAAACGAACCCTAGAGTTGAAGGCGGTGCTAAAAAGGCTACACAAATCACAAAGGATATTATCATCCACTCATGTTTTCTTTCATGCATCATTTTTGCTTGCTTTAAAAATCACAAAGGATATTATCATCCACTCATGTTTTCTTTCATGCATAATTTTTGCTTGCTTTAGCACCGCCTTCAACTCTAGGGTTCGTTTTTTTTTTTTTAGGTTTTTATTTCATATATTTTTGAAGGCGGTTTTTATATTTTTATTTTGAATAGTTTTTTAGTTTTCCTTTTTTTAGGAAGTCGGTTTTATGTTTTTTAAAACTTTTTTTTTATTTCACAGTTTTTTTTAGTAATTTTTTGCTATTAATGTACTCGGCGGAATCGCTCGGCCTTCGGCCTCGCGATTCCGCCTCGCTTTCCAATCCGATCTTGACCCAATTAAAATAGGACCACGTCAGCTTCGATAGCTCAGTGGTGCAGACAGTCAACTGTCGCTATTGAATTTTAAGCAACGCTGGGTGCGGTCAGTACTTAGATGGGTGACCGCTGACCGTTGGAGGCTGACCAAGGTTCGGATTCCTCGTAAAACTGTAAGTCCCTTCCCTCGTAATTTTACTTGGTGGTAGGGTTTAACCTTCCCGGGTTGGTACCACCGCACTGAATTAAACGTCGGTCGAAACGGCTATGTAAATAGTTTGTGTTTTCCGACCAGTTCAGTGTAGTCAGCACGATCAAAGGGGGAAGCACTGACATGGCACTGGTGTTATGGGCTGACATCACAGACGTTGTAGGTGATGTTGCAGAACTTAGTAGAATGGACAGACATAAACGTGTTACGGAAGCCTACTTTTATTATAAAATAACCGTCGGAGGACCTTGGTTGAAAATTGTAAAATTTAGTAGAACGGATAGACATGCATATGTTACGGAACCCTACATTCATTTTGCAGAACTTAGTAGAATGGACAGACATAAACGTGTTACGGAACCCTACTTAACAGTTGCACTCCGGGAGTGCCGGCAGATCCCGTGCCACTCTAACTTAACCCTTAACGCAATGACTTAAGGTTTCATTTTAAAAATGACGCTGACGCGATGTCGCGAGTTATACATTTTTACCCACCTAAAAAAGTGCCAAGAGCCGCTAAAGAAGTTTTCACTTCAAAAACCTCAGGGTTATCCCCTTTCAAATAAAAAAAAAAAGAATTTTCAAAATCGGCCCACAATTGACGGAGTAATCGCGTAACAAACATCCAAAAAAAGAAAACATACCGTCGAATTGAGAATCTTTTAGGTCTAAAGTAAATTTCTCGTGAAGACAAATGCAACGAGCCCAAACACGATGGGTTTATCATGTGTAGTTTAGGAGTTCCTATGGCCACCTTCTGTCTCCATCATCAAACCAGCTCGATGGTACTCGGTACAGTAGGTACTGGCCAGGTACCATAATAAATTAAACGCCGGTCGGAAAAGATAAAAAAATTTCAAATTTAGAATATTCATGAAACAAGGGTCCGAATATGTATCACTAGTATATCGATTCATGTATTTCAACAGGACAGAGAAAATTTCAAAATATTAGGTATTTAATACTTTTTAGTTTTTTTTTTTTTGTTTTTTGGAAATCGGTTTAATATTTTTTAAAACAGTTTTTATTTCATTCTTTTTAGTAATATTACATAAAAAAGAATAATCGAAATCGAATAATCGAAATCGATTGAAGTGGTACAGAATTATTCGCCATATGTGTCAGACTGCAAATTGCTGAATAAGTCCACATCACAAATGTTTTGCTGAAGGTAACCACACACCATACTAATTTATCAAACTGAAAATTGCCGAAAACGACCACATGACAAGTTTTGCTGAAGGTAACCACACACCATAGTATTATGCTGATTTTTCGAAAACCACTGAACCAATTTCGATAAAATTGAAATGGGACCACCTCGGAAGTATGACCTAACTAACAAAAAAAGAATTTTCTAAATCGGCCCTCAATTGACGGAGAAATCGTGTTACAAACATACAAAAAAATAAAAATAAAAAAAAAAATAAAAAAAAAAAAAAAAACATACAGACGAATTGAGAACCTCCTCCTTTTTTGGAAGTCGGTTAAAAATAACCATCATAAAATCAAAATCAACATAAAAACAACCATCATAAAATCAAAATAAAAATCAACATAAAAATAACCATCATAAAATCAAAATAAAAATCAACATAAAAATAACCATCATAAAATCAAAATCAACATAAAAATAACCATCATAAAATCAAAATAAAAATCAAAATAAAAGTACCGTGTGGGGTCGGTACTTAAAAAGAATAGCCCCACTGCATCTCTCCCCGTCGCATGTCGTAAAAGTCGACTAAGGGATAAGAAAATTCGTCAGCCTCGGTAGCTCAGTGGCGCGGTTGGTTAGTCAACTGTTATTAAGCAACGCTGAGCGCGGTCAGTGATTGGATGGGTGACCGCTCGACCGTTGGAGTCTGACCGTGGTTCGGATTCCACGTTAAACTGTAGGTCCCTTCCCTTCTTACCTTACTAGGTGGTAGGGTTTATCCCGGCCGGGTTGGTACCACCGCACTGAACGAAACGTCGGTCGAAACGGCTATGTAAATAGTTCGTGTTTTCCGTCCAGTTTAGTGTAGCCGACATGAAATGAAGGGAAGCACTGACATGGCACCTAGTTCACCCTGTGTTATGGGCTGACATCACGGATGTTGTAGGTGATGTAGCCAACAGTGTCAGGATCCATAAAAAAAAAAAAAAAAAAAAATAACCATCATAAAATCAAAATAAAAATCAACATAAAAATAACCAACCAGAACAGGATCGATGACTTCTTTGGAGTGTTGCGCAAGCAGCACTTTTAAAAATACCAGCGAGCAAAATTTAATTATTGAAAATGTTAGCATGTAATGTAGGCATATAAATTATTATGAATTTTTTAAATAAATTATTAAGTAAGTATTGTATAATTTTAATTTTTTTATTAAGGACAATTTTATTATTTTATTTTATTGTATTTTATTTTTGTAAGTATTAGTAAATGTAGTCAATTTTATGTATGACTGAAGATGCCTTTTTAATTTTAATTAATTTAATTTGTATTTATTTTAATCTTTTTATGTCCTCCTTTTTTTAAGTCGACTAATAAGTTAATTAATTGTTTTTAATGCAGAAATTACAATGAAATATCCAGAGCAATCAGTGTATCGTGGATTATTAGGCGATTGAGTCTGGAACCGAGTCGGCCGACTTGTCGTTGTTGTGACTAATGTTATCTGTTATTGTAGCGATCGATCGTAAAGTAAGTAGCAAGCACTCAACGCGAATACAATTTGCTGCGCGAGGGGTGATCTAAAAGTTTGTAGAATAGAGAAATTACCTAATTTGTGACTGTAGGCGATTTTTTTGCCCATTACTGAATGGGCAAAAAAATATATAATAGTATGTACTGACATACTTACGTAAATATCACACAGACACACACTGTATCCCGAGTCAATCGTAATCGGAGTAAGCAGAGTAATCGGTGCCGAGCTGCAAGCACTCACGAAAATCACAGCACAACACCGACTTTAGCAAAGTGTTAGGAGAAGATAACCTATCGAGCAAGAAGGAAGACACGAAAGGGCCGTACCAAGGTGAAAGGTGGCTACCCGGTCGCCCTTTGCACAGCATCTTGTCTTTATATTATTCCATTATTTACCCATTCTTTTTCGTCGGTAAACAAATCTATAAGTAACAACTGGTCCTTGTATAACCGATCGAATCGACATAGAATTTTAAACTGAACTGATTACTGATGATCATATGCACTTCAGTGTAGCCAACAGTGGCGGCGTAAACACTGTTTTTCTTGGTCTGAGCTGGCTGCTTACACACACACACTGGCTGTGTAAGGTCTTTTTTTTTCAATACGCTAGCTAAATATTTGGGCTGCGTGCGTTGATTCCAGAGTGGGAGACGTGTAGAGCTAGGGACCTACAATCTACATACTTTACTAGTCTTCCGCACTTTATTATCTTCTTAGGTCTATTAATAACGCTGTATCCTTTATTCTTTATTCTTTATTCATCATCCATAGACAGTACAATGCAGTCGGATACGTCATATTTTAACATTTAACATTTTGCCAGTTCGATTATCGTAGCGAAGAAGAACTGGCAAGAAACTTCGCTGGTTTTTTTTTTAAGTCCACTTAGTCTACATTTACAAAAGTGTTTGCCACTGCCTACATAGTACGAGTTATCACTATTTCTAAAAATTTATCACAAATCTCAGTAGCAGTGACATCTTAGATTAGTTACCTAAATAATAATTGACAGGTACAATAAATTGTATATCGCAGTTTTAAGGAATGTAAAATGTTTGGTTCATAATCAGAACCGTAAAAACTGTTTTACATTAATCCTTGATGCCGTGTTAGTAAAAAAAAATTTGAGAAACTTATTGAACAGCCCTCATATTGATAACAGAGGTATATAAAGGCGGAGAGCGCGCGGATGTGCGACCAATCATAGAAGCGCATTCAATTTATCGAACGCGACTCACGAGCGTATACACAGTTGTTCATTCGAAATTCAAATTCAAACAAGGAATCAACATGCCGTGTGTTTGTTGTGGAAATGGTGAGAAAATATTATTCTTTGTTTTTCTCATTAAAATACTAATATAATATTGTTCTGTACTCTAAGGAATCAGACAATTTTCAGTATAATTAATTTAATTGTTATATTCAAAGCTAAAGTTAATATTAATAAATAAAAATACCTAATTACAAAATTTCAATCAATTAACTTAAGTTAAGCGGCGGGTGGCCGAGTGGTTTGGGCATCGGCTTCTCATGCGAGAGGTCCGCGGTTCGAATCCGGTCGGCGTGTACCAACAAAGACTACTGGGAACGGTTCTAAAGTACCAGGGTAGCAGAAATTGAAAGGACGTTTGCATGATTTTATATAAGTTATTATTAAGAAACATTAAAAAACATGAAGTCACCAATAAGGTTTCGACCAGCGGTATCATTTAAAAGATTTTGTAAAATATTAATTTCAGATTATGTGTTTAATTGTACCAAATCTGACCATTTGAAAGTCTGACGATTTGAAACTCTGAGCAAATGAAAACAAAGGATTTCGTATACACAATCTTTTGGTAGTGCAGTTGGGAATGAAAAAGTAAGGCTCTTTAAAATTCCATTGTGCACTACTACTCAGTAGTGCAAACGGGAAGAAATAATTCCAAACGACACTACCGGTTTCGCAGCTGGTAGTACAGTAGTGCAGATGGGGAAAATAATTCCAAACAGCACTACTGGTAGTGCGTTTGGTAGTGCAGAGTGGAAGGAACGAACATTTTGTATATTTTCTGTATCGATACAAAATCCATTCCTGCATGGCAACGCGCCGCGCCGTCACCTCCGCGCCGCGCCGCCCCGTTATCTTCGCGAGATCCGCTTTTAATTATGTACTTAGGTATAATTAAGAAAACATTAATGATTCTCTTATCTCTTCTTCACACGGGTATCTACCTACCTACTCGTAGTGCAAAATGCAGTATTTCTGCAGGTACTTTCGCTTATAACTCTAGAACGGCTCAACTGATTTACATGCAATTTTAACCACCACAATGCTACATATCTCCTGATGATTATAGGCTAGGCGTATATCATCACGCTTTCGTAATTAATGGCTGAACAGTAAAGTGGAAGTGTTCGCCCATATATCTGAATTTAGCCGGAATAAAATAAAAACCGGCCAAGTGCGAGTCGGACTCGCGCACCGAGGTTTCTGCAACACAAAAAAAAACATTGAAAAAAAAAACCACGTTTTTTGTATGGGAGCCCCCCTTAATTTTTTACTTTTTCTATTTTTTATTATTTGTTGTTATATCTGCCATAATAAATAAATAACACATATTATTCTGTGAAAATTTCAACCGGCTACCTATTACGGTTCCAAAGAACAGCAGTTAGGACAGACAGACAGACAGACGGCGTAGGCTTAGTAATAGGGTCCCCGCGTACCGGATACGGAACCCTAAAAATACCGTTGCCATACAAATAAATTCACGAATTAATATAAGCAGTCTAATATTGGAATCTTGTTCTAATGCGAACTTACATACAACGTCTAAGTACGTACAGTACCCGGCGGCGTTCAGTAATGAACAATCCGGTTGTAGAGCGTCGTCTCTGTCGTACGAACTGGCACGTCTCTGCGCGTCTCTTTCTAAAGCTCGATGTTCATTACTTACTGTCGGGGACTGTACACGGACGGGTGCACGCCCGTTTTACATGCGACCGCGTCACCCTGCGGTAAGATCCCTACTTTACATTAGACGGCGGGTGGCCGATTGATTTAGGCATCGGCTTCTAATGCGAGAGGTCCGAGGTTCGAATCCGGTCGGCGTGTACCAATGAGTTTTTTCTGACGAAAAAAATTACGTGCATACCTACACCTGCTGCTTCACCGTTCGGAACCGGTGCAAATCTGTAGGTCCCTTCCCTTGCCCCTTACTAGGTAGTAGGCTCAAATTGTAGCCGACTGGGTTGGTACCACCGTACTGGATGTAAGATGGCCGCATAGCAGCCTCGGTTGTGCTTTCCTCTAGTCCAGTATAGCCAGCAATCCAGGGAAGTCTCCGGTATGGCACCTATCTTCTCGGAGGTGATATTGGCTGGTCGGAGCATGTGCTTTGGCCCCTCCGACTCAGCCACCCATACTGGATCACATAAAAAAAAGACGAAAACGTTTATTTGTATACCTCAACATGTTTCAGACTGCAAGTGCACAGCGACCAAGTGTTGCGCCGCCTGCAAGTGCGACGCATCATGCGCGTGCGCAGGGAAGAAGACAACAGTTTCCGGCGAAGCGAGCCGCAAGACGTAGACGCATCTCAACAATTTCGTACAACACTCCAGTAATATTGAAGGCTACAGCAGAGGTCTCCATGTAGGAGTAGTGTTATTCATTGTGTTACATTAATAAGTGATAGTAGCGTACGATGGCGTTAAGCTGTGTAAGTACCTTTTGCAAAATGTTTAAGAGCAATAAACATATTTTATTTTGTATTTTTATTTTATTTCGTGTCTAGCTAGTACCGGAAACGAGTCGATTCTACAATTGAAACTGGATTTTTTTATTTTTTTCATATGCAAAAGTGGCGAAAATTTTAAATTTTGACATTGAAAGAAAAGTTTTTTAGGTTATAGGTAGAATCAGTTTTAGAATTCAGTTTAGTCATACACTATAATATAAAGTTTTCGAAATACATTTATTGAAGACGTAAGAGTAAACATGTTATTGTTGATGACTTTTAAGAGTAAACATGTTATTGTTTTATTTTTCGATAAAATAACGAACGAAACTTAAATAACTGCAGTAGATTTGTTTTACATACATACATACATGCATACATATCGCACACGCTGAATCCCAACAATCGGGGTAAGCAGAGTAATCGGTGTTGTGCTGCAAGAACTCTGGTAAATTACAGCACAACACTGGTCTTGTGCTGTGCTGTGTTTTGCAAAGTATTCGAACAAGATTCAATCGATCAGGCAGCAAGTAAGGCACGATGACCCAACTGCTGCATGACTCGGTGGAAGTACCGTGCCAAGGTGAGAGGGGGCGAGCCTGTGGCCCTTTAGCACAACATCTTCCCTTCTTACCTTACTAGGTGGTAGGGTTTATCCCGGCCGGGTTGGTACCACCGCACTGAACGAAACGTCGGTCGAAACGGCTATGCAAATAGTTCGTGTTTTCCGTCCAGTTCAGTGTAGCCGACATGAAATGAAGGGAAGCACTGACATGGCACCTAGTTCACCCTGTGTTATGGGCTGACATCACGGATGTTGTAGGTGATGTAGCCAACCGTGTCAGGTTCCATAAAAAAAAAAAAAAACATCTTGTCGCCTTAGTCGCCTTTTACGACATGCATGGGGAGAGATGCAGTGGGGATATTGCAAAATAAAAAGAAAAAGATTATGTGTGACAAACTTTATTTTCGTGGGACTACCTTAACATCTCCCCCCCCCCCCCCCTCCCCCTCCCAATTTCATCGAAAACGTTTTGCGTGTAAAAATGTGATGAATTGAGCGTAATGCGGAATTTAATTTAATGAAGAAATTTACGTATACTATAGTTTAGTTGGATATGGAGAAAGCGGAGCTTTAAACTTTTCTTATGGAGAGATCGCTTAATAAAAAGGGGCTCAATTCGATGTACCCTTTACTTTTCCGTTTAAATGTTTCCTTTCTGCGTCATTGCTTGGAGCAGGAAACAAGATTTCGTTTATCCTTTACTTGTGGTCAATGTACTATATAATATATACTTAACTTATATAGTACAAATACAACATAAAAATTATATAAACAATCTAGAATAATACATAGGAACAGGTGACTCCTCATCAAACTACGATGCAGCTATCTGAAAAGAAACAAAAAACATTCACAAATAACCCACTAGCTAGAAAAACAAAACATTCACAAACATTGATGTTAAAAGACGCGGTGACTGGCAGATCACCAACGAAGAACCATGAAGTCCACAAGCAACAAGAAGACGAGTGCATACGATCCTAGGCTAGTGTGGGAATGATCCTCACATAACAAGAAGAAGAGTGCATATGATCCTAGGCTAGTGCGGGAATCATCCTCACATAACAAGAAGTGCATATGATCCTAGGCTAGTGCGGGAATGATTCTCACATAACAAGAAGAAGAGTGCATATGATCCTAGGCTATTGCGGGAATCATCCTCACATAACAAGAAGTGCAAAGTGCGGGAATGATCCTCACATAACAAGAAGAAGAGTGCATACGATCCTAGGCTAGTGCGGGAATGATCCTCACATAACAAGAAGAAGAGTGCATATGATCCTAGGCTAGTGCGGGAATGATCCTCACATAACAAGAAGAACAGTGCATATGATCCTAGGCTAGTGCGGGAATATCCTCACATAACAAGAAGAACAGTGCATATGATCCTAGGTTACTGCGGGAATGATCCTCACATAACAAGAAGAACAGTGCATATGATCCTAGGCTAGTGCGGGAATGATCCTCACATAACAAGAAGAACAGTGCATATGATCCTAGGCTAGTGCGGGAATGATCCTCACATAACAAGAAGAACAGTGCATATGATCCTAGGTTAGTGCGGGAATATCCTCACATAACACGAAGAACAATGCATACGATCCTAGGCTAGTGCGGAAATGATCCTCACATAACATGAAGAACAGTGCATATGATCCTAGGCTAGTGCGGGAATATCCTCACATAACAAGAAGTGCATAATGGTCCTAGGCTAGTGCGGGAATGATCCTCACATAACAAGAAGAAGAGTGCATATGGCCCTAGGGTAGTGCGGGAATCATCCTCACATAAACAGAAGAATGTATTTGATCCTAGGCTCAAAACTCAACTTTGGTTTGTAACCTTATAATATCGTCAACAATGAGTGGTGTTTTATGCGTTCCTTCCACACTGCACTACCAAGCTGCACTAACGGTAGTGCTGTTTGGAATTGTTTGTCCCATCTGCACTACTGCACTGCTGCGAAACCGTTAGTGTCGTTTGGGTATAGTATGGTATGTAAAATAAGGTGACAATAGCAACCTTTTGAGGGTAATGCATGACAGTCACATCCTGGCGCGCAGGACGATGGCGGCCCTTGCACCACATCCGTAGCCCGACCTGCCGGAGAGAAATTCATTAGACCTTCCACCAGCCAGTTGCACCAGTCCAGAGTTGTCCCATGGAACAAATTTTTTTTTTATGGAAACTGACACGGTTGGCTGGAAACTGGCACGGAACCACGGCGGAAAGCAGTGGTTCCGTACCGCTGAAGGCCGGGAGGACTGGAGGAAAATTGGAGAGGCGTATGTCCAGCAGTGGACGCTTACACGCTGACTGACTGACTGACTGACTGACACGGTTGGCTACATCATCTACAACATCCGTGATGTCAGCCCATAACACCGGGTGTACTAGGTGCCATGTCAGTGCTTCCTTCTCTTCGATCGTGCCGGCTACACTGAACTGGACGGAAAACACGTTTCGACCGACGTTTCATTCAGTGCGGTGGTACCAACCCGGGCGGGTAAGGTGGGAAGGAAAGGGACCTACAGTTTTACGTGGAACCCGAACCACGGCCAGCCTCCAACGGTCGAGCGGTCACCCATCCAAGTACTGACCGCGCCCAGCGTTGCTTAACAATCAATAGCAACAGTCGACTGTCTGCACCACTGAGCTATTGAGGCTGAACTAGTGGGATATACTCGTCCCACTGGGACTAGTGGGACGAGTATATCCCACTAATTCATCTCATCATCATGGGACAAGGTCAATGGGACTAGTGGGACGGACAGAGATTTTACACTACAATAAAACAAGATGCAGTGGGACTATTCCTATTAGGTACCGACCCCACACAGTACCCTGCCCGTGCGTGTCGTAAAAGGCGACTAAGGGATAAGGACAAGATGCCGTGCATAAGGGCGACAGGATCGCCACCTCTCACCTTGGCGCGGTCTTCACCGAGTCGTGCAGCTGGTGGGCCTTCGTGCCTTACTTGCTGCCTGACAGTTATCTTGTCCGAATACTTTGCTAAACGGGGCGGTTGGTGTTGTGCTGTAATTTACCAAAGTACTTGCAGCACAACGCCGATTACTCTGCTTACCCCGATTGTCGGGATACGGCGTGTGGTGTGTATTGTATTGTATTGTAATATAAAAAGGTAAGCGAAGAGACGCATATGTAGGTACATAAAATCCGAATTATGAAGCGACTCTTGTTCTTGTGCTGTAATTTACTAGAGTACTTGCAGCACGGCACCGATTACTCTGCTTACCCCGATTGTCGGGATTCAGCGTATGTGCTATGTATGTATGTACTCTTGTTCCTGGCGGAAATGCACTTAAACTAGAAATTACCATGATCACGGAGAAGTACTGACGTGGCACCCAGTACAGGCTCCAAGTAAACAACACTGATGTAGCAGGTGATGTTGTAGCCAATCACGGTAGATTCCTTAAAAAACCGGCCAAGTGCGAGTCGGATCGCGCACCGAGGGTTCCGTAACACCACGTTATTGGCCGGTTTTTGTTATTTGCTGTTTTACTTTAGGATTTGCACTATAATCACACCAAGTTTGACGGTTGTCTTACTTGCCTGGGTTTTCGATAAAGAAAAACAAACGAAAAACGTTGAAAAAAAACACGTTTCTTGTACGGGGACCTCCTTAACTTTTTACTTTTTAAGTCATTTATTATCACATTTACATATTTAAATTAATTTTAAATATACAGATTATAAAAATACACCACATATACTCAAAATTTATATAAAAATAATAAACGGAATACCGCCGGCGGCGGGAGGCAAGCCTCCAAGCCAAGCATTTGTTACGATATCCGTCATACATAATAAATAAGTAACACATATTGTAACAGTCCCGCAACACAGTCCCCAAATCTGCTGGCTTGGCGCCTAACTGGTACGGCCAAACTATTTCGGTTTTCATATATAATCTTAAAGCTAGAAACTCATTGGGCCCACGTACGCTACGCACGCGTACGTGGGCGCGTCGGTCTCCATACATTTTATATGGAAGAGTGCAGCACGCAGTGTGTCGCGTAGCGTAGGGTAGCGTGGGCGCAATGAAACTGCGTGCTGCACTCTTCCCTATATAAAATGTATGGAGTGGAGACCGACGCGCCCAGATTCGCGTGTGTGGCGTACGTGGGCCCAATGAGTTTCTAGCTTAAGTAACCTTAAGACACTTACCATTAATTTGAATCTGATGCATTGTATATATTTCAATTAAACTCTTCTAATACGACACGGCGCGGCGGTCCTTTAAAACACGGCCGTTACTTCAAGATCGGTCACGACAACAGAACAAATGCATCTAGAACTGCAGAACGCAGTCTTGCTCGAAAAAAAACCTCAGCAATTCAATACTTTTTATTTTAGTTTTTTTTTTCTAAATCAACCTTGTTATGTTTTTCTCATTCGTTTTAGTATAAAAGCGGCGAACAATTCTTGAAGAATATCAGTTGATTTGGATTGACCAATACATTTCAATATTTTCATTTGCAATTTATTTATATATATAAAATGCCTGCCCCCTGCGAGCCATGCAAAGGTAAGAATACAATTTTGACTTTGTATTAAAGTTATTAATCATATATACAATAACATATTATGTTATACAGAAAAAAAATAATATTACTAATATCCAAAATAAATAAAAAATCTTCCATTGGTTCGGACACAATGATCACCAGGACAAAGAGGGCACTCCCTCGCTGAATAGCTATGGACGCCCTCTTTTTGAAATAAAATGAACCAGGAAAACAGATTTGGCAAACATGATGAATGGCATGACGATGTGTCAGCAGATATTCCCCGGAAGCCAATTCCACAACTTTGCAGTGCGACGCAACAAAAATCAATGAATGATTTGACGAAATAGCATTTAAAATATGTGTACCGTGCACCGTACATGTACCGTGTGGGGCCGGTACTTTAAAAGAATAACCCCACTGCATCTCTCCCCGTGTATGTCGTAAAAGGCGACTAAGGGATATGACTCCCTTCTTATATTACTAGGTGGTAGGGTTTAACCCGGGCGGGTTGGTACCACCGCACTGAATGAAAGGTTGGTCGAAACGGCTATGTAAATAGTTTGTGTTTTCCGTCCAGTTCAGTGTAGCCGGCACGACCGAAGGGAAGCACTGACGTGGCACCAAATTCACCCGGTGTTATGGGCTGACATCACGGATGTTGTAGGTGATGTAGCCAACCATGTCAGTTTTCATAAAAAAAAAAAGTGTTTTTTTAATATCTAATGTAGGTACAAAATATATATTATAAAAATTACTAAAACTAAACATTGGTGTACAAATTAAAAATTCATTGCTAGGTATTAATAAAATTATCGTATTTGTGTTGCTCCAATCTTTGCCATTTCACTGTGCAGAGACCTGCAAGGATGGCGCCTCGGCTTGCAGCAACAGCTGCACCTGTGAGCAGAACTGCGACTGCGGAACTAAGTCTGGTCAGTTAAGAGCTAGTTGTCGACGAAGCTCCTATAGTATTTTTTTTTTTATGGGAACTGACACGGTTGGCTACATCACCTACAACATCCGTGATGTCAGCCCATAACACCGGGTGAACTAGGTGCTATGTCAGTGCTTTCCTTCATTTCGCGTATTAGTATGTAGTATAGTTGTATAGGAGCAGCCCGACTTAATCCTCCTAAACCTCTTTTTTATGTAAACCAAATTATGTCAGCCTCGGTAGCTCAGTGGTGCGGTCGGTCGACTGTTGTTAAGCAGCCCTGAGCGCGGTCAGTACTTGGATGGGTGACCGCTCGACCGTTGGAGGCTGACCGTGGTTCGGAGTCCACGTAAAACTTTAGTTCCCTTCCCTTCTCACCTTTTTTTTTTATGTAAAGCAGCATGGGTGGCTGTGCCGAGAGACCAATGGTGCAGTCGACAGAGCCAAAATCACCTCTCCTCGCGAAACCACGCTCAGTTAGGTGCCATGCCAGCAGATTTGCGGACTGTTGCTAGGCTGTCTAGCCCGTTAATACGACGCTTGAAGACACCCAGGTTAAAGGATTCAGGAAATACACTCGCCGGAAGACAGTTCCACACTCTAGCGGTGCGACAAAGAAACGATTTAGAGAACCGATGGGTTCTCAAAAGCCCAATGTCAACAACATAAGGGTGCTGAGTCTCTCTGCGACGAGTCATGCGGAGGTAGGACGGGTGGCAGGGAATAAGGGATGCTAGTTCCACAGAGCAGCGTCCGAGATAGTATCTGTAAAACAGACTAAGCGAACCTTACTAGGCGGTAGGGTTTATCCCTCCCGGTTTGGTACCACCGCACTGAATGAAACGTTTGTCGAAACGGCTATGTAAATAGTTCGTGTTTTCCGTCCAGTTCAGTGTATCCGACATGAAATGAAGGGAAGCACTGACATGGCACCTAGTTCAACCGGTGTTATGGGCTAAAATCGCGGATGTTGTAGGTGATGTTGCCAAAAGTGACAGTTTCCATAAAAAAAAAAATAAAAAAAAACAACAAATTCAGCGTGGGATTCCAAAGCGACAGCAGCACGAATAAAGGGAACCGGCCGGAACGGGCCGCTGGCACTGAGGAACTCGCTTCCCTCGTCCCACCCCCTCCTGTTCACATTCGCCAAACCCGCCATGCTCCCGCGGAACGCACCTTTGTAGCCGACAGAATAGTTCTTCGAACAGCACTATTCTATAATCTTTCAATTAGGTTTGCGTCGCACTGCAAAGGTGCGGGATAAGCTTCCGGGGAATATCTTTCACCACATCGACGTGCACCTCCTCGGGGGTGAAATTGGCTGCGCCTGAGGCGCCGACTTCGAGAATCAGAATCAGAATCAGAATTTTTTTATTTGTCCTAATATTTGTTAACATTTTATGCCGTGTCACAGCCACCCAGGTCGGGTGCAATACAAAATTAAAGTTAAACCGCGGGTATATAGTTTATGGTTATGTCTGTAATAATAATTCAATGTTTTCAGGAGGGTGCTGCTAAGAAATGAGCGGCCAGACGTGACGACCCTACCGTCAGACCTCGACAAGCAGCAGTCTTAAGAAAAATTCTACTTCAAGTTTCCGGAATAGATACAATAAAATAAACAATGTATACCTCCTTACATATTATGTTAAAACAAATGTAAACAGTTAATGTGAATAAATGATATTGTTTGAAAATATTGTATTTTTATGTTCACTTTCAATTTAACCTTTTTATTATTCCCGTTAAGAAACCGTCTTTCTCTTCTTTTGAGTTGTTTTGCAATTAGAATATTTCTGAATTTCCTACCTTAAAAATATTAAAGCAATTTTAATTAAAAAATACAAATTTATGAATAACATTGTAAGTGTTGGAGTGATATAAGTAATATATGTCCGTGTCCACTTAACTTGAGTCTCGGTGTGTGGGAGCTAAAGTAAACGCAACAGTTTAGGTTAATACTTTATATTGCCCACGAGTACAACGTAAGCGCGAGCCGGATGCTCAGGCGCAGGGCGCAGTGCATGTATACCACCGAGCATACCTACGGGAGTGGCAACCGTCGAGCGCTAATATATAGGAAAATTAGCCGCGTGTTAGAGCATTTGCACTAATATATAGCGCTGCTGCGGGATCGACCGTCAGTGCGCTCGCGACTTGGGAACGAAGAACACGTATATGTGCACTACGCAAAATGGCGATTTGTGCAGTTCGTGCGTGTCGAAAGAGCTCAAGATCATCAGGAATGACAAAAGATGGCGTAACCTTTCATAATTAGGTCATTTTAATGATAATACAATGCTTAAAGCGTGTAAAATACAAAAATTCCGCGAGCTAGGAGCACGACTGCGCGCCATACTGGGCGCGTACACATGATAGGCAAATTTGACAGACTGGAAAGAAATTTGAAATCAATTATTGTATATGGGTGTTGTTAGTTTTTTTATGGCAATGACATGGATGAATTAAATTTATAATATGTATTGTTATTATTTCTTTAATATTACGTTTTCTATTTTTTATAATTATAAAACAAATATACCTATACAAAACTAATATATTGTATATTATGTATTATTATAATAAGTATTATTATTATCAGTGATAGGAATATGTAGGACTTATTTACCTAAACTTCGAGGAACAGAGTAAAAAATTGGAGACTTCCTTACGACAATATTTTTTTCCGGTTTAATAATACCTATTCATGGTGTTATAATTTCGCGATTTAAAAAAAGTGGCCGCCATTTTGAACTTTTTAGTAACTGGACAGATTGCTTTCAAAATCGACATCTGGGTGTCAGTGAATACGAATCTGTAGTCAAATTTAAAAAAAGTAGCCGCCATTTTGAAATTTTTAGTTACTGGACCGATTGCTTTCAAAATCGATATCTGGGTGTCTATGTAGGCTCTGAATACGAATCCGTTGTCAAAATTTAAAAAAAGTGACCGCCATTTTGAACTTTTTAGTTACTGGACCGATTACTTTCAAAATCGATATCTGGGTGTCTGTGTGGACTCTGAATACGAATCTGTAGTCAAAATAAAAAAAAGTGGCCGCCATTTTGAACTTTTTAGTTACTGGACCGATTGCTTTCAAAATCGATATCTGGGTGTCTGTGTGGGCTCTGAATACGAATCTGTAGTCAAAATAAAAAAAAGTGGCCGCCATTTTGAACTTTTTAGTTACTGGACCGATTGCTTTCAAAATCGATATCTGGGTGTTTATGTAGGCTCTGAATACGAATCCGTTGTCAAAATTTAAAAAAGTGACCGCCATTTTGAACTTTTTAGTTACTGGACCGATTACTTTCAAAATCGATATCTGGATGTCTGTGTGGGCTCTGAATACGAATCTGTAATCAAAATTAAAGAAAAGTGGCCGCCATTTTGAACTTTTTAGTTACTGGACCGATTGCTTTCAAAATCGATATCTGGGTGTATGTGGGGGCTCTGAATACGAATCTGTAGTAAAAATAAAAAAAAGTGGCCGCCATTTTGAACTTTTTAGTTACTGGACCGATTGCTTTCAAAATCGATATCTGGGTGTCTGTGTGGGCTCTGAATACTAATCTGTAGTCAAAATTTAAAAAAAGTGGCCGCCATTTTGAACTTTTTAGTTACTGGACCGATTGCTTTCAAAATCGATATCTGGGTATCTGTGTGGGCTCTAAATACGAAGCCGTTGTCAAAATTTAAAAGAAGTGGCCGCCATTTTGAACTTTTTAGTTACTGGACCGATTGCTTTCAAAATCGATATCATATTTTTTATGTTAACTACATATTGTTATTCAGAGCCCACACAGACATGTAGATATGGGTTTTGAAAGTAATCAGTCCAGTAACTAAAAAGTTCAAAATGGCGGCCACTTTTTTAAGATTTTGACAACGGATTCGTATTCAGAGCCCACACAGACAAACAAATATCAATTTTAAAAGCAATCGGTCCATTAACTAAAAAGTTCAAAATGGCGGTCACTTTTTTTTAATTTTGACAACGGATTCGTATTCAGAGCCCACACAGACACCCAGATATCGATTTTGAAAGCAATCGGCCCAGTAACTAATAACTTCAAAATGGCGGCCACTTTTTTTAAATTTTGACAACGGATTCGTATTCAGAGCCCACACAGACACCTAGATATCGATTTTGAAAGCAATCGGTCCAGTAACTAAAAAGTTCAAAATGGGGGCCACTTTTTTTAATTTTTTACTACAAATTCGTATTCAGAGCCCACACATACAACCAGATATCGATATTGAAAGAAATCGGTTCAGTAACTAAAAAGTTCAAAATGGCGGCCACTTTTTTTTAATTTTGACAACGGATTCGTATTCAGAGCCCACACAGACACCCAGATATCGATTTTGAAAGCAATCGGTCCAGTAACTAAAAAGTTCAAAATGGCGGCCACTTTTTTTAAATGTTTACTACAGATTCGTATTCAGAGCCCACATATACACCCAGATATCGATTTTGAAAGCAATCGGTCCAGTAACTAAAAAGTTCAAAATGGCGGCTACTTTTTTTAAGTTTTGACTATAGATTCGTATCCAGAGTCCACACAGACGCCCATATATCGATTTTGAAAGAAATCGGTCCAGTAACTAAAAAGTTCAAAATGGCGGCCACTTTTTTAAATTTTTACTACAGATTCGTATTCAGAGCCCACACTGACACCCAGATATCGATTTTGAAAGCAATCGGTCCAGTAACTAAAAAGTTCAAAATGGTGGCCACTTTTTTCAAATCGCGAAATTAAAACACCATGAATATTATTAAACCGGAAAGAAATATTGTCTTAAGGAAGTCTCCAATCTTTTACTCTGTTCCTCGAAATTTAGGTAAATAAGCCCTACTTATTCCTATCACTGATTATTAGTACAACTTTTCAAAAATAATAAAACAACAGTCTTGTTTAATTTTTCAATATTCTTTTTGGATTCAAACAATAATATTCGTTCAGTAAAAACTATTTGAAATAATATTACAAATAACAATTTCAAAATTCACAGATATACCGCACCATCATTGTCCGTCAGACTGGCATTCGTAGTGATCCCGTCAAGTTGCCGTCAAGCAAGGCTTCCGATTGGTCGGACGGTCGGCTCTTACTACCAGATACCCGAGCCAAGCCAGCGATAACAAACCTGTCGCTCGCCTTGCTCGCTCTGTCTCTCTCCATATCGCGGGGCGCGATATGGGTAACGGAGATAGACAAGTCACGTCATAAAAGATTAAATTGCGATTTCGATTTTCGTAGTAGTAGGGATTTTTGGCTAGCCGTGCTCCGATACAAACGCAGTAGCGTTGCGTCTCCCGTAGGTATTCTCCTTGATGTATACACGTTAAGTTGCTTAGCCGAAGACTGAGGAGCTGGGGCGACGTGGTGGTACTAGTAGGGCACGTAAGTCCGCTGGCGCGTGGGGGAAAGTGCCCCACCTTGCTGCACTGTCATGAAATGTGCAATGTGCCCAATGAGTCACCGCCACATCACTCCATCCCCAAAAAAAACTTAAAGAAAAACTATACAATTTCCTTCAACAAAAATTACAATTACAATTAAGTGTTTTACTTTACTAAATATGTACTATGGTCAAGTCGATATTAACAATCGAACACACTGTACTGTGGTTTACTGTGGCGTTTATCGATATGCGCGCGTGAAACGCTTGCTGAGTCAGATTTCGTCGTAACGAGTGCATCGCTCGCCTGCAGCTATGTACCTACTCGCTTATGCATTTATATGACAAATTGCACAGAATGTTTACAATTATTTTTACATACGTCAGTAACCTACTAATTTCATTTTCTTAACAGTGTTACTTAGTATACAATTTCTTTGCGTGTCAGTCGGTCAATTCCGAGGTGACCTATATTTCACTTTTGCTGACCAGGTGCGAAACATTTCGAACAATATCGAGAATTGTTTTTGCATGCATTGATAACTTACTAAACTACGAGTACATTTATTTAACCGGGTCACAGAGTTTGCACTTTTTTGTATGTTTCTCGGCCAAAGCTGAGGTGATCTACGAATTTTTGCTCATCATCTCGAGGATGTCGTTTTGCATACGTTAACTGAAATACATTATTCTTTAACGGGGCCACCGAGTATACACTTTTTGGTATGTCACTTGGTCAACGTTATGTGGCCTACCTCTCGCCCTATTTCTTATAAGATAAATACAAGATACATTTCAGAATTTATTGTTACAATTATTACATTAATCTCATATGTGTTTCGTTTTTGTACAAAATACAGCACTGCCTTTCCTAAATCGGGACAGAATATTAAGCCTAATCGTCTTGAGAATTAAGTAAAAATGTTTAGCAAAGTACATTTTACAAGTTGCCTTAACTACCTATGTTTACATTTTAAATTTATACATTTACAATACAGCTAATATTAACATTAAAATTGTACCAACGCTTGTTAAAATTACTCTGCATAATATCAGGTTCCGATACTCTTTATTTGAAATTTCTTCTCAGTAGAAGTAAATACATTAATTAAAAATAGTTAACAGAATCTGACCGGTGTTTTGATGACTCGGCCGCTGCGAGTGCTTATCGGAACTGATCTAGTAATGTCATCAGCTGCAGCGTCGGTGTCGATTACACCGTCTGCCGGGACTGGCGGGGAATGCGCTTGCTGCGCAGTGCGAATCACGCCAGCCTGTCGCTGTGTGGCGTCTTGTGCACCCATAATGTTTAGTATGAAAGCTGGTTTGAGTCGATCGATACTGACCGCTTTCTCTCCTTGGGGTAAATCAACAATAAAATACTTCTCGTATCGCTTTATGACCTTGAATGGACCCGCGTACGGAGGGATCAACGGTTTCGTTACATGGTCGTTTCTTACGAAGACATGTGCAGTCTTATTTAGGTCCGCATGTATGAAAGTGGAGTTTTGTCGTGCTTCTCGAGCTGGCACCGGTGCTATACCTTCGGTATGCATACGGAGCCTATCAACGAAGCTTTCACCTACCTCATCTGTTAGATTTGAGTGTTTAAAGAAGTCTCCTGGGAGTCGCAACTGCGTGCCGTATACCAACTGTGCGGCGCTTACGTCCGCATTTTCACGCAATGCGGCTCGTAAGCCCATCAGTACTGTGGGCAATTCTTCAGCCCAATTTTCGGTGTTGCAGCGGGCCATCAGTGAGGCTTTTAGTCCCCTATGGAATCGCTCAACTTTGCCATTGGCTTTTGGATTATACGCCGTCGTGCGTATCTTCTTCATCCCCATTATTTTACTAAGTGAAAAGAAAAGATCTGATTCGAAATTACGACCTTGGTCAGTCGTGATACGGATTGGACAACCAAAACGCGTGATCCAATTCTCATATACGACTCTCGCTGATGTTTCGGCGGACTGGTCCGAAACTGGTACTGCTTCTGGCCTTGACGTACCCCTATCTATGATCGTGACTATATATCCGGATCCGTTTGATATGGGTAGTGGTCCGACTAAGTCTACATGTATATGCTCGAAGCGCCCAGACTCCTCAAATGTCCCTAAAGGTGAATGCGTGTGTCTGGTCACTTTAGACTTCTGACATTGTATGCACGATTTTGTCCACTTACCAATGTCGCTATTCATGCTAGGCCAATAATACCGCTGAGCTACCAGACGTCGCGTACCGCGAGTCCCTGGGTGAGAAATTCCGTGCACAATATTAAATACTTGCGTACGAAATTGCTCAGGTATGTATGGTCTCACATTACCATCTTGGATGTTACAGTACAATGTTACTTGAGAATCGCCAGTAGGTATGTTTAACCTCGTGACTGGGGAAGGGTCTTTAACCGTTATCTCCTGTAACTGTTTATCAGTGATTTGCTTGACAGCCAGTTCTGTCCAGTCCAGCGGTGACGGACAGCTAATAGAATTTATTCTACTCATTGCGTCAGCCGCCGCGTTGTCTACACCCGATATGTGCACTAAACGCGCGCAATACTGAGAAATGAATCCCAACTGTCGGATTCGTCTCGGAGTATCGTTGTCGCTTGCACCGTTTTGGTATGTATAGATTAGTGGCTTGTGATCTGTCTGGATCGTGAGATCTCGACCTTCTATGAGTCGTCTGAAGTGTTTAACGGATAAATAAATACCTAACAACTCTCTGTCGAATGTGGAATATTTCTCTTGCGCTGGACTGAGCGCCTTTGAGAAAAATCCCAAGGGTTGTTTTACACCTTTGTTATCCTGGCATAGCGCTCCTCCGACACATGTAGAGGACGCGTCTGTCATTAGATATAGTTCCCCGTCCGGAGACGGGAAAGCTATGGCAGTAGCTTCCTTTATGCTCTCCCGGCTCCTTTCGAACGCTTCTATCGTCGTGGGTGTCCATTCTATGACCGTTTTGTCGTTTTTTTTCTTGGACCCCACCAGATACGCGTTTAGAAGTCGCTGATGGTCCGCCGCGTCCTTTACACTGTCGCGGTAAAAGTTTATTAGGCCTAAGTACTGCCTCAACTGCTTGACCGTGGACGGGCGGGGGTAACTTGTTATCGTTTCTATTTTCTCGGGCAAAGGTAGGATGCCGTCCTTCGACACCTCATACCCAAGGTAGGCCAATGAAGTACAGTTGAATGAGCATTTCTGAACATTCAGCTTCACTCCGTACCTGTTAAGTCGCTCTAGTACCATTTTAACCTGCGCTGTGTGCTCCGCTTGTGTCTCGGAGGCTATCAAAACATCATCTAGGTAAATGAAAGCGAAATCTAGCCCGTGTAACACCATCTGCATGAACCTCTGGAACGTCTGACCGCTATTTCGTAGGTCAAAAGTCATCCTAGGAGACTCAAACAATCCAAATGGCGTTATTATAGCAGTTTTTTCGATGTCTTTCTCTAGGACCGGAATCTGATAGTATGCGCGTTTCATGTCAAGTTTCGTAAAAACAGTTTTATTATAGGCTAAATACATAAAATCTTGTAATCTAGGTATGGGGTATCGATCTGGCTTAGTCACTAAATTCAAGCGTCTGTAGTCCCCACACAAACGTAAGTCTCCATTACTTTTCACCACCACCTGGAGAGGACTGGCCCAAGGAGATTTCGACGGACGGCATATGCCCTGTTCCAGCATATCTTCAAAATCTTTTTTGACCTTATTATACCTGTCCGGCGGGAGAGGTCTAGCTCTCGCGTACACTGAGGGACCAGTCGTCTCGATGTGGTGCACAGTGTCATGTAATGGGACCTCGTTGACAATATTCGATGTAGAACTTAACCTAGGGTACTCACGCAATAGTTCGTGTAGTGGTTCCGCACTATTCAGTGTCTGTACGCACGTGTTAAGTTCACTCCTGTCTATCACACAACACACTTCGAGCGTAGTGGTGTTGTCCACGAGTCTTTTTCTCCTCAAGTCCACTAAGAGATTATGGTAGCTAAGAAAGTCCGCGCCTAAAATCGGGATTGCTACATCGGCGACGATGAATGTCCACCTGTACGGTCGCCGAAGTCCCAAATTTAACACTAGTGTCCTATCACCGTATGTCTTTATGGGCGTACCGTTCGCCGCATAAAGCACGCGTTCTTCTGCTGCTACTCGTGTCTTCCCCGTCGCAGGTAATACGGATACTCCTGCGCCCGTGTCCACGAGGAAAGACAACCCTGTCTCCCGGTCTCGCACCTTGAGTCGGCTGTTGGGGCAGTGCAGAGAGCAGAGGTCTGCCGACGTGGGCCGCTGCTCGTTGTTTAGTTTCCCGACAGCTTCGTCCACGCGCACGGTTGCTTGCATGACCGCGCCTTCTCCCTGTACTTGAAGTGAGCCGTGCACAGCCAGTTGGGGTCAGCTGCTGCGCGCTTCTCTTGCCAGCGTGATCGGCTGGCGCTTCGTGATGTCCTCGGGCCCGACTGAGATCTCGAACGCTCGCGTGCTACGTGGCTTCGGTCGGCCTTTATCTCGCAGATGTCGGTTGTCAGCTGCGCGAGTTGTCTGGACATCTCTGCTATGGTGTCCTCCAGTTTTGACGACGCTGATAAAGCTGCTGGGCGTCTGTCGATCGCCGCGATGTCCGTCTTGGTGGCATTCTCCATAATCTTGTCGGCCAGGTTCGCCGCCGCCGGTCGCGACTGCAGAGGCAGTGGGCGTCCATACTCGTCCATAGTTCACTTTATGATTTTAACTGTCCGAGTGTTCAAAATTATCCGCCCGCCCTAGGTGTTCACTGTTTTTCGGGGTCACCAATGTAACCGCCCGCCTTAGGTGTTCACTGTTTTTCGGGGTCACCAATGTAACCTCCCGCCTTAGGTGTTCACTGTTTTTCGGGGTCACCAATGTAAGTGTTGGAGTGATATAAGTAATATATGTCCGTGTTCACTTAACTTGAGTCTCGGTGTGTGGGAGCTAAAGTAAACGCAACAGTTTAGGTTAATACTTTATATTGCCCACGAGTACAACGTAAGCGCGAGCCGGATGCTCAGGCGCAGTGCATGTATACACGTTAAGTTGCTTAGCCGAAGACTGAGGAGCTGGGGCGACGTGGTGGTACTAGTAGGGCACGTAAGTCCGCTGGCGCGTGGGGGAAAGTGCCCCACCTTGCTGCACTGTCATGAAATGTGCAATGTGCCCAATGAGTCACCGCCACAACATCTAATATGGGGGGCAGCTAGTCTCAAATAATTTTACTTTCACTAAAATTTTAGTCTCGAGATTCATTGGTTTAATCTCGATAAGTATTAATTAAAAAGAATTATAAACCAACAATGTTAAGTAAACGTGTGTGGTAAAAGCTAATGATCAATCCAGCAATACAAGATCCAAGCCTTTATTCACCCATAAGGTGTCTAACGACATTCATGGACGCATGGTCGCATGCGGGGTTTGCGGACGCCATGCCGATCTGACAGGTGCCTATACACGCCCTTCTAGAAGGACCCGAGACTGCACTTCAAGGGAAATATCCCATATATTTCACCATCCCATGGAGAGCGCTCCAGAGTTTACCAGTTCTGTAGAGGAAGGATCTGCAGAACCGATTGGTGGTCCGCGGATACCAACCGTTTCTGTAGGTCTTTTATTCACAGAACCCGGAAACTGTGGAACTCACCCACTGCCCATCTATTTCCTCCCATGTAAAGCCTGGGGTTTTTCAAAAGGAGC
Organism: Nematopogon swammerdamellus; assembly: GCA_946902875.1. Taxonomy (NCBI): domain Eukaryota; kingdom Metazoa; phylum Arthropoda; class Insecta; order Lepidoptera; family Adelidae; genus Nematopogon; species Nematopogon swammerdamellus. Next base: position 5,707,254 of record OX336354.1, on the reverse strand, counting down.
GTGAAAAGCCTCCTGTCATGCCGCCATGGCATTCGCAATCCCCGCGCATCACAGAATGTCTATGGGCGTCTAGTTAGACACCGTACTCGTAGGTGAAACGATGCCACATGTCGCGCTATCCCGAGCGCTATCCATAAAAAAAATACAAAACAAAAACATGCGGTAAGTCCAACGTGTTTTATTTATTTTTTTATGTTATGAAGTTCGGCTATAATTAAAACAAACCCAAAATACAATCTTTGACACGTAACATAAAATAGAAACATCCTTACCTATAATAAAATCCAACGTCTGCTTTCTGTCTGAGTGTCTGAGTGACTGAGTGTATGTCTGTCTGTCCGCTTATAACTCGAGAACCACTGAACCGATTTTAATAAAAAAAATATCTACGGATAGCTTGATTCTTCCCATCAACTATAGGCTACTTACTATCACGCTAAATGGCTTATGAGGTTAGCAGTGAAGTGAAATATGAGAGCGGGCGGAGCCGCGGGCACATTTTGTAATATATAAAGTAAATCAACCCATTTTTCCAAGCATCTCTAGCCCTCAGAGGCTAGAGATTGTTTAGCAGTTACGATGGGGTTGACATAGTCGACAGTCGGCTAAAGCCCTATTTCATAAAGTAGAAAAAAAAACCTATAAATAAAAATATTCATCAATCATGGGGGTCAGCGGCATCCCATGACGGACGCTGCGTTCCCCCGTTGAATGGCAATGCTAAAGCTAGAAACTCATTGGGCCCACGTACGCTACGCACGCGTACGTGGGCGCGACTCGGTCTCCATACATTTTATATGGAAGAGTGCAGCACGCAGTGTGTCGCGTAGCGTAGGGTGGCGTGGGCGCAATGAAACTGCGTGCTGCACTCTTCCATATAAAATGTATGGAGACCGACGCGCCCAGATTCGCGTGTGTGGCGTGCGTGGGCCCAATGGGTTTCTAGCTTAATTCGCTGCTTGAAGTACGTCCCGGCCCGGCCCCACGTAAATATAATCACTCAGAGCTGCGCGGGAATTTACTTAGCGGACTCCCGACTCCTTTAACTAAGTAAACGGAAATTATTGGTTAGGGTTTTTTAAATTTGTAATTTAACGTTTGTGAACTGATTCTGGCTAGGTGGACAGATGACCTAAAAAAGGTAGCCAGGAGTAGATGGATGAGAAGAGCGGAAGACCGCGTGTGGTGGCGTGCCTTGGGAGAGGCCTATGTCCAGCAGTGGACCGATACAGGCTGATGATGATGATGATGATGAACTGATTCCGAACGGTGAAGCAGCAGGTGTATTTTTTCGTCATAAAAAAACTCATCGGTGTATGTAGGCCGGATTCGAACCACGGATCCTGAGATCATGAATGCCAAGACTTCGCCGACAAACCGCCGCTTGTGTCTGTAGAACCTGGTGGCGTAATTCGAATTGCGCTGAAATCACGATGTCGGCCAGATCTAAAATTCTGGTTAGGCCACTTTATTATTCTTATGGCAAAGCAATTTACGAGAGACAAGAAACCCTTTATTTATTTATTTTTTATGTAATCGGGTATGAGTGGCTGAATCGGAGGGGCCAAAGCACATGCTCCGACCAGCAAATATCACCTCCGAGAAGGTAGGTGCCATGCCGGAGACTTCCCTGGATTTCTGGCTATACTGGACTAGAGGAGAACACTGCCGAGGCTGCTATGCGGCCATCTTACATCCAATACGGTGGTACCAACCCAGTCGGCTACATTTTGAGCCTACCACCTAGTAAGGGGCAAGGCACACAAATTGAAGGAAGAACAAGAAATATAAATAAAGGAGGAAATATGATATCTACTTCTAGCGTCTGTCAGTCGTCAGTGAACAGATTTTGTCAAAAGAGTCGACAAGCGTTGGGAATGGAAAATGCTGAACTGGAAAACTGGCAGGAGAATCGTGGGGAGTTCTTGGGAAAATCTGACTGAAAATCTGACGCAGAGGAATCGTGGGGAGGCCTTAGATACAATATCAGTTTTTCAGTCTGAACATATTTTGGTTTTTCAAAATATTTTTCAAAAATATTAAAATTGTGAAATTCAGTTGAAACAATTAAGGGGGGTCCACATACAATAAATGCGTTTTTTTTTCAACTTTTGACGTGATAACGTCTTATAAATTGATGAACACGGGCAGCACGTACGAAAGCGTGTCACGTTGATAGTCACGTTGATATTCAAAGTTACCATGGAAACGTCCTCGGCCCAAGCGGCAGTGTTGCCAAACGTACGGCAATTGCCGTATCGTACGGTAATCGAGGCTAGAAATCGACAAATGTACGATTGTACAATTCTTATAGCTGTGTTTCTTTATGACGTTATCACGTAAAACTATCGTCCGTAAACCGACTTTACAGACAACCAATTTTTTTTTGTGGTGCAGAAACCTCGGTGTGCGAGTCCGACTCGCACTTGGCCGGTTTTTCTTTTCAGTATTGACCCGCCATGACGTAGCTTAAGAATTTTTTTTCACCGGAATTCGAACGGTCATACTCCACTAAAGCGACATTGTATTTTTTTCACAAACAACCTCGTCAGCTGGTCTTCCGCTAGTCTCACCTTGTGTCGCCCAATATATAGTGGAACGATTCCGAGGATGTCACATTAACAGTTACCACTTCGACCAGAGCAGAACGACCTGGACAGATCAGCCAAGATGCCAGCCCCTAACGAACCTTGCAAAGGTAAACATAATTAATTTTTCATTTGTTCAACTTTCTCTTAAAAGTATTTTCTTGTTTTTAGGGTTACGTACCTCAAAAGAGGAAAAAACGGAAACCTTATAGGATCACTCCTGTGTCTGTCTGTATTTTCGTCTGTCACAGCTTATTTTCTCCGAATCTACTGGATCAAAAAAAGTTTAAATTTGGTACATACTTAGTAACCCAATCACGGAAGTATAGTAAATGAACGAATTTTGATTTTGAGGGTAAATTTTTGGGGGACGAATGAGAAAGTTGAGAAAATAATCATTTTCAAGTGCATCATATGACATTTTATTTTATTTTATTTATTACCTAGGCCAAACACAAAAACAAACAAACAGACAAGAAAAAAGATACAGACAATAATTAAGTTTGCCTCCAGCATCGTTAGGCACGGATTACACATAAAGATATAGTGGCAGCAATGCATAAAGAAGAAATTAAAGAAAAAGAAGAAATTCAAAAATAATTAAAAAGTTACAAAGTATATTAATGAACATATCAATGAAAAGGGCTCGTTATAAGGAATACAAATATATCCAAGCGATTTCGACTCATACTTGACAGCTTTTTTCTTCATTTAATCTGATCAGGGAATTATAAATTATAATGCTCTAGAAAGCACTTCGCTTCAGTATTGACTAGGGTCTTGATTAAGTGAAAATTAAACGAGGCGGAAAACGGCGTAATTTGCGACACCGCAATTTGTGGCACGCATCTATGTTTTAACTCCTAATCTTCCGTGATCTATCGTACTCATCGAAGCACCGATTGTGGAAACAGTATATTTAAGAGCTAAACTAATAAATTGTTATTACAGAAAATAAAAAAAAATATTTAAATTAATTTAGACTGGGCGTGTTCCGAGGACACTCGCCGCATTCCTGCGCTGTATCGTAAAGCTGGCCCTGCAAAATTAAACTAACTCTTTCCGACAGCTTCCTTGCCGTTAGATTTCTAAAAGATGCCCAGTTCAACTTTGCAGTATGCAAGTTGCAAGCATGTCGCTATGTAAGATACGGCTTCGTGTTCCAAATTAGATTTAATCAAAATGTAATTTTTTTTCCAGACTCCGACTGCAAGGACGCTCCGTGCAGCACCGGGGCGCCCTGCGACGACAAATGTCACGACGGCGGAGGCAAAAAGAGCGGTCAGTTGTCATTCTCTGTCGCCCTGGTACCGCTCGCAATATTCTGCTACTTGTATATGTCGAGCGGAAAGGAATACGGTCCTGAAACATTTGTAACTTTATGGCTCGTTTGGTCTTTTTGCAGGCGGCTGTTGCTGAAGAAATGAAGACCAGAAAGGAAAAATAAAAAATAAAAAAATATTTAAAATAAAAAAATATATGTTGTGGAAAAGTGCTGAAATGTTTCCTGTTTTCATTAGGATTCCCTACGGGACCCTATTACTACGAAATTTGTGTTATTATGGCGGATGTCCTAGCAAATAAAAAGAATTAAGGAGTCCCATACAAGAAACATATTTTTTTTCAAAGTTTTTTGTGTTTCTTCTATATATTATGTACAAACGTCAAATTAAAGTAAAACAATAAATAACAAAAACCTGCCAAATGTGAAACTGGCTCGCGCTAAGGAATCCAAACTGAAACAAAATGAAAGAAAAAAAAATTTTTTTTTGTGAATACTTCTTTGTATAGTTGTACGGAACCCTCGGTGCGCGAGTCCGACCGACTTAATCCAATAGCTTAAACCACAATGTGTTCATAACTTATTATAAAATACTAATAATAATTATAAAATAGTTACATATTTAGTAGGAGTAAAAACCAAAAGTGTACAGTACAAGTAAAAGTGTACAGTGACTTACCAATTTTCTTTGAAATAACTTAAAAATCTAATTTCTTCAGCTAACTCTTCAGATACTCAATGCTTGGATGATGGAGACCACGACATAGCTACATACTTACACCTTGAGCGAAATAGTTAGTGAAAAGCATTTATTAATACAAACTGATACAAATATTATAAAAATATTTATAAAGTGCGAAAAAAAATAATACTGTTTAAAAATTACCGATATTTTATTCATTAATATAGTCAACGCAAAATTGATAATCTAATAATTTGACCCATTCCTGCATATTTGTTCTTATTAGAAAAATTTCTTGTTGAATAGTGTGTGTAAACATGAGAATAAATGTATTGAAAAAAGTATCATTTTCATTGTTTTATTTCGTGTGTTTATTAGATACTTTAGACACATTTTTTATAGCAAGCGCCAACCATAAGGTGTATAACGACGCCCATGGACATTCGGTCCCATGCGGGGGTTGCGACTTGCGAATGCCATAACGGCCTCGCAGGTGCCTATTCACGCCTCTTTTTGAAGGATCAGACCCTTCTTACTATTATTACGCGGTAGGGTTTATTTAACCAGCCCGGGTTGGTTGGACACCGCACTGAATGAAAAGTTGTTCGAAGCGGCTTTTCAAATTCAAATAAATTTTCAAATATTCAAATAATTTATTGATAAAAAGAAACATACCTAGTACATTCAAAAGTTGTTATAAAATGTAGCGACTAAAGTACATGGCTCGGGTCAAGACAATGGCTATACATAATATGTACAGAAAATACGAATATATTATATTCGTAGTTTCTGTTCAGTTCAGTGTTGCCCGCACGACCAAAGGCAAGCACTGACATGGCACCTAGTCATCGCGTATGCAGTAGGCGTGTTCGTGTAGCTAATCATGTCGGATTTCATTTAAAAAAACCTACCAAGTGCGAGACGGACTCTCGCACCGAGGTTTCCGCACCGGTATCTTCGGTGCGCGAGTCCGACTCGCACTTGGCCGGTTTGTTTTTATCCGACAGACGTACCATTAAATTATAACTCTTGTCCAGTTTTGAGCGAAAAGCCTAACTTGCAGGTCGTAATATTATTATAATATCTATGATACATCCTGATAAATAGAATTTGCAATGACGTATCATGTATTCTCATTGACGTATTATGTATGTACATAAAATCTCTTTGAGAATTTGCTAAAATTTTTTATTACATAAACTTGTCCTCGAAAATGTTCATCGTGGGTTTACCGTCCTATTCATTAGGTACTTAGAAAACCTAGTAAAAAATTATCGAACTGTAGGTACATACTTACAATATCTAACATCCAATCTACAAAATCAGCTCTATAATTATGTAGGTAACGTTTGCAAAAAACGTTCGAACCTCCCGCATAGCTCACCTCGTCCAAGCTGTACCAAGGTTACATACAGACAACGTCACGCCTGTATCCCGATCGGGTAGGCAGGCACAACTGTTCTCCACGTGCCATAGGGTCCTGCTTGACTCACCTCACCGCAAGGTTCTTCAGATGTATCTCCGTGTTTTCTCCCGACTGTACATCGACGGCTCGTTGTACAACAACGCAACGGTTCGGTGACCGCGCAGCGGTGGCGCACTTTTTTGTACGTTGATGCCTTGGAATCGCTCCACTTGACGGGTTCTGGCAGTCAATAGTACGGAGAGGGCTTGTTGAAACGAAGTTCCCTATCGCATGTTACACCCCAGACGCTTGGCGAAAGAGAGCTAGGCCGAAAAAAGTGTAAGACTTGGTCCGTCACGACACTTTTGCAGTAGTATGTGTGTTTATGTGTTATTTACAAGCGTATGTATATTGCTGCAGTATAGAAGTCATAATTTTTTTAATTTTTCATTTAATTATTCTGAAACGTTGTTAATTTATTTCAATTTGCCTGATATTTAATACATAAATAGCGAAAGCTCCTTTTACTATGGCGAAAGTAACTATTCGTTCCACTGGATGTTTCACGACACCCTCGTCTTTTTATGTTGTTTGTTTGTTAGTTTTTTATCAGTGGAAATGATTTTTAGCAGACACGCGTTAAGCTGGGAGTGTGACATCGCGTTTTTGCTGTGAATGAAAAAGTTTTCTCAAAAAGTGGAATACTTTTTGAGAAAAGTAAAAAAAAAATACATGAAAATATCTACAATTTTTCTGTCATTTTAGAGTCTACAAAGGGTTAGGCGTGCGGGATGTTGTCGCCGAGTGTTGTTGTTGCCGAAGAACGCCTAAAATGACAAAAAAAACTTTATATCGCATACTATGTTACATTATACGGATACTTTATTTACGTAATGTTATGTTTAGATTTTTTATTATTTTGCAGAATAGATGATTTAAGATTAGTTTGCATGAATAATTTTCTAATAATTATTTTTGACCACCGCTTTAGTGAGGACATTACTGAGTTCGTATTACTATCGTAGTATGGGAATTTCCTCACTTCACGATCGAACCGAAAATTCAATGATATACTGAAAATTCAAGCGAAAATCGATCGAATAGTCAAAAATCGTAATAATAACGGGTGTCCAGTGGCAGATTTCAAACTTCTAACATTTTTAATTTTCGAACGCGTCAATCTGTCAAAATAAAAATGGCGCCATTCGACGCAGCAAAGTTGCGGATTAAAGTATGAAATCTGCCGCTGGACAACCTGTACAAGAAGAAATCAAAAAGATATTGTTTAACTCGAAAGCCGACTTCATACATTCGTAGCTGATTCGACGATTTTATACACTTACGAGTCTACGATACGACAAAAAGTGCAGGTTCATTTTCAAGGTCTTTATCAACGATACTTCACACAATAGTTAGTGTCTGCTAAATCATGATATTTGAGACACGCTAAACATATTTTTGTTCTTCTCGTTTAAATCCCTACATCACATAATTATATAATTATATATTGGAATAGTCAATACAGGCGATTAAACAGACTACAAATATTTTAAGGGGTGATTCTGGAACTCAAATTTTCCATTTACTTTTATAAGTCTTATTTTTCGGTAGAATATAAGCCAGCGCCGTCTTCTAGCCCCACCCATCTTTTTTTTTTTTTTTTTTATGGTAACTGACACGGATGGCTACATCACCTACAACATCCGTGATGTCAGCCCATAACACCGGGTGAACTTGGTGCCACGTCAGTGCTTCCCTTCGGTCGTGCCGGCTACACTGAACTGGACGGAAAACACAAACTATTTACATAGCCGTTTCGACCGACCTTTCATTCAGTGCGGTGGTACCAACCCGGGCGGGTTAAACCCTACCACCTAGTAATATAAGAAGGGAGTGAAATCCCTTAAAGATCCATCTGTTTATTTTTCTGCGTGTGCCCTCGTCGAGATCTGCGTCAGTTTTCAACCATCCCATAATGTGTGAGTATTAAGGCTTCTGCCACTTGTCGGCTAGTTCAGTAGCTGTTCTTTTTATAACAGTATTATATTCCATACCAATGGTATCATCGCAAGGTATTACCAAGAACGTGAATGATGCTCGGAGGTCTTCGGTGGCCCTGTCGTATTTACGGTGTTTTTCAAGCGAATGGTTATGTGAGATTTTGTACCATGTTGTTTTGTAAGAGGAGGCGTCAGCATATTTACTATGCGTACGCCAAAAACGCCTTCCTCGCTGGTTCCTTCACTCCGTGAAGCATGAGGTCACCTTTAAGTGCTGGGATGTTCTATTGAGCTTCGCGCATGATTGGTTCGACGGTGGCTGCGACCAATGCTAGTTCTGCCCAGTCTTTGAAATCATCTCTGTGCTGGTCATGGCCCTGCTTTACGAAACCTCCGAGGGGTTTAGGTCGAACTGCTTCTCACCACAGCTATCGCAGCTGTGGTGAGAAGCAGTTCGGTGGTCCTATTGGTTCGTATCCATAACGTATTGCCAAACTGTCTCTAAATTGTGTCGCTGTGAGGTCGGTGTGGTCGTTGGAGGTGGGTACAGTAGTAAGCCATTGTGAGCATTTTGACTTTACTGCTCTTTAGATACTCCATTGAATTTTGGTTGGTAGTTTTGTTATGACGTTCTCATACGTTATGTTTTCTTCTTCGCCTTTTCCTTGCTTCACACGTCGTGGCTGTTGCATGGCGTTGGTGATCGTTTACATTTAGGTCCGATAAAGTAAAGCAAAACTAAATGATGGATAACTAACTTTTTTTTAGTTACACATGTTTCATAACTAGCTTTTTTCATAACTTTTTCGTAGTTTGGATTTTAGTTTTTTATAACATTTAATTTGGTCTGTCTAAGTATGTATGTATGAATGTGTTCATGTTCATTAGTACTTCCACTGTTGTTCCTGTCGGTATTATTATTATAATTTTATGTAATCATCATCACATATTTCTTTAATCTAACACATTGTCACAAACTATTCTTGTTCGCCTGCATGTACTTCTCCGACATCCCAAAGGTTAGTTAGAATAGAATGCCTCGCAGCATTAAGCTCGCCTGTTGTACCTAATTTTGATAAATTGGTGTTCAATAAAGAATATATACATACATATACATACAGGGGCGCCGACTTTTAGAAATCCTCGTGGGTGCTCATGCAATTTTTTTTTATTGAACAATTATCATCATCATCAACGTGTTGCCGTCCACTGCTGGACATATGCTTCTCCAATTTTTCACTAATTCTCCCGGCACCCGGCAGCATGGATTCGCAAAACGTTCGCACAATGTTTTGCATTTGCCGCATTTACAGATTTGCACGATGTACCTACGCATGTAGTGTCCCTATATTCTATTGAATGGTATGGAATAATATAGGAGTACTATAGTAACGTTCGCTATTCGTCGCGCCACTAGTGCGAATGTGTAAATGTGGCCGCTCAAAGGCTTGTAAGTAAATAAGGCACTTTTATCGTAGCTCAAATCCTATTACTGATCAGTTTTTATATCTATCGTCGTGGGTGCTCCGCACCCACTGCTCACACCTCGTGGGTGCTGGAGCCCCTGAGCACCCACGTAGTCGGCGCCTATGTATACATATACATAATCATCCGGTAATTCCGGTATGTCTGGCTGAGTCACATACTCCAACCAGCCAATATCACCTCCGAGACTTCCCTTTGGATTGCAGCTGGCTATACTGGACTAGAGGAGAACACAGCCTTGGCTGCTATGCGACCATCTTGTAAATACAAAAAAAATTATGTCATCCATTTAGTAGATATGTTTTTTTTTATGAGAAGCACACGACATATGACCCGCGCCAGACTAGCGCAGAGATGTAGTCCGACGGCACCCACGGGCATTCGAATAGTCACCATACATACACGCCCTCAACTAAGACCCTTAGAAGCCTTGCGCAAGGTTTCTTCACGTAGGTTTGAAACACAAACACCTATATAGAATCGATGGCATCAGAATGTACGACGCTGTTCGAGAGATACGATCCAGTTCCTCCCGGCGCAGTAGCTACAGGCAGAGTTCACTGCCTGAGTGGGGATTCATACGTTATGTAGACGTTTTCCATTCTATACAGTCGTCGCATCTTCAAATCGCTGATAAAAGACCTTTCCTCTGTTATACAGGGTGTTTCAGGATAGGCTTGAGAAACTTCAAGAATATAAAGTACTCATTATTAGAAGAAAAAAAAATCCTTATCACTCAAATCGAAATTCCTTTTTTTTCATACAAAAATTGAAAATTGTAATAAAAACTCGATGGACAGTGAGTTTGGGGAGATTTGGAAATAGTGCTGTCTAGGTCTAGGGAGTGCAATGACCTACTCCAGTCTCCCTGTTCTCTTGATTTCATTAAAATTTAAGTGCTTGGCATTTACCTACATGCAGTTCAATTCTACTAGTTAAGGATGCAAGTTAGTCAATTTATTTTTATTTAATTAAGGCGGATGTTAACCGTCCTTGGTGGACGGTTAACATCTCGATGAAACTATTTTCACCAAAAAGTACTATAAAATGACCGAATCTGGGAAAAAGCTTCAGAGCTTTTCGTCTTCAAATGCAGACGCCTTTCGAACCCTGAAGTTACGAAACCCTATCCTGGAACATCCTGTATAAGTCCGCCACATAGTCCACCTTCAAGTCGGACTGGCACATCCTAGGACGTGCAATTGGCTGTACCTTGGGTACAGCCTAGAGCTCAGTCACTGGTATTATTCGGATAATATTATTATATGGATAGAACACATGGGTACATAGAACAGGTGGGTACTCGTGCCTTATCTGCTGCTTGATAGTTATGTATCTTATCCGAATACTTTGCTAAACGTGGTGGTCGATATTGTGCTGTAATTTTTCAGAGTTCTTCCCGCCTAACACCGATTATTCTGCTTAACCTAATTAATTGTCGGGATACAGCGTGTGGTATGTATGTCACCAATTGTGACAAGTTGGTGGAGTTACTGCCTAACTAAAAAATGCTCAACAAAAAATAAAAACACAAATTAATAGTTACTTACTGTTTTACTGTACTAAATGTTTTTTTTTTATGGAAACTGACACGGTTGGCTACATCACCTACAACATTCGTGATGTTAGCCCATAACACCGGATGAACTTGGTGCCACGTCAGTGCTTCCCTTGGGTCGTGCCGGCTTGCCGGCTACACTGAACTGGACGGAAAACACAAACTATTTACATAGCCGTTTTGACCGACGTTTCATTCAGTGCGGTGGTACCAACCCGGGCGGGTTAAACGCTACCACCTAGTAATATAAGAAGGGAGTCATATCCCCTATTCATAAAGTTTATGTTAAAAAAAAAAATTTAAACACAATTTGTTTTCCTACTAAACCACGTAAGTGCATATAAATCGAAATCCCCACAAACTACTTATGTGGAATCCGAACCACGGCCGGCCTTCATTCGTAAACCCTACGTAAGGGAACTGGAAAGCCAATAAAAAAGAATTAAAATCGTTTGTTAGACAATATATCGTAGGTACCCCGTCCCCCTATACTAGCTCGCGCTCCATTCTCCACCGTACATTCTAGAACCCGACATCGAGCGGTGAAGTTGCGCGCGCATCCGACCTTGTCACTGCTGCTGCGTAGAAGCCTTCACACCAGCTGACATCACCTGCTGAAAAGTGACACAGGAACCATGCCGGCTCCATGCGATTCGTGTAAAGGTTAGTTTGTTTCTAAACGGATTTTATTTTAATACCTACTAGCTGTGCCAGCGGCTCCGCCCGCTCTCATATTTGACTTCTCTGCTAACATCATAAGCCATTTAGCGTGATAATAATTAGCCTATAGTTGATGGGAAGAATCAAGCTAACCGTAGATTTTTTTTATTAAAATCGGTTCAGTGGTTCTCGAGTTATAAGCGGACAGACAGACAGACAGAAAGTAGACGTTGGATTTTATTAAAGGTATAAAGGAAGGATTATTTGAAAAGTTGACGGTAGTACCACAGAATACTTAATGTAGTACCTCAGGCTAGGTACACATTTTGTAATAATGTACCTACTACCTATTCGAGGCAGCGCGCATAGATCCAATTTATTTCAAGCAGCGTGTGTGGGTACATTTTTATTATTTATGGTTCCGTATGCGTCGTACGTACGGGACCCTATTACTAAGCTTACACCGTCTGTCTGTCTGTCTGTCTGTCCGAGAGCTGTATCTCTTGAACCGTAATAGTTAGCCCGTTGAAATTTTCACAGAATAAATGTGTTATTAAGGCCGATATAACAACAAATAATAAAAATAAGAAAAAGTAAAAAATGCACGGGGGTCCCCATACAATAAACTAAAAAGTGTGTGCGCGCCATCTACCGAAAAGAGTATGAAGCATTTTAACTAATACATAGATGGCGTGAGTGGCGCTGACCATGACATGGCGATATGGAAACCGCGGTGCGCGAGTTCGACTCTCACTTGGCCGGTTTTATGACTCCATAAAATGTTTCGTCTCCAGCTTAGGAATGTGGCTGCGAGTTTAGAAAGGAAGGAGTCATGAGCGGTGTATGCCCGAGTGGTTTGGGCATCGGCTTCTCATGCGAGAGGTCGAACGTTCGTATCCGGCCGGCGTGTAACAATGAGTTTTTTCTGACGAAAAAATTTCAGCGTGTGTGATATTGATATGTATGATAATTATGTATGTATATGATGGTTGCGCAGACTCGTGTAAGGGCGGGAAGGCGGCCTGCGGGAGCGGCTGCACCTGCGGCCCGTCCTGCGCGTGCGGCGATGGCAAGTCTTCTGGTACGCATCTCAAATTTTTTTTACTAACTAGGTGCCATGCAGGAAGCCTAGGAGAGTCCAATGCCCAACAAATCCTTGCTGTCGATTTTTCAATTTAGAACAAGATGTAAATAGACGAGTGCCAAAAAAAACCGGCCAAGTGCGAGTCGGACTGGAGCACCGGGGTCCGCACCACAAAAAAAAAAATTGAAAAAAAAGAAGTTTCTTGTATGGGATGGGAACCCCCCTTCATTTTTAACTTTTTTGTATTTGTTATATCAGCCATAATAAATAACACATATTCTGCGAAAAATTTTACTTATTACGGTTCAAGAGATACAGCCCTCCTCGGACAGACAGACGGACGGACGGATGGACAGACGGACGGACGGACATACAGACAGACAGACAGCGGAGGCTTAGCAATAGGCTTCCGTACGGGATACGGAAACCTAAAAATATATAATTTTTAGTTAATAACCGACTTCAACTCCTGAAGTACCTCCATTCCAATATAAAAAGAATCATCGAAATCAATTATACACACGTGTTTATGCAAATTTAAGAGTTTGATGATTTTATCATGGATCCGATCATCCACTGAAAACTTCCAATTCAGTGCTATCATCAGAACTTGACCAAATTTATATATGTTACCACTATTACTTAGGATTTCTGTGTTACCACCCCTAAGACTAAGATACCCCGTTTATAATAAAATAAAAGAATAATCAAAATCACGTGGTAAAGAATTATCGCTGAACATCATAAAAAAAAGCTTCGAACGAATTGAGAACCTCCTCCTTTTTTTTAAGTCATCTAAAATATATTTAACGATGTTCCAGGCTATAATAATAGATGCCACGCGTGGCACCGACATAATATTATTATCTTGGCATTGGTCATGCCGGCTAAACTGAACTGGACGGAAAATATAAATTAGTTTTCATACCCGATGCCGACATTACCTACTTCATTAACTCGGGCTGGTGGTACTAATCAGATCTAGTAAGGTAAGTGAAGGGGCCTGCAGTTTTACATGTAAGTAGTCCGAACCCATGGAGTCATGAACCATGAATGTCCATAAAATGTTGACATTGGGCTTTTGAGAACCCATCGGTTTTCTAAATCGTTTCTTTGTCGCACCGCTAGAGTGTGGAACTGTCTTCCGGCGAGTGTATTTCCTGAATCCTTTAACCTGGGTGTCTTCAAGCGTCGTATTAACGGGCTAAACAGCCTAGCAACAGTCCGCAAATCTGCTGGCATGGCACCTAACTGAGCGTGGTTTTGCGAGGAGAGGTGATTTTGGCTCTGTCGACTGCACCATTGGTCCCTCGGCAAAGCCACCCATGCTGGTTTACATAAAAAAAAATGCACCAAGTTCTAATATGTTTTATTCAAACTCTACAATAATTTCTTCATACGTACTTGTCCATACTTCTCGAATAGATATTAAAAAAGTAATTTAAAAAAAAATCTTAACTAATTTTTTTTTATATTTTATTATCGAGAACTTTCGTGGCTCACTTTTTCTTTTTGTTTCAAAACAGTGCTTTATGTAAAATTGTTTGCATATTGCACAACTGTTCGCGGCTTCACTTTGCTGCAAAATATCCTATAACCATCTACTTATAGATGTGTCTTAGAAAACGTCATTGAAATCACCATGTGAATTGAATGAGTAGTTCTCGACTTATTATACATAACTACATAAGCGAACATAGTAGCATCGACGAAGGCGCGCGCGTCGGCGCGTTGTTAATATTTTGTCATATTAATTATGATTTTTTTTTATTAATATTTAGTATATCCTATTGTATAACTTATATATTATAACATTGTATATAAATATGTTGTTTTGTTATTTTCAGGAGACAAGCCGTGTTGCAAGGGAGGCTCGAAAAAGTAAAAAAACAAAAATGATTGAAATTCAATGTATCCCACAGTAGCTGTGTAGCATACGCCTAGATCATACATACTACTTTATTTACAAGAAGAGAAAATACATATAAATGAAATATCAAAATGTAAACGTTGAAATTCATATAAAGTTAAAATTGTATAATCAATAAAATTTCATATGTTTCAGTATTTATAGTATAAGCAAAAAACTTGTATTCTAACATTTCATTGAAGTTTACTTTACATTTGCAAAGTTTAATTAACAAACTTATAAGCTTAGATATTTAATGGTTAAATCTATTATAATTATGTCGATCAAAATACGGTATAATAATAAGGTAGATAAAATCAAGTCTTGTCGCATTCAACGTGAACAAAACGTCGTTTACGAGAGATTTTTCGTTTATTGCCAGCGTGAAATTAATATGTTGGCTAGATACAATAAGATAAGGTATAATTTTGATCCTAATTATATCATTTTCAAAAATGATAGAGCGCGGCGCAATTGCAAAAATGCTCAGGAGTGCGCGAGAGTACACGCTTTTTATTAGTAGTAATCGTGATAGTAACAATCGAAATATTTATAACATTTCATCATTTGTTATTTATTATAATATAAATATTCCTTAAATTACATAAGATTTTTTTTTGCACAATCAAGCTGTAGTTAAGTGTGTGTAGTAAGTACTAAAAATACTCATTAACTATATATACTCGTTTGGAGAAACATAAATGTAGATTATAATAATGTGTCCCAAACATATTAGGCATTTAGAAATATTTATATAATAAAGTACATATTATGTAGTTGCGAAAAGTGTTTTATTTCTCCAAGCCATCATCCAATTAAGAAAATCTGTAATCCTAATAGATACAAGGTACCTTCTTTTATGAACGTCGTAACTACCAACAAAGTTCAAAAGAAATCGCAGTCCAAAGATCAAATATTGCGATTTAAAATTTCCCGCCATTAACAATGTTGCTATATCGTTTACATCAATTTCCTGATGCATGATTTTTTTTTACAATTTGTGATCTTGATATAATTACAAATTATGTGTAGTCGATCTCTGTTTTAACTATAGTACATACGTAATATTCTGGATTACCTTGTTTTAAGGGAAATTAAAAAATAGCCCAATGTGATTATTCTTTTCAAAATAAGACGAAATTGAAGTTTTATTGGTGCGCCTGGCATTCCTAGACACAACTGACACTTGACAATTGGTATTAATGTTACCAGATAGAAAAATGTATATAAACATTCGCGATCAAACTATACATCTAACCATAAATTATCTATAATTTATTCATGCGATTATCTCATTATGTTATATATAACGCTTTTCATTGCAATTTATTAAAATGAATTTTTGTGTAAGCTTTTATTCAGTTTTCGGTAATCAATCATTTAAATTATCGTACTAGCAACTCTGAAATTATCAGTCACCAAATAAAGATGGCGGCAGCGCTTGTTAGTTCGGCTCGTCAGGGTAAATAATTTTTATTATTTTAGTATTAGACGTTAGAAAAGCAAATACATCATTTAATTTGTAAAGTACCAAATACGTACTTTATGTTTTGTGACTTCTAATCAGTAAAAGTTCAAGAGAAAATGTTTTTAAACTTTCGTTGTAGGTAAGTACTGTGTGTTGGTTGACAGTCAGCTGTTTTGAGGTTTTGGTTTTTTTATTTCGATTTGATTGTATTCCCTAATTTATTATATTACCCAGAAACTGTGTTGGCAAACAGTGAATGCCTTCTGCTGACGCTAGTAAGTTATGCAATGTGAGTAGTCGGTGTTGAACGGTCAAGTACAAAGTTCAGCTCCATTGCGACAGTTCCAATTTCAAAATAGCACGATCTGTTTTGTTTCTTTGTCAACTAGATAGGTATTTTGTGACTGAATAACAGGATGAATTCAAACGTGGAATTAGAATAAACAATTAAACAAAATACAATTTTAATCAAATTTATGCAGCGCTTGTTTCAGTGGTATTATGCGTGAAGGAAGGATCTGTGGTCACACCAAGTTGGAACACGGAGCTTGATTCCAAAAAAATCAATATAAAAATTACCACTGTACTTAGAGAAATAAGCTATAGAAGAAGCGCCTATATTGTGTTAGTATTCACACAGTCTCTGTTCTAAGTTTAACTAGAAATGTAGTGTGTGATTTTATATTGACATATTTATAACAAGCTGTGCCCGCGGCTCCGCCCGCTCTAATATTTCACTTCACTGCTAACCTCATAAGCCATTTAGCGTGATAGTAAGTAGCCTATAGTTGATGGGAAGAATCAAGCTATCCGTAGAATTTTGTTTTATTGAAATCGGTTCAGTGGGTTTCGAGTTATAAGCGGACAGTCAGACATACACTCAGACACTCAGACACTCAGACAGAAAGCAGACGTTGGATTTTATTATAGGTAAGGATTCCAAATTTTAGATAGGTACATAACATTTTTGGATATAATTTTACACAATAATTGTGTTTATAAGTAGATAATGGTTACGCATACTATTTACTTACAAACTTTAATATTGTTGTCTGATTACATTACCTCCGCAAACAACCAAATGTCCATGGACTTCGATAGTCACCATATGGGTGGCGAGTCAGAGGGGTCAAAGTACATGCTCCGACTAGCCAATATCACCTCCGAGAAGCTAGTTCCAATACCGGAAACTTCCATTTGAATTGCTGGCTATACTGGACTAGGGGAAAACACTCAACCGAGGCTGCTATGCGGCCACACAGTAGTTTAAATGACTTCCTAACGTTTACTTTATTTTATTTCATGTAAAGTGACCACACAAACTATTTACATAGCCGTTTCGACCGACGCTTCATTCAGTGCGGTAGTACCAACCCGGGCGGGATAACCCCTACCACCAAGTAAGTAAAGGAGGGAAGGAACCTACAGTTTTACATGGAATCCGAACCACGGTCAGCCTCCAACGGTCGAGCGGTCACCTATCCAAGTACTGACCGCGCCCAAGGTTGCTTAACAACAGTCGACCGACAGCACCACTGAGCTACCGAAGCTGACAGATGACAGAAGTTTACTTTATAGTTTTTTATTTAAATTTAATATTTATCTAGCTATAAGTATGTACTTGTTTTCTTATATATAAATTAATACAAAAAAAAACACTTTACATATTATTATTATGTTAGAAGCTGAATTGTTGCAGCTTTGGAAGGGAAATGGTTATAAATGTGATTTGATTATAAAATAAATAATGTTTTATTAACCATATTTATTTGTGTTTCTTCCGCAGTGGGGAGGCTAACAACCGCCGGCCGAAGGCTCCATTCGGACTTTCCAAAAATCACAACACATTACACAATACATCCCAGAGACAAGGACCCGCGATGGAAAGGTGAAAACAAAATACTATACTCAGTCAGTCAGCGTGTATGCTTCCACTGCTGGACAGATGGTCTGGAGTCTCTGAGTCACAGACGATTTGTGGGTTCGCTTAGTCTGTTTTACAGATATTATTACGGACGCTGTTCTGTGGAACTAGCATCCCTTATTCCCTGCCACCCGTCCTATCTCCGCATGACTCGTCGCAGAGAGACTCAGCACCCTTTTTGTCGTTGACATTGGGCTTTTGAGAACCCATCGGTTCTCTAAATCGTTTCTTTGTCGCACCGCTTTAGTGTGGAACTGTCTTCCGGCGAGTGTATTTCCTGAATCCTTTAACCTGGGTGTCTTCAAGCGTCGTATTAACGGGCTAGACAGCCTAGCAACAGTCCGCAAATCTGCTGGCATGGCACCTAACTGAGCGTGGTTTCGCGAGGAGAGGTGATTTTGGCTCTGTCGACTGCACGATTGGTCTCTCGGCACAGCCACCCATGCTGGTTAACATAAAAAAAAAATGCTTCTATAATATCCTCTAGTCCTCCCGGCCTTCACCGGTACGGTACCTTTCCGCCGATGTACTTGATGTTGTCGTCCCACCAGACAGGTGGTCTTCACACAATCCGTTTTCCTGTCCATGGTCGCCTGTATAGGACAGTCAAATATTACTTAATATCTACTAGTTACATGGACTCAAAAAGCATAGACTGGGCATAAACACTTCGAGCAGATGAAAAATATAATGATGTGCAGAAAGTGGAATTACAGATGTTCTATCTCAAGAAGTCCCTTTGGCTCCAGTTGTAGTAGTGACGTGTACTGTGCGCTTTCTTTTTTTTTTTTTTTTATGTAATCCGGTATGGGTGGCCAAAGCGCATGCTCCGACCAGCCAATATCACCTCCGAGAAGGTAGGTGCCATACCGGAGACTTCCCTGGATTGCTTGCTATACTGGACTAGAGGAGAACACAACCGAGGCTGCTATGCGGCCATCTTACATCCAGTACGGTGGTACCAACCCAGTCGGCTACAATTTGAGCCTACCACCTAGTAACCCAAGTAACACATTTTTGAAGCCATAAACCTATTTAATCTATAGACAGTCTTAACGTGTTTTATGTTTAGACAATTGCTCGCTATAAATGGTTTTAGAAAAGAGAAAACATTCTAACAGGGTAAATTATCTCAAGTCGAAATTTTCGAACCTGCATAAGATAATTAATCTTAATATAGTATAAATTATCTAAATAGTCATTCTTTAAGTCCTTAATTTAAAATCTTCTATAGATCTGTTGATTATTTTGAGATCAAATTGTCCTTAAATATTCAATATAGTTTTTAAATACTCTATAAAAAACCCTTCACAAGTCTATTCTTGAAATAATTATTTAATAGATATTTTGTAGTGTTCTATCTTAATGGTTAACCTTTACATGTTGTAAATAGTGCGCTTTTAGTGGATTTAGCTGTAAAAGCACCTTTTTAGTATTATAAGACTATAAAACTATTGCTGTGCCGAAAAAATATCTTTGCCCATCCGCGCAAATAAAAACTGTTGCTGTTTAGTAACACTATTGAGACTGAGTAAAGAAAAAAATTATAGAGCTTCTTTAGATCAATGCTCTTCTACAGAAGCAATTTGACTACAGGAAGTAAAATTGATCTTGTTATATTCTATAGCTTGTCTTTAGAAAACACTATAGAGTAATTGCTCTTAAGGATGTTGCAATTAATTCATTTTACTCTTATCGCCATTTTTTATTTTATTCAATGGCTGTGATGTAACTCTTCATTATTTGTCACGATTTAAAAACCATAAATATGACATCAAAATTAGAAACGGAAATGTAGAATGTCTTGTAACGATTTACTTTATGAGTGTTCTTTTTTATTTCAGCTGCATAAAAAAAATAATCATAAGCACCGCACAAATTATATATTTTACGCTGCATAGAATGATACTTCAACGTTTGAATAGAGCGAGCGCATTTGTTTTAAAATACGTTTTTCGTAATGTTTCACGATGTATTTAAAAGCGCACATCTATTCGCACTGTAGGAACGATAAAACACCGCGTGAAAGAAGGGAATATTTAATTATTATTTCGCCAGTTGTCATAAAGTTGTCAATTGTGCGCCATCAAACATAAAACACTATTAATTTAAGGACTTTTTTCTTATAATTGTAACACTTTAGTAAATTTGGTTTTGAAATTGCATGATATTATCTAATTACAGCTTATTAATATGTTCTTATTAAAGTCTAAAAACTATCTAGAAGACTAGATACTGCTCTGGACATTGTCTTGTAGTTTTCTTGACGGCCATCTTAAGAACTAGGTGATAAAAGTGCTCTTAATTCTACCTATAGACGTTTTCTCAAGGCAATCTTGTCACTTATTATTAAACCTGTGCCCACTTTTACTAAAGCGTGTCTATATACATTCTTGAAGATATCTTGAGGGAGGTCTTACTCTAAAGATAGACAATCGAATGTAAATTCTATTAGATATTTTATAGGCATTTTTTAGATAAAGATGTGCTAGTTGGGAAGTGGCAAGGGAAGGGACCTACAGTTTTACACCGGTTCCGAACGGTGAAGCAGCAGGTGTAGGTATGCACGTAAATTTTTTCGTCAGAAAAAACTCATTGGTACACGCCGACCGGATTCGAACCGCGGACCTCTCGCATGAGAAGCCGATGCCCAAACCTCTCGGCCACCCGCCGCTTGTGTGTGTTGTGTGCGTGGACCGCGTCGCGATCGTGACTCGAGGTTACACACACTGAAGCAATGTGCATGTGCACGCCTGACAATATTCATAGCCAAGCGGACTTCGTGAGATAGAATATTTGTACAAATATAATTACTATCTTCTGTCACGTTTCTGGACTGCCGTACCTTATCAACACGCGTGAGCCGTCCGATGCAAAATTTTATGCATTTGTAGACGTCTAAACTGTATGCAATGTATTATAATAGTTGGTCTGTTGTTTTGAATTTACTGACTAGATAAGCTCAGATAACCTTGGAGTTTTGCCGTCGTTTACCTATTCGGTGCAAAGACCAAATGTTATGAAACATGAAAACAAAACACTTACGAAGTGTAATTTCATGTGATTGATAAGATTGATCTTAATTTGTAATAAAAAAAATATATACCCATTATGTTCTAAAGTCAACATTTTACCAGTTTGGCCTTGGGCCTTCCCCTTAGTTACTTACTCTCATCTAGAAAGTATATTCCTCCTCTAGTCCAGTATAGCCAGCAATCTAAAGGGAAATCTCCCGTATGGCACCAACTTTCTCAGAGGTGATATGGGCTGGTCGGAGCATGTGAGTTGGTCCCTCTGAATCAGGCAGCCATACCGGATAAAAAAAAACATGTTGTCATCCCATCACTTCTTCGTGTAGTACGTGCCATTAAAATACTACCTACAACATCTGTGATGTCAGCCCATAACACCGGGTGAACTTGGTGCCACGTCAATACTTCCCTTTGGTCGTGCCGGCTACACTGAACTGAACGGAAAACACGAAGTATTTACATGTAAATAGGTGAGTGGGTCTGCGGATAGATGTGTGGTGAGTTGTACTTGTTAATAGGTACAAGTGCAATTATAATATCATCCAGCCGTCCAGTTCAGTGTAGCCGGCACGACCGAAGGGAAGCACTGCTGTGGCACCAAGTTCACCCGGTGTTATGGGCTGACATCACGGATGTTGTAGGTGATGTAGACAACCGTGCCAGTTTCCATAAAAAAAAAACCACCTACAGCCATCAATGGCCAGTTTAGGTGGAAGTGATTATTATCTGTCTATCTAATAAAACATGTAGTTACTGTGAAAAAAACAAATGTGAAAATTTATTGTAATGTAATGTTTTAGAAATCAATAATAAAAAAACTTTTTACTTTTTTACTTTACCTTTACATAGCCGCATTGCCGCTTGCAAAAGCAAGTTACTAATGTTAGTTACTTGTATGTGCAGAAATAAACATGGAGAGGCTTGCCGAGGAGACGGACGTACTGATCATCGGAGGCGGCCCTGCCGGCATGTCGGCCGCTATCCGCGCCAGGCAGATCGCTGAAGA
Source organism: Nematopogon swammerdamellus (assembly GCA_946902875.1). Taxonomy (NCBI): domain Eukaryota; kingdom Metazoa; phylum Arthropoda; class Insecta; order Lepidoptera; family Adelidae; genus Nematopogon; species Nematopogon swammerdamellus. The sequence goes on along the minus strand of OX336354.1, from coordinate 5,685,171 downwards.
GAGAGGAGCGGTGAGTGATGTATTTTACTTGTGTCATTCCTTTTTTAGAACCGAGGTGAAGTGGCAGTGGGCTGGGCACATCTGTTTGTTTGTTGTTTGTTTGTTTGCTGCCCATCCTCATGGGAAGGCGGGTGGGCCGTCTCCGCACTGAGACCTCAAGACGGTCACCAAAATGTGGAATAGGATGGGAGTTTTGGGTACTCACGATTGCAGACGGAGCCTCTCCAACCTTGAATTCCTTGATGCGTTGCTGGTGTTCGTGTGCTGTTGGTGCGTAGCCAAATAATCGCGCTTTTCTTCTTAGGGACGTCCCTGATTATGCCCTCCTAGGTCGAGGCGCACCGTGGCGATATTAGGCGTGGAAAACGATGATTTTCTATAAATTTTCTTCTTGCAACAGGCAGCTCGATGTACAATCGCAGAGACCTCAAGCTCGGGTAGTGCTACTCCAGCCACCCGAGCTCTTTCATGAAGTGGAGCACTCTTCTCGGTCACATCTGTCGCAGACCCGAAAACCGCTGGCGTAGACGGGTGCGCGAATGGAGGCCACGTCAGGCCTTCGTCACTCGCTCAAGGTCGTGCGTTAAATGCCTATCGCTTGGCGTGCCGGTTAATGCACAAGTAACAGTGGGCTGCCGCTATCCAGCCAGAGCGAGCGCGCGGCGCGCGCATCTACTACGTTTCGTTTCGAATTTAGAAATGTCGAAATCACGTCAATATTGTGCAGCAATGTGAGTTATTTCTAGTAATTTATTTATTCATATTAGTAGGAGGTCATAGATTTAAAATAATATCATATTGCCAATATCATTAGTTAGATGACGCCGAACAGCGTGGTATGTATGGCCTAATTCGTATATGTATAAGGATAGAAATAGAACATTCATTCATTCTCTGTCTCTCAATGTGGGTTTTATACGATAAAAAACACCAATAAAACAATAGGTACATTGTAGATGATCATTAAATTTATTGATCAAACAAAACTATCACTGGAAGGTTGCACGCTTCCATGTGAACAACTAATTGTGACGCTAACGCATGCATGAATTTGTTCGCATGAATTTGCCGTAGCTAAATATAGTATCGTTGGTAGGTATCATCTTCATTTTATTCCTCACAAAAAGACAGCCCAAAGACACAGCCCTTACACGCGCCGAACGACGCGCTTTCGAGATAGAGTTACGCGACAGAAAGAGAAGCGAAATGTAGGTGGATAACGTGGTTAGGCATGCAGCTCTGTGCGAGTCAATTTGTACTTTATCGCGTCGTCGCAGAGTAGCTATTTCTTTGTGAGTGTTTGTACAGAGAAGCTTCTGTACGGAGTACTCTTTTCTATTCTGTGGCCACGTTACAAGCAAACGTAACACGGGACGACAACCGGCTAGGTGGACTGACGATTTAAAGAAGGTAGCCGGGAGTGGATGGATAAGAAAAGCTGAAGGCGGTTTTTTAATTATTTGTTGTTATATCCGCCATAATAATCACACATATTCTGTGAAAATTTCAACGGGCTACGTATTACGGTTCAAGAGATACAGCCCTCGGACAGACAGATAGACGGACGGACGAACGGACGGACGGACGGACGAACGGACGGACGGACGGACAGACAGACAGACAGACAGATGGCGTAGGCTTCCGTACGGGGCGTTCCGTAATAGGCTTCCGTACGGGATACGGAAACCTAAAAAATGATGACGAACCATACTGTATATGCATTTATGTCTCAATGAAATAGTTTTAATGTTCTGTGTTCTTTATGGCGAAATAAATATCTGAATCTGAATGTTATATTTTGCAGGAAGTAAGAATAACAGTCCTAGAGAAGGCGGGAGAGGCGGGCGGGCACATTCTCTCCGGGGCCTGTATAGACCCTGTCGCGCTCAACGAACTGCTGCCAGACTGGAAGGAACGCGGGGCTCCCATCAACACGCCCGTCACGTCCGACAAGTTTGGACTTCTCACGGCGTCGGGAAGGATTCCTATACCCGTGTTTCGTGGTATGTTGTATTTTTAATTTTTTTTAAATAAATTTTATTTAATGGCGTAATACGTGCACTAGGTGGCGACACTGTGCAGTGAAGTCCACCGCCTGAACTGTCAGTCAATAACTGTGGATAACTCTGTATTCAGTTAGTCAGCATGTAAGCGTCCGCTGCTGGACATAAGCCTCTCCAATTTTCCTCCATAGTAAAGAGGATTATTTCTGTGTGTTTATGTGTGAACATTTTTCGATGTTTTCAGCATATTATTTTAGATTTCATTTTCCCTAAGCATACTCACGTAATGCCTTAGTGTTGTGCAGTGCCATATGTTCGAAAAAAAACAAATTATAAAACCAGACTGATAAAAAATTCAGGAAACAAGGAAAGATCACTAGTATATGTTGTAGTTGGATCGATTCGAATCCTTCTACACGTCTGAGTTTACAATACCGACCACCACATTTTTTTTTATGAAAAAAAAAAAACACCGACCACCACATCTAACAAAATATTAAGACAAGATAACTATCAAACAAACACGTATCTACCGGATAGAATAGCCGTGCTGAGGTGTGAGATAATGCCTGCCAACTATCCTCAAATCACTCTGCAGTTAGTAATGATCAGTAATGAATGTTAGTGATTATTAGGATTACCAAACTACAACCACGGCAACTACGTGGTGAGATTAGGACATCTGGTGCGCTGGTTGGCGGAACAAGCGGAGGCAGCAGGGGCTGAGGTAAGCATTCATTTTCATGCATTTCATTCATTTGCATTCATGGACATGAAATCGTTCCTGTGTCGAACGGCGAAAATATGGAACGGTCTTCCGGTGAGTGTTTTCCCCACCACCTATAACCTGGGAATCTTAAAAAGGCGTGTCAATAAATTAGACGATAACCTTTTTGTCCGCCTCATAGCCGGCATGGCGCCTCTCTGAGCGTGGTTTCGCGAGGAATGGTGTTATTGGCTGTGTCTGATCTTCCGTTGAAGTATTGGGCAGAGACACCCGCGCCGGCTGTCTATAAAAAAATTTTTTTTTAAGTAAGTAAATAAAAAAGCGTTTATTTCACTATCGGGAGAACAGTCAGTCAGTCAGCGTGTAAGCGTCCACTGCTGGACATATGCCTCTCCAATTTTCCTCCAGTCCTCCCGGCCTTCAGCGGTACGGAACCACTGCTTTCCGCCGACGCACTTGATGTCGTCGTCCCACCTGGCGGATGGTCTTCCCACACTCCGTTTTCCTGTCCACGGCCGCCAGTGTAGGACACGGTTACTCCAATGGTCGTCGTCTCTTCGGCTGCCGTGTCGAGCCCACTGCCACTTGAGCGTAGCCACCCGGTATCCAATATGGACTACTTTGCTGCGTCGGCGGATTTCCTCGTTATGGCATACATGGCTCGCTCTATTGCTTGCTGGGCAACTTTCAACCTTTGGACAACACCAACCGTCAGCGTACACGTTTCACACCCGTACGTCATAACCGGGAGGACACACTGGTCATATACACGGGTCTTTAAATTTTGCGGAAGGTCAGACCTCAGGGCGAATTTTAACAGGGAGAACAGTGATACATCGTAATACATAATGTAACTTAAAAGAGTAGGTTAGTACCCCCGGCCCCCCTGACAGGAAAAGGATGTGGCACAGCATGTGACTACGTACAAAGAACCAATACCTAACACATACCTACCCCAAAATAACACATACCGACCACAGACAAAACACAACAAAACAGAGCACGAAACATACTAAGAACCAACCAAACCTCCATGCCAACTCAAAGGATTCTCTTACTCACTTACGTATCACAAGCTGTATCCCGAAAATCGGGGTAAGCAGAGTAATCGGTGTTGTACTGCAAGTACTCTTGTAAATTACAGCTCAATACCGACCACCACATTTCACAATGTATTAAGACAAGATAACTATCAAGCAGCAAGCAAGGCACGAAGGCCCACCTGCTGCACGACTCGGTGGAAGGACCATGCCAAGGATAGGTGGCAAGCCTGTCGCCTTTTATAACCCAATTTTTATAACTGTGCACTTCGAGCTGTCAAAATCGTAAGGTTGGCAGGACTGAATTCACCCCCCGCCGACGCCTATCAGTACACACACACACACGCAGCAACGGCGTGTACTGATAGGCGTCGGCGGAGAGGTGAGGAAGTAAGCGGGGGGTGAATTCAGTCCTGTCAACCTAACGACTTTGACAGCTCGAAGTGCACAGTTATAAAAATTGGGTTATACGACATGCGAGGGGAGAGACGCAGTGGGCCTATTCTTTTTAAGTGCCGGCCTCACACAGTACTGCAGTAAAAATGCAGTTCTGTGAAACTGATCATGAGGATGTGTATATGTCCAGGTGTGGACCGGTTGCGCCGGATCTGAGCTGATTCGTCGCGAAGACGGCTCGCTGAAGGGCGTCGCGACGGGGGACGTGGGTATCGCGAAGGACGGGAGCCCCAAGGACATGTTCGAGAGGGGCATGGAGTTCCATTCCAAGGTCACCATTTTCGCAGAAGGTATGTTTATATTTCAAAAATCTGTTAAGTGCGAGTCCTACTCGCGCACGGAGGTTTCCGTATCTATCTGCTATTATCTGCCTATCTTTTGTCTTTCAACAATGCAATGTATCTGTGCAAATGCCTGTGGCGCCATCTATTATTCAAGATACTTGTAGGACAGCATTCGGAGAGATAGGAATCATGACTTTACCAAGTGCATATGTTTACCAGAACATATGCTATGCCAGAAAATATATTCATGATTCCTCTCTTAACTCCGACAATCATAACTATGACACATGTTGTAAGAATAATGTACAATTAATAAGACATAGATTAGCCAAAACGTCAAAAAGCTTTATCTGTAATAGTGTTAGATTTTATAATAAACTGTCTTCTAACATAAAACAATTAGATGACAATAATTTTAAACGACGGATTAAACTAATGTTAATTGAAAAGAGTTATTATACTGTTAAGGATGCGTTAACTGACCGTAATTTTATATAAGAGTCTGACTACTGTTTTTCCCACTAACAACTTTGACAATTGGATACACTTTGTATCATTAGATTTTTAATATGACTTATTACATTTCTTTGTAATAAACGTAAACTAATTGTTTTTATTTGACTTGATATATGAAGTATCAAAATTGACGATGGCACTATACACCAGATATAGGTAATGTAAATAGGCAGAGTGGTCAGATTCTTGAGTGTTCATGCTTATGCTGTAAATATTAATGTTCTTGTGAGCGGTAGTATGCGTTAATTATTGTAAATTACTTGAATTATAATACTTATATATAAGGTACTAACAAAACATTGTGACTTGCGAAGTTTGTTTGTCAGTTCTTCTTCGCATTGAATTTAGAACTGGCGGAATTTTCGACATGTCCAAGCGTAGGTTACCTACCTATGGATGAAATTATACAATAAACAATAAACAATAGTGTGACTAATCGATATTTCGGAGGTTTGTTGTATGGGAGCCCGCCTTAATTTTTAACATTTTCTTTTTTATTATTTGTTATATCCGCCATAGTAACACATATTCTGTGAAAATTTGAACGGGCTACCTATAACGGTTCAAGAGATACAGCCCTCGGACAGACGGACGGACGGACGGCGGAGGCTTAGTAATAGGCTTCCGTACGGGATACGGAAACCTAAAAAGGAAGGTGTTGAACTAAGCTTGCGATGGCTTCACCGAACATATGCGAGCCCATCGGCAGTAGAGGAGGGTGTTAATCGAAGTCGGGACTAGCGAGTGGCCACTTTAAATTTCCCGCGCATGCTTCACGTTTCGGTTCGCATCAAGCCCTCGTCAGCTAGTCTGCGTTGACTAGGACGCGGGGAACCACCAGTCCCGCTCTCGACCTCCCTCTCTCTACCTATCCATGTTCTGTAGGATGCTTCCAGTGACGTTTTCGAAGCTCTCTCCATATATGAGCTTAAGGGAGTGATCAATTGGCGACCCTACGAGCTAATGGTGTAAACTGTTGGCTCGTAGGTTCGTCGTTCGCGTTGGTGATCCATTGGCGATCCTACGAGCTAACGGTGTAAGCTGTTGGCTTGTAGGGTCGTCCATTGGAGTCTCGATCGCCGTCGAGTCATGGCGAGCGAGTCGGAGTTACTGTGATACTTAGGCATACTGTTGCATCAAGCACAACCAAAGGAAAAGAAAAGACGTCACAAAGTGTGGGTGAAAAACTGGCTTCAAAAAAGACAACGCTTGTCTCATGTCAATTTATAACTTTTTCGTATGCAGACAATCTGAATACTTTGTTCTTATAGTCCCTGCAAGCGTATAACCACAGACACTTCTGTTCCTTAAAACAATTTATTATTTCGAGCACCAACTCGCGACGATATGCCCGCCAATCCATTCTATCGCCAGCCTAGAGCACGTGCGCTCGCTCCCGCAGTGCGAAAAAAACTGTTTTCCCGCAGGCTCGGCTGATCCACTGGCAGTTTTTTACACCGCAAGAATTTCGAGCATGACCGAAGAGCCAACGGTCTAAAGTTTAGACCGTTGGCTCTTCGGTCATGCTCGAAATTCTTGTTTTAAAGTACCACGGTTTAGACTCTAAACCGTGGTACTTTAAAACCGCGGTTTTTAGGTGATCCATGGGCCGTTTACACCTTTAGCACGCCGGGTCGCTGGCGAGCAAACGGTTTAGAACACCAATGGATCACCCCCTTTAGAGTTGATCTTGGCAGCCCTAGATTCTTGATATATTTAATAGTAAATAACGTAAACACTTCGTTCATAACAACGCATAAATACATCTACAGTATGGACAAATTTGCAGGGTGCCACGGACATCTCACGAAGCAGATCTCGAATGAGTTCAACTTGCGAGAGCACTGCGAGCCGCAGTCCTACGGGATCGGCCTCAAGGAGCTGTGGGAAGTCAGGCCAGAGGTATACTTGCTTATTTATTAACACTTTAACAGCGGCACATTATAAGGCGGTTATGTGTACCGTGTGGGGCCGGTACTTTAAAAGAATAGCCCCACTGCATCTCTCCCCGTGTATGTCGTAAAAGGCGACTAAGGGATATGACTCCCTTCTTATATTACTAGATGGTAGGGTTTAGCCCGCCCGGGCTGGTACTACCGCACTGAATGAAAGGTCGGTCGAAACGGCTATGTAAATAGTTCGTGTTTTCCGTCCAGTTCAGTGTAGCCGGCACGACCGAAGGGAAGCACTGACGTGGCACCAAGTTCACCCGGTGTTATGGGCTGACATCACGGATGTTGTAGGTGATGTAGCCATCTGTGTCAGTTTTCATAAAAAAAATTAAACAAAAATTCCCTAGGACGCGGGCGATTTTCAGCATTATTGGTTAGCTTATAGAAAAATCCGCACGCCTATGATAGACTTCACGTGGGCATGCGTGCTCCGCATCAGTGTCAAAACATGAAGTTGTCGGCAGGAATAGGCGAGTCCATTTTTTTGCCACAATTAAAAGACTATAATAACTAGTTTTTTTTTGTCATTCCAGACGCACAATCCTGGCCTAGTGGAGCACACGATCGGCTGGCCGCTCGACAAGAACACATACGGCGGTTCCTTCATCTACCACCTCAACGTGGCGGAAGGTGAAGCGCCCCTAGTCGCCGTCGGGTTCGTCGTGGGACTCGACTACAAGAACCCCTACCTGAGCCCCTTCAAGGAGTTCCAGAGGTTTAAACTGCACCCGTATGTGAGGCCTATGTTTGAGGGTAAGTTTTGAAGTTATTACGTTATATCCCTTTACGCACGCAAGACTATAAAAAAAACCTAAGCTAAAGGCCTACTAAGGCTAAGTAGGTGGACATACTATTAAACTTATAACACCCCTCTTTTTGCATCGGTGGTTAAAAATGGTAAGTTCCCACTTACCATTTTTCAGCTGAAAATATTTCTCTTAGACCAGTGGTTCTCAATCTATGGTACGCGTACCACCAGTGGTACGCGATATGCTTCGAGGTGGTACTCGAAAAAATGAAACATTATGCTCTACAAAATTTAATAGGTGGCAATAAAAAGTGCCATAACCCTAAATCAGAATATTTTGTTAATGAGCATAAATATAATTTGAATTCTGATGTTCTTAGCGATATAAAACCCACTATCAAATGCTCATAGTGAGGTCCGAAGAATATTTCTTACAAGATTTTTCAGAACTAAATTCGATTCGAGAATTAAATGTTTTGTATAGTATTTTATTTTTATTTATTTGTATAGTTTCCGAGATCACTTACATTCGAGAAAAGAGCATAATTAATTGAACTTTGGTGTGATGCTAACCTCCAAACAGAATTAAGAATGTAGATATAGAAGATAGTATTATTATTAGCTTCTTGTAAGTAAAGGTGGTACGTCGCAAAACATATTGGTTTTAGTGCTACCTGAAAACAAAAGTTTGAGATCCCCTGTCTTAGACAATCCATTTTACAAGTTAAGTGAATTTTTTTCTTATTGTAAATAAAAATTCTATTGACTGATTTGATTCAAATAGTTTATTTATATATATAAACTCAACTCTTATTAATAACTTGACTGAACGTTGTTCTTTGTATTAAACAATCTTTTATTTTCTTTTTACTTAGATATAGTATGTTACATTTAACAGAATCCAAACTTAGGCCCACTTGCACCAACACGAGTTTAAAGTTAAGTAGCGAGTTATGGATTTAAACGCGGTTCCCACAGTCAAAGGGTGCTAGCTTAAACTGGTTTAGCGAGTTAAACTGGTTTATATATTAAATTTGTGTTGGTGCAAGTGGGCCTTAGTGTGTAAGTTACATTAAAAAAATAGCTATAATAGTTCTTCCTTATAGATTGCATTGCTGAACGGGACATGACAAAAAATTATGATGAGCCATACTGAATATGTTTAAATGAAATATTATTAATGTTGTGTGGTCTTTATGACGAAATAAATATCTGAATCTGAATCTGTAGATGGATGATACGAGCAGAAGACAGCGTGTTGTGGTGTACCTTGGGAGAGACCTCCGTCCAGCAATGGACCGATATGTGCTGATGACGATGATAGAATACTGACTCTCAATCAACGATAAATATTTGCAGGTGGAACACGTATCGCGTACGGTGCTCGTGCCATCAACGAGGGCGGTTTCCAGAGTCTGCAGCAATTGGCGTTCCCGGGAGGCTGCCTCGTAGGCTGCGCCGCCGGTCTCCTCAATGTACCGCGCATCAAGGGCACGCATAATGCTATGAAGAGTGGTAAGTTGGCCTTTTCTAATGTCACATAAAGCTGTCAAAATAAATTTAAAAATAAAATTTTCTGGCTTGCGCGGCTCCCTTTACAGCCCGCCTTCGCACGTTACCAAAGGACACATTTTCGATTTGATGGATTTCATCATCGGTAGTCGTGTAGAAATGGCTTCCTTTATGGTCTGCCTAAGCACGTTACCAAAGGACACTTCCGATTCGGTGGATTTCATCATCGGAAGTCATGTAGAAATGGCTCCCTTTACGGTTCACCTTCGCACGTTACCAAAGGAAACTTTTTCGATTTGATGGATTTCATCATCGGTAGTCGTGTAGAAATGGCTTCCTTTATGGTCTGCCTAAGCACGTTACCAAAGGACACTTCCGATTCGGTGGATTCCATCATCGGAAGTCGTGTAGAAATGGCTCCCTTTACGGTCTGCCTTCGCACGTTACCAAAGGAAACTTTTTCGATTTGTTGGATTTCATCATCGGAAGTCGTGTAGAAATGGCTTCCTTTACGGTCTGCCTTCGCACATTTCCAAAGGACACTTACGATTCGGTGGATGTCATCATCGGAAGTCGTGTAGAAATGGCTTCCTTTACGGTCTGCCTTCGCACATTTCCAAAGGACACTTACGATTCGGTGGATGTCATCATCGGAAGTCGTGTAGAAATGGCTTCCTTTACGGTCTGCCTTCGCACATTTCCAAAGGACACTTACGATTCGGTGGATGTCATCATCGGAAGTCGTGTAGAAATTAAAACCTCAAAATACATAAAGTTGTAACATACAGGGTTCTGCGTTATAGGGTCAATACAAATGTGACATTTCTTCAGGCATGCTGGCAGCCGAGGCGGCGATGGATGCTGTGCTGTCGGGAGAGGCGACGCACGACAAGGGCTTCGTCCCGACCAACTACGAGAACAGCCTGAAGAACTCCTTCGTGTATAAGGAGCTCAAGGTAACTGGCTAATAGGCTGAGGTAGGAGTTCTCGAACTTTTTAGAGTGCTGTCGCAATTAAATGTTCAGCGGAACTCAACAGGCTCCCGAAGCGACCTTTTGTCGGGGCCGATGATGTTGCAATTTTAGCGGTGATTAGATAATTATTTGTGCTTTTATAATATTGAAGTAAAGTAGCTCTATACCTACCATTCCAAATAAACCTAATGCACGAATGTTCCAATGGACCAATGGTCATATACAATCTGAAATTTATTCCTGATTTTAAATTTTGCCGTGCTGTTCGCAATTGCGATAAAAAGGACCCTTATGGGATCATTCAGACAGACACTAGCTGTCTGTCCATCTGTCGGTCACACATATTTCTAGATTTACTGAACTGATTTTGATTAAACTGATGTCAAAATACGTACAATTTTTGCTTCCAGACAGACCATACATAAATTGGTCCAATAGTCCAGTGATAAGTACAGATTACCCCAAAATGTGAAACAACAAAAACATTTTTTTATACTATAACTTCCAACAACAACATGTTTATAACAACTAATAATCGCCTCTCAAACATCCAAAGGCTGACTAGAAGAAATCTCTGTAACAGAAATAAGGCCGGCTTTGCATCTCATGTAAATGTTCTATGTGATCATTTCTGTTGAATGTTCCTTGGAGCAATAAAGTATTTTCTATCCTATCTATAAAATTGTTTTTCTAGCAAGTACGAAACTGTCGACCTTCGTTCCACACGTCGCTCGGTCTGTACGGAGGAGTCGCCTACTCAGGCTTCTCCACGTTGGTGCGGGGCGCCGAACCCTGGACCTTCAGCCACGGAGGTAAGCAACTTTGCAAATTGTCTACTGGCTCTCCTAATTGCTTTAATGACCGGAGAGGGACAAGCTCGTCCTATGGCGCGGCCGACCACTGAGTCTGGGGCAGGGATGGGCCAACTTTTTTCTACATGGGCCAATATTTACATACATAATCAATTTTAGGGGGGTTTTTGGAGGTTTAGATAGATAGATAGATAGAAAATTCTTTATTGCTCCAGTAAACATTAAACAGTAAGAAATACATTGGAAAATTTACATAAGGTGCAAAGGCGGACTTATCCCTTACAGATATTTCTTACAGTCAACCTTTGGATGTTGGCTATAATATAATTATTTGTTGAAATAAGCATATTTGTATTTTTCGAAATAAAGTTATTTATTGACTCATAGGTTTCAACAACATGAAAAATTCTGTTATTTATACAAAATAAAATTATATGAATATGTATACCTACATAGATATTCGAATTAGGTATGTGTACCTGGTGCACTATGAAATAGGGAAATTTATATTTATTACAGGTAACCTATTAAATAGGAACAAAGATTTATTAATTAATGTGAGCAAGTATGCTATTTTAATGTATAAAGTAATGTATAATACATTTATCTACTTCTGAGTCGACTGTTGCGGGTCGGATTGCAACCGTTCGCGGGCCGGAGATGGCCCGCGGGCCGTAGTTTGCCCATCCCTGGCCTTTTGTGTCCTATGCTTCTATAGTTTACATTTTTTTTTCTTTTTTTATGGAAACTGACACGGCTGGCTAACTCACCTACTACAAACGTGATGTCAGCCCATAAAACCTTGGTGAACTAGGTGCCATGTCAGTGGCTTCCCTTCGGTCGTTATAAAGTGCGTGGTGGACGACGACAAAAGAAAATCTCCATTGGTCGAAGCAGGGCTATTGGAAATAGTTTCCTGCTTTCTTTTTCTCTAAGTCCTGCTGGCCGTCTTCAACTCCTCATAAAATATACAGTCCACTTCAAGAGCGTCGAACCGTCACAGTATATTTATATTTTGTAGTTAGTATTGTGTGCCGGTACATAAAAATAATAGCCCCACTGCATCTCTCCTCTTGTATGTTGTAAAAGGCGAATAAGGGATAAGGACAAGATGCCGTGCTAAAGTCCAACAGGATAGCCACCTCTCACCTTGGCATAGTCCTTCCGCCGAGCCGTGCAGCAGGTGGGTCTGCACACCTTACTTGCTGGCTTGATAGTTATCTTGTCCGAATACTTTGCTAAACGTGGTGGTCGATGTTGCGCTGTAATTTACCAGAGTACTTGCGGCACAGCACTGATTAATCTGCTTAACCCGATTGTCGGGATACAGCGGGTTGTGTGTATGTATGTATGTATGTATTTGTTTGTGTATGTTTCAGGTGCGGACCACGCCAAGTTGAAACCGGCCAAGGATTGCACACCCATCGAGTACCCCAAGCCCGACGGTGTCATCACTTTTGACTTATTATCCTCCGTGGCGCTAACCGGTATGAAAATAATAATATTCAATTTCGTAACTAAAACTTTTCATTTTAACCTTTTTCAGTTCATGTGGCCCTGGTACCTACTCTCAGTAAAAATAGTTTAATACTCATTTATTACTTTATTTCAGCCAACTAGGGCCATACAGTGAACAAGAAACTATAAAAACATAATGAAAACTCAAACTAAACAATATTAATAGTTATCAAATGAATCTAAGGTAAAAGTACCTAGCACACTTGCGGCATTTTTAATTGTAATAAATAACTGTATTTCATCAGTTCGGGGGACTACGAGTCTCGTGAATTACGACTTGGTTTTTATGACTGGTTGTACCACCACCGACTGGTTGTACCACCGACTAGTGGGGCCACGAACCCACAAGATAAGCAAGACAATGTACCACTGGTGGGACAAATTAGTGGGACCACGAGTCACACACCGTGTTTCTATACAATAGAATATAGATAATCTATGTATAATAGATAATTTAATAGTGTATTTTTCTGTTAAAACTGGGGGTACTCCTCACGAAAAGAAAGCCAAAAATCTATCAGTGGTCGCTCGAATATTTCTTTGAGTGCTGTGTCACACGAAAGTTCAATCACAGACTCATGATCGGAATCCGCCAATTCTGTCTCAGATTCCACGTTCAATATAAATGGGTTCCTGATCCAAGCATTGTTGCTGGTATGGAGGAAAATGCTCGTTCAGGCTAGCCTCCATCCTTAGCAAATGTTCCTTGATGGAAACTCTTCCCGGTCGCCACCAAAATTAGTTGGTAATACTATACCCTAGTGTGGCCTCTGTTGACCGTGGCATTTCATCAGAAACTGCGAGACATGGCTATCGGCAACCCGGTATATTTTTTTCGTGGCCCCATACCGGGTCGCGACCCACCATCTCGGAAACGGGCTAGGCCACAACACAACATCCGTGATGTCAGCCCATAACACCTGCACTGCATCATTGTTCCCTCCGGTGGAGCCATGCTGGTTTTCATAAAAAAAAATATGTATCTAATTTCATAAAAAATTAACTGTTAATGTGTTACGTGTTAACGTGCGGTCACAATGTGACAGGTACGAACCACGAGGGTGACCAGCCACCGCACCTCACTCTGAAGGACGACTCGGTGCCCGTACAGCGGAACCTGGGAGTCTTCGACGGTCCGGAGGCCCGATTCTGTCCCGCCGGTCTGTATCCTTGTGGCTACCCTAAATATATGCATGAATTAAGCCGGGTCTCTTGCGCATGTTTTTTCGAAACATTACACAAGAAACATGAAACAAAAACATTATTTCTCTGGTTTTAAAAGAATGTGGATGGCCATGCCCCAATGTTTCGATGTTTCTGTGTAATGTTTCGAAAAAAACATTCGCAGGAGAACGCGGTTTTATGCATAGATTGGATTAAAAACTGGAGGAAACATTTGCAAATACATTTATGTATTGTATTGGATCACGACCGTAGGGCAGCTCAGTTAGGCAAATCGTATCTCTCAAAATTGCGTGAAATCGCTAAAAATAGAGTTATGATTTCATCCCCCTTCCTCTTTTGCGCCGCTGCACCCTGCCCTGTAGTTATTCTAGCTCTCTAAATGTATTTTAACACTGTTAGCGGTGTCTATTGTGTAGCTAGTCACAATGTATTGTGATCGAAGATGTCAAAAAAAAACCCTGCGAAGTTTCTTGCCGGCTCTTCTTTGTGGGTGTAATCGAACCGGATTGTAAAAACAAAATTGGGCAAATTCAAGCGTAGTAATGGACAACAAAATTGGACAAATTCAACCATACGAATGATGAATAAGGAATAAAAAATAGGGCTGTGCCCAACAACATTCTACTTTCTGGACAGGCCCTCGTCATACATGTTACCGGTAGAAAGGTGCGATTGGAGTTCTTCTGTATTGTCAATATTTTTTTTTTATTTAGTTTATTTTTAGGGCCTTTTACAATAATTTGTTAGTATCAGCCCCATAGTACTCATCTTCTCTATCCCTTAGGGCCTGGAGTCCCTAAGAAAACAGCGTAAGTGCGCGAGCGCCTCATACATCACGTTACGTTTTCGCTGTGTGAACGTCGATAGAGTAAGACGGTTAAATGGCAATTTGATACGTAAAAGGGAGACAACGATTGGAGAGTGTGCCGAATGAGCACAAATAGCGCGCCTCAAATCGGTGCGTTATATGCCACTTCCTGATATTTTTTAATTCGTTGGCCGTGCCTACTATCTAATATTTTTTTAATTTTTTATTTAAGTTTGGGGCTCTAGCCGTATTCGGTTATGTCAGCCCCATTGTGACTTTCAGTTGAGAGATTTCAGATACTTAAACATCCCTCAATGTGAGAGAAGTTTTAAAGAACTTTATAACCTCTTGACCCATTGAAAGTGGATAACATAGTGCATAATATTTGTCAGAGTATAAATATTTCAATAATAGGCTATAGAGGGGGGCATTGGGAACATTTTCATACAAAAACTTCAGGCAGGCAAGATCTCACACTAGTATGACCGACTTGTTAGCCAGGTAACATTTTAATGGATTACGATTTTATTCTCTTTGTCCGGTCTATCGCTACTAGTTTGAATGTGTTTGTTAGTAAGATATTTGAAACTATAGTTGTTTATGTTGCAGGCGTGTACGAGTTTGTGCCGCTGGAAGTGGGCGACGGACAGAGGCTACAAATCAACGCACAGAACTGCATACACTGTGAGTCTCACAATTTTTATGGGGAATACGTCTTAGGTTTCGTGTTATATGAAGTGGAGTGTGGCATACGGAAGATTCGAGAAACTGAAATACCTATATGAAAATATTTTTTTTATGGAAACTTGACACGGGTGGCTATCTCACCTACAACATCCATGATGTCAGCCCTGAACACCTAGGTGAACTAGGTGCCATTTCAGTGCTTCTCTTTGTTTGTGCTGGCCACAGAGAACTGAACGGAAAACATTAACTATTTACATGGCCGCTTCGACCGACCTTTCATTCAGTGCGGTGGTATCAACCCGGGTGGGTTAAAGTGAGAAGGGAATAGGGACCTACAGTTTTACGTAGAATCCGAACCATGGAAAGATAGTCTAAATGTTTCTATAAATTATAATTTAGAATTTTTTTTTACAGTCAAATTATGGCATAAGCCGGTTTGTTATTTTAGTTTTTAGGTTCCGTACATCAAAGCCGTGAAAACGAAATCTAATAGCGTCTTTATTTTTAAGACACAACTCATATTTTTAATAGAACTTTTTGGTTTTGGTTTTGCTTACGGTTATTTGAGGAGAGCACAAACGTATGGCCTATTTAATGAGCTCTTGGCTGTGTTATCTTTCAACCAAGTCTGACAACGTATGTTGACATGCCGATAGTGAAAAAACAAACTGAAAATGCGAAAATAGTGACAATATTTCTTTCGCCGGTTCCAGGTAAGACGTGCGACATCAAAGACCCATCGCAGAACATCAACTGGGTGGTACCGGAGGGCGGCGGCGGCCCGGCCTACAACGGCATGTGAACCCGCATACCACCGCGCACCGTCCGCGTCACTTGCTCCTAACGTACCGCACTGTTGTTGTTGTTGTTTTGGTTTGGGGTTGGCTCTAGGCCTGCAAACTAATCCCGCTTGGTTGGGGACCTTCGTGCAAAACCCCGCTATCTCCAGCTACCCCAGCCAGCTTATGTCTTCCATGGAAGCCACAAGTCGACCGGGGTGTCTGCAGGCCGCTTATCCCTTAGTCGCCAATTTGTTTAAAGCAGATTTTGCCACCATATCTGGCACACCGGCACAACGACTTCAGATTAGGCCGGTGATGGAATACTGAAGCGATATTTGGGAAGGCAGCCCCCAGTATCTGTTTGCGTCCTTGGATTCAATACAGCGCCGAGCCGTCCGTCTGGTGGGAGACCCGAAACTGACTGATGATCTGGAGTCTCTCGTCACAGACGATTTGTAGGGTCACTCAGTCTGTTCTACAGGTACTATCATGGACGCTGCTCGGAGGAACTTGCTTCCCTTATTCCTTGCCATCCAACCTATCTTCGCAGCACTCGCCGCAGAGAAACTGAGCACTCTTTTGTTGTTGAAGTTGGGCTTTTGAGAACCCATCGGTTCTTAAAATCGTTTCTTTGTCACACTGCTAGGGTGTGCAACTGTCTCCCGACCAGTGTGTTTCCCGAATCCTTTAACCTTAATCCTTAATCCTGTCTTCAAATGTATGGTAAGAAGGGAAGGGACCTACAGTTTAACGTGGAATCCGAACCGCGGTCAGCCTCCAACGGTCGAGCGGTCACCCATCCAACCGCGCTCAGTGTTGCTTAACAACAGTCGACCGACCGCACCACAGACCTACCGAGGAGGCTGATGTCCTCGAGCAGGCTGTGTCTTGTGTGCGATGTTAATTGCTAACATCCACCATCTCCTTTTGCGACGGCGTCTTTTTGTTTGACATTTGAAATTAGCATTGTAACGAATGCGGGGTCGCGTAACGCGGGGAATTAATGTAATATTCCATTAATAAGAATGGTTCAGCTGATTGGTGCCGTTATGAATTGGTTTGTATGTGGTGTGTCAAATGTGTTCCATATGTCGAAATCATGTGTGAATTTGATGAAAATTGTAAGGTTATGAAATTCGCATGAAATTATTTTAATTCGAAAATGTATGTAAAAGTGATTTTTGTAAAAATAATTTGTAAATTTTTATTGATAGTAGGTTATAAGTGTTAACGTATTTTGATACAAAGTTATAAATAAAGATTTTAATTTATACAAAAACATTTTTATTTTTTATTTTGTGGAACCTGTCGGAACTAGAAGCCTAGCCAGTGACTCCCTACGGCCATGCTGCTTATACTGAACTGGGCGAAAACATAATCAGTGTTATTTCGATCAACCTACATTCAGTGTCGCACTGCAAAGGTGTGGAATGGGCTCACTAATAGGGAAATAATATATCCCCATGCTATCTATACATATATATATCGTTGTATATATCTACATATCTTTCCATACTTCTACAATCCACAAATCTTCAAATCTTTCACTAGCGTCTTCATTCCACCTTCAAGCTGGCCCGGCACCTCCTCCGGGGCGAAATTGGCTGCGCCTGAGGCTCCGATCTAGAAGACGGCCACCCAGTTTGGGTACAATAAAAACAAGTTATGGTGTCAACACCAGCGGTTTTACCCTACCGCTCAGGCCCACAGATTACCAATATCTTAGGCCTCAGTCAAATCTGTCTGAGGAATTTTAATGTGGTGGTCCACCT
This sequence comes from Nematopogon swammerdamellus, assembly GCA_946902875.1. Lineage (NCBI taxonomy): Eukaryota > Metazoa > Arthropoda > Insecta > Lepidoptera > Adelidae > Nematopogon > Nematopogon swammerdamellus. The sequence goes on along the minus strand of OX336354.1, from coordinate 5,667,395 downwards.
ACACTATACCCACAGACAAATCGATTTCACACAACCTTCGCCCAAAGATTCAATATATTCGTACGTAACCACCTATAATAATAATAAAGCTTTAGGGTTTTGTCTTTGCAATACAAGACGAGGTTGTCAAGACGAACAACTATAGGAAACACATAATGAAGGACGGCACCATTGACATCTGCCGCGCCTGCCACCAACCTGGCGAGTCCCTCAGACATGTGATTTCCGGTTGTTCGCAGCTTGCCAACACCGAGTATCTGCATAGACACAACCTAGTAGCCAGGATTATCCACCAGCAACTTGCCTTAAAGTTCAAACTTGTGGGTACCGAGGTGCCTTACTATAAGTACAATCCACCGCCAGTTCTCGAGAACGGTCATGTCACACTCTACTGGGACCGGTCCATTATCACAGACAGGACTATTCTCGCGAACAGGCCTGATATTGTGATAGTAGACCGGGAGGCAAGGCGCGCAACGCTCGTCGATATCGCCGTGCCGCACGATGGTAACCTCGTCAGTAAGGAAGCAGAGAAGATGTTAAAATATCTGGATCTGCAGCATGAGGTTACCAAAATGTGGCCCGTCGACTCGACGATCGTTGTGCCCATAGTCGTTTCGGCGCATGGGCTGATAGCGAAGAGCCTCGACGACCACCTTGAGAGGCTCTCGCTGAGTGGTTGGGTCAAGGGCCAGATACAGAAGGCAGCCCTGCTCGACACTGCACGCATCGTCCGGAGGTTCCTCTCTTTGGGACCCGACCATCGGTAGCTTGGGCTCGCCCCGCCGCCGGTGGTGGAAACTCCATTTGTTTTTGTATTAATTTTAGATTTTAAGTTTGTAAATATTATGTAAAATTAATATAAAAAAAATGTGTAAATAAATGGATAAAATAAAGCTATAAAACTGCAATTTTCAAGAAAAATTGGTTGTCTGTAAAGTCGGTTTACGGACGATAGTTTTACGTGATGACGTGGAATAATCGTAGTACATAGATCAAAGATCAGTAATTTCTATTTCCAGTAGAAAGATTAATTCATCTTGTGACTGGCCATCAATAAACTTCTGTTGTCTGATCTTGACAGTTTTATTTCTTAAGAAGTTTCCATGGTAACTTTGACTATACCGATTGTGCCTATCTATCGCTTGTTACGCGCTCTCGCTTGCACACACAGGCTCAGATGGAACGTGACACGCTTTCGTGCGTGCAGCCGGTGCTCATCAATTTATAAGACGTGACGTCATCACGTCAAGAACTGGAAAAAGTCGCACACGAGAAATTATCTCATGGCTGAAAACACATTACGACGCCACTGAAGACTTACTTGCTATTTTGTCTTAACAATAATGGATAACACTAAATGCATAGCTAATCTTCATCATCATCAGCCTGTATCGGTCCACTGCTGGATCTTCTCCCAAGGCACGCCACCACCGGGTGACTAAGCTCAAGTGGCAGCGGGCTAGGCACGTCAGCCGAAGAGACTGCGACCGTTGAAATAACCGTGTCCTACACTGGCGGCCGTGGACGGGAAAACGAAATGTGGGAAGACCACCCGCCAGGTGGGACGACGACATAAAATAGGTCGGCGGAAAGCAAAGAAAGTAGTTGTTCCGTACCGCTGACGACCGACCGGGACCGGGAAGGAAGAAGACATATACAGGGTGTATCAGGATAGGTTTCCGAAACTTCAGGGTTCGAAAGGGGCCCATATTTGAAGATGAAAAGCTCTGAAACTTTTTCCCAGATTCGATCATTTTACAGTACTTTTTGGTGAAAATCTATTCTTCAAGATTTGGTGGATGGTTAACGTCCGCCTTTATTAAATAAAAAATAAATTCTAACTCTGTAGGTAAATTCCAAACACTGAAAGTTGAATGACCTCAAAAGAAAAAGAGGACTGAACTAGTTCACTGCAGTCTCCAGTCTCACTGTCCATCGAGTTTTTATTACAATTTCCAACTTTTGTATGACCAAAAAAACAACGGAATTTCGATTTGAGTGATAAGGATTTTTTTCTTCTAATAATGAGTACTTTCTATTCCTGAAGTTTCTCAAACCTATCCTGATACACCCTGTATATTGGTAATCTGTGGATGCGTCGCTCTAGTTTTTTTTTTGCATTTGACATAACAATTAATACATTGACATTTCATCCATAGATAATGCCTATTATTTTATTTACAGACCGACCAAGTTATCTGTGAACTGAGTGGTGCGCTGCCATCGTTTCATTGTTGCCAGTGTTGTGAATGTCCCCGTTTTATTTGATGTTTCATTATCGAACAGTTCAGTTGGTATGTTGCTTTGTGCAAACAATATTGATACTGATTTATTGATATTCTTAGTAGAGGAACGGTTCGAGAGTGTAACATCAAATAAAACGGCGGCATTCACGATTGCACCGGAACTTTACTGCTACTACCGTTTACCGTACGGTGTTGTCACGGCCGGCGCGGCGCCGCACCGCGCCATGGCGGTGACGACGCGGCGCGACTGTGGCCGGGCCCTAAGTCAAGATATTTTACGTAATATGTGGTTGACTATTTAGAATAGCTATTTTGCTACAATTATCGGCCACAAGACGTGCACTGCTGAACATACGCCTCCCCCATAGATTTTATTACTTGTTTGTTATCAAAACTATGCATGTGAGTATATTATGCTAAAAAAATTGGTTGTCTGTAAAGTCGGTTTACGAACGATAGTTTTACGTGATAACGTCATAAAGTGGTAAAACTACTGGGAACGGTTGGTACTTTAAAAACTAATAATATTAATTATCAATATAAACTTTAAGTTTGTAAATTTCTAGATAACACACATCTACCTACTTTATCAATAATCCTACATAACGCCATCTACATATCAAAGCGCATACTACAACGTTGCAACACCTACCTAACTGCGAATCAAGTAAACTACCGCTGAAGTATTTCATTTATAATCCTATATAACGCCATCTACATATCAAAGTGCATACTACAACGTTGCAACACCTACCTAACTGCGAACGCCATGAAATCTTCACCTACTGTTGAACGAATTCGCTTCGCTAGTACATGATCGATTTAGCCGGGTGGTTAAGACGTCTGGTTGGTCACACAATATTGGTGGCAGGGACCGCGGGTTCGAGGCTCGCAAAAGACGGACAAATGTATTTTGTATTTCCTACTCTCCATATATGCCTCTCTATCGCTTTTTACGGGCTCTCGCTTGCACACACAGGTTCAGATGGAACGTGACACTTTTTCGTGCGTGCAGCCGGTGTTCATCAATTTATAAGACGTGACGTTGTTACGTCAATAAATAAAAACCAAATATTGGTATAAACAAATATCTTATTCGTATATAGTGAAATAAATAGAGGATGCAATTTCAATGTGAAAAATGAGTATGTACTCAAAAATAATTGTTTTTATTCAAATCCTGGTTTACAATAAGGTATAATCTGATCACTTGATTTCGCTGTGATTTCAGTTGTACACGTTTACACGTATTATGATAGTCGTGATCAATAGGCCACACCCCAGGCATATTGTTTTGGGTGTTTTCTTTTTCCTTTTTTTCTTGCGAATATCTAGATCTCCAAGCAGTTATTTCGTGTTTTTCCTTGTTTTTCTAGTACATCCAGAAGCCATTTGTAGGTCGGTATTTCTTTTCTCACCGAATAAAATTTATGAACTTTTCTTCAGATGACCTCACGGTAAAATGAATCAACACGAATAAAACCATCTTTCTTTGTCTTATTTTACCAGCTGTTGTGACTTTTGTATGTGTTTCTTCTGCAGCGTTCTTTTCCTTAACAATTTTGGAAATGAGCCCTTTACTTACACCTAAAAATTCAATCAATCAGAAAACTTCAAATTAAAATGTATCTGCTAGGTGGGAAAAATTTGGTTTACAACTGGCAACACTAATCTGTAGCAGCTTATATTCTTTTGTACATCTGATGAAATGGAATTATCGGCGCTTGTTGTCGAGGAATTCTAAAACTATTTTACTTTTAGGATTAAATTCCGGGCATCACTGTGAATAGCTTTCGGCATGATAAAATGCTCTATAGAGACAGAAAACTCGAACTGAACACGCTTTGACATATATGACAGCCGAATGACACTTCCGTTAGTTCCTGATCTGCCACTTCACAGATAACTTGGTAGGTCTGTATCTGTGATAATGCCATCGTGACATTCCATTATGACGTATATATCACTACAATATCTGTGATTTCATTCACCACCAAAGCACTCTTGCTTATTTCCATCAATGGTTATTTTGATTTCTGACTGAAAATTTGAAAATTTGCAAGTGGAAATGGCACAAATTTGGTCCGCTTGCTTGTTCCTGCAATGTTTGATGTTGGTAAGTCTGCCTAGATTTGCATTACATTTTTATAAAGTATATACTTACTAGCCTTTGCCCGCGGCTTCGCTGGCGTGAAATTCGTATTGAAGAAGAAAGTAAGTAAGCCCGCTACCGCACCTTTATTTCGGCGTGCGGAACAATTAAGAGCCACATCTTAGCTTAACCGGAACTGAGTTTATTTAGCCTATACTGTGTCGCGTATAGTTAAATGTGCTTGTAAGTACCTACTAAGTTTCATAGAATTCGGATGATCGGTTTAGGAGTTACGGAGGAACATACATACAAAAAAGATTTCTAAAAATCGTCAATTTAGTTTTAGTATCATACGAAGAGTCTGCAAACGCAATCTCTCATAAAACAAAGTAACTTACTCCATGACCATCCCTTACAGATTTGTTATTAGTTTTTATTTTCCTTCCAATGTTAAAACTATCTTTTCCCGCAACTTCGCTTAGCGTGACTTTTTGCTCACAGTTCAGGCCACCGATGAGGTAGCGTTATGATTTATAGCCTGAAACCATCTCGAGAAGTGACAGAATGTAAAATGTGAAAACAACTGAATTGGTAATGTGAAAACCGTATTATAAATCTATACAAAGTGGTTCTCGAGTTATAAGTATATTCATGTATTTACGTACTTTACACGGTCGGTTCGGGGATGTTTCAATAATTTTACGGCACAGATTTTATTAAGCTCTATATTATTAAAAGAAAAGCGGTCAAGTGCGTGTCTAATTGGCGTGGAGAGGGTTCCGCACCATTCCGTTTTTCGTGAGAATTTTAAGACTTAGGATTTTAATTTAGTCAATCAGTCAGCGTGTAAGCGTCCACTACTGGACATACGCCTCTCCAATTTTCTACAGTCCTCCCGGCCTTCAGCGGTACGGAACCACTGCTTTCCGCCGATGTACTTGATGTCGTCGTCCCACCTGGCGGGTGGTCTTCTCCAATATCATTTTTCCTGTCCACGGACGCCAGTGTAGGACACTGTTACTCCAACGGTCGTCGTCTCGTCGTCGGCTGACGTGTCCAGCCCACTGCCACTTGAGCTTAGCCACCCGATGTCCAATATCTACTACTTTGGTGCGTCGGCGGATTGCATCTTTACGCACCATATCACGTAGCGATATTCCCAGCATGGCTCGCTCCATTGCTCGCTGGGCAGTCCACGTTTCGCACCCGTAGGTACGTCATAACCGGAAGGACACAATGGTCATATATACGGGTCTTTAAATTTTGCGGAATGTCCGACTTCAAGGCAAATTTTAACTTTCCGAAGGTATCCCAACCCAGTTGAATTCGTCTCCCGACGTCCTACCTTGTCTACCAAACCGCAGAATTTGACCGAGATAAATACGTACTCTTCAACCTGTTCGATTACTTCTTCGTCAATAACGATTTGTCCTCCCGTCATAACCTCGGTTGGCATGACCTTGGTTTTGTCCCGGTTCATCTTCAGACCCACCTTCATTGAAGCTGTATAAAGGTCTTCCAGCACGATCTGAAGCTGATCTCGGGAATTTGACGGAAGAACAATGTCATCGGCGAAACGCAGATTGCTGAGAAGATTTGTCAGCCTCGATAGCTCAGTGGTGCAGACAGTCAACTGTCGCTATCGAATGTTAAGCAACGCTGGGTGCGGTCAGTACTTGGATGGGTGACCGCTGACCGTTGGAGGCTGACCGAGGTTCGGATTCCTCGTAAAACTGTAGGTCCCTTCCCTCCTAATCTTACTTGGTGGTAGGGTTTAACCCGCCCGGGTTGGTACCACCGCACTGAATGAAACGTCGGTCTAAACGGCTATGTAAATAGTTTGTGTTTTCCGACCAGTTCAGTGTAGCCGGCACGATCAAAGGGGGAAGCACTGTGAATGTACATGGCACCTAGTTCACCCGGTGTTATGGGCTGACATCACGGACGTTGTAGGTGATGTAGCCAACCGTGTCAGTTTCCATAAAAAAAAAGATAGTTTTCGTTTTTGCGTCTATCTAGTGAAGAAATTATGTAAACATGTCTGTAAGGTAAAGTAGGTACCTAACGCGAGGATCATCTAGGGTATCTGTTGACCTGAAATTTTGGATGAAAGTAAGTAATGTGCTGACCAAGTTATTCCTACGTATTCCAGATTTATTCTGAACTTTTCAGACTCAGTTTTCAACAATATTAAAGATTTAAAACCTAAGTAGCTACGTACAAGGTAGTTACCTACCTAACCAGAAAACCACAATGCGAGGTAGTTACAGTTTAGCGAAATCACATGAAACACTGGACATTATAGTCGAAATATTACAATGGACATTTTTAGTAGACATTTACACATGCTAGGTCACTAGTAGGTAGATATTTACCTGCTCTGAATACACTAGAACAGAAACACACAATATTGCACACAATTTCAAGAAAAACACTACATGAAGCTAGACTGTAGGTCCCTTCCCTTGACGCTTCCTAGGTAGTAGTAGGCTCAAATTGTAGCCGACTGGTTTGGTAACACTGTACTGGATATAAGATGGCAGCATAGCAGGCTCGGTTGTGTTTTCATCTAGTCCAGTATAGCCATCGATCCAGGGAAGTCTCCGGTATGGCACGTCTACCTTCACAGAGGTGATATTGGCTTGTCGGAGCATGTGCTTTGGCCCCTGCGACTCAGCCACCCATACCTGATACATTTAAAAAAAAAATGCAAAGAAAAAATACAGGAATTCGAAAAGGCGGACTTTTATTTGGAAAACTTATATATTATCTGAAACAACACAATTACTAAGGTTACCACCGTTGTTCGCACACTTGACACTTGAAGATCCTAAAATCACGCAAAGGTGTCTCTTGGCCTGGGTGGTGACTGGTGCCAAATGAACAACAAATGCTCTGTGCGACCGCCCTGGTCGTCTTGTGGTCAACAGAGAACATAGGCTGACTGGGGATCAAGGGGTTTTGCACGAAGGTCCCCGACCAAGATGGACTAGTTTGCAGGCTTACAGCCAACCCCTACTACTACAACAACAATGACAACACAAATTCAAATAACTAGGCCCCTTCCCTTATTACTTAGGTGGTAGGGTTTATCCCGCCCGGGTTGGTACCACAGCACTGAACGAAACGTCGGTCGAAAGGGCTATGTAAATAGTTCGTGTTTTCCGTCCAGTTCAGTGTAGCCGACAATGAAATGAAGGGAAGCACTGACATGGCACCTAGTTCATCCGGTGTTATGGGCTGACATAACGGATGTTGTAGGTGTTGTAGCCAACCGTGTCAGTTTTCATAAAAAAAACCTTATTTATATAAAAGAGAGATCAAATTATAAGGTTCCACATTTAAAAACCTTAAACTTTCTGAGGGTGAGGGAGGGCATTTCGAAACCAAAAAATACATAATATATATTGTAAACATGACCTAGGCACCGCAGCCGCAGGCCGCAGAGGCTAAAACCAAAACCAATTTCTGTTAAGTATCAGATCCACGTGAGCATCGCAAGAAATCGCTGAAGTGAGCGTGTTTCTTGGTTGTCTTCTGCAACCGTAGGTGTGTTTTCAAAAGGCGTGCGAATAAAGTGCCCGTACACCTTTCTGTACTCCTTGTAGCTGGCACGGCGCCTTACTGAGTTGAGTGTTGTTTTTGCGACGAGAGGTGTTATTGGCTGTATATGACTGTCTTTTCATTCAACTGATTGTGCGGGCACAACCCAGCATGCCGGTTTTCAGAAAAAAATATGTTATAATAATTGTGTTTTTTTTTCTTGTTTTCTTATAAAATGTGTGTTGTGGGACATTAAAAACTTTCTATCTATCTAGTATCTACCCTCTTCAAAGGCGACGTTTCATAGCGATCCTTGACATGAAATAGAGCGCATTTAGAGCGAATTATTGTGCGGCGTTTTAGAGGGAATGTGAATTGTGGCAACCGAATGCGGTCCAGCGGGGCGGAGGGGTGGTCTGGAGGTTTGGAGAAGGGTACAAATAATTACACATTATCGTAGCACTGGTTGCCGTATTTATCTGACTTTACGGGCCGATGAGGACGGAGAATGGAGTAACGGAAACTTCTTTCTTATCCCGCTAACGCTATCATGGTTATACATATAACCATGCCTGCTTTTATGGAATCTGACACGATTGGCTACATCACCTAGAACATCCCTGATGTCAGCCCATAACACCTTGGTGAACTAAGTGCCGTGTCAGCGCTTCCCTTCATTTCATCAAATGGTATCTTTCTGTCTTCTGTCTGTTTATCGGTCTCATAAGAGAGCATGCGGCGTCTTCGGGCGAATTGCCGGCTCTTGTTTAAGTATCAAACGATCACTTCAAAATAATTTGACAATTTTTTTTCTTTGTATCGACTTGCCTAAACAATATCCGTCTTAGGAGGAGCAAATATTATTCTAATTGAAAAAAAAATCGCTGACCTGTGTGTTCCATTTGGAGACTCGTCGATCATGAGCCCTAGATTTTTGACGCAATTACTGTATGGGATTATCTACACCATCGAACACGACAGCGGGAAGAGTATTCCTATCCAACTTGGCCATCGTTTGGGGGACCCAAATTATGATAGCGTGAGTATTTAAGGGGTTGATCAACAAGCCAAAAGGTACAGCCCAGTCAAGCGCAGAACTCAGAACTGAGTTCATGAGCTCCACAGCAGACTGTATACGTATATGTGTGACTATACTGGATGTAGTAAAGCTGCAAGTCATCGGCATACAGATGGTAAAAACATTGAAGCGAACAACATTAGCGTGGATGAAATTGAAAAAAGTAAGGGTGAAAGCAAGCCGCCTTGTGGCACACCGGCAGTAATGACCCACCACAAATAGTCAACACTGTCGACACGTACACACTGCCGACGACCAATCGTGTAAGAGAAGAGCCAATGAGTACTGACTGTAAAATATTCAGAAAATGGAGAACGGCAAGGAGAATGTCATAATTGACAGTGTTAAAAGCGTTACTGAAATTACTCAAAACCTTCTGATAAAAAAAAACAGATGAAAGAAAGAAAGAAATTATATTCGTCTCAAAATTAGTCACAGAACTAGTTAGCCAAATATAAACACATTTACATGTGACGAAAAGGGATCCCACTTAGCTGTTCACTGTGCAAGAAAGCGAAGCAGATTTTCAGGAGCTCCATTTTACAACCTAACAAAAATCATCTTAAAGCTAAAAAACAAACAAATAAGAGCATATGTACCAATTAAGAATACAAATAATTATAATAAAATAAAATGGCTAACCTCACGAATGAGTTTACTTTCGACATTTTTCATTTGTTTGAAGAAATTAATACCTTATAACCTTTTAAATTCTATGAAGTAGTACGAACGTACTTAGAAATAAGAAGCGTCGTTTCCAACAGAAAATTATTCAAGAAACGTCGAGAAATAGCGCTGGGTTAAATTGCTTGCTATAACATTTTTACAGCGCTACAGATGGCGAGTATCCGGGTTTGACGACTGTTACGCGAGCGAAGCACCGCGGAGGAACGACTTATAGCCAGTTGGGACCGTTTTAGACTTGGGAAATTTTATATTTTACGAAGGGAATTTTCAATTTGGTCTGTGTAAAATAGGACAATTTCGGGATCTGCAATATTTTTGAAGAAAATATGAATGCCTGTCAGTTATGCAAAGAAACAAAGAAAAATTACATTTATCGACATTAAACAAAACAGAAAATATACAGGATATATACAATATAAGGTATAGGTACCTACCGAATGTCCATGGGTGTCGTTAGACACCTCATGGGTGGCTCGGCGACACATATCGCGCTTTCTAAAAAAAAAAGGAAGAAGGGAAGGGACCTACAGTTTAACGTGGCATCCGAACCACGGTCAGCCTCCAACGGCCGAGGGTCACCCATCCAAGTACTGACCGCGCTCAGGGTTGCTTAATAACAGTCGACCGACCGCACCACTGAGCTACCGAGCTTGACAAATTGACGGCTTTGCATCTAGGTATCTAAAGAAGAAATATAAAGCGAGTAAAGTAAGTGTACCGTGTGGGGCCGGTACTTTAAAAGAATAGCCCCACTGCATATCTCCCCGTGTATGTCGTAAAAGGCGATTAAAGGATATGACTCCCTTCTTATATTACTAGGTGGTAGGGTTCCCGCCCGGGTTAGGGCGGGCTGGTACCACCGCACTGAATGAAAGGTCGGTCGAAACGGCTATGTAAATAGTTTGTGTTTTCCGTCCAGTTCAGTGTAGCCGGCACGACCGAAGGGAAGCACTGACGTGGCACCAAGTTCACCCGGTGTTATGGGCTGACATCACGGATGTTGTAGGTGATGTAGCCAACCGTGTCAGTTTCCATAAAAAAAATGCTTAGTAGTGACAAATTGAAATAAATAATAAAAAAAAAGATATTCCTTTTGTCAGTGTTCAGGTGAAGATCGCCCGTGGACTGATCTAGAGCAACTCAATATATCCACACAGCCTGAACTGTCCTACGGAGCCTTTCCAAACGGTGACCGTAGACAACGAAACCCCAGAATGAAAAGTCGAGGGCATCCAAGAGGCAGCGATGGTTACAGGTATTCGAAACCAAAGACATTAAAAAAAACACTTTACCGACTTAAAATCAATAAAAAGTATTAAATAATATTTTTATCATGAGTAGAAGGCAGTACAAAAGCACAAAAGGGTTCATCTATAAATTTTCAGGTGTGCTTTTGTACCGCCTTCTACTCAAGATGAAAATATAATTTAATACTTTTTAGGGTTTGAAGTCGGTTGAATGTTTTTTTAAACAGTTTTTTTATTGCACTGTTTTTAGTAATATCACATAATATTAAAATCGGTTGACGGGAAGTGGGTGATTGAAAAACTCCTTAGTGTGAAAGTGTTCATCCCTTAATTTTTCACCCTTAAGGATGGTGTTCTTTCAACTTTATGAAAGGATCACCCTGACATATACCCTAATCATGAAAAAAAGAATCATTACAATCGGTTGAGAATTGGCAGAGGAATCGAGTAACATACACACAAAAAAACCGGCCAAGTGCGAGTCGAACTCGCGCACCGAGGGTTCCGTATCACCATGTCATGGTCAGCGCCACTCCCGCCATCTATGGCGTGTATATGAAATGCGTCATATTAGTTAAAATTCATGATTAGTTAAAATGGTTCATACTCTTTTCGGTAGATATGGCGCGATATATACACTTTTTAGTTTTTTCTATTGGAACCCCCGTGATTTTTTTGCTTTTTCTTATTTTTATTATTTGTTGTTATATCGGCCATAATAAACATATTCTGTGAAAATTTCAACGGGCTACATAGGTTCAAGGATAGGGTTCAAGAAATACAGCCCTCACCAGACAGACAGGCAGACGGCGTAGGCTTAGAATAGGGTCCCGTACCGGATACGGAACTCTAAAAAACATACATACAGACGAATTGAGAACCTCCTCCATTTTGGAAGTCGCTTGCAAAGACAGAAGGGGTTTAAAAACTCACTGATTGTAGAAATATATTGGAAAAGTCATTCTACAGGGAAATATATTGGAAAAGTCATTCTACAGGATGTTTCAGGATAGGGTTTCGTAACTTCAGGGTTCGAAAGGGGTTCATATTTGAAGACGAAAAGCTCTGAAACTTTTTCCCAGATTCGGTCATTTTATAGTACTTTTTGGTGAAAATCGTTTCATCGAGATTTTGTGAACGGTTAACGTCAGTCTTTATTAAACAAAAATAATTAACTTTCATGCTTAATTGTAGAAAATTGTACTGCATGTAGGTTTTTTTTTTTTATTTAATCCGGTGTGGGTGGCTGAATCGGAGGGGCCAAAGCACATGCTCCGATCAGCCAATATCACATACCGGAGACTTCCCTGGATTGCTGGTTATACTGGACTAGAGGAGAACACAACCGAGGCTGCTATGCGGCCATCTTACATCCAGTACGGTGGTACCAACCCAGTCGGCTACAATTTGAGCCTACCACCTAGTAAGGGGCAAGGGAAGGGACCTACAGTTTTACACCGGTTCCGAACGGTGAAGCAGCAGGTGTAGGTATGCACGTAAATTTTTTCGTCAGAAAAAACCCATTGGTACACGCCGACCGGATTCGAACCTTGGAACTCTCGCATGAGAAGCCGATGCCCAAACCACTCGGCCACCCACGGCAAAGAAAAAGGGGACTCGACTGGGTCATTGCACTCCCTAGACCTAGATCACTGTTGCCAAATCTCACTGTCCATCGAGTTTTTATTACAATTTTCAATTTTTGTACGGAATTTCGATTTAAGTCATAAGGATGGTTTTCTTCTAATAATGAGTACTTTCTATTCCTGAAGTTTCTCAAGCCCATCCTGAAACATCCTGTATAGATGAAACATAACAATCTCCGTCCCACCTAAAATCTTTGTTTGAAATCTTTGTGCGCGTATGCCGCCGCCGTGACCGTGGTACCGGGCAGCGGACAGAGACGTCGCAAAACATTTGTATCAACAGTTTACTGTTTGCTCACTGTGTTAATATTTTTGTGAAATACTGAAATATTTTTCGCGAACTTTCAAATTGAATGATGTTTTTATTGAAGGCGCGACATGTGACGCCGTGCCACCCATAAGGCGTCTAACTATGGCCATCGTATTCGGGGTTTGCGAATGCCATGCCGGCCTGACAGGTGCCTATTCACTCCCCCTTCCCCTTGAAGGACCCGAGACTGTATTATAGTATTAATGCTCTTGTGAGCGGTAGTATGGGTTAATTATTTGTAAGTTACTATAAGATAATACATAAATAAGGTACTAACAAAACATTGTGACTTGCGAAGTTTGTTTGTCAGTTCTTCTTCGCATTGAATTTAGAACTGGCGGAATTTTCGACATGTCCAAGCGTAAGCTACCTACCTATGTATGAAATTATATAATAAACAATAAACAATCCTGTCGCCCTTTAGCACGGCATATTGTCCTTATCCCTTAGTCGCCTTTTACGACAGCCACGGGGAGAGATGCAGTGGGGCTATTCCTTTTAAGTACCGGCCCCACACTGTACAGTTCAGAATATTATACTATAATAAAAAAATAATTCATTTAAAGTAATTTTTTGCAATTGTTTACATAGGTTTCAAGACACGAGCTGTTTGAACAAGCCGCGATTTTCCACAACCAGCCTCGCCGCGATGCTTATGGAATTGTTGAAGTAAGCCAACCAACCACACAACACGACACGACACGACTAACCAAACTGTTTCTATCTTATTCCGATGGCGATGACTAACACAATTCAATTTTACATAATTTCATCTCATTTCATTTATTTGATTCAGTCTTAGGTACACTTGAATTCGTCACAAATTTTATACAATTTTTTTTTACAATTATAACTTTCGGGGTCTATCCATGGCAAGGGACTAGTAATTGAATTGTGTTATAGACTAAGCAATGATATACACATCTACCTATCAAGCGAATTGTCCTTTATTTATTTGTAAAAGAAATCAACAGCAACATACATCAAGTTATAATAAACTACCGGTAGTACAGTGTGGGGCCGGTACTTGAAAAGAATAGCCCCACTGCATCTCTCCCCATGCATGTCGTAAAAGGCGACTAAGGGATAAGGACAAGATGCCGTGCTAAAGGGCGACAGGCTCGCCACCTCTCACCTTGGCACGGTACTTCCACCGAGTCATGCAGCAGGTGGGTCTTCGTGCCTTACTTGCTGCTTGATCGATTGAATCTTGTTCGAATACTTTGCGAAACGCGGTGGTCGGTGTTGTGCTGTAATTTACCAGAGTTCTTGCAGGACAACACCGATTACTCTGCTTACCCCGATTGTCGGGATTCAGCGTGTGCGATATGTATGTATATAATAAACTATCGAACATTATCCTATCAAATTAGCTAATAATAGATTTCTTAAATAACATTTTCAAATATTGTAATTACATTTTCTATTCGACTACCATCTTGCCAACAACGAGACATATAATATCAAAGGCGGCAATCTCCACAAGAGCTATTTTCTCAGAAATAAGAAAAAGGTTCCAGTGTAAAAAAAATGTATGTATGGAAACCAAGGTGGAGATTGCCAAGACTGATGTGGACATGAATTTTTATGTATGATTTTCTATTGGATATTGCCGTGCTTGGTACGGAGACATTTATTTAATATATTCTAGAACCATAGACGAAAAAAACTTCATCTTTACTTTATTTTCAATACTATGTGGAGATTGCCGCCTTTGATATTATATGTTCTATACATATAATAAAATCGTAGAGGTAAGAAAGTCTGTACATTGAATGTATTCGGAAAAAAACTAACCAGGGTGGCTTAAAATGAGATACTGAACATGTTAGAACAGTTTTTAAAATTTTTGTTTGTTTGTTTGTTTGTCTGTACGCGCATCACGCAAAAACCACAGAACGGATTTAGGCGAAACTTTGTATAGTGGCAGTTTATATGCCGGGTTAACATAATACGTAAAAAAAAATAACAAAAATAAAAAAAAAATTAACAATTATAAACATTATTGGGCGTTTAAAATCACGTAGTCCAAAGTACATAATTATATCTTGAGAACTGGCAGCAAATACAATTTGAATAAAATATTCATTCGAAATTTAAAAATAAGTAGATACAACGAAAATGACAGTTCTTCTTTTTTATAACTTGAACACAATAGTCTATACATATCTATTCTTTCTCATTGTTCTTTCTATACATATCATAAAATCGTAAATGCAAAAATGTCGATTTGTACGCGCATCTCGCAAAAACCACTGAACGGAATTTGACGAAACTTTTTATAGTGACAGTGTATAGTATATCCCGGATTGACGTAATAATTAAAAAATATAATAAAAATCACGTAATCCAAAGTAAAGGTAAAAAACAATTTTAAATGTCATGTTGACAACGGAGAACTGTCATCTCGACGTGACCTGGCCGGTGACAAATTGTTTGATATATAAAAATTATAATTGAAAGTTGAAGTTATGTCGCTGTCATTGGTGCAATAAAATTTATATATCTGTTGCCCGCGGCTTCGCTCGCGTGAAATTCGTATTAAAAAAAAAAAGTAAGTAACTAAAGGCGGGCCCGAAGGCGGATCTGCGCTCACGTAAACGATATTCTTTCTCGATGAAAGTAACTAAGGGCGAGGCGGAAGGCGGAGCTGAGTTCAGGAAGAAGAAAAACATTCTTGAAGAAAGTAAGTAACTAAGGGCGAGGCCGAAGGCCGAGCTCTATTCTGGAAGACCATAAACCTTCTCGAAGAAAGTAAGTAACTATGGGCGAGGCCGCAGGCCGAGCTGCGTTCAGGAAGAAGCTAAACCATCTTGAAGAAAGTAAGTAACTAAGGCGAGGCCGAAGGCCGAGCTACGTTCGGATAATTGAAAAACCATCTCGAAGAAAGCAAGTAACTAAGGGCGAGGCCGAAGGCCGAGCTGCGTTCAGGAAGAAGCTAAACCATCTTGAAGAAAGTAAGCAACTAAGGCGAGGCCGAAGGCCGAGCTACGTGCTGACAAATGATAAACCATCTCGAAGAAAGCAAGTAACTAAGGGCGAGGCCGAAGGCCGAGCTGCGTTCAGGAAGAAGCTAAACCATCTCGAATAAAGTTAATTATTATTAAGATTGAGTTAATTTAATTTAAATTTTATTATAAAGTCCACGCTTCTAACGGCAAATATACCGTGCATCCTAGAACCTCGCGGTTATTCCCGGCTGGATGGCAAGAGGCCCGATGCTATCACCTTAGTGCCATGGACTAAGGGTAGTTCTTTGATGTGGGACGCCACTTTTGTTCTCACATTGGCGCCAAGTCACTTTAGGACATCTTCAAGAGCGGCTGGCGCGGTCGAGGCTGGGGTGGAGAGCCTCAAACGCAGCAAATATAGAAACATAATTCAAGATTTCGAATTTGTTGCGTTTGCGGTTGAAACCCTCGGTCCGTGGAGCAGTGAAGCCAAAAGAGGCTTGAGCTGGTTGACGCAACTGGTGTCCCGCCATCAAGGGCTTGTACTTCATTCAAAGAGTAAGCCTTGCCATCCAGCGGGGTAATGCCGCAAGTGCTCTAAGAACATTTTAAAATGCCCGTTTTGATAGTTATTTTAATGTTTGTTAGGTAGGTTTAATTCTTTAGTTATTAATATTACTTTTTTATTTTTATGAAATAAATAGATTGAGTAAACGATATTATATTCTATCGAAGAAAGGAAGTCTTTAAAGGCGAGGCCCGAAGGCGGAAGAGGGTTTTTGGTTTACCTGAACGCAGCTCGGCCTTCGGCCTCGCACTTAGTTCCTTCCTTTCTTCCAGAAGGTTTATCGTCTTCCTGAACGCAGCTCGGCCTTCGGCCTCGCCCTTACTTACTTCCTTTATTTGAGAAAGGTTTATCGTTTACCTGAAAGCAGCTCGGCCTTCGGCCTCGCCCTTAGTTAGTTACTTTCTTTAAGAAGGTTTATGGATTACCTGAACGCAGCTCGGCCTTCGGCCTCGCCCTTAGTTACTTACATTCTTCTTTGGAATACGAATTTCACGCGAGCGGAGCCGCGGGCTCAGCTAGTTATATAATAAAAATAAAATACTAACCTATACCTACCTACCTACAACAAATATACAATTTAATAAGCATCCTTACCTATAATAAAATCCAACGTCTGCTTTCTGTCTGTCTGAGTGTCTGTCTGTCCGCTTATAACTCGAGAACCACTGAACCGATTTTAATAACACAAAATTCTACGGATAGCTTGATTCTTCCCATCAACTATAGGCTACTTACTATCACGCTAAATGGCCTATGAGGTTAGCAGTGAAGTGAAATATTATGAGAGCGGGCGGAGCCGCGGGCACAGCTGGTTTATTAATAAAATTAAAAAAAAAATACAGATTCAATTCATCATAAAAACACTTTAAAATATAAATATTAAATTAAATAAACAATTTTAAACATTAAACAAATTCTGAAAGTTCTAAAATTTTAAAATTTCACTCCACTTAGGCTTAGGGTTTCGCTGGGATGAAAGAAGGAGAATTTGTGTGGGGAGTGTTTGTTTGGGGGTGTGTGCATGTGTGAGGGGGTGTGTTTGTGAGAGATTGTGTGTATGATGCGAGAGAGTGTGGTCAGTTTGACATGTTCAAGCTTCTTGTAACAGCTGCGTTACCTGGCGTTTTACTCCCGTCATGGAAGTAGTGAAAAGGTCAATGGCATTAAATTTAGAGTTGTATGTTTTTGCGATTCGGTTGAGTGTTGTATTTCTTGTGAAGTTTTTGCGGAAATTATGGGCGTGCAGTAGTTGAGAAGATCGCGTGCAGCGTGCTGGTACATGATATTGGACAGCCTCCACAATTTCCGGGGAACTTAAACTAAATCATAATAAAACAAAAAAGTACAGCTTTGTACATGAAATAGCAATTAAAACTAAAGTAAATTAAAAAAATGGTTATATACATAAATATAATATGTACATACCTTATAGTATTTTTTTTTAAGAAAACTGACACGGTTGGCTACATCACCTACAACATCCGTGATGTCAGCCCATAACACCGGGTGAACTTGGTGCTACGTCAGTGCTTCCCACAGTGCTTGCAGTCGTGCCGGCCACACTGAACTGGACGGAATGGTGACGGATGGGTGACCGCTCGACCTTTGGAGGATGACCGTGGTTCGGATTCCACGTTAAACTGTATCTTACCTTCCCTTCCTATCTTACTAGGTGGTAGGGTTTATCCGGGCCGGGTTGGTAACACCGCACTGAATGAAAGGTCGGTCGAAACGGCTATGTAAATAGTTCGTGTTTTCCGTTCAGTTTAGTGTAGCCGAAATGAAATTCTGACATGGCACCTAGCTCACCCGGTGTTATAGAATATTTATTTATTTATTTATTTAATATTCTTTATTGTTTCCTATAACTATTATATACAAATGGCGGACTTATTGCCTAAGTCAATCTCTGCCGGTCAACCACCTGACCCAATAGACTGACATTACGGATGTTGTAGGTGATGTAGCCAACCGTGTCAGTTTCCATTAAAAAAAAATCAAGTAATAAAGTAATTATAAATTTAAAAAAAAATCATTGAGAGCGATTTTTTTAAAAGCTTGAAATAAAAGTTAAATTACAAATTTAAAAAATCCCCGTCAAAAATAATTTCTGTTTACTTACTTAAAAAGGAGCCGGGGGACCGCTAAGTAACTAAAATATAAAAACTCAGAGCTGGACGGGCATTTATTTACTTAGCGCTCCGCCGACCCTTTTAAAACGGGAATAATTTTTCCCTCTTTAAGAGTCAGGTTTTTTTTGTTATTTATCTCTTTTAATCTAACATTCTATGGCGTATTTCTCCATTTCTCCATTTCCCAGAAATCGAGAAGGCACCGAGCACGCGACCGTAGCGAGGTTCCTTCAAGCTACGAACAGAGCTGGCCTCAATCCGGACCAGTTCGAAGAAAAAGAAGGTGAAATGCCAGAGAAGATCGAAGACCTGAATACGTACACGAAACTGGTGGTTGTGATGTGGTTGGCCGCGAACGATCAGCTATCCTTGGAGAAGACTGGATGGTGTGCTTTGGACCAGGTATTTTTATTTATGAAACCCGTCACGGTTGGTTTTTTTTTTATAGAAACTGCGACATGTGGCACCGAGCCCGCCCCAACTCATGGGGGCGGGCTCGGCGAGACACCTCAGTGTCTAACGACGCCCATGGACATTCGGTGGTATACGGGGGTTGCGAATGCCATGCCGGCCTAACAGGTGCCTATTCACGGCCCTCTTGAAGGACCCGAGACCCGTGTACCCGGAGGAAACATATGGACAGGGAGAGCGTTCCAGAGTTTACCGGTTCTGTAGAGGAAAGATCTGCAGAACCGGTTGGTACGCGACCGCGGTAAGTCCAGCGTGTAGGGATGCATACCCTGCCCGGTGCGCGTGATGCGGAGGTGGAAAGGGGAAGGCGGATGGCGTTAAAGAGCTCCTCCGAATACTCCCCATGGAATAAGCTATACAGGCTGCTGTAACGTCAGTACATTAATTTCGCCAGCGCAATCCTCATGTTTTTCCGAGACAAAAAAGTTAATAAAGCTTTTCTCTTACTAAAGTGTCTAGTTTTCGAGATATTGAGGCAGAAGCTATTGAGAGACTTAAGAACTGACAGACTCAATCTGTTTTTTAAAGTACATGAAGCCTTGGGGCGAGCTCAGGGGGAGGAGTTTGAATTCATACTAAGTTTTTTTGTAAAGTCACAGGCGTTGAATCGTGCTGAAGTACAATAAAAAATCAATATAGTTACTATGGGGCTGGCATAGCCAGGAATGGCTAAAGCCTTAAACAAAATAAAGATTTAAAAAAAGAAAAAAAATTAAAATTTATGTTTTCGTCAAGCATAATTTGGCGCTTTTATATATTCGGTGGCTTTGTTGTGTTCGTGTTTTCCCTTCAGTTCAGTGTAGCCGGCACGACCGAAGGGAAGCACTGACATGGCGCCTAGTTCACCAAGGTTTTATGGGCTGACATCACGGATGTAGTAGGTTATGTAGACAACCGTGCCAGATTCCATAAAAAAAAAATGATATGAGAAAGTTACTTGCAAATTTCTCCTTTCGCAGATATCGCGACACGTATCTTCGAGCAATGCTGCTCAGGTCGCTCGCGTTCTGGACAACGTATTGCCCACTCTGTCCACGGGCAGACAGATCCTGGAAAATTTTTCACTCAGCTTGAGACCGCGGGGTTTGCAATGGAGGTGATCCTTACTTCTTTATTGCACTATGGAAATAATTACTCTTTTCAATTCCGAATAAAAAATATTTAAGAGCATCGTGTACTGCGAACCGTTTTCAAATTTCGAATTTCCTTCATCGCATTGCTGTCGCTGTAGGCCGCGCCGCTGCCCACGCACGTGAAAAGGACAACTGCAGCTCAGAAGCAAACTGCCTACAAAATATTTGTGAATCATTCATTATTCAGGCGAAGTCTTTTTTCATGTAAAGACATGAAAAAATACTTCTTCCTCAATTTAGGTGATAATATTTTTTGCTGTCAACAAAAGTCTACTGGATCCCTATGTCTTAATTTTAATTATTTTTTATTATAGTTTTCCATATCTCCCTTCTACTTACTACCCTTCTTCCCTCCTCACGTCCCACCCCCACCCCTCAGTTCTTTCCTCCTCAATCCCCTCCCCCTCCAATTTTCCTCCCCCACTATCCCCTATCCCTTCTCCCTCCACATCTATTCCCTCATCCTCCATCCCTCCTCTCGCTTCCTCCTTACCTGCCCCTTTCCTTCCATCCCTCCCCCTCCTTCCATACCTATTCCTCCCCTCTCTCTGTTCCCTTACTCTCTCTCTCTTTCCCCTCCCACCCCTCCCTCCCATTCTTCTCCTTCCCGCTGCCTTTTTTTTTATTTTATTGGAAGAAAGAAATACTTCTTTAAAAAATATGTGAGTTAGGTAAGTAGAAGTACTTGCATGTTGCGAGCGCGTCTTGGAACACGCCGCGGGACATGTTCTAAGTACACAACTGTACATATTATATCGCCTGCAACATGTGCCGCGGCACGTAAACGCGGCGCTGTGTCGCGTGCAATATTCGCGCAACGTTGCACGCGGCACGTAGTCTCTATGTTGCGTGGCATGTGGCGAATATATTTGCCTCCTAGTGAATCCAAGGATAGGTATTTCATTAAAATGAAAAGAAAAAAATAATAATTCAAAATAATAATAAAATAAAGAAAAATAAGTATATAAAAAAAAATCTTTCAATTTATATGCATAATTCTATATAACTAAGAAATTAATTGCCCCATATGGGCACAGTACACATCAGTATGTGCTACACAAGGCATAAGGCGATCTGGAGCGCTGTTTTTTTTTTCAGATGGGCCCTGATTGATGCATTAACACACTAATTAGGTGCATACCATTGATTTTATAACCCTGTCGGGACAGATAGACCACTCCATATAAAAAATTTGGTAACGTTGTAAATCGTAAAACCAACAGAGGGCGTTAATAATTTTTCTTGATGTTGTCGTAAAACAAACAGGTGGCGTTAATGTTTGTTAATACTTCTATACTAAGGGCGCTATCTAGTTGAAATACAACATGTATGTAGGTACCTTTAATTGTCACTAGGCTGTAGAATTACTGCTACTAGACAAAAGATGGCGCTTTCATTTATATTTATAAAGAACATTATTTATGTAAATTCCAAAATTTTTAATTATATTTGAATAATAAAATTATGACAATTTACAATAAAACTAAAACTTCTTATCAAATTAAATAAAATAAAAAAATGTTTTGAAAATAATTTGGTATACGGAACAAAATATTATTATGATTGTAATTTCCTGTTTGTGCGCTTTTAATAGATAGATCCACAGAGCACGGAATACCCCCGCGCGCGCGCGGGGGTATTCCGTGCTCTGTGGATAGAACGTATTTATTTAGTTGAACAGTTAAACAAATACTCGTCACTCTTCATTCTAATAATGTCAGCATTGTA
Organism: Nematopogon swammerdamellus; assembly: GCA_946902875.1. Classification (NCBI taxonomy): domain Eukaryota; kingdom Metazoa; phylum Arthropoda; class Insecta; order Lepidoptera; family Adelidae; genus Nematopogon; species Nematopogon swammerdamellus. The sequence continues at coordinate 5,645,560 of OX336354.1, read as the reverse complement.
TGTAAAAAAAAATATGAAAACTGCCTTAAAAAATTTATGAAATTAAAAAAATCGAACCCTAGAGTTGAAGGCGGTGCTAAAGAAGGCTACACAAATCACAAAGGATATCATCCGCGCATGTTTTCTTTCATGTATCATTTTTGCTTGCTTTAGCACCGCCTTCAACTACTCTAGGGTTCGATTTTTTTTAATTTCATACATTTTTGAAGGCCTTTTTTATATATTTTTTTAAATAGTTTTTTATTTCACAGTTTTTTTTTAAATTTTTTGCTATTAATGTACTCGGCGGAATCGCTCGACCTTCGGCCTCGCGATTCCGCCTCGCTTTCCAATCTGATCTCGACCAAATTAAAATGGAACCACCTCATGGTTATCCCCTTTCAAACAAAAAAAAAGAATTTTCAAAATCGGCCCACAATAATTGACGGAGTAATCGCGTAACAAACATCCAAAAAAAGAAAACATACCGTCGAATTGAGAATCTCCTAGGTCTAAAGTAAATTGCTCGTGAAGACAAATTCAACGAGCCCAAACACGATGGGTTTATCATGTGTAGTTTAGGAGTTCCTATGGCCACCTTCCGTCTCCATCATCAGACCAGCTCGATGGTACTCGTACTCGTATAAATTAAGCGCATCTGGCCGGTCGGAAAAGATTTCAAATTTAGAATATTCATGAAACAAGGGTCCGAATATGAATGACAATATCGATTCATGTATTTCAATACAATGACAGAGAAAATTTCAAAATATTAGGTACGTATTTAATACTTTTTAGTTCTAGTTTATTTTTTTTTTAAGTCGGTTTTATATTTTTAAAACAGTTTTTATTTCATTCTTTTTAGTAATATTTAATAAAAAACCATAATCGAAATCGAATAATCGAAATCCGTTTGAAGTGGTACAGAATTATTCGCCATGTGTCAAACTGCAAATTGCTGAAAAAGTCCACATCACAAAAGTTTTGCTGAAGGTAACCACACACCAATAGTATTTTGTTGATTTTTCATAAACCGCTGAATCAATTTCGATAAAATTTCAATGGGAGCACCTCTGAAGTATGACCTACCAAACAAAAAAAGAATTTTCAAAATCAGCCCACAATTAACACGTTGAACGCCATACGACCCACCGGTGGGCCTAGCGTACTTTTCCGTTCGGGCCAAGCCAAACTCATTATATCCGTAATTTTCATCAACTTGAGATTTTCATCACAAAGTTTATAAAATGCGGTAATTTGTAAGGAAAATAAAAATTTGCGACATTTACCGTCTAATTTTCGAGATATAGCAAAAGGCTCACGGGTGGATCGTGTGGCCTCCTATGAAGGATTTGTATTTTTCTGTTGGCTGGGGCCGCGGGGTCACGCCGCGGCCCACCCGTTGCGCGCTCGCCGCGGACGCAGCGATCAATCCCGGTCCGGCTGCGTCGACAATTGAGGATGTTTTACGCTTTTCTCGCCAAAAATGGATTATTTTGAAGATTTCGAGTTAACACAAGAAGCGCTAACGCAGTTAGAAAACATCGAGATAGATCTTCTGAACCGTAGTTTCGGAATAGATTCTATGAAGACGTAGTTCAACCAACGAAAAGAAGATGCTGTCGAATTCTTTTGTCGGAGAGTGAGGATAGCGACGATGAAATGCGTATAGAAAGACGGAAGAGAATGAAACACACTCTGGAAAGGAAAGAGGGATTGGCCAGAAAAGTGAGAAGAACATGTCACCAATGTTATGCAAAGAACGTACCAATAATGGGTAGCAAACAGGCTAAAACCAAGTCGAAAAAAGTATCCACTTATTGCCAAAGCAGCCCAACTAAACCATTCCTTTGTTTGCCTTGTTTTAACAAGACTCACGGATAATTCTTTATTGTTTATGGTTAAGAGCCAAAGGGTTAAGATGATTGATTATTTTAAATAATGAAGTGTCATAACATAATGTTGTGATTGTTCAATTTCATAAATATTTTCTTTTGTTCAATTTCATAAATTATTTTCGTAATAAATAATGTCTTCTTATTTGGTAATGAAGAAAATGTTATGTTCATTTTTATTTTGACGAATATTTTCTTATTATTTTCTGGTTTTATTAATTCTATTAATAAAAATATAATTTTCTACCTTATCGTTAAGAGCAGCCCTAGCATCGTTACAATTAACTTAATAAAAAACTACAAGTTTCTATTGGATTTGAAAACCACGCCGTCCGCTTCGACTACAAGGCCATGCGGCTCACTTCCATATTGGCTTTGTAGCTGCGCTCTGTGGCTTGTAGGAAGCGTTTACGTAGGACCTCTCACGCGGCTCACCGGTGACCCCCATGACCTGAATGGTTCAGTAAGGAAAGGCTCACCGGTGAGCGGTGAGCCCCGTGGCCCAAACGGAAATACTGGATTTTTCATGTGGCGTTGAACGTGTAAGATTGTAATTTCCTGTTTGCGGTTTTACTCCGGTCCAAAGAGTTTACAAACTCTTTGGTTGTACCTAGCTCCGCTTATTTGTTGTTATATCCGCCATAGTAACACATATTCTGTGAAAATTTCAACGGGCTACCTATTACGGTTCAAGAGATACAGCCCTCGGACAGACAGACGGACGGACGGACGGACAGACAGACTTCGGAGGCTTAGTAATAGGCTTCCGTACAGGGATACTGAAACCTAAAAATAAGGGGTGAAATAGGGGTGAAAGTTTTTGTATGGGGAATCCATGATTTCTCAAGGTAAGGATATGAAAATTTAATATCTAGGCTTTTGGCACAGATTACTCAATAGATACTGCTTTTGGTAAGAAATAATGAAAAATGGTCAGGAAGAGGAAGTGGGAGAGAAAAGAGGGGGGAGTGGGTGGGAGGTACGTTTGTTAGCCTCGGTAGCTCAGTGGTGCAGGCAACACTGGGCGCGGTCAACACTTGGATGGGTGACCGCTCGACCATTGTAGGCTGACCGTGGTTCGGATTCCACGTAAAACTGTAGCACCCTTCCCTTCTTACCTTACTAGGGTTGGTACCACCGCACTGAATAAAACGTATTTCGAAACGGCTATGTAAATAGTTATTTTTTTCGTTTTTTTCCGTCCAGTTCAGTATAGCCGGCACGACATGTCCGACATCACGGATGTTGTAGGTGATGTATCCAACCATGTCAGTTTCCATAAAAAAAAGAAGAAGAGGAGGAGAGGTATGGAGGGAGGAAGGGTTAGTGAATGAGGGTAGGTGTGGGGGAGGGAGGTAGTAGAGGGAACGAGGAGGAATGGATATGGAGGGAGTGAGAGGTTGGAAGGGAGAAGGGGCGGGGTAAGAGGGGGTTGCGGACAGGATGAGGGGTAGTAGGGGAGGAATGGAATGCGAGCGGTGAATGCGAGGGTGATGGGAAGGAGGGGCGGCATGAGGGGAGGAAGGGAAGTAGGGAGAGAGGGAGGGAATGGGCGAAAGGGAAGGTGGCAAAGAGGGGTCCGTGAAGGGTGAGGGGAAGGAGGGGAGGAAGGCGGGATCGAGGAGAGAAGACAGGGAGAGAGGTGAGTGAGAGATGGGCGAGGAAGGAAGGGAGAAAAAGATAGAGAATATAAGAGAAGCGATGGTTTATTATCAATTTTGCATTTAAATCAGATTTACTATTTTTTTATTTTATTCGTCGTCGTCGGTAAAATCTACAATTTTATATAAAATATCATTGACTTATATATTCTGTAAAGTATAACACAAATACATTAAACCCACCCTCTTTTAATCTCTTTGGTATAACACAAAGACATTAAACCCACCCTTTTTAATCTCTTTGGTGTAACCGTAGACAGAAAAAATAGTTCTGGACTCCGCACTTCATACTTCAATTATTACTAAAACGAGACACCGTGGTTAAGGTAGTGTGCGTATCGCGTAATACAGGACCGACCATCTCAAGAGATCGCAGTGATATTGTGTCATCCTTTTTCCACGCGCAGTAATCCCGTATCGCTTGCCTGCACGCTCCACGCAAACATTTACGTGTTCCAAAACAAGCGAATGTCGCACGTAGTCGATCGATAAATTGCCGCTTGCTTCAACGGCTCAAAACTATGGAGGTGGCTTTTTACTTCTTATTATTAAATTATTTATTAAAAACATTTATTGCAATTTTTTTCGTTTATTTTTTTTTTATGGAAACTGACACGGTTGGCTACATCACCTACAACGTCCGTGAGGTCAGCCCATAACACCGGGTGAACTAGGTGCCATGTCAGTGCTTTCCCCTTCGATCGTGCCGGCTACACTGAACTGGTCGGAAAACACAAACTATTTACATAGCCGTTTCAACCGACGTTTCATTCAGTGCGGTGGTACCAACCCGGGCGGGTTAGACCCTACCACCAAGTAAGATTAGGAGGGAAGGGACCTACAGTTTTACGATTTACATTTATTTGTGAAAGAAAACCTATGGATGATGAGTGAATTATTTTATAAAAATTTCAAACGCATTTGTCAATTTATGTCGACTTTAGACGTGTCTTATATCACTTGCAACTAAAATCACCTAAAATTTGACAGACGTGCTTAAATTAAGATTATTAAATCATTCGTTCATCTCCTGTCTTTCTTTCTCAAAATGACAATAATGACAGGAATATCAAAATTTTAGCTTTAATAGTGTGAAGTGTCTACTAGAAATAAAGCCAATATGTTACTAACATTAAAAACACAGACCAAGTTGACCAACCCACAAACCGAGGGTTCCGCACAAATACGACGGGGGCGTGGCTTTGAAGTGGGGAAGTTTGCTAGCAAATTGCTAGTAAGCTTATTGTGTAGACTGAAGTTAAAAAATAAATTTTAGTGAAATAATGTTTTGCCGGACGCGTAGTTTATTTAGTTTACTTAAAAGAAGAAACAGGTTTCCATACAACTTTTAATTTTTAATCTTTCATGCAAAATTAAAACTTTACTTTTTTTAACTACAAAAACATTGATTTTGAATAGACATGTATGCACAAACGACACGGGCTGCCTCGACATGGTCCCTATTAGGTTACGGTTAATTTATAGAAGATGCGGAGCGTAGTGACGCATCTTCTATAAATTAACCTTGATAATTTTTTTTGAACCACCAAACTGGTTATAAAAAGAAAAACATTTCTCACCTCCACTCATCACCTTTTTGATACATAAATATATTACAAACAAACTTAATTTTGCAGTCAACCTAAATAATAATTTCTCACTAACTATTTAAACGAGACCAGTTTTAATATTTTCGTATTCCTCCCTTTGATGTTAACTTTTTTGAACCACTTGTCATATACGTTTCATAAAGCAAATAAATATGTTATTCAAAATCTGTAAGAATCAAACAAGAACCAACCAAGAAAGAAACACGTAAATTTCTTGTGCACCTAAGTCCTTTTGCACAAATCGCAGATCAGGTCATGCTTGGAGTACTGCTTGCACCTGTGGGATGGCTCTGCCAAATATCAGCTTTTAAAAGGGAAATTGTTTGAAAAGAGGAATTTGTTAAAAAGGATTGCATTCCCACACGCTGGACTTACCGTGGATGCGTACCAACCTCTTCTGCAGATTTTTCCTCTATAGAACCGGTAAACTCTGGGACGCTCTCCTGTCTATATATTTCCTCCCAAGTACAGTCTCGGGTCCTTCAAGAGGGGCATGAACAGGCACCTGTCGGGCCGGCATGGCATTCGCAACCCCCGCATACGACCAAATGTCCATGGGCGTCCTTTGACATCTCATGGGTGCCTCGGCGCCACAGGTCGCGCTTTCAATAAAAAAAAACACAAAGAAAACACAAGCAAAAATCTGTAAATAAAAATCATGTAAGGGTTCTGGTATTTTGTTGATTTTATTGTAGCTTTTAAAATTGCCATCTAATATAGTAAAATATATATAATAAAAAAGAATTCTTTTGGGAATCCAGTGTTACCGTTTTCAAAGGTGGTGACGTAAAAAAATTTAATTTTAAAGAAGCCATCTCCACTTAATCCAAACACATTAAATGTATGAAGTGAAAATTTTTACTTTTTCTTATAAAACATTGTATTTGAAGGGATTTTCACTCTTGAAATATAATGCCAGATGCTCTCGTATACTACGCAGAGGCCTGAAGCCGGCATTTGTGTAATATTGAAGACGCTGAAGCAAGTGCTCTCGCGCTGGCGGTCGATGGCAGAATGAGCGGGCGATGCACGTAATATTTGAATTGCACGTATTTTTGGTGGGGCACGAATCGCCCTGACATCAATGACGTATCATGTATTCTACTAGACCTCTTACCCGGGCAACAGCCTTCGCTCCACCGCGGTGGAGTAACCATTACGCGGAGGGACCCTCTTGAGACTAGTAGCTCGCGAGCGACCGAACGCGGCGGACGCGCCGTCCGCGCGCTCGCTGCCGTCCGTCTGCGGCTCGCATCGCGCCAGTCATTATGCCCGGTTGTGTGTTGCGATATTGCAAAAATCATACCAAAAATATTGGGAAAAGTGATGGCATCTCATTTCATAGGTAAGTATCACTTCATTGTGATCTTAATATATAAGGTCTTTCAAAATTAGTTAATAGTACGCTAAGGGGGGGTTCTGCATCATATAGGGAGTAAAACCTATATAAATTTTTTTGGACCTTGGGTTTTTTTTATGAAAAATGTTTTTTATGTATGAAAATGTATGTATGTAAAAAAATATGTGGTTGATTTTATAGCCTAATCGATTCATTTTCATAACAGTAACAAAAAAGTCTTCAATACCATTTTGATGTAACACGTGTAAGTTGGTAAAAAAAATCAAATTCTTTCTATTCCATACTAATAAAACTAAAATTGTGGTTTTCACAATTTCTGAAAGAAAGAGATCTATGTGTTGGAAGACTTTTTTGTTCCTGGCATGAAACTGAAACGATTAAGAAAAGAATTTTTTTTACATTTTACATTATTATAATTTTTTTTTTGTAAACAAAAATCTTTGTTCCTCAAAAGTGATTTATTTACGATACAGAACCCCCCTTAGCGTACGATTAACTAATTTTGATAGAACTTATATATAATATCTTGTTTTCCATGTGCTTAGAAATATTTGGTTCAACTGGCCAATTAGGGCTGTCACAACGCTACTTCAATTTGAAAATTTTGTACATTTTATGTATTGACCTAGCATTGCAATAACATAAGCATTATTTAATTAAACAAATAAATTGAACGCGCTCATTAGGGCTGCCACATATGAATGATTAGAAATAGAGTTCTGGGATATCATGTATGAAAGTAAATAAATATGTATTAAACCACGTTAAAATATGAGAGTGAATTGACCGCTAATTAGGGTTGTCGCTATTCTTTTAATTTTTTTTAATTAGTAAGTAATTGAGAAATTTTCAAGAAAAAATTTTTTTTTACAAGTTTTCCACATCCTACTAAGGGATCAATACGAGAAAGATGGATAAAAATAGTCCAAGATGATACATTGTTTAAGGGAAAGTGAAAATTTAAATTTGTGTAATGTGAAATTTAAATTATTTTGTTTAAGTACGGAGGAAGAGTTATTTTAGTTGTGTTTGTGTGTGTAGTCCAAAGTATACCTAATGGTTTTTTTAGTTATATATATATATTTTTTTTTAAATAAATGCTGCACTCTTTATTTTATGTATGTTTGGTTTGGAGATTTTAAGTTTAGTCCAAGGCCAAGACCGCAGTTATGAATTATTTATTATTAAGTTTAGTTTTTTAGATATTATTCTAGTTATTAAGTGTAGGTATTATAAGAATACAAAACGGCTTTACTCGCGGTCGAAATACGAGCTGTGTGGCTCGACGTTTCGGGCCAAACGTATGGCCCATCATCATGAGCACTCTGGCCGAAATGTCGAGCCACACAGCTCGTATTTCGATAGCGAGTAAAGCCGTTGTTACTTCTTAAAATGTCAAATAACCACGGTAATTTAAAAACCCATATAAGTTTAGGTATGTATTTCAAGTTATTATAGTTCTGTATTTTAAGTTTAAATACATAAAAACGTTTTTCTCGATGAAATTCACTATCTGTTTTCTTCTATAATCCTTTAAAACGTCCCACTGCTAGGCACGGACTCTGCCCACTGACATAGGAGGTATTGTTTTTATTGTTGTTGTTTTATTGTTTATTGAGTATTCTTATGGCAGTCATATTGCACTCGAACTTGTCACAATTTGTTATATCCGGTTCGATTACTCGTACATGGTGACCAGTGGAAATCAGAAGCAGTTTACACAAAAATACCTTTCATAGACCAGTGTGCACTAGTTACCTAACTTTATTTTTCTTCATCGGAGCGATCGTACCTATTCGTTATGAAATGCACGTATATCAATCCTTATCAAGGAAATAAATAAGTACATTAGTTAGTGCCCGGGATTTGAACCCGCAACTTCTGCATTGAGAAGCGTTACCACTAGACTACGGGCACAATTAACCATAATACCTACTCGTAAAATAATAAATCGAAAAATATATTTTTGGTAGACTAAGTGACAACCCTACGCAATGCACGTGTTGACTGACCGGCCGGGCCGGCCGGGCCGCTAGCCGCTAGTCGCTCGCTAGCTAGCCCCTCTCCCGCTCGCTTCCCGCCCCGCGCGGCTCAGCGTTCCGCCACCCCGCTACCTTACCTCATACCTCAGCTATTGGCCGTCATTTCTCTGTATTCTTTCTTCGTAGTGCTCACTCTATACATAAAATCTCTTTGCCTGACATGCGGAATCTTAATATTTTTTATGATCGAAGGGTATAACACCACCAGCAGCATCATAGATGGAAAAAATCTGGACTCAACTTTTTTTAATTCGGTGCCTGGACTCCGTACTTCATACTTCAACTATTACTAAAACGAGACACCGCGATTATGGTAGTGTGCGTATCGCGTGAATACAGCAAAGAGATTTTATGTATAGAGTGAGCACTACGAAGAAAGAATACAGAGAAATGACGGCCAATAACTGAGGTATGAGGTAAGGTAGCGGGGTGGCGGAACGCTGAGCCGCGCGGGGCGGGAAGCGAGCGGGAGAGGGGCTAGCTAGCGAGCGACTAGCGGCTAGCGGCCCGGCCGGCCCGGCCGGTCAGTCAACACGTGCATTGGAATACGTAGGGTTGTCACTTAGTCTACCAAAAATATATTTTTCGATTTATTATTTTACGAGTAGGTATTATGGTTAATTGTGCCCGTAGTCTAGTGGTAACGCTTCTCAATGCAGAAGTTGCGGGTTCAAATCCCGGGCACTAACTAATGTACTTATTTATTTCCTTGATAAAGATTGATATACATGCATTTCATAACGAATAGGTACGATCGCTCCGGTGAAGAAAAATAAAGTTAGGTAACTAGTGCACACTGGTCTATGAAAGGTATTTTTGTGTAAACTGCTTCTGATTTCCACTGGTCACCATGTACGAGTAATCGAACCGGATATAACAAATTGTGACAAGTTCGAGTGCAATATGACTGCCATAAGAATACTCAATAAACAATAAAACAACAACAATAAAAACAATACCTCCTATGTCAGTGAGCAGAGTCCGTGCCTAGCAGTGGGACGTTTTAAAGGATTATAGAAGAAAACAGATAGTGAATTTCATCGAAAAAAACGTTTTTATGTATTTAAACTTAAAATACAGAACTATAATAACTTGAAATACATACCTAAACTTATATGGGTTTTTAAATTACCGTGGTTATTTGACATTTTAAGAAGTAACAACGGCTTTACTCACTATCGAAATACGAGCTGTGTGGCTCGACATTTCGGCCAGAGTGCTCATGATGATGGGCCATACGTTTGGCCCGAAACGTCGAGCCACACAGCTCATATTTCGACCGCGAGTAAAGCCGTTTTGTATTCTTATAATACCTACACTTAATAACTAGAATAATATCTAAAAAACTAAACTTAATAATAAAGAATTCATAACTGCGGTCTTGGCCTTGGACTAAACTTAAAATCTCCAAACCAAACATACATAAAATAAAGAGTGCAGCATTTATAAAAAAATATATATATATATATATATAACTAAAAAAACCATTAGGTATACTTTGGACTACACACACAAACACAACTAAAATAACTCTTCCTCCGTACTTAAACAAAATAATTTAAATTTCACTTTACACAAATTTAAATTTTCACTTTCCTTTAAACAATGTATCATCTTGGACTATTTTTATCCATCTTTCTCGTATTGATCCCTTAGAAGGATGTGGAAACCTTGTAAAAAGATTTTTTTCTTGAAAATTTCTCAATTACTTACTAATTTAAAAAAAATAAAAGAATAGCGACAACCCTAATTAGCGGTCAATTCACTCTCATATTTTAACGTGGTTTAATACATATTTATTTACTTTCATACATGATATCCCAGAACTCTATTTCTAATCATTCATATGTGGCAGCCCTAATGAGCGCGTTTAATTTATTTGTTTAATTAAATAATGCTTATGTTATTGCAATGCTAGGTCAATACATAAAATGTACAAAATTTTCTAATTGAAGTAGCGTTGTGACAGCCCTAATTGGCCAGTTGAACCAAATATTTCTAAGCACATGGAAAACAAGATATTATATATAAGGTCTTTCAAAATTAGTTAATAGTACGCTAAGGGGGGGTTCTGTATCGTAAATAAATCACTTTTGAGGAAGAAAGATTTTTTTTTACAAAAAAAAAAAATTTATAATAATGCAAAAATGTAAAATGTAAAAAAAAATTCTTTTCTTAATCGTTTCAGTTTCATGCCAGGAACAAAAGTCTTCCAACACATAGATCTCTTTCTTTCAGAAATTGTGAAAACCACAATTTTAGTTTTATTAGTATGGAATAGAAAGAATTTGATTTTTTTTACCAACTTACACGTGTTACATCAAAATGGTAATGAAGACTTTTTTGTTACTGTTATGAAAATGAATCGATTAGGCTATAAAAATCAACCACATATTTTTTTATTTAAATACATACAAAACATTTTACATAAAAAAAGCCCAAGGTCCAAAAAAATTTATATAGGTTTTACTCCCTATAGGATGCAGAACCCACCCTTAGCGTACTATTAACTAATTTTGAAAGACCTTATATATTAAGATCACAATGAAGTGATACTTACCTATGAAATGAGATGCCATCAGTTTTCCCAATATTTTTGGTATGATTTTTGCAATATCGCAATTCGCAACACACAACCGGGCATAATGAATGACTGGCGCGATGCGAGCCGCAGACGGACGGCAGCGAGCGCGCGGACGGCGCGTCCGCCGCGTTCGGTCGCTCGCGAGCTACTAGTCTCAAGAGGGTCCTTCCGCGTAATGGTTACTCCACCGCGGTGGAGCGAAGGCTGTTGCCCGGGTAAGAGGTCTAGTAGAATACATGATACGTCATTGGAATACAGAACCGACCGTCTCAAGAGATCGCAGCGATATTGTGTCATCCTTTTTCCACGCGCAGTAACCCGTATCGCTTGCCTGCACGCTCCACGCAAACATTTGCGTGTTCCAAAACAAGCGAACGTCGCGCGTCGATCGATAAATTGCCGCAACGGTTAAAAACTATGGAGGTGGCTTTTTACTTTCGAGCGACTGTAAGGAGAAAGGAAGTATTGTGATCGTCCAAAATTTCGAAGTTGAGAATTCGACTGATTTTTTTTTTTATTGAAACTGACACGGTTGGCTACATCACCTACAACATCCATGATGTCAGCCCATAACACCGGGTGAACTTGGTGGCACGTCAGTGCTTCCCTTAAAAAATAAATCCTATCGAGGCCTATCATTTCCTGCAGCGGATGAGTAGTCGTGGATCAGTAGTTTCCGAGATATGCCTTCTTTCCTTTTTCCTTTTTTATTCTGAAACGGCTGAACCGATTTTGAAAAAAAACAACTATTTCAAAAATAGCATTTTTTTTCTACGAAAAGAAACAAATTGCAAGTCGATCTGACCAGTAGTTCAGGAGTTATAAGCATTTATTGATTTTCGAAGCCTTTTTTCTAAGTGCCATAAATAGAAGGGCTTGATATGCGACTCTCGGGTATGTCGTCCTAGCAAGTCGGAAGAACTACCTTTAGGACGATATGCCTCACCTTCCTATAACTGTTATAGTTTTTGAGATCTAAGTCGCCAAAAGTACATAATTTTCGTGATTTGGTTTCATAAGGAACACTAAGCGGGGCCTATGGCAGTGCCTCAAGTGATAGTGCCCCTTATGAAACCAAATAATTTTCGTGACGCAACTTTTTGTAAAATACATTCGGCAGCAGGCTAAAGACGTTTCATCAAATTCACGTCAAAAACAAAGAAAACACAAAAAGAAATCTATAAATAAAAATAATGTTTAGGGGTTCTGGTATTTTGTTGAATTTATTCTAGCTTTTCAAATTTCCATCTAATATATTAAAACAATAAAAATATATTATTATAAAATAATTCTTTTGGGAATCCACCGTGTTTGTTTCCGTTTTCAAAGGTGGTGAGGTAAAAAAATATAATTTTAAAGAAGGTATCTCCACTTTATCCTAACCGCACGCGCGTATTTGAATTGCACGCAGGTTTGGTTGGTGGGTATTTGGCAACTATTCAATATAATAAGAAATAGGCATGCCATCTATAGACAAATAGGACAACTTAACTTTGGTCTGACATCTATGATGCAGAAGCGGCGAAATTATACATTTTATCCGCCAAGCTCACTGACTGACAAAACATGAAAATATTTATTGGAAAAATTATGAAAACCTTAAAATACACTATTTTGAAATTTCTACTTAATATAAAATAATCTTTAAATTTAACTATGCTGTTCCCACTTAGCATCGTTCTATAATTAGCAGATTTAAAAATATAATAATTATTTAATTCAAATTCGATACTCCTGGCGCCATCTTAGGACATAATTGAAGACTAATTTCATGTTACCTTTAAAACATCGCTGACGGTACATCTGACTCCCCCTATAAAATCAATGGTGCATACATAAGAAATGTAAGTAATTGTAAAGAATGATTAACAAGTAAATATTTATAAAATATAATTATAATGTATTTTACAGAACGTCAACGCTAAATTCTAGAATCATTGTTAAACCACCAAACTCAAGTAATGGAGCAGCATTTGACAATTCAATGGCAATGAATACTGATCAAATACCATTTGCTGTTGAAACGATGACTTCAGCTGTCGAAGAAATGACCCTGTCAGAGAAGAATATGAGTCAAGATGTAAGAATACTGATGGACGGATTCATAAGTGAGTTTGAAAGAAGAACGAAAGTAATGAGGGAAGGGGGAGGCGTAACGGAAGGAGGGGTGTCACATTTTTTCCATGAGACAGTGTTGGGAGGAACAGGAAAAGATGGAACAGTGAACGATGGAAAAGTCAGAGGCGGGATAGTGAAAGATCTTCCAATAATAATGAAAGATGAAATATTGACAGCGGAAACAATGAAAGAGGCTGACGGAATAGTGAAAACAAAACCAGTGAAGAAAGAGACAAATAAAGACAATTGGTCTCAGCCGGAACTACTTGGACTCACTCAATACAAAAACCGTTCTCCAAGGAATATATATCGACCTTTATTTTTGTTGCATCACGTAGTTTTTTTTTCATTATACTTTTGGTGGCCATACTGTTATGTATAATATGCGGGTTGCGATGGATATATTATACGGTATGAGAAGGTGACGGCTCGGAACTCTGAATATACAAGTTTTCTGGATCAATAAAGCATTTTCTATCTATCTAACACGTTCACACAGTTAATGAAAATAGAAAATTAACTCATAAAAACTAAATCAAGATGATCACAAGATGATTCACAGGGCATTAGGAGAAACTCTGATGGAAGAATGCAAAATACTAACTAAATGTTTCCAAGCATCTCTAGGCCTCAGCACAGACGGTTATATTCTCATTGCACAGACTATTATGGGCCTCAGAGGTTAGAGATGTTTTGGACCATTTTTCAATTTTTTTTTTTCCCCCCCAATGGCAAGTGGCCTCATGACATTACAGTTGAGGCTCAATGTGCCAATATCAAGTTGTAAGATCCAAGCGAATTCCAAATATTGGAATAATGTTTAAAAATATGACTACTAGACAACACATTGTAAGTATATTATAAAAAGATGAAATTAGATGAATGTGAGTGAACCTATATTTTTAATTTATTTTGAACAATAAAGTTCTGGAGAACCAAATTCTATGGGTCTGGCGTAGTCGGAAGGCAGCTAAAGTCTACGTCTTTTTCTTTTTTTACAAAGGTGCCAACCAAAGGAATAGGGAATTCGTTTATTACTGTCAGTATCCAGTGACGGCGCTGCAAGGACAGAACAATTTTGAAAAGAACGAAGCAAAGTTACTAGTTTGCATGCATGCACAACACGCGTGATGCATAAATTATGGGTAGACACCAGCTAAAGTCCTTTTATTATTATTTTTATTCGTTCCTTTTCGGGACAAGTAAAAATAATTAAAGTATACAGCCGTATTGCGAGAATCTCAAAACATATACTTTTTATTTACGACGACGACGCGGCAAACAAACTTGTTCATCCGCCGTGCCGCCATCTTTCCCACGAAAGTCCTATTCAAATAGAGAAAAAAAAATTTGTTAACTGTCACTGTCACGTCAAGCGTCACGAGTAGGTCACGACACATCAGACATCCATCACACATGACTGCCCATCTTTGATTTACCTTGTAACTAACCTTTTCGAATTTCGTAAAAAATCTATATATACAGTGCTTTAGACAATGTTGTAAACGTATTGTTTTGTGAATAAGGTACAATGCTGTGGAGTGTATATTATTTAAACATAATTATAACACAAGTCATCATCGCGGTGAATATACTTACCTAATTATTTGCTTATACAGTAGAGCCCAACGACCTTAGATTATTAATTGGTCTCCGCGCGCTCCGACTAGATACCGCGCTACCTTAAAACAACAGCTCCGTGAATGCGGCAACTCAATATTCTAGTGTGTGTAAGAAAATGTTGTAGTATGTGTGTGATCCCATAGTCTTTCCTATTGAGACTGGCTCGAGTACGCCGACTTCGGCGTAGTATTTGTTGCCGCATTTTACACGTACACGGGCGGTATCTAGTCGGAGCGCGCGGAGACCTATCAATAATCTAAGCCAACGACATTCTACTTTCTAATTCGTTGGTAGAGCCTTGATAATCCGAACTACCAAAAAACTACCCCTGTTCGGACTCACGAAGCGTTCGGATTATAGTATGTTAGATTAGATAGACAAATTCAATAAAACAGCTGTATATTATAATAAACTAATATAATATAATTATTATAACCTCCTTATGCCCAATCTTAAACCATATGGGCTATCTTTTTTATTAAACGGTTTTATTTAGCTTGACTCCGTATATTTGTTTGTTTGTTACTATCTTTGTTTCAAATCTTGCGACAACTTTTTGAACTACTTCTACTGAACCGATTTTTATTTTTATGAATACCCGAGACACTTGGCGCCATCAGCGTGTACAGCCGACGACGACGCCCAAAAGCATTCAGTTTCGAACGGGGGCTGAGAATGCCGTGCCGGCGTGACAGATGCCTTTTTAGCTTCTATTGAAAGATCCTAAGTCATACACTGAAGGAAACACATCGAGAGCGAGTTTATTCCAGAGTTTCGCAGTGCGGAAGATAAAAGAAATACTGGAGCGCTTAGTCCGCACTTTAGGGAGCTCTACAGTAAAGGGATGCATTCCCTGTCTGCTACGCGTGGACCTGTGGCGAAATGATGAGGTCGGAATCGTTTCGAACAGCTCCTCAGGGCATTCGCCTTTAAACAATCGATCTTAGGGCTCGTACCCATACTACGTGACCGATTTTACCCACTTTTTGACCCCCTCCCCCCTTGTGACCTGCCGTGGTATTGTTATAGCTTATGTATCTTTGAAATAAAGCAAGTCTTCTCAGAAAAATGTTTTTTTTACTCCATTTTCTCCAATGACAATATATCAGAATAATACATGTCAAACATGACATTAATACTTTTCTCTTATGAGTTGATTTGAGATTGTTTATGAATAGAGGTTATTGCAATCTCTCCAACACTCCTCCTTAATCTCACAATCATACTTCTCATCATACACTCACCATGCATCACTCTAGCACTCAGACAAAACACTCTTTCAAAGTTCATGCACTCAAACCCATTCCTTTCACACAGAATTCAAACTTCCCTCTCAGAAGTGGCTTTGTTAAAGCATCTGCGATCATCTCGGTTGTTGCTTTGTATTTTAATTTAATAACACCGTTCACTGCTGTCTCTCTTACAAAGTGATATCTGATCTGACGTCCACATGTTTAGTACGTTGGTGATGAACTGGATTGGTAGCTATCGCCATAGCAGACTGGCTGTCTGTGTAGACAGTGATAAAGCCCTCCGGCTTCTTCGTCATCTCTGCGATGAATCTACGTAGGAATACTGCTTCCTTCGCAGCTTGTGACAAACTCACATATTCCGCCTCCGCAGTTGACAATGCCACAGTTTTTTTGTTTTCTGCTCTCCCAGCAGACTGCAGCTCCTGCAAGATTGAACACGAACCCTGAATATGATCGTCTATCGCAAATATCACCTCCGTGATCTGCATCTGCAAACCCTTTGATACATTGATCGCGTCTTCTGTACTTTGGGCCATAGCTCCTTGTGCCCTTCAAATACCGAAGAACTCTCTTTGCAGCCACCCAGTGCTCTTCGCTGTAACAGTTGTTGAACTGGCTCAAGTAGCTGACGACACGTGCTATATCTGGTCTCGTGCACACTGCCAAGTACATAAGAGATCCTATCAGTCCTTGGTATGGAATCTTCTCATCCGGTTTGTGGTTTTGATCCGGTTTGGGTAACCTCTGACCTGGAACTGACGGAGTATTGACTGGCTTATAGTCCTCCATGCCGAACCTTTTGAGAAGCTTGTTTACATACTCTTCTTGATCTATTTTGATCTCTCCCTTCTCTTGTTTCTGTCTCATACCGATTACCAGTTCAGCTTTCCCCAAGTCTTTCATGCTGAACTTAGATTTAAGTTCCTTCTTCACATGCTGCATCTCTTGCGCATTATTCCAGAATATCAGTAAGTCATCAACATACACTGCAATGATGATAACTTTTCCTTCGTTAACTCTTGTATAAACGCATGGTTCATTCTCGGACCTCTTGAAGTTCATCCGCTCTAACTCAAAATTAAGCTTCTGGTCCCATGCTCTCGGAGCCTGCTTAAGTCCATACAGTGACTTCTTCAGTAAACAGATGTAGTCTTCTTTTCCCTTTTCAGCAAACCCCTCCGGTTGCTTCATATAGACAACTTCGTTTAAGTTGCCATTCAGGAATGCAGTTGTCACATCCATGTGATCGACATTCAGACCTAACTCTACAGCCAGTGCCATCAGTACTCTCAGTGAACTGTATCTCACTACAGGTGCAAATGTCTCATCATAGTCGATTCCTCTTCTCTGAATGAAACCTCGTGCAACAAGTCGAGCCTTGTATCTTGTCTTATTTCCCGCCTCCTTTTTGACTCGAAATAACCATTTTGAATCAACAACGTTGCACACTCGTGGAGGTTTCACCAAACTCCATGTTTCATTCTTATTTAGAGCATCTAACTCCTCCTGAATTGCCATTCTCCATTTATCTTGATCTCTCCTAGATAAAGCCTCTGTCAAGGTTGTTGGTTCGTCTTCATCAATTACCGACTGGTATGTGACGTGGTCTGGAAAACACTTCTGCTTTCTTTCTCTAGCTGGATATCTTCTCTCTGGAACAACAACTGGAATATCTGAACTTTCACTCTCAACCAGGTCATCTATCCCTTCAGCTGGACTCTATTCATTAGAGTTTTCTTGATCATTGTCACTCTCATTTATGTCGTACCTTTCTTCAGTTGATTTACTATAATCAAATCTGTCTTGATCTTTTATTTCAAGTATCTCTTCTAGAATTACCTCTGCCTCTGGTGTCTCTTTAGGGATTCTAGGTGAATTCGCGACTTCTGTTTGAGACTCTTTCTCAAACGTAATGGGGACATGAATCTGTTCTCTTTCAGGTGTCTCTACCTTACTGTTGTATTTTTTATTTTCAAAAAATACGAAATCTCTCGCCTTCTATAATTTTCCAGTGCTCGGATCAATCAGCCTGTATGCCTTAGAGTTCTCCTCGCATCCAAGGTGAATTAGCTCTCTACTTTTTGGATCCTATTTGGTACGTTTCTGATCTGGAATATGCATAAAAGCTTTGCACCCGAAAACTCTAATCGCACTCACCTCAGGTTGTTTCCCCGTCCAAGCCTCTTCAGGTGTCATATTCTTGACAGCGATGGTAGGCGATCTTTTTTTTTTTTTTTTTTTTTTTATGGAAACTGACACGGTTGGCTACATCACCTACAACGTCCGTGATGTCAGCCCATAACACCGGGTTAACTAGGTGCCATGTCAGTGCTTCCCCCTTTGATCGTGCCGGCTACACTGAACTGGTCGGAAAACACAAACTATTTACATAGCCGTTTTGACCGACGTTTCATTCAGTGCGGTGGTACCAACCCGGGCGGGTTAAACCCTACCACCAAGTAAGATTAGGAGGGAAGGGACCTACAGTTTTACGAGGAATCCGAACCTCGGTCAGCCTCCAACGGTCAGCGGTCACCCATCCAAGTACTGACCGCACCCAGCGTTGCTTAACATTCAATAGCGACAGTTGACTGTCTGCAACACTGAGCTATCGATCTATTTTTCAGATAGGTTGCAGCACAGACAGCCTCTGCTCAGTACTTAATATCTAGGCCTGATTCTTGGAGCATGCTCCTACCTTTTTCTACGATTGTGCGATTTGCACGCTCAGCAACTCCATTCTGCTCAGGTGTGTATTCTACAGTCAGTTGATGTTGAATTCCATACGTTTTCGCAAATTCCCTCACTTGTTTATTGACGTACTCACCGCCGTTGTCCGACCTTATAATCTTTAGCTTCTGACCTGTTTGAGTTTCAGCAAAGCTCTTGAATTCCTTTATCTTTCCAAACACATCACTCTTGCGTTTGAGAAAATAGACGAAGGTCTTCCGTGTCTTATCGTCAATGAATGTCATGAAGTACTTACTCCCACCGATGGAGTCCTCGCTCATTGGTCCGCATACATCTGTATGTACTAACCCTAGTACCTCAGCTCTCGTAGCACTACCCTTCTTGAATGGTTGTCTTGTCTGTTTGCCCTTCAGACGTGGTTCGCACTCTAGCGATGTGGTAGTAAAATTTAAGAAACTCACCCCTCTTGCCATGTGGTCTCTAAGTAGTTTCAGGTTACGTACTCCTAGGTGTGCCATCCTCCGATGCCACAAAATCATCACTTCCTGTTGAAGTAAGTGCAACTCCCTGTGAAGAGTATTTCAGTTTATAAATACCTTTTTCTACAGTACCTTTAACTGATACCTTGCCTTTTATACTAACTTCATTCTCTTCGTATATCTCGCATTCTCTATCTGAGAACACAGCCACTAAACCTCTCTTAGTTAGGGTACTTATACTCAGTAGATTAGTTGGCCAACCCAGGCACATACATAACATTCCTCACATCAACATCCAATTCATCCAACACCACAGTTCCAGTTCCTTGTCCATACATCTTACCACCATTCGCAGCCGAGACCTCCCTCTTTTCGTGCTCTTTGTATCCTCTTAACCAATCTACCCGATTAGACATATGAGAAGATGCTCCAGAATCTAGGATCCACTCTTCCTGGGGATGATCTTTTTCAGTAGCAGCAAACGCCGTATGCACACTCGCAGGAGAAATCTTATTTCCTCTTGGGTTGTCCGGACAGTCTCTTGCCTTGTGCGGTCCATTACAAATGAAACACTTGATTTGTCTCTGATTATCCCTCTGAATCTCTCGCTTGACGTTTGTGGTCCTCTTTGAAATAAGTGCAGAACTCGTCGCTGTAGTAGTGCCGAAGTAAACTTCATCCATTTGTAGAAGTTTAGTCTTGATGTAGTCAGTCGTCAACGTAATGTTTGTATTCTCAATTGCCATTCTCATAGGTTGAAAATCATCTTCGGTAAGACCTTGTAGCATTAATGCTGCAAGTAGCTCATCATTTATCTCTTCGCCTATGTCGCGCAGTTGTTGTGCTACCGTCATCTGAGCAGTTACATAGTCTCTCACTGTTGTAAATTGCTCCAACTTGAGGCTGACTAGCTTCGACAGCATTCGACATCGATTATTGAGGCCTCTGTCCTCAAAGGCAAACTTGAGGGCATCCCAAGCTTCCTTAGCATTTCTCGCCTGGCGTACGTGAACTAAACAATGCCGCCTAACCATCAGGCAAATTTTTGCACGTGCCTATTGGTCTCCTTTGATGCCTTTTGCATCACCCTCTGCCGGCATGGAATGAGTGTACTGCCACAAATCATCGTGGATTAGGTGCAACTCCAACAAAAACTTCCACGTATTATAGTTGGTGTTTCCATCTAATTTCTCTATAGACGGCATACCTCGATAGTGCGACTCCTCGCAGTCCGGCGGTGGTTCCTCACCACCTCCGCCACTTGCCATCACTGAGACAACTTTCTCTCTGCTTTACACGAAACACGCTGCGCCCATAACCTGTTATAGCTTATGTATCTTTGAAATAAAGCAAGTCTTCTCAGAAAAATGTTTTTTTTTTTACTCCATTTTCTCCAATGACAATATATCAGAATAATACATGTCAAACATGACATTAATACTTTTCTCTTATGAGTTGATTTGAGATTGTTTATGAATAGAGGTTATTGCAATCTCTCCAACAGGTATGTGCTCAGACCCCCGCCCCCCCCCCCCCCTCCCCCTTCCCCCATTTTCACGTAGTATTTTAAATATTATAAAATAGCTATTTCTTTATACAGAAATGGTTATTTTAGCCTATTTAATCAATATTTGAGATCTAAGTGTGGTGTAAACGGTACAAGGTAGTAAATCGGCAGGAAAGGAAAACTGTGCTCACATGTACAGGTAGGTATTTATGGTTTTATTCATTTATTTAAAATAACAATACACTTTCCAACAACTTTGGACAAGATATTCCCATATTGAACTTTAAAATTACTTTTTTTTATAAACAATTAAATATATTGTAAAATATAACTGTAACCACGTGACTTGGCACTAAACCCCCCCCCCCCCCCCCCTCGTGACTGACCGTGGTATTTTTCGGACACCCCCCCCCCCCCCCCCCCCCCCCAAATCGGTAACGTAGTATGGGTACGAGCCCTTATCTAAAACTATTTGAACGATTGCAGAGCAACGGAGTATCTTCACAAGACGCGCAGGAGAAATGGCTCGAAAGTCTCGGATATCCCACGTGGAACGTCACCACCGCCAAGTGTGCCAGGATCAAACCAAATCCGCGGGAAACTGTTCGAAAATTTTGCGACTTGCTGCCTGAGTGAGTTCTAGAATCTGTCTGACATGGGCGGCTGCACCCGTAGCAGCACCAGTTTTAAAACGTCTTTACGGACGTTGTGAAATAAATGGAACTTTTGACCCGATATATATATATATATATATATTTTTTTTTTTTTGGAAACTGACACGTTTGGCTACATCACTTACAACATCCGTGATGTCAGCCCATAACACCGTGCTTCCCTTTGGTCGTGCCGGCTACACTAAACTGGAAGGAAAACACAAACTATTTACATAGCCGTTTCGACCGAAGTTTCATTCAGTACGGTGGTATCAACCCGGGCGGGTTCAACCCTACCACCTTTTAAGGTAAGAAGAGAAGGGACCTACAGTTTTACGTGGAATCCGAACCACGGTGCGATCACCCATCCAAGTACTTACCGCGCTCAGCGTTGCTTCACAACAGTCGACCGACCGCACCACTGAGCTGCCGAGGCTGACAAAAGTTTTGTCGCATCCTACTTTCATTGTGTAAATGTTACAATATTAACATTAGTTATCATATCACTATTTCAACCAGAGCGATGCTTCGCTTCGCATGACTTTTTGCTCACAGCTCAGGCCGCCGAAGACGTAGCGTTATGATTTATAGCCTAAAACTATCTCGAGAAGTAACATAATGTAACAGCAAAAAATCACAGATCTCGTGTCTGCCACGACCTTCGGGTACATTGAAAATGAATCTGCCAAATTAACTGAATACATTTTTTTTTTAAATTTCCAAAAAAATTACAAAGTATAGTAAAAAAATATTAATCTAACTTAGTTTAAATACATATTTACTTATTCACAAAGAATCACTTCGTCCAAAAACATAATTATGCTCCAAAACATATAGCCACCGTAACTACCGCGCTCACACGCTCTCCGCATCACAAAGGTACAACTTCTGAATAAGCCATCAGTAATAGCAGGCCTCACGCACTCTATGTACTTGCGCGCGCTAACTACCTACCGCCCGACGGGCCGCCGGCGGTCCATTTCATTGGAAATTCGTCAGCCGCACGAAGTATACATAGACGCTCGCCCACGCAACTGCGCGCAGCTGCAAAGCAAAAACCACTTTACACTCGATCGTTAAGGTACATTTTCGCACGCAGCGATTGGCGGCGTGAAGCAGTAGGCTATTAAAGCCCGAAGGTAGGAACATTTTCTATGGAGTGGTTTATCTGTTACGAAGTAACTATTAAGTAATCTGTGGTAATAGGCACATCCAATATTTTTTTAAATGTAGCCCAAAGTCATATCTCTAGGCTTTTTTTTTTTTTTTCCATATCTCATTTTGTTTTTGAGATATGAATTTTTTTCTGACCGAAACAGGCCGAAAAACGAAGGCATGTTTCATATTTTTTCGATTAAAAAAAAAGTTTTTCAGTTATTTCAATTTTTTTTTTGCAGTTTATAGCCCTCGTCGAGAACTCGAGATGCATCTTTGACACCCCAATCAGCCACGTATAGTCCCAAAACCCACGACACCGGGGAGATTTCGCACTTTCGCTGAAAATCGGACCTATACCGAAGCGACAAAAAAAATATTTTCAATATTAAAACCGTATGTAAATCGATAAAGTTGTTTTCAAATGATATTCATATATTGACTTACGTTAACCAGTCGTATAGAAACTTCGCTTTATTTATTAGGATGAAAACCATATCTGGAAACAATGAACCATAAATTTCATTAAACGAAGTGTTTGTTTGAGTTCCACTAATTTATTATGAAGGCAAATTTATAGTTTATCATTTTCACGAGAGGCTTTGCCGCTAGCGGCTAGCCGATAGTTACGTAATGAGTGTGCTGCAAAGAATTTAAAACGAAAGAACTTCTATTACTACACAGTGCCTAATTTTTTTAGTACTAAAGAACTACGTTCTAGAACCACTGAATGCGTTAGTGTGCGAGTACACGCACTGGCATTCTAAAACAAACTCACTCATACACACACACACACCCTCCCTCTCACACACACACACCCTCACACACCCCCTAACACACACACACACACACCCTCACCCTCTCACACACACACCCTCACACACCCCCTAACACACACACACACACACCCTCACACACACACCCTCACCCTCTCACACACACACCCTCACCCTCTCACACACACACCCTCACACACCCCCTAACACACACACACACACACACACCCTCACCCTCTCACACACACACCCTCACACACCCCCTAACACACACACACACACACCCTCTCACACACACACCCTCACACACCCCCTAACACACACACACACACACACACCCTCTCACACACAACTAACATTCCAACACACACTCTCTGTGTTCTCCTCTAGTCCAGTATAGCCAGCAATTCAGGGAAGTCTCTGGTATGGCATCTACCTTCTCGGAGGTGATATTGGCTGGTCGGAGCATGTGCTTGGGCCCATCCGACTCAGCCATTCATACTGGATTACATAAAAAAAAACACACACACATCTACTACAAATGAACAATTGAATAATGTTTTGTTTACTAACGCACACAAATCACACTACCCACATATCTGACAATGTCTTTACAAATGATAATCATTTCTGTAATTTAGCCACTTAACGTAAATTAATTAGCTAAAACTATTTACCTAATTAACTTAAGTAAGATATATAGGGTGCCTCTTTATTAGCTTCTAATATTTTGAGAGGATTACATAATAACAGTCATAATGAACAGGATAGACAAAAAATTTTTTTTTCGAATTGGTTATCGAGAAATTGACCAAAATCTGTCTAAGTTGTTGTTGCACCGTGTGGGGCCAGTACTTTAAAAGAATAGCCCCACTGCATCTCTCTCCGTGTATATCGTAAAAGGGCGACTAAGGGATATGACTCCCTTCTTATATTACTAGGTGGTAGGGTTTAACCCGCCCGGGTTGGTACGACCGCACCGAAACGGCTATGTAAATAGTTTGTGTTTTCCGTCCAGTTCAGTGTAGCCGGCACGACCGAAGGGAAGCACTGACGTGGCACCAAGTTCACCCGGTGTTATAGGCTGGCATCACGGATGTTGTATGTAGGTGATGTGGCCAACCGTGTCAGTATCCATTAAAATAAAATGTTCTACCTACACAATCAAAACGTGCTTCTAGGTACCTAAACGGCTGATTATTTGAGCGCATTGTCTACTGGCCGGGGAGCGTGTCTCTTTCTAGAGCTCGGTGTAAGCTAATTTAAGCTTCTTCCACTCATAGTGACGTCATGCGCTCAGCGGAATGGGGAGCGGGGACAGGGGCGCCGCCACCCCGTTTCCGCTTTAGGCAGTTTACTCTTTACTAGAGCGGGATGGAATCGCCACAAGGCGCTTACGATAAAACAAAGCGAAGGCGAATAACGCGCAAATCTTTTTTATTTTAATAAGTATGAAATTTTTTAGCTTTGTGACTTTTTTAAATTATTGTTCACTAAAGAATATAAAATTGTATTTGGAGAAAAATGATAAAAAATGTACATTAATTCTTTATATTTTTACAATAGAAATTGCTGTAAAAATAGAGGAATATTTTGATTTCTTTTCTAGCGAGCGAAGTTAAAAAACTTGCTGTTTAAACGTTTTGCTTCACTAAACATAATCCTGTAGATTGAAAACTTAGAACATATACCTACTCCCTTCCCTATACTTATCTTTAACTCTGCATCAATCCTACCGAACAGATGACCCGAGGAGTAGAGGCTTAATGCCGGCTACTGTACCTAATTGTAACATCGCTGGTACCGTGTAGGGCCGGTACTTTAAAAGAATAGCCCCACTGCATTTCTCCCCGTGTATGTCGTAAAAGGCGACTAAGGGACTCCCTTCTTATATTACTAGGTGGTAGGGTTTAACTCGCCCGGGTTGGTACCACCGCACTGAATGAAAGGTCGGTCGGAACGGCTATGTAAATAGTTTGTGTTTTCCGTCCAGTTCAGTGTAGCCGGCACGACCGAAGGGAAGCACTGACGTGGCACCAAATTCACCCGGTGTTATGGGCTGACATCACGGATGTTGTAGGTGATGTAGCCAACCGTGTCAGTTTCCATAAAAAAAAAAAATCGCCATTGGGCACACCTTTTGACTTTTCACCTGTTCCCTACCTTCAGTCTCTCCTTTTGAATTCTTCGGCGGGCTCTCGATGTTGCTTTTAGTTTAATTTGGGTGAAATAATTTGGTTTTATCAGTCGTGTTTACATTGGGCTTCAGCGGGGCTTAGTTTAACCGATAATACAGTATAATGTCGTAAATATATTATGTAGTGTGTTTTTAATTAACGATTTCCGACACAAAATGTATTTCATCTATGGAAGCAGCCTTCCATTACAAAATTTCTCGTAAATCGGATCCAATAACACATAACATATCGTCAGCTGGAAAGAACGGCGTCACAACAAAAAATTACGAAACCAGCACAGTACGTCCATTTCCCCGAATGATCACTGTCCAAAGTCCTTGTTCGTTCATTTCCTTGTTCGCCAATTCCCTTATTCGTCCATTCCTTGTTCGCCCGTTTCCTTGAATGACCACTGTGCAAGTGTCTCGTGCATGATAGTTCATTTCTCAAAATTACCACTGAAAAAATCGATTCTTAAGGTAAAAAAAAATCATCACAAAATCATAAATGATTCGTGTAACAGATTGAAAGAAATAAAATAAAGTAGGTGATGTAGTCAACCATATCAGATTCCATAAAAAAAAAATATAAATAAAAATTTTTTTTCTCAAGTCTTCATTCTTTTGCTTTAATTTCTTTCAAAAAACTTTAAAAAAATAGAGTCAAAAAAATTTACTATGCCATTTTTTCCTATTATATTCTTGCTTCTTAGTTATATGTTTTTTATTTTCATTCATGAGTATTATCATATAAATAACTTTATTTAAAAATTTATTTTCGGTAATTTCATTATTTTTTAATTTTCGTAGCAGATCTATATTTTTTTTTTCAAAGGTAATTTTTGTTTTCATTAATGTGGCCGTTCGGGTAAGTGGCCCTTCGGCCACAGATTACGTTGACTTTTGTGGTCAATCGGGGATGTGGTCGTTAATGCGATGTGGCCGTTCGAAGAAGTGGCCGTTATAGGGAAACGGACGTTCGAGGGAAATGGACGTTCGGTTCCGGATCCAAAATTACTTATTATTACTTTTTTCATTGCAAAAAAAAAACGTTCCTATCAATTTGTTTATGGCAAATTATATTAGTTTTGCTGTAAGTAAAGCATTATTTTCTCACGTCACTATTTCAAATGTTTACAGATTTGTTTAATTTTTTTTTTATGGAAATTCAAACGGTAGATTACATCACCAGCAACATCCGTGTTGTCAGCTCATAACACTGGGCGAACTAGGTGCCATGTCAGTGCTTCCCTTCATTTCATGTCGGCTACACTGAACTGGACGGAAAACACGAACTATTTACATAGCCGTTTCGACCGACGACGTTTCGCTCAGTGCGGGGTGGTATCAACCCGGGCGGGATAAACCCTACCACCTAGTAAGGTAAGAAGGGAAGGCACATACAGTTTAACGTAGAGTAGTTTTTATAAAAATCTTTAAAATACTCTCCTGTAAAAACGTGATTTTTCAGTTATGTCCATAGACGTATAATGTTCTCTATGGTTATGTCCATTATTTCTCTATGGTTATGTCCCTTTCTTGCCAGCCGACGTTATTATGACGTGACGTATGCTGTTAACTATTAATCTAAGGAATTTTAAGACATCACCGCCTATGCAAAATATGTTTGACATCACGGACGCAGTTGGTGATGTAGCCAAGCATGTCAGGATAAATATAAAAAAGCGATAAAGTGCGAGTCGAACTCGCGTGAAGAGGGTTCCGTACCATTCCGTTTTACGTGAGAACTTTAAGACTTTGGATTTTCGTTTAGGCTTTCCTATCCTTCCTTATCCTTCCTTACCTATAATAAAATCCAACGTCTGCTTTCTGTCTGTCTGTCTGTCTGTCCGCTTATAACTCGAGAACCACTGAACCGATTTTAATAAAAAAAAAATCTACGGATAGCTTGATTCTTCCCATCAACTATAGGCTACTTACTATCACGCTAAATAGCTTATGAGGTTAGCAGTGAAGTGAAATATGAGAGCGGGCGGAGCCGCGGGCACAGCTTGTAAACTATAAGTGTGGCCTTATGATCCATATTTTGTTTTAAAATTTTAGTCTTAGCAGTTTCGGAGGTAAGGGTTTTTTGTATATTATCTTTAATATCTTTTAATTTATGCATTTTAAAATTGTAAAATATATATATTGTGTTCCTCATAACGAGCCCTTTTTATTGATAGGCCACATGATGCACTTTTTTTTACTTTCTAATTTGTCCCCCAAAATTGACTTCCAAAATCGAAATTCACTCATTTACGCTATACGTCCGTGATTGGGTCATCAAACTCTATATACGAGCATGTACCAAATTTAAATTTTAACATTGAAAATGTTTTTTTGATCGCTTCAGTATAGCCCCCCATTTTCGCTGAGAGTGTGAAATCGTCCTGGTGTCGCGAGTTTTGGGGCTACGCGAGTGGTTGAGGGCTCAAAAGCTGCATTTTTTTTTTCGAAAAAGTAAAAGAAAAAAATTTTTAATGCGAAAATGTGAAAAATTCAATTTGATAATTTATAAATTTGTTACTTTAGTGAGACATAATGTCAAGCTTATATCTTTTTCTGTCAAATATTATATCTTTTATCTTTTTGTTTAAATTTTTTTAAGCTGCTTGTCTTTTTGAAAAATAATTAAAAAAATGTAAATGTAATACTTTATTTTTATTTTGTTGAGTTCATTTTCAATGTACCTCGAAGGTCGTGTAATGCCCGAGATCTGTGAATGTTTTTCGTCTAGCAGATTCGGAGAAAATAAGCTATGACAGACACCCGTCTACCCAGACGGACAGACAACAGACAAACAGACAGATACAAGAGCGATCCTATAAGGGTTCCGTTTTTTTTTTCTCTTTTCAGGTAAGAAAATTCCGAATGCCCGTGGGCGCCGTCGGACTACGCCTCTGCGTTAGTCTGGCGCGCGCCGTAATATGTCGTGCTTCCTATAAAAAAACCCTATAAACATAAAATGCCTTTTTAGCCATATACGTTTTATATTTTATAATTTTTCATAATTTTTCCCCCAGTTTCATCCAAGAGCATTCAAGCTCAGACCTCCTACGCTCGCTGAGTTTCACCATTCGCAACATGTCTGACAGTAGGAATCCCGTGCGGCGTGAGGTCGCGTTTCGGTCTATCGTGCTGATCCCGCTACTACTGATGCACGACTATAAAGACGTTTGGTGTCTTCTGGAGAAGGTAAGGCAGCACACTAGCGACAAAACGGTAAGCTGGGTCTAGTCTTATCACAGCAACATGATGTGTTTTTCAGTCTTTTTACAGCAATATGGTGTGTTTTTCAGTCTTTTTACAACAATATGGTGTGTTTTTCAGTCTTTGCGCAGCAACATGATGTGTTTTTCAGTCTTTTTACAGCAATATGGTGTGTTTTTCAGTCTTTGCGCAGCAACATGATGTGTTTTTCAGTCTTTTTACAGCAATATGGTGTGTTTTTCAGTCTTTGCGCAGCAACATGATGTGTTTTTCAGTCTTTTTACAGCAATATGGTGTGTTTTTCAGTCTTTGCGCAGCAACATGATGTGTTTTTCAACCTTATCCCAGCAACATGATTTGGTTTTCAGTCTTTTCACAGCAACATGTGTGTTTTTTCACAGCAACATTATGTGTTTTTCAATGTTATCCCAGCAACATGATATGTTTTCAGTCTTTTCGCAGCGGCATGATGTGTTTTTTCAATCTTATCCGAGCAACATGATTTGGTTTTCAGTCTTTTCACAGCAACATGTGTGTTTTTTCACAGCAACATTATGTGTTTTTCAATGTTATCCCAGCAACATGATATGTTTTCAGTCTTTTCGCAGCGGCATGATGTGTTTTTTCAATCTTATCCGAGCAACATGATTTGGTTTTCAGTCTTTTCACAGCAATATGTGTGTTTTTTCACAGCAACATTATGTGTTTTTCAATGTTATCCCAGCAACATGATATGTTTTCAGTCTTTTCGCAGCGGCATGATGTGTTTTTTCAATCTTATCCGAGCAACATGATTTGGTTTTCAGTCTTTTCACAGCAACATGTGTGTTTTTTCACAGCAACATTATGTGTTTTTCAATGTTATCCCAGCAACATGATGTATTTTCAGTCTTTTCGCAGCAACATGATGTGTTTTTCAGTCTTTTTACTGCAACATGATGTGTTTTTCAGTCTTTTCGCAGCAATATGATGTGTTTTTCAGTCTTTTTACTGCAACATGATGTGTTTTTCAGTCTTTTTACTGCAACATGATGTGTTTTTCAGTCAGGTACCACCGCACTGAGCGAAATGTCGGTCGAAAGAGCTATGTAAATAGTTCGTGTTTTCCGTCCAGTTCAGTGTAGCCGGCGCGAAATGAAGGGAAGCACTGAAATGGCACCTATTTCACCCGGTGTTATGGGCTGACATCACGGATGTTGTAGGTGATGTAGTCAACCGTGTCGGATTCCATAAAAAAAGTCTTATCCCAGCAACATGGTGTGTTTTTCAGTCTTTTCGCAGCAACATGATGTGTTTATTCAGTCTTTTCGCAGCAACATGACGCGATTTCAGCCTTTTCGAAGCAACATCACAGATCACTAGCAGTTCCCGCGGCTTTCTTCGCGGCGGCACAGCTTCAAATTAACCTAAAGGTAGACTTCGGTGGGTTGCAGCCGAGAGCTGGCCGCGCGAGCGGTCCAATAAGTTTACAACGCCGGCCGTGCCTAGCTAGCCTAGCTGCTGTAGGCTTCAAAGGGCTGGTTCCTCTTCAGCAGAGGCGACTGGGCTGTCTTCTCGTCTTATTCTCGAGTTTGACCGATAAATTCGAGTACGGCGCGCGCGGTGGATTCAGACGACATAAATTACAAATTGAAAACACACCAGAGCCCTTAAAATGTCTAAAATAATTTACGTTTAGTTACATAAAGGCTGCGTGGTTATTTACCCGGTTATAGGCCTTTAAGTAACTAAACGGAAATTATTTTTGACTTTTTTAGGGGGATGGGGGTTTTTTAAATTTGTAATTTAATCCTATACATAGGCTTCTTGGCAAGCTCGTGTTACTTGAGTGTATGTGAAATATAAAGGAGAATGAGCAAACATGTATAGGAGGCGTCCCCACCGACCAATATCGACCAAAAAATAATATGTAGGTATGTCGTTGGAAAGCTCTTTTCTTGACAGTCATTTGCAGTTGTATTGCAGAATTTTTTTGAATAGAAATATATTTTTCTTTTCGCTGTAACTCTTTTCCCACAATGATTTAAGACTGACCGCCATAGTAACAAATCCCCGTCATTGAAAGAGCTCTCCAAAGACATATGCCCGGTCGTCATTGGCTGGTGGTGATATTTTGTCATCCTTTCAAAAATCAATCAAAAACGCTCTTTGCTTGGTAGCACTATGCCAATGCAATTAAAAATAAAAATATTTAAAAAAAAACTTTAGTTCTAGAAATATGTGTACTCACAGCCGACAGCTACCATCTTAGAATATATCTATGTTGTCTTAATATATATATTCTTGTATATCTGGGCCACCCGAGCAAGAGCGATTTTTCAATATTGCTTTTATTTTTATTTCATTTAAAACAGAAATAGGTAACGTTATTTTTAAATAAATAATTTGTGTTCTGCACACATATAGAACACATTCTAGAAATGACACGAATTTGCCATTATGCGTTACTTTCTGTCCCAAATAATCTTACTTGAATGAATTGAAGGCGGGAAAATATTTTGTTTACAGTTCCAAAAGTCATTGCACCAGTTCCACCAGGTAACCCCGCATGTGAGGCAGAAATCTTTGTTT
This sequence comes from Nematopogon swammerdamellus, assembly GCA_946902875.1. Taxonomy (NCBI): domain Eukaryota; kingdom Metazoa; phylum Arthropoda; class Insecta; order Lepidoptera; family Adelidae; genus Nematopogon; species Nematopogon swammerdamellus. The sequence goes on along the minus strand of OX336354.1, from coordinate 5,614,214 downwards.
CAACTTCGAAAGTTGAAGATTATAAACGCGAATGTAAGACTTTTTGTTATTTAACCTGTAGGCCTACCATACAAAGCCATACAAAGCGAGTGATAGTGAAAGCATAACAGGTAAACTCTGGAACGCTCACCCTGCCCACATATTTCCCCCCATGTACAGTCTCGGGTCCTTCAAGAGAGGAGTGAAGGTCTGTCAGGTCGGCATGGCATTCGCAACCCGCGTGTGACCAAATGTCCATGGGCGTCGTTAGACACCTTATATGTCAGCCTCGGTACTCAGTGGCGCGGTCGGTCGACTGTTGTTAAGCAACCCTGAGCGCGGTCAATACTTGGATGGGTGACCGCTCGACCGTTGGAGGCTGACCGTGGTTCGGATTCCTAGTAAAACTATAGGTCCCTTCCCTTCTTACCTTAGTAGGTGGTAGGGTTTATCCCGCCCGAGTTGATACCAACGCACTGAATGATACGTCGGTCGAAACGGCTATGTAAATAGTTCGTGTTTTCCGTTCAGTTAGCCGACATGAAATGAAGGGAAGCACTGTCATGGCACCTAGTTCACCCGGTATTATGGGCTGACATCGCGGATGATGTAATTGGGTTTATACCATCGTACTGGACGTGAGAGAGTAGGATAACAGCCTCGACAGTATTCTCTAGTCGGCCGGCAATTAAAAAGGAAATCTCCAATTTGGCACTTTCTCGGATATTGGCTGGTCGAAGCATGTGCCCTGGGCCCTCTGACTCAGCCAATCATACCGGATTGCATAAAAAAAACCATGAAACAATTTTTAATGTATTCTTACGTGATACAAAATCTATACATACCGTGTGAGGCCGGTACTTAAAAAGAATAGCTCCACTCCATCTCTCCCTGTGCATGTCGTATACGGCTACTAAGGGATAAGAACAAGATTTTATGCTAAAGGGCGATACGATAGCCACCTCTCACCTTGGGTCTTCGTGCTCTTACTTGCTGCTTGATAGTTGTCTTGTCCGAATACTTTACAAAACGCCTCGGTCGGTGTTGTGCTGTAATTTACCTTATACATAGTCCTTGCAGCGCATCACTGATTACTCTGCTTACCCCGTTTGCCGGGATACAGTGTGTGATATGTATGCACAGTAGCTGCCAGTAAGTAATGAAGATCGAACTTTAGGAAGAGACAATCCGGTTGTAGAGCGTGGTCCCTGTCGCACAGAGACGCGCGAGTTCGTGCGACAGGGACAACGCTCTACAACCGGATTGTCTCTTTCTAAAGCTCGATTTTCATTACTTACTGGCAGGCATTACTTACATAGATATGCTGTATCCCGCTTGTTTCCTTCTCCTGTTCTCCTTCGCCAAACCCGCCATACTCTCGCGGAACACCCCTTTGTAGTGGACAGAAGAGTTCTTCGAACTGCATGATTCTCTAAATCGTTCTTGTGCCGCACTGCAAAGGTGTGGAACGGGCTCCCAGGGAATATCTTTCCCCACTCCTACAATCTACAGATCTTCAAATCGCGGGTTAATAGCCTTTCCCCAGCCGACCTCCAAGCCGGACTGGCACCTCCTCAGCGGTGAAATTGGCTGCGCCTGAGGCTTCGGCCTAGGGCAGAGTCACCCAGTTCAGAAGCAACAAAAAAAATCCCGACAAACGGGGTAAGTAGAATAATCGGTGATGCGCTGCAAGGACTATGGTATGTTACAGCACAACACCGACCGCCGGGTTTCGCAAAGTATTCGGATGTACTTACATACATAAAACAAATACAGGTACGCCAGTTCATCGAGGACCTGCCTGGTGGGAACACGGACAGCTTCCCCGACGAAGAGTCCAGGAGTGATGAGGAGCCGCACGACTCCCACGTGGACGAAATCATCAAACATTTGGGATTTTAATCTTTATTGTCTGCGCGAACGATACATTTTATTTAACTCCTCAAAAACAAGCTATGAAATTGTTTCATAATAGTAAAATCCCTAAATGGTGTTAAATTTGCATCGACGATCTGCCTGGTGGAAACACGGACAGCTTCCCCGACGAGGAGTCCAGGAGTGATGAGGAGCCGCACGACTCCCACGTGGACGAAATCATCAAACATTTGGGATTTTAATCTTTATTGTCTGCGCGACCGATACATTTTATTTAACTCCTCAAAAAGAAGCTATGAAATTGTTTCATAATAGTAAAATCCCTAAATGGTGTTAAATTTGCATCGAGGATCTGCCTGGTGGGAACACGGACAGCTTCCCCGACGAGGAGTCCAGGAGTGATGAGGAGCCGCACGGCTCCCACGTGGACGACATCATCAAACATTTGGGATTTTAATCTTTATTGTCTGCGCGAACGATAAATGTTATTTTACTCCTAAAAAAAAATCTATGAAATTGTTTCAAAATAGTAAAATCCCTATATGGTGTTAAATTTGCACCGAGGATCTGCCTGCTGGGAACATGGACAGCTTCCCCGACAAAGAGTCCAGGAGTGAAGAGAAACCGCACAACTCCCACGTGGACGACATCATCAAACATTTGGGATTTTAATCTTTATTGTCTGCGCGAACGATAAATTTGTTTTAACCCCTCAAAAACAAGCTATGAAATTGTTTCATAATAGTAAAATCCCTAAATTGTGTTAAATTTGCATCGAGGATCTGCCTGGTGGGAACACGGACAGCTTCCCCGACGAAGAGTCCAGGAGTGATGAGGAGCCGCACGACTCCCACGTGGACGACATCATCAAACATTTGGGATTTTAATCTTTATTGTCTGCGCGAACGATAAATTTGTTTTAACCCCTCAAAAACAAGCTATGAAATTGTTTCATAATAGTAAAATCCCTATATGGTGTTAAATTTCCATCAAAGATCTGCCTGGTGGGAACACGGACAGCTTCCTCGACGAAGAGTCCAGGAGTGAAGAGGAGCCGCACGACTCCCACGTGGACGACATCATCAAACATTTGGGATATTTATCTTTATTGTCTGCGCAAACGATAAATTTTAAACCCTCAAAATCATGCTATAAAATTGTTTCATAATAGGATAAAATCACTATGAAGGTGTTATTAAAAATTTTACCGCTTTACTCACGCACTGTCGTCGTCCCCGTGATATGCGGCTCGACGTTACGGGCCAAACGTATGGGCCATCTTGATGAGCACTATGGCACAGAATAGGTTCTCTGCCAACCGTCGCACCGAGAAGAGTGCTCATGAAGATGGGCCACACGTTTGGCCCGGAACGTCGAGCAATATAGCTCGGAGACAACCGTGCGTGAATTCAAGCCGTAAAATTTTTAATAATTTTTACAAACATAGAAATAAAAAATCTCACTATTGTGTGTTGATATTTCAAAATGGCAATACATCTTTTTTTATGGAAACTAATACGGTTGGCTGCATCACCTAACAACATACGCGACGTCTCAGCCCGTAACATCTTGGTTAACTAGGTGTCATATCAGTGCTTTCCTTCGGTCGTGTCAGCCACACTGAACTGGACGGAAAATACGAACTATTTACACAGCCATTACAAATGACCTTTCATTCAGTGCGGTGGTACAAACCCGGGCGGGTTAAGACCTACCATCTAGTAAGGTAAGAAGGGAAGGAACCTACAGATTTAAGAACCATACGGCAGCAATTAGAACCATACGGCCAGCCTTAACGGCCGGACGGTCACCAATTCAAGTTCTGGCCGCGCCAAGGTGTGCTAAAGATCACCAACGGCCGCCAATCGATCGCACCACTACTGAGCTAGCGAGGCTGACAATAGACAACTACAACTTACTAGCAATTTAAATTTAAACTTACTAGGTGGTAGGGATTGATCCGCCCGGGTTGATACCACCGCACCGAATAAAAGGTCGATCGAAGCGGCTGTGTAAACAGTTTTCCATCCATTTCATTGTAGCCGGCACGACCAAAGTTAAGTACTACCATGGCACCTAGCTAACCAAGGTGTTACGGGCTGATATCACGGAAGTTGCAGGTGATATGGATAGCCAACCGTGCCAGTTTCCTTATGGGGCCACCTCCCTAAATTGTGCCTCTCACTCTAACAATGCGACTTTTATTTTATTATGAAGAAATTATACAACTTATAAAAAAATCCTCTGGGACAAACATGCATGATAAAAATGTTAATGCTTTTCAATAAAAATATTTGGTACACCACATATAATAATAAAAAAAAAACAAAACTTAATAAACTTTTAGTTTTTTTTTTCAATTATATGTGGAGTACCAAATTAATAATTTTATCATGCATGCTTCTCTCAAGCCGCGTACAGACCTAGCGAGCGAGAGCCAGCGAGGCCCAGCGAATGCCCATCGCCGATGGCAAGCGAACCCTCGCTCGCCATCGTTTGCTATCGCTGTTACGGCCACACTGACTGCGCACGGCCGAACGGCTGATTCCGGAGCACGACCGAACGCCACCGAACGCAATCGAGTGCGCGCCTTCGCATTCGCTTAGCGTCGCTGTACCGTCCAGACCTGTTCGCGCGGTCTCGCTTGTTGGCCTTCGCGCGCTCTCGCTCGCTAGGTCTGTACGCGGCTTCAGATGACTTTTTTATAAGTTGTATAATTTCTTCATAATAAAATAAAATTTATGAAAAACGGCCAATGTTAGAACGAGAGGGTAGATTTAGGAAGGAGCCCCCTTAAAAATAAACTTTCCGTTTGTTGCGAATGGTGTGCATGCCGTATAAATTGTTGTTAAAGTACGCTTTGTACCACAATGCCTTTTCTGCGTGTAATTATCTATTTCCGTGCGGACGCATGATGAAGCGTACTAATTAATAATTATGGGGATCCGTTGTATACCAATTAGTCAGCCAAACCAAATTCATGTTTAAGGAAATTGCCGCGGGCGCTACACAACCATGATAATTTTCGCGAGCTAATTGTGAGTAAAACGGTCGATGTGTTTTATGAAAATTATTTAATAAAATTTGAGAGCTCTTATTTTTGTATTATTTGTATAAGTAATATCTCTATCTCTACTTATAAAAGGGAATCTGTACCGTGTGGGGCCGGTACTTTAAAAGAATAACCCCACTGCATCTCTCCCCGTGTATGTAGTAAAAGGCGACTAAGGGATTTATGACTCCCTTATATTAAGGTGGTAGGGTTTAACCCGCCCGGGATGGTACCACACCACCGCACTGAATGAAAGGTCGGTCGAAACGGCTATGTAAATAGTTTGTGTTTTCCGTCCAGTTCAGTGTAGCCGGCACGACCGAAGGGAAGCACTGACGTGGCACCAAGTTCACCCGGTGTTATGGGCTGACATCACGGATGTTGTAGGTGATGTAGCCAACCGTGTCAGTTTCCATAAAAAAATGTATGTTTCAGGTAAACTCCGGAACCACTGAACAGATTTTGAAGCGGTTTGCACCAATGTAAAGAGTAGTTCTTGAGGCTCGCTATATGCTATGTATATAGCATCACGCTAAAATAGCCTTAGGGCTGAGCAGTATCAAATATAGAATAGTATGAACGGAATTTAATGTCGAAAGGTATTGCCGGATGGAGAGGGAGAGAATTTTGCTATTAAACCGGCTGTTAGAAGCTTCTTGTAACAGCTTGTGACAGCTGTTACAAGAAGCCCTATTCTATTCTATTCTAGCCCTAAGTAGGAGTTGAAATACAGGCCCAGTTCATAAATACAAACCCGACAACGCCGCGGGCGGAGCCATGGAGAGGGCTAGTCAAATACAAGACAAAAATCGTAAAAGAATCGTCTCTTTTTATCATTTCGTGCCCTTAAAACAAATGTTTCAAGTGTTGCAATAGATATAAGCGTTACAATTTGACTACTCTTTTTATTTACAGTTCGTCTTGAGTAAATTGTCAATTCGGTATTATTACTATGTAGGTGTTCTTTAAAGATTCGAGGCAATCTAATTGCAAGCAAACTTTTGTAACAAAAAAGCTTGTTAAGTGCGATTTTTTTTCACACACAGAGGGTTCCGTAGTCATTCTCTTCTTGTACGCATAGCGGGCGCGCGCAGGCGATCTATTGGCCACACCGTGTCTCGCGCGAACCAGTCCACTAGAAAGTTATTTTCTCTCTAAGGCACCTAACTTCTCGGAGGTGATATTGGCTGGTCGGAGCATGTGTTTTGGCCCCTCCGAATCAGCCACGCATACCGGATTACATAAAAAAACGTGTGACAGACGGACGGACGGACGGTCAGATGCCCGACCGATTTTATAATGTTCCATGACAACGTGGCTAGTGGTGGCTAGCTACAGAACCTTAAACACTGTCAAATTTGAGTTTGCAGATTGATTATATTCTTATAGGTGTACATAAATATATTAAACATACATACATACATAGCGTCACGCCTGTTTCCCGGTGGGGTAGGCAAAGACAACGGATCTCCACGTACCACGATCCTGCCTGACACACTCCTGCCGCCTCTTCCACTCCCATAATGTTCTTCATGCATGCTCGTCGGTTACGGGTACTACGCAGTTAACCCTTTTTGAGCACATGTGCGTCTAGGGCGACCCTTCCCGGCTCTTCCACCCACATTTGCTTCATAAATTTCTTTCGTTAGTCTCTTATCATCCATTCTTCCAACATGACCGAACCACCGAAGCATTCCTTTCTCAATCTTTGTCACTATATCTTCTTTCAGCCCACAGCGCTCCCGCACTACACTATTTCTCAATCTATCTTTCATTGTGACTCCACACATACTCCTCAACGCGCGCATTTTCACAGCATTAATCCTTCTTTCATGCTTCGTCTGCCATGCCCAACTTTCACTCCCGTATATAAGTGTAGGGGCCAGCACTCCACCATGGACAGCCAAACGTGCCCTAGTTGGCATGCTTTGGCTGGTCATAATAGCGTGCAATGCCCCATTCACTTGGTTGCCGGCTTTCACTCTCTTTTCTACATCTCCTTCACATTTTCCATCCCGCGTGAACATATTCCCCAGATATGTAACGAATTCGTTCACTTGCTCCAGTCTCTCATCCCCTATCCTTACATCGCATTCGGACGCTATTTCATTCCTCTCCGGTACCATTAATTTCGTCTGGTTTACATTCACTTTCATTCCCTTCCTTTTAAATGCTTCAACCATAACAGTTACCATGCCCTGCAACTCGCCCACCGATCACGCAAGTATCACTTGATCGTCGGCGTACAAGAGGCATTTCATAACTAATTCATCCATTCTTAATCCACAATCATATTCTTTCAGATCAGCCAAGCAGCTGTCCATGAATAGATTGAACAGCCAAGGTGACGCCACACACCCCTGTCTGACCCCTCTAGAGATGTCAAACCAGTCGGTGTATGCCCCGCTTATCCTGACGCAAGCCCTAGAACCCTCATAGAGAGATTTCAGTGCCTGCACCAAGTGACTGTTCACTCCATACTCGGACAACACTGCCCACATAAATGCACATAAATACACCACAATCTTCAATATATATAAAATTCAATTGCCGTGCGTTAGTCTGGCAAAAACTCGAAAATGGCTCGACCGATTAGAATTTTTTTTTTGTTCGCCACAATACAGGAGTGGTTTAGGAAAAAAGAAAATTAAGAAAAAAAAGCACGCGACCGGAGCCGCGGGCTCAGCTAGTAAGAAATAAATATATATTCAGGGCGATTAAGCAATTGCTACCAACATTTGAAGGAGTTTTTCTGGGACTTGAATTATATATTTTTCTATGTATGATCCAAAGAGTTTGTATTACGTCGCTGGCGCAGCGACGTAATACAAACTCTTTGGTATGATCATTATACATTTTTGAGGCGGTAAATTCGAAAAATGGATCGGTATCAAGATTTTTTTTTTATTTAAAAAAATTATAAAAGTCAAAGATTGCCATGTGAGCTTCAAAATCAGCCCTTAAAATGTTTAAATAGTAATATTGCATAATTATGATACGTCATTGTAATTATGTAGTAAACTGAAAAAAGGATCCGTCACCGTCGGATTCCGCCGTCATATCCTAAATGTTTGCACTAGCTTTTGCCAGCGGCTTCGCTCGTGGTAAAATCGGTTTAATAACAAATCCGATTTAAACTATAGAGATAAAGAAGATAGAGATAGAGACAGAGATAGAGATAGAGAAGATAGATATAAAAAAGATAGAGATAGAGATAAAGAAGATAGAGACAGAGATAGAGATAAAGAAGATAAAGATAGAGATAAAGAAGATAGAGATAGAGAAGATAGGGATAGAGATAAAGAAGATGAATATAGAGATAATCCTCCGCGACAACACGCTAATCCTAAATAAATATATGATATATATCCTAAAAATGTGGACAGGAGTAGACTAACACTTCAAAATGCATTAGAAGCACCGTAGCGGTTATCTTTTGTGAAAACGCTCGTAAAATGTTATCGACGTTTTCGGAAAGCGCTGTAACACTCCTCATCTGCAGTTAACTTGCAAAACGAGGTAAGTCGTTTTCGACGCCATTTTATTCATACTTTGAAACGTGGCGACCATTATGTCGAGCGCTAAGTCAAACTAAAATAAATATAAAATCGAATAGTTCCGTCCAACACATCCGGCAGAAGCTCCATTTGGAATTGAATTTATTACATACATAGGTACACACCACACACGCTGTATCTCGACAATCAGGGTAAACAGAATAATCGGTGTTGTGCTGCAAGAACTCTGGACAAGTGTAACACAACATCGACCACCACGTTTAGCAAAGTATTCGGACAAGATAACTATCAAGCATCGAGTAAGGCATCGAATTTATTGTGTGTTTCAAACACACAACATTTTAATCTAATTCAGATAAAACAGAAAAGAAACTATTTATAATATAAAATAAAATTAATATTATACATATGTATATTTAAAAAAATACAAATAGAAAATTCCAATACAATAGAACTAGCTTCTAGACTTTGCGTGGATTGTTTTTATGTTAACTGCTCAGACCCCTAGTATTAAATCATGATTATATAAATCTTATAGCCTGCGTAGATAAATTTCCTAAACATTGGTGAAAACCACATCAAAATTTGTTCAGTGGTTCCGTAGTTTACCTCATATCATATACGAGCATTTTTTTTTCACGAAATTTACAAGAACGATTTTGGCTAAAAAAAGTAACGTTGCAGTAACGATGTCGCCCCCAGAATGTATCCCGCATTCGGTCATACCATACATAACATAACTCGTCACAAGCAACAACCCTGTCCCATCTCATCTTGTCACGTCGTGTTGTCATCCCCGTGACTCGTGTCGCGTCACGTCACACGACACGATGGCCACGTGAGTGACGTTAACAATGAACAGTGTGAAACGCCTCTTATTTTCGGCGGGCAGGTATTTATATGGCGTAGATGGATGTGATGGATTATGAAGTATTTTTGGGCTTATTTAATACGGATTATTTTATTTTGTGGTTCGGTAAGTTTGGAAGACTGGATGATAGCAGACTTACGAAAGAAATTTTGGAGCAAATCTGAGTGGAAGAGTCGGAAAGGGTCGCACGTATCTGGATCAGATGCATGGACCGGGCATGTTCTCAAAAAGGCAAGTGCGTAGTACCCGTAACCGACGAGCATGCGTGAAGAACATTATGAGAGTGGAAGAGGCGGCAGAGGCGTGTGCGTGTCAGGAACGTGCGTGGCACGTGGAGATCCATTGTCTCTGCCTACCCCACCAGGCAATAGGCGTGACGCTATGTATGTATTTTATTTTTGACAGACTGTAATAAAGACGTTAGGTATATATATATTGCACTGGTAGTTGACCAGTGCAAGATTTTATACTTTTATCATAGAGTCTATCTATGATATTTCAATTTTAAAAGGTAATCGTCAAGTGTTTCGAATGCGATCGTGGTTTGTCCTGGTAGTTTGACATTATATTCTCTTTGGTAGTTTGAAGAATACTTTTTCAGTTTAGGCAAAGACATTAAACCCACAGTTTAGGTCAAAGAGGATATAACCACTGCGTTTTAGTTAAATGAAATGAAATGAAATGAGTGTTTATTTGTCGCCAGTTTAACAAGTAACCCTGTATACATAATATGGCACATCAACAAAAATGGCGACAAATTGGGCCCAACTCAGCATATGCAATTGGAGACAACGACGTTGTCTATTGCGCTGATTTGCAGTTGGACCCACCAAGTTAAACCAATGACGTTTGGTCTAAACGTGAAAATTGTAACGTGAAGTCGTGAAAGGTGTGGAACGGGCTTCCGGGGGATATCTTTCCCCACTCCTACAATCCACGGATCTTCAAATCGCGGGTAAATAGCCTTTCCCCAGCGACATTAGTCCACCTCCAAGCCGGACTGGCACCTGCTCGGGGGTGATATTGGCTGCGCCTGAGGCTTCGACCTCGGGCACAGCCAGCTAGTTTGGAAGCAATAAAAAAAATATGTTTTACATCCTCCTTCCTCATCATGCCACATGTTGAACCCGGAGACTGAGACCTTTCATGACGCACAGGACCATCCGTATAACCTGAGACCGCGTCATGGACAGCGGTCCCAGTAGTGGGGGAGGCGTCCTATCCAGGGTCCACCCCAGGACGAATGGAGAGGACCACCTTCAGAGGACCAAGGTCAGCCTTCGGGAAATGGGTCCCGGCGTCCCGGCGACACCATCAGCGAGGACATACGCCGCCGACCAGTTGGTGTTGCCTTATAAAGGTACAACATTCAACTTAAAATGTGTTTTTATAAAAGGAAAGCGTTCACGTAAGCTACCAGGCTCACTCGACAGTGGTGCGGTCCTCAGCTGCATAGACAAAGTACAGGTGATTAAGCAATAACTGCAGTTTTAAGGTGACATGAGATCTGAGAAAAACCGCCTTCAAAAATGTATGAAATAAAAAAAATCGAACCCTAGAGTTGAAGGCGGTGCGGTGCTAAAGCAAGCAAATGGGGCATCGAAGATAGTCTTCTTTAGCACTGCCTTCAACTCTAGGGTTAGATTTTTTTTTATTTCATAAATTTTTGAAGGCGGTTTTTATATTTTTTAAATATTTTTTTATTTCACAGTATTTTTTTGTAATTTTTTGCTATTAATGTACTCGGCTGAATCGCGAGGCCAAAGGCCGAGCGATTCCGCCTCGCTTTCCAATCCGATCTTGACCAAATTAAAATAGGACCACAAGGGAAGCACCAGCTTTCAAATAAAAAAAGAATTTTCAAAATCGGTTCACCCAGTCGAAAGTTCTGAGGTAACAAACATAAAAAAAATAAAATAATACAGTCGAATTGAGAACCTCCTCCTTTTTTTGAAGTCGGTTAAAAAATTTTTTTTTTTTATTGATGCTGACACGGTTGGCTTCATCACCTACAACATCCGTGATGTCAGCCAATAGCACCGGATGAACTTGGTGCCACGTCAGTGATTCCCTTCGGTCGTGCCGGCTACACTGAACTGGACGGAAAACACAAACTATTTACATAGCCGTTTCGACCGACCTTTCATTCAGTGCGGTGGTACCAACCCAGGCGGGTTGAACCCTACCACCTAGTAATATAAGAAGGGAGTCATGTCCCTTGTAAATGTCTTTAAATGTCTTAAAACCCGGCAAGAAATGTGGGTACAAAGGAAAACTTTATTATAGGTCTTTATTATGTCAGTCTCGGTAGCTCAGTGGTGCGGTCGTAGACGGAAAAAATGTGCGGTCGGTTGACTGTTAAGCAACGTTGAGCGCGGTCAGTACTTGGATGGGTGACCCCTCGACCGTTGGAGGCTGACCGTGGTTCGGATTCCACGTTTAACTGTAGGTCCCTTCCCTTCTTACCTTACTAGGTGGTAGGGTTTATCCCGGCCAGTATTCGAAATTTGAAAATAATAAGGTTGTGACAGAACTTATGACCCGACTGCGTATATTGCACTGGTAGCTGACCAGTGCAAGATTTTATACTTTTATCATAGAGTCTATCTTGCTACCACCGCTCTGAACGAAACGTCGGTCGAAACGGCTATGTAAATAGTTCGTGTTTTTCGTCTAGTTCAGTGTAGCCGACATGAAATGAAGGGAAGCACTGACATGGCACCTAGTTCACCCAGTGTTATGGACTGACATCACGGATGTTGTATGTGAAGTAGCCAACCGTTTCAGTTTCCATAAAAAAAGGTATGTGGTGCAATAAGGATGATATTGCCAAAGCTTATTTTAGCGTCTCACTCAGAGCGCTCTTATGTTTTAATTTATTGTAAACTAGCTGTTGCCCGCGGCTTCGCTCGCGTTAAATTCGTATTTCAAAGAAGAATCTAAGCAACTAACGGCAAGGCCGAAGGCCGAGCTGCGTTCAGGTAAACCAAAAACCGTCTTCCGCCTTCGGGCCTCGCCCTTAATGACTTCCTTTCTTCGATAGAATATAATATCGTTTACTCCATCTATTTATTTCATAAAATCAAAGAGTTTGTATTACGTCGAAAGGAGCGCAGCGACGTAATACAAACTCTTTGCATAAATTATAAAAAAGTAATATTAATAATAAGCCAATGTGAGAACACAAATGGCATCCCACATCAAAGACCTAGCCCATGGAACTAAGGTGATACCATCGGGCCTCTTGCCATCCAGCCGGGAATAACCGCAAGGTTTTAGGATGCACGGCATGTTTGCCGTCAGAAGCGTGGACTTCATAATAAAATTTAAATTAAATTAACTCAATCGCTTAGTTACCTACTTTATTCAAGATGGTTTAGTTTCTTCCTGAACGCAGCTCGGCCTTCGGCCTCGCCCTTAGTTACTTGCTTTCTTCGAGGTGGTTTATTGTTTATCAAAACGTAGCTTGGCCTTCGGCCTCGCCTTAGTTACTTACTTTCTTCAAGATGCTTTAGCTTCTTCCTGAACGCAGCTCGGCCTTCGGCCTCGCCCTTAGTTGCTTGCTTTCTTCGAGATGGCTTATTATTTATCAGAACGTAGCTCGGCCTTCGGCCTCGCCTTAGTTACTTACTTTCTTCAAGATGGTTTAGCTTCTTCCTGAACGCAGCTCGGCCTTCGGCCTCGCCCTTAGTTACTTGCTTTCTTCGAGATGGTTTATTATTTATCAGAACGAAGCTCGGCCTTCGGCCTCGCCTTAGTTACTTGCTTTCTTCGAGAAGGTTTATTATTTATTAGAAGGAAGCTCGGCCTTCGGCCTCGCCTTAGTTACTTACTCTCTTCAATATGGTATAGCTTCTTCCTGAACGCAGCTCGGCCTTCGGCCTCGCCCTCGCCCTTATTTATTTATTTATTTATAAACTCGTCGGTAACACCACATTACAAGGCATGACGATCCATTACAAGCAATTCTAAATAAAATGACATAATCTTTAATCTAATTACTTAATTAATAACAAACCTTAAAACATAATAACCCATAAATACAATAAAATCAATGTTCAAAAAGCCAAATTCAATAAGAGATGCATCAGAATAATATAAAACCTTAAAAATAAATGCAATGTAAATATAAATACTATGAAACCTATCATTATTATGCTGCAAGAAACACATGCAATAGTCATTCAATAAAAATAAAAAAAATTTCATTCAATAAAAATAAAAAATTGTCATTCAATAAAAAATAAAAAATTGTCATTCAATAAAAATTTAAAATTAATAAAAAATACCATTTAGCTATTTACATTCTGTGAAAAATTCATTAAGTGCATAAAAAGGCCGTTCTAGTAGGAATTTCCTGAGTTCATTTTTAAATCTACTTTTTGATTGACAATCCCTTATATAATTAGGTAATGCATTGAAGATTAGAATGGACATATATTCATTGCCCTTTTTCATTAAAGTTAATCTTGCTTTTGGCAATGCAAGTTTTCTTCTATCTCTTAGTACATATCGATTTTGCTGATTGCCTTGCTTTTCAAAATTATTAATGTTATTGTAGGTCTCTAGGCTCATAATGTAAATATATAAATTTATTACAGTCAATATTTCCAATTGTTTAAAAAGAGGCCTACAAGTATCATCCCATTTTGATCCCGTAATAATACGAATAGCCCTCTTCTGTAATCTTAATATTCTACTTACTTCTCCGCACGTACCCCATACCTCAAGGCCGTATCTTAGAATAGCTTCAATATATGCGAAATATACAAGTTTCATAGTTTTTATTGTAGACGTTTTCTTCAGTGTTTTCAAAGCGTAACATGCACTTGCAAGTTTTTTAGATACTCTATCAATTTGTCTTTTCCAATTTAGCTTAGCATCAACTTCTACTCCTAAAAATGTGACGCATTCTGTTTCATCTAATTGAATGCTACTTGTTTGTTAGTTACTTGATTTCTTAGATATGGTTTATTATTTATCAGAATGTAGCTCGGCCTTCGGCCTCGCCTTAGTTACTTACTTTCTTCAAGATGGTTCACCTTCTTCCTGAACGCAGCTCGGGCTTCAGCCTCACCCTTGTTACTTGCTTTCTTCGAGATGGTGTATTATTTATCAGAACGTAGCTCGGCCTTCGGCCTCGCCTTAGTATACCTGCACTTATGTACACCTAGGTTAAACTTTCAGCAATAACTACAGAAAAACATCAGCATTATGTGAAAATATAATCACGCGATTGTCTAAACTACAAAAGATAATATTTTCTGACGTACAAAAGCTTTTTCAATTGCGCACATCAAAAACTTTAAGCGTTCTCTATAACGCATTATGTTTTCGCTATAAGTTCGTTCGATTTTCACCTCGTTGCCTAATAGAAATAAGATTCAAAATTGTGTAAAAATAATATGAGTCGAAATCGATTATAACAGACATTCGCAATTACGATGTCAATTGTCTTATTCTGTAAATATGTGTTTTGAAAATCGTTTGTTCTGGTTCATAAGTTGCGTTTGCACAGGTGTAGTTGTCGGTTGTCGTGTATGTATAAATAGGCATTGATGATGGGGCGCGCGGTGCATAGTCATACCTTATTGGTCCGCTGACACGTGCTGATAAGTCATGCTGCCCGTAATATTCGTTTTACTTGTGGCGGGGGCGCAGGTAAGTTTTCATTTTATATTATTTTATTTTATTACAAAATCCCACCTGTTCCACAAAGCACTAATCATAAAAAAAATATAAATATTTAGATGGGAGCAGATACAGCACTAAGCGGCGGGTGGCCCAGTGGTTTGGGCATCGGCTTCTCATGCGAGAGGTCCGAGGTTGAATCCGTTCGGCGTAACTTTTTTCAGACGAAAAAATTTACGTGGGCGCGCGAGTCCCGACTCGCACTTGGCCGGTTTTTTACAACAGCCTTACGTCAATTTTATCTCTCCATTTCCTATCTGCAAAACCCAGTGACCTCTCTGCAATGATTGGGGTTTAACTCTGCGCGAGACAGCGTCAAAACCTCTTCAAAATCGACACAAATTGGGCCCCGAGATTGAGCGGCGGGCCTGATTGGACTCCCGGCTTACCCGGCTTCATCTGAAGAATTGTCACAGGGGAAATGTTTTCGGGAAAATTCCGCCTCCTCCTTCATATGTAAAAAATCAAACGACAAAGTGTTTTTTTTTATTATTGCAAAAATAATACAAATATAAAAGTTCCCACCACAAATTGTTTGAATATCCTGAGTTTAATATTGTTCTAAAGCAGCGGTTCTCAAACTTTTTTGGTGACGGAACCCTTTTGGAAAGCGAAATTTTTGACGGAGCCCTTAAAATTAACAAAAAATAGTTTTTGTGCATTCTTTATTAATATTAATGTAACAAGTAATATTATGTAACAGTTACTTACATAATATTATAATAAAAGAGAAAAACAATAATTCAATACCTATCTAATGGGAGGTATGAAACTGTTTCTTATTTTTCATCAATTGGTTGATATCAGGTTTGATAGAAGAGAGTTGAGTTGAGTTCGTCTGCGCAGCCGAGCTGAATCGAGCCAGAGAGGAGAGGTGTATATTTTGTTTTTCGTATTCTCGCGGAGCCCCCACAGAGGCTAGGGCGTGCTCCGCGGAGCCCTAGGGCTCCGCGGAGCACGCTTTGAGTATGGCTGTTCTAAAGCATTGACATATATATTACTAGGTTTTGCCTGCGGCTTCGCTCGCGTTAAATTCGTATTTAAAAAGAATAATGTAAGTAAGCCCGCTACCCTACCTTTATTTCTGCGCGCGGAACTAAGTATTCGGTTTGTATGAGAGCCACATCTTAGCGTAACCGGAACTGAATTTTATAGTCTAATCCTGTGTCTCGTATAACTTTCATCGAATTCGGATAATCGGTTTAAGAATTATGGAGGAACATACATTCATACATACATACAGAAAATATTTCAAAAAATCATCAATTTAGTTTATTATCATACATAGAGTCTACAAATGCAGTATCTCATAAAACAAAGTAACTTACTCCATGACCATTAACCACCCTTACAGATTTATTATTAATACATATTGATGATTGATAGAGGTTGATTGTTAGCGTTAATTATTGTCAACTAACGTTAGTTGCGATGCGATGTTCTTATTTTACCGAAAGTACAGCTCACATTAGCTCCGTAACTGCGGTGGGCCGAGTGCGGTCTGGGCGTCGGCTTCTCTTGCGAGATGCCCGTGGTTCGAATCCGGCCAGCGTGCACCAATGAGTTTATTCTAACGGAAAAATGTACGTGCATGCTACACCTGCTGCTTCACCGTTCGGAACCGGTGTAAAACTGTAGGTCCTTTCTCTTGCCCCTACTACTAGGTGGTAGGCTCAAATTGTAGCCGACTGGGTTGGTATCACCGTACTGGATGTAAGATGGCCGCGTAGCAGCCTCGGCTGTGTTCTCCTCTAGTCCAGTATAGCCAGCAATCCAAAGGGAAGTCTCCGGTATGGCACCTGCCTTCTCTGAGGTGATATTGGCTGGTCGGAGCATGTGCTTTGGCCTCTCCGAATCAGCCACCCATACCGCATTATATAAAATAAATAAATATAAAATATAACATATACAATTTTTTTTTTTTGCAGAGCGCCTTCGGCAACGCAGTCCTGCAGATAAAAAGTTTCCGAGATGTGCCGCCACCGGTTATCCCGGGAGGAAGATGCAGCTCGTACGTATATATACATACATACAGTTACATACATACATGCAAGCACGCACGCACGCACGCACGCACTCGCGCACGCACGCACGCACTTAAGCACGCACGCACACATTTAAGCGCGCACATACACACACGGACACACATACATATGCAGTGCAGTATGTAATGAACATCGAACTTTAGAAAGAGATAATCCGTTTGTAGAGCGTAATCTCTGTCACACAGAGACGTGCAACAACAACGAGCAACGCTGGGCGCGGTCAGTACTTGGATGGGTGACCGCTCGACCGTTGGAGGCTGACCGTGGTTCGGATTCCACGTAAAACTGTAGGTCCCTTCCCTTCTTACCTTACTAGGTGGTAGGGTTTATCCCGGCCGGGTTGCTACCACCGCACTGAGCGAAACGTCGGTCGAAACGGCTATGTAAATAGTTCGTGTTTTCCGTCCAGTTCAGTGTAGCCGACATGAAATGAAGGGAAGCACTGACATGGCACCTAGTCCACCCGGTTTTATGGGCTGACATCACGGATGTTGTAAGTGATATAGCCAACCGTGTCAGTTTCCATAAATAAAAGGATCGTGCGACAGAGACGACGCTCTACAACCAAATTGTCTTTTCCTAAAGTTAGATGTTCATTACATACTGCCGGGTACAGTACACGCTTAGTACTAAGGGCCAATTGCGCCAACACGAATTTAACGATATAAATCAGTTTAACTCGTTAAGCTAGTACGCGTTGACTGTGGGAACCGCGTTTAAATCCATAACTCGCTACTTAACTCTAAATTCGTGTTGGCGCAATTGGGCCTAAGGCCCACTTGCACCAACACGAATTTAACGATATAAACCAGTTTAACTCGTTAAGCTAGCACCCGTTAACTGTGGGAACCGCGTTTAAATCCATAACTCGCTACTTAACTCTAAACTCGTGTTGGTGCAAGTGGGCCTAAGACTAACACATAAACATAACAGTACACACACATATTTATATGCCACCACGCTGCTTCCCAATAACAAGCTCAGGCTAAGTGGTTTAAGGCTCCCACATAAGTGCGTTATAACGGTCGATATTATCGCAATGCGTTAATGCTTTAACTTTTTTCAGTACATACATATTGTATATGGACGCATGCGATCTTACACACTGCTGCTAAAATATCGACGGAACGCAGCGTTATTGCGTTATAGCGATATTTTAGTACACTTTGTATTAGGCCGCATACGATCTTGCACACAGCTGCGTTAATAACGCTGGTAGCAGTAGTACGATAAAACGCAGCTGTGTGGAAAAAACGCGTAACGCATTAACGCAATATCGCAATATCGCATTGCGATAATATCGACCGTTATAACGCACCTATGTGGGGGAGCCTGAAAGAACGCGTAACGCATTAACGCAATAATATCGCAATATCGCATATGGAAACTGACACGGTTGGCTACATGACCTACAACATCCGTGATGTCAGCCCATAACACCAGGTGAACTTGGTGCCACGTCAGCCTTCCCTTCGGTCGTGCCGGCTACACTGAACTGGACGGAAAACACAAACTATTTACATAGCCGTTTCGACTTTCGACTTTCGACGCATTGCCATAATATCGACCGATAATAAAGCACTTGTGTGGAGGGCCTTTAAAGAATTGTTTCCGGATGTTCTCTGTCGCAGAGGCCTGATTGTAGGAACCTGGGACCTCCTGGACGGCGGGGACCTGAGTCCCTACACCCATTTCCTTAAAGGTGCGGCCGTGGACTTGGGCGAAAGTAAGGACCCCAGGGGGCAGGCTCTCGCCCTCTGTCAGACCATCTCCGCCGTCGGCGAGCAGGCTTACGGACGCAGTGGCGACGCCTGCGTCGCCGCTGAGGTATGAATTCAGATTTTTATTTCGCCATAAGGAACACATAACGTTAGCCAGATTTCATTGACACAAGTGTAATATTCCCACTGAATAATTTTTGTTTCAACCCGTTCGACATTGTAATTTTTTATTTTTAGGCTTCCGTATCCCGTACGGAAGCCTATTACTAAGCCTCCGTTTGTCTGTCCGAGGGCTGTATCTTTTGAACCGTAATAGGTAGCCCGTTGAAATTTTCACAGAATATGTGTTACTATGGCGGATATAACAACAAATAATAAAACAAAAGAAAATGTAAAAAATTAAGGGGGGCTCCCATACAACCAACACACGTACGAAAAATCGATTGGTCACGCTGCTGAATAATAGATGGCGCCACAGGCTTTTATACATTGCATTGCTGAAAGACAAAAGATAGGCGGATATTATTGATAGCGGATAGATACGGAAACCTCCGTGCGCGAGTAAAACTCGCACTTTTGTTGTGAACAGATTTTTTTATTTATTAGTTCCCAGTAGAATTGAGTGTGGTTTTGAGGGAACAGTGGGTTTGATTGAGGTGACATTAATGCATAATAAAGTTTTTTTTTCATTCCCCGGTTGGATTTAAAGAGATCTTGCAGACATTTTCAGCGTATTTTCTTATTATTATAAGATTAAATCTTATTATATTAAGAAAATACGCTGAAAATGATTTAAAATTACTATACTAATAAAATTGCCCCTTCCGTTGAGAAGCGGTGATTTTACATTATTACCCCTTCTCAACGGAAGAATATTACAGGAAGATTCTAATAAGAAAAAGCATTACTTTTAGACTTATGTAAGAATCAAATAATCAATCAGGGCTTTGTATGAAATATGAATACGAAAAAAGTATAACGTTCTTCTTATCGGAAAAAACTAAATTCTTTTTTTATTTACAGGATAGATACAAGAATGAACAATATTTCGAAAACAAAAATCTTTCACTAATGTTCTTCCCTTACGTAATTGAAAAAAACTGACTAGAAAATGCTCTGAAAATTGCTGCAAGATCTCTTGAAATCTAATTGATACGAGGATACAGTAGAGAACGTAAAATCAATTTTATTATGATTCAGCCTATAGGCTCTCGTGTCTGTCGTGACAGTATCTACCGTAGTTCTATTACATAAACCATTCGTAACTTGTTGCTAAAAGCATTTCAACTTGCCCGTAAGACCCTTCGCAACTCGTTTCCAAAGACTTTGGCAACTCGTTTCCAAGAACTTTCGCAACTCGTTTCCAAGGACTTTCGCAACTCGTTGTCAAGGACTTTGGGAACTCGTTGTCAAGGACTTTCGCAACTCGTTTTCAAAGACTTTCGCAACTCGTTGTGAAGGACTTTCTCAACTCGTTGTCAAGGACATTCGCAACTCGTTGTCAAGGACTTTCGCAACTGGTTATTAAGAACTTTCGCAACTAGTTTCCAAGGACTTTCGCCACTCGTTATCATCGCAACATTATGGAAATTTATTTACGCTACGATTTGTGAACAGTTCGTGAACGCGGTCACCGGAGGCAGCAGCGTTGCTTTGGAGAACGCGCTCGCGAACTGGAAGGGGCGCATAGGTCAATCCATCGACCGACTAATTGCCCTCTCACGGAACAAGCAGTCTATTCGCTATGATGTGAGTCGCTACTTAATTTACATATTTTTTTTTTCATTTATATTCTGACACTGGATGCCGCGCCGCGGTCGTGACGTCACTGCCGGCGTCTTGCCGTTATCGTCCACTGTGCAAGCGCAGCCTCGATATGAAGGTGGCAAGGGGTCTGAGTACATTGAAGAACGTGACAGTAAATCCAGTCAAAACCATGAAGGTGGACCTTCATGGCCAAAACGTGTTAGAGTGAATCTGGCACGTCGATGTGCCAGATTGTATATCTGTATGCATGTTGTGACAGGCTAGTATGTATGTAGGATTCCGTGGCCAGCTACGCATCCAAAATCATCATACTAAACCTTCTTGCCTCTTATTTAGGTAACTTCATTTTTCACGGGCAGCGCTGCATGGGGCCAGCGGGTCTCCCGGCGTTAACTCACTCGCTAACTACTCGCATATTTCAACCAATATCCGGGCCGGATGCCTCACCGAACGTCTTCTGATTGGTTGAGTGAGATCGTTTCTCATACTCACATCGGCGAGTGAGTAACGCCGGTACAGGGGCATAAAAGAAAAATAACTGTTAAGTTATTCCGCTTAATTTAACGACATTCCATTTTCAGAATTGTATATTTTTTTATTATCCCGCGACATTCGAATATAGCAGGTTGCCAGGAAGTGCGAAATTACCAGAGTGGCCTAAGTACCAACATTGTGACACAGAAGGAGTGCCACAACATTGTGTCTATGAATAATCTCTTGTAGTAATTAATTAATTGAAAATAAATAAACAAAAATGTACCACAAAACGCTTACCTACAGCTGTACCTAATGGATTTGTCCTCAGATTGGTCCACGCACCAACTGCCCCGGCGGCGGTCGCATCTACAGATTCGAGGCTGCATGGGATTCACTCTTCTCCTCTGGCAATCCTTTCGAAATTGAGTAAGCATATAGTATGAATATGAAATCCTACAAATCATTATTGCATTCAGGACGTACATCGGTCTCCCTCTCCTTACTAAGTGGTAAGGTCAGCCGGTCCGAATTGATACCACTATAAAAGGCACGAAGGCCGGTTGTAATGGTTATAAAAAAGTCTACGTATTATCCAGCCACTTCAGTGTAGCCGATACGACCAAAGGGTCTAGCCTGATTACAGCATTTTCGATCGACTTTTGTTGTTATTTCCTTAGTTTTTCATAGTTGAATTTTGACGTGGAATCACGTCTTACTCCCAAGGTGGGATGAATGTAACCTAAAATATGACGTCACCGACGCGAAACATGTACCGGGAAAATGATCAATGCTCAGGTTCTAAGTAACGCACATACAAAACACATATATCAGCAAAATGAGGAAGGTGGCGCAAATACAACAATAATAAAAAAAATATTATTTGCAGGCACAGTGAGTAATCAAAGTTAGACGATTTTTATTTCAAGCGTAACCATGACAACCAGATAGATATTTTTTGACATTAATTGTTTATCAAGAGAACATATCGTCCCTCCCATGCTAAAACGACGAATGTGCAATTTTGGCGAAAATGACCTTTTGATGTAGTGTCATAAATGTTTATCAAATCTTTGCAATGCCAAAGTCACGAATCTCTAAATTATCGGTACTCAGAGATATTTGGTTGTGAAATAATAACGAATGTGACTTTTTTCGATTTTACTGTGCCAAACACAGTCAGTCAGTCAGCGTGTAAGCGTCCACTGCTGGACATACGCCTCTTCAATTGCCAAACTGTAATGTTTATTATTCGTGAAATAATTGTATGATAATTTAGAAGTTCTTGAATTTTAGCCATGCCATAGTCACGAATTTGTAACATTGGTTATTTTAGCACAAAACTTTGACAACTATTATCTCAGAATGACCTTTTTGCACATTCGTCGTTTTAGCATGGGAGGGACGACATGTACATACATGCATTCTCCACGCGGCGCCACCGTTATTCCACGTTTAAATAACAGCGGCAGGAGTGCGAAGCGACTCCTGCCCCCAGAATTATTTTAATGGACGTCTTTGAACATTTCTAGTAATGCTTATGCTCTATCTTTCTCTACAATTTTAGCTTGCTGAACGAGCAGTACTGTTCATCCAAGCGCCTGTGGAACTCGTGGGACGAAAAGAACAACCTCATCGGCGCCTCTGTCACGGCATGCTCCAACCAAATCGCCGTCGGCCTATTCCAGAAAGCTCTCCCGCAGCTCATCACAGTGAGCTACTTTCATATTTATCGCAACCGGATTCTGTGCCCTTATCACGAGATTATTAATTTATTATCATTTATTATTCACGAGCGATACCGGGCCTTATAATTCTGAAAAAATCATCAAAACTTGCGATGCTCATCCGGAAATAGTGAAAAAAAAAATCTGGAAATTCTCTCAGTTTTCCAAACATCGTATGACATTTTCCAACCGTCAGTCTTTCACTCCACAATGGATGCACTCAATATTGTCTTTTTCGCTGTCTTATTCTGTTTCTAATAACAAGTGCACAAACCACAGCCGTCTCTTCCAAATCTATGTTGACGAATGCGGCAAAATTTTACAGAAAAGTTGTGCTGCTGTCGCACCCGTATGCGCATCGACAGAAACAGCAGCGTCTAGAGACAGCGACAGAAATTACAAAAAGCGGCGGGTGGCCGAGTGGTTTGTGCTTCGGCTTCTCATGCGAGAGGTCCGCGGTTCGAATCGCGTCGGCGTGTATCAATGAGTTTTTTCTGACGAAAAAATTTACATGCATACCTACACCTGCTGCTTCACCATTCGGAACCGGTGTAAAACTGTAGGTCCCTTCCCTTGCCCCTTACTAGGTGGTAGGCTCAAATTGTAGCCGACTGGGTTGGTGCCACGGTACTGGATGTAAGATGGCCGCATAGCAGCCTCGGTTGTGTTCTCCTCTAGTCCAGTATAGCCAGCAATCCAGGGAAGTTTCCAGTATGGCACCTACCTTCTCGGAGGTGATATTGGCTGGTCGGAGCATGCGCTTTGGCCCCTCCAACTCAGCCACCCATACCGGATTACATACAAAAAATAAAGTTGCTGGCGACAAAAGTTGCTCGTGCGCCCACACCGAGTACTACGCTACGCCGCCGTATTCTCCGCATCATTTTGTATCGAGAAACGGAGCAGCGCCTCTAGTGATAGATTTGCCAACTTCGTTTCTCCATAAAAAATGAGGCGTAGCGTAGTTCGCGGTGTAGTTTAAATCTCGTGATAAGGGTACAGGTCATAGCTCAGTCTATTCCACCCACTAGAAGGGGGCAGCCTGGTTTGCAGGTGGACCGAAGGCTCTTGGGAAGAGCCATTTACCCGCAATTTGAAAATCTGTGGATTGTAGGAATGCAGCAGGTGGGTCTTCGTCCCTTACTTGCTGCTTGATCGGTTGAATCTTGTTCGAATACTTTGCTAAACGTGGCGGTCGGTGTTGTGCTGTAATTTACCAGAATACTTGTAGCGCAACACCGATTACTCTGCTTACACCTAATGTCGGGATGCGGCGTGTGGTGTGTAATAAACTAGCATTGTATTGTATTGTATTGTTTATTAAGCATTCATTAGACAGCATGGCTGTACTCGAATTTGTTACAATTTGTTCTATCCGATTCGATTACACCCACGAAGAAGAACCGGTAAGAAACTTCGCAGGGTTTTTTTTTCATAGTCATTTTTACAAGCATTTAGTGACTTTTTATTCGTAGATTGTGATATTAACCCCTTTCGAAATTAACTAAGCATTTCTTGTTTCGCACAGTTCCTGGAAGCTGTGGTGAACAACAGTGCCGGCCTGGACGGCGCCGCCGCCGCAGCGAAACAAGCTCTCTGCCTGTGAATGCGGTACTAAAACATCAGTCTGCCCAAATCATCGCTTTTTATTTATTATATAATAAAAAATAAATATGTACTCGGACTCATATATGTATCAGTGGCGAACAAAATGTATCAAAATGTAATTATTTTATATACAAAACACCATGTAGATAAAAATGAATATTTTAAACCTCAAAATTCCATAGATTATGTAATTATTTAGATAATTGTATATAGTAATGAAATATATTGTATTTAAACACATTACTTTTTCGTTTTCTTGAATAAAGGTGCAAGAGATAACATATTTTATACATGCAGTTTAATTATCCTAAAACATTACAAATTGTGCTATAGACGTATTCTTATAGGGTGCTGACTAACCGTCACACCATTTTGTCACACCAAATCCGGTCGGTATGTACCAATGCTTTTTTTTAATTGGTCAGCTTTTCATATCGTCAGACTTTCAAATGGTCAATTTACAATTTACGTGCATACGTACACCTGCTGCTTCACCGTTCGGAACCGGTGTAAAACTGGGTGCGGACTAACCGTCGCACCATTTTGTCACACCAGTGTGGACCAGAAGAATTTTTTTCCTCCGTGTCACACTAGTGTGACAGTCGAGAATTTTATTCTCCACTGTCACACTATTATTTCTTTTTTTTTCAAGGTCGCGTTTTCTTTTCCAGCCCCAGGGCAGACAATCATGTAATGAGTAATTACGGAATCTGGGAAAACGTTTCAGAGCTTTTCGTCTTCAAATATGGACCCCTTTCGAACCCTGAAGTTACGAAACCCTACCCTGAAACACCCTGAACATACAGTAAAGAACAGTTGGAAGTATTTACTTTGAACTACGGTCGAAAAGCACGTCATATCGTGTGCGAAAGAGAAGTCCTATGTGAAACTGTTCCGTCCTTAGGGGTGGCAGCAGGGGGTGCGAGCGGATGCGCAAGCTTAGTGTGCGGAATGGGCGAGAGGGCAACATAAAAGGGGCGGAGCCGACGGAGAAGATAGTTATAGATTAATTGTTGCTAGCCTTAATTTTTAGTAAAACCAACTCTACTTGTCTTCGCTGTGGCCGTACGGGATGCTCTTCCGCGACTTTTCTGTGTGGACACCTCCAACTATGGGTCACTTGCACGTAGCTAGCTAAAGCGAGGGTTTTATACCAGGAACTGATAAAGAATGTAAAAAAGCCTATGTTCCTTTAGTAAAAGTAACGTACATTGAATTACACAAGGTTGACTGTAAGAAATCTCTGTAAGGGATAGTCCGCCTTTTCATTTGTAAATTTTCTAATGTACTTGTTACTGTTTAATGATTACTGGAGCAATAAAGCATTTTCTATCTATCTATCTATCTATCTATCTATCTATCCTTCTAACTAGAAACTTCTAGAGTTCGTCTTGAGGAAGGCGTCCAAAATATAAAGCTTTGTCGTCTGATACCGACGGTACTAAGATTTTTAACAAAAATAATGGTTATTGCGCGCGAATGTCCCGCTGTGACGAAAATTGCTTCTCTCAGAACGGGATAATTGGTATTTTTCTTGAAAATGTTGTGGGTGCAGGCATTCAATTTATATGAGGTCGTATTTCATGAGCCGGGTATTTCAACTCGCACTTTTTTTTATGGAAACTGACACGGTTTACTGCATCACCTACAACATCCGTGATGTCAGCCCATAACACCTGGTGAACTACTTGTAGGTGCCATGTCAGTGATTCCCTTCATTTCATGTCGGCTACACTGAACTGGACGGAAAACTTTGGTGCCACCGTACTTAGATTGAAATGATGTTCGGGACGAAGATCCTTAAGGAGGGAGCTGTGTGATTTCGCCAACTGATGACAATCTGCCAAGGAACAGATCTCTCTGGTTTAGATTAGAAAAGCGAACGTGTCTGGTATTTTTTTTTTTTAGAATATCTCGAAACAAAAAAAAAGGTTCACAAAAGTTCTGATCATTTTCACTTCGCCCGTGGAGAGTAGCCACGTAACAATAGAACCGAGTTTTTGAAGAACAGCATCAATTACTCTGCTTGCCCCGATTGGGGACGGGACACAGCGTGATGTTGTGTATGCATATTTATGTCTTACTTCGAACCATTCTCACCTGAACTCTGAACAATATTCCCCAAGACAGAAAACTTACTTCCACCGAGCAGAACTAAATATTCAAAATTCCCCACGGTCTCAACTTTGCCACTAGGGCTGGCATTCGTTCGGTACTTCCCGGACAGAGTCAAGTTTTTAATGCATCGGAGGAGGTCCGGGAGGAAAAATGTCATGCTCTTGTTTTTGCCTATGCTTAAACGAGTTGTTGAGTGAAATGAGTTGTTCTGTAGCTCACATTGAGCTACTGAACCCATCACTTCTGCCGGTATTTTCCGTTTCATCCTGTAGATAGACGTTAAACTGCGAAACTGCGATGCAGAAGGCAGACATTTTTATTTTATTATTATTAAATGGTTTTATTTAGCTTGACTCCGTATATTTGTTTGTTTGTTTGTTTCTGTCTTTGTTTCAAATGTTGCGACAACTTTTCAACTACTTCTACTGAACTGATTCTTATGAAACTTTGCACACACATTGAGTTCCCCTGACAATACAATATCATGATAATTTCAACTTGGCAGTGGCGGAGCAAGACCTAAATTTGATGTGGGCAAGATACATTTTGCGAGGCCCTCTCTGGTGGCATTAGAGGATGGATTTTATGGATTTTCACTGTCGAAATGGATTTCCGCTGCAATTAACTTTCGAGGCGCGAGGCCCCTTGGGCCGCGAGGCCGTGGGCTGTCGCCCACGTCGCCCACGCCTTGCGCCGCCTCTGCAACTTGGTAACGAGGGTCTGATGATGGAGACAGGAGGTGGACAGTGGAACTCTTCAACCGTTACTACTTTGTCTCAACTTTGTCTTGCCACTAGGTTGCCTGTCGTTCGGTACTTCCCGGATAGAGTCAAGTTTTTAATACATCTGGGGAGGTCCGGGAGGGCAAATGTCATGCCCTCGTTTTTGCCTATCCATTAAACTTAATAAAGGTTTATCAAAATTAAAACTTCGCGTTTTCATTCGTGTCGAGGTTTTTTAGGGTTCCGTATCCGTTGTAGGAGACCCTATTACTAAGCCTACGCCGTCTGTCTGTCCGTCTGTCTGTCCGACGGCTGTATCTCTTGAACCGTAATAGGTAGCCCGCTAAAATTTTCACAGAAAATGTGTTACTATGGCCGATATAACAACAAATAATAAAAATAAGAAAAAGTAACAAATTCACGGGGGTCCCCATACAAGAAACTAAAAAGTGTATGCGCACCATCTACCGAAAACAGTATGAAGCAGCGCTGACAATGACATGGTGATACGGAACCCTCGGTACGCGAGTTCGACTCGCACTTGGCCGGTTTTTTAAACTGTTAGGCCCACTTGCACCAACACGAATTTAAGATATAAACCAGTTTAACTCGTTAAGCTAGCACCCGTTGACTGTGGGAACCGCGTTTAAATCCATAACTCGCTACTTAACTCTAAACTCGTGTTGGTGCAAGTGGGCCTTAGTCCTACTTGCAATGGCAATCATACTTTCCTACTGGGATTCCTATGAGTCGGGAGTGAGTTGAGTTGAGATGCACAAAGCAGCTAAAAGTCTTTGCAACGGGGGCACAAAAGTTAAAGTAAAATGTTGGATCATTAATTAGTCATTACCTACCGTGCTGCCATACGTAGGTACGTAGTAACTAATATCTCATCTGTGGCACAGATGATGGGATTGACGTTTTATCCTATTAATCGTGGGTTAAATATATGATATAAATACTAATATAACTCCGATATATTTTCACATTTATTTTAGCTTGATACTTCTGTATTAATGGTGTCATTCATTTTATTTGGTTTGGCGGCGCCAACCTCGCCAACTGAAAGGAGTCGCCACAGATTCTGTGCCGTAGTTCCGTGCCGTAGTTCCATGCCGTAGGTCGATTGGGGAATTCACATTTCATATTTTATCACTATTTATTACCATGATTACATAAATACATACATACAAACATGCATACATACATACATACATACATACATACATATATGCATACATACATACATACATATATACATATATACCACACGCTGTATCTCGACAATCGGGGTAAGCTGAGTAATCCGTGTTGTGCTACAAGGAGTCTTGTAAATAACAGCACAACACGGACCACCACGTTGAGCGAAGTATTCACCCAAGATAACTATCAAGCAGCCAGAAAGGCACAAAGACCCACCTGCTGCATGACTCATAAAGTCATAATGCTGCATTACCATGATTATGTATTAATTAATGGGATAAGATAAGACGGGACCCGGCCTGACGGTAGGGTATGTGTACATACGCGACGGGACGCTACGAGAAGCGACAGGACACAACAGGGTGGCACGGGATGCGACGGTAGGGCACGGGACGCGACGCGACAGTGTGGGACGTGACGGGACCTAAATGATACGATGGGACGTTACGTGGAGCGACAAGACGTGACCGGATGCCACCACGCTACCTGGCGGTAGGGGAACCGGATGTACAGTACGCGACGGGACGGCACGAGAAGCGACGGGACAGTGCGTGACGCGACGGAACCTAAATGATGCAATGGGACGTTACGTGGAGTGACAGGACGTGGCCGGGTGCCACCACGCTACCTGGCGGTAGGGGAACCGGATGTACAGGACGCGACGGGACGCTACGGGAAGCGACGAGACAGTGCGTGACGCGACGGCACCTAAATGATGCGATGGGACGTTATGTGGAGCGACAGGACGTGGCCGGATGCCACCACGCTACCTGGCGGTAGGGGAACCGGATGTACAATACGCGACGGGACGCTACGGGAAGCGACGGGACAGTGCGTGACGCGACGGGAGTACGGGACCTAAATGACGCGATAGGACGTTACGCGGAGCGACAGGACGTGACCGGATGCTACCACGCTACCTGGCGATGGGGGATCCGGGTGTACAATACGCGACGGGACGCTACGGGAAGCGACAGGACGCGACAGCATAGCACTAGACGCGACGGGACGGCACGAGGCGGACCGGACGGGATAATTTAACGGTACACAAACACAATAATATGTATATAGTAGGAAATTAATATTATTATTTTCTAATTAAATTGACACATCGTGCAAACATATTAGCGGAATGTACCGTACCGTAACTTTGCATCAAAACACTTACATTATAAATATTTACCCAGCAGCGTAGTAAGAAGGTTAAGTTTTCTTGAAACTTACCGCCGACTTGCTGACTTTTCATTAATAAAACATTCTTTAGAAACAGCATTAGGTATGCATGTATGTATGTATGTATGTGTTTATATGTGTATATGTATGTACTTTTGAACCTGTATGTATGTATGTCACGAATGTATTTAGTTGTATGATATTATTATTATCTAGTTTTATTGTTTATTTTTATACTCTTAAAAACATATTTTTTGTTTTTTTTTTCTCTCATTTAATTTTCCGCACTACCCATATACCCTACTCACAATCCCAGGTATGACTGGCAGATAATGCTTTTAGGCTTTAAGTCCGCCTTTTGTCACTTTTTGTGCAATAAAGTATATTTTCAATTTCATATTTCATACATTACTTAAATGTAGGGAGGCATTCTTCATCATACTCTAAAAGACAGACTGATTTTAAATGTACACTATGGACGGACGGACGGTTTTTATCACTTATGGGCGATTTCACACCTCCGATTAAACATAAGCCAACAGTTAAAAGCGTTAAGTGCAAAATGACAGGCGACGGTGCTGCCACTCAAGTAAATAATATATATCTCTTAAACAAAGCCATAACTGGAAAAAACAAGCCATGAAGCTGTAGTTGATTTTGATTCTGATATTCTAAGATACTGAAAACAGTTTTGTATTGCTCAGTTTATGCACAATCACTTTAACGGATTTCGGTGGCCACCGTAAAAAACTACTCTAAAAGCTTTGGCCACTCCGACTCAGCCACCCATACCGGATTACATAAAAAATATATATGTGAATATATTGCTGTTTCAATAATATTGCATACATACGTGTCGAATTGATAACCTACTTTTTTTTAAGTCGGTTAAAAATAAGTAAATCTCATTGTCAGAAAGAAAGTGAGACACGCCAGTGGTGATCGCACCCACGGCACTGTTCCATTACTAAGCGCGGCCACATCTAGTATTAATTATTTTCAACGCTCCGAGAGTCTGTAAAGCTGTGGAATAAAGTATCCTTCCGGATAACCCGGCCAAGTCACTCCAAATAACAAAACGGAAACCGCAAAAAAAAATATACAATTTAATCGGTATGGATGCGGAAGCGATCGGCATAAGCTGGATCCGTAGTCTTGATAATTTATTATATAAGTATTTTAATAAAATATTGTTAATACAAAAATATGTTATTACAATATTTAAAAAATAAATTAATAAAAAATTTTTTTTTTATGTAAACCAGCATGTGTGGCTGTGCCGAGAGACCAATGGTGCAGTCGACAGAGCCAAAATCACCTCTCCTCGCGAAACCACGCTCAGTTAGGTGCCATGCCAGCAGATTTGCGGACTGTTTACGGGTCTAGCCCGTTAATACGACGCTTGAAGACACCCAGGTTAAAGGATTCAGGAAATACACTCGCGAATATAAATTGTCATAGAAAAATGCTGTTCTCTGACGACGACTAATAAAAGTCAAAATATAAGATGTAAAATATGTGTTTTTTTTTTATTTATTGTGAATAAAATATATATTATAATAATCTAAAACCAAATATTGGTGTAAATAAAACTATTTAATTCATAAAATGTATAAAAAAATACATGCATACACACCAATATATATACGTTAAGCCCCTGCGTACCCCTGCTCCCTTAAGGCGGAAACAAGACTCAAACCGTGCTACCCGAGCACTGATATTACGAAGCGTATGCAGATGTAAATATGTAGGTGCGAGATCAATTCTACTCGTGCGGTGGCTGATACGTCGCGCCGACGAACGTTTGCGCGAAAATCACACTATATTACATTTCACTTATTGAAAAGATGGAAAAACATTTTTTTTAGCTACGATTGTAGGGAAAAATATTATCTATATTTCTATGATGGCCTTGTATTGAAACAATTTATGATTCTCGAGAGAATTTAACTTGAAAGTAATATTTTTTTTATTTTCGTTATTTTTTGAAGATTTATTTAACACCTTTCCAAAGTAGTAAAATATATTTTTATAGCTATGTTTGTTAATTAAAGACCAATAACTAATATATTTTTTTCCAGATTTTTTATCTTTACCAATAACACAAAAAAATCGTTTAAAGTTGACTTTTGAGTCTTATTTGCGCCTTAAGAGCAGACAGAAGTTAGTCACGTAAATATGTTTCTCCATACAAAATCGTCTTTCGGGGCTTATGTTTTAAACCTAAACCGTGACCGATTTTTATAATAAGTTTTTCTTGTAATAAGGATAGTCTAATCTACGTACATGTTTTTTTTGTTCTGATTAAATATACTACACCAGATTTAAAAATTTGTATTTTGAACTTTTTTTTTTATGGAAACTGACACGGTTGGCTACATCACCTACAACATCCGTGATGTCAGCCCATAACACCGGGTGAACTTGGTGCCACGTCAGCGCTTCCCTTCGGTCGTGCCGGCTACACTGAACTGGACGGAAAACACAAACTATTTACATAGCCGTTTCGACCGACCTTTCATTCAGTGCGGTGGTACCAACCCGGGCGGGTTAAACCCTACCACCTAGTATTATAAGAAGTAATATAGGAAGTCTTACCCTTAAAAAAAATTTTTTGAACTTAATTTAGCTTTATTGAATAATTACCTACTTTGAATATAAAAAAATAAAAAAGATAGGTACGTAGATTGGACTGTCCTTATTACAACAAACAAAGAATAGTAAAAAATGGGATAAGGTGTAGATGTCGGGAAAACATAAGCCCCGAAAGACAATTTTGATTAAATTTGTAGGTAGATTAGCTGAGAGCGTGCAGCTGTCTCTCTTGCGCTGGTGGGGAGTGCGCGTGACGAACAGAGACAGCCAAATGCCTAACGCGTTTTCACGGGACGAACCTCTGTATGCTCTCAATGTCAGCCCTTGTACCTGTGGGTTCTCAGTGCCATGCATGTCAATACTTCCTTTTAGTTGTGTTGAATACTTTTCATATCATTAGCCATCTAGTGAAAACTGCAGAGGTTTCCGTATCTACGTTCTCCTGCACCGTTGAGATTATACGAAAAGAATAAATAATGCATCGGCGGACGAGAAGTGAAGTTAACATACATGTCTACATAAAATTGATTTTGTAGGTATTTTAAAATGCGAAACTTTGTTATTGGCTTGCTAATTTGTAATTGTTGATTTTTAAAATATATGTTGTGTATAGCTTTAAGTTTCCTTAATCAATAAAAAAATAACATATATAAATTCACGCCTGTTTCCTTATGGGGTAGGCAGAGACAACGGATCTCCACTAGCCACGATCCTGACACACCTCAGCCGCCTCTTCCACTCTCATAATGTTAATTATACCAGATATAGGTAATGTTGAAATGTCTATGTATATGTAAAAATGTCTTCAGTATTAATGTTTATGCTGTAAATATTAATGCTCTTGTGAGCGGTAGTAATGGTTAATTATTGTAAATTACTTTAATATAAAACTTATAAGGTACTAACAAAACATTGTGACTTGCGAAGTAGGTATGTTTGTCTTGTCAGTTCTTCTTCGCATTGAATTTAGAACTGGCGGAATTTTCGACATGTCCAAGCATAGGTTACCTACCTATGGATGAAATTATACAAATAACAATAAACACGTCATTCGTCGGTTACGGTTATTACGCACTTGACCCTTTTTGAGCACAAGCCCGATCTGGTCTAGGTATAGCGTGGACGGCCTAACCTGAAGCCGCACACGCATGCATTTCTCTAATACAAATGCTTGACATGCGCATAAACATGGCCTGAGCACTACTACACTCGCAGAATTATATGCTCACCGTCGTTCGTGAATGTATTTGTACGCCTCAGGTTAGAACGAACGACCTATACATGCGTCTACAGGGCAAATTAACACATTACTAGCCGGTCTGGTTACGTAACGTTAACGAGGTAATTCACCTACCCGCCAAGCTAGTGACACATAAGAATAAGTAGAAGCTAAGTTCAAGTTGCAGTTGGTTGGGCACATCAGCCGACGACACGATGACCGTGTCTGACTGGCGACCGTGGACAGGAAAACGGAGTGCGGGAAGACCTCCCGCCAGGTGGGACGACATGAAGTACGACGGCGGAAAGCAGTGGTTTCGTACCACTCAAGAACTGGAGAAAAATTTAAGAGGCGCAGCAGTGGATGCCTACACTCTGACTGGTGTAGAAAATCATAAATAAATAAATAAATATGCATATAGGTTGTATTGGCTTATCGTAGCATGTGCTTTGGCCCTTTTGACTCAGACACCCATACCAAATATATAAAAAAAATTAGTTATCGTAGTCAATTAAATGAAATTCAGAACATTTATTGAAAATAAATGAAAGTGAAAATTATAATAAACTTAATCTTAATAAAACATTGAATAAAACTAACGTAAATATAAATAGTAGTTATTTAGTTAGGCTAACATTGGGTAGTAGACGTTGTAGCCATCAATGTTAAATTCCTTAAAAAATGTAGACATAATAAATATTATGTGCAACTGTCTTCACATCATTACTTTTCCTTCTGCAGTGGGTCGGATAATTATGTCTTATTTTTATTTTCATTTGCAATCGCCCGCGCAGGATATTGCTGAGAGAGACGTCAAAGGGAGTTGTGGAAATATATATTTATTCAGGAGAGACCGAGTTTTTATATCAAGCGTTTTAAGCACACTCCGATACGAATCAGATACAGCCGGGCTACTGAAGCCATGATTAATGAACATTTTATTTATTTATAATAAATTGTAAAACTAAAAAGAGTTTTCACTATTATGGCCCCCATACAAGGTAAAACAATCACTGTGCAAATTCCACGGATGCAAGTGAATCGTTATATTGATAAACAACATAAGTCACTTGAGGTTAAATTTTACCGGACATACAAAAACTGTTTCCTGTTAAATATTAATATGAAAGTATAAATTGTATAAATTGTGCAGTTATAAATTGTATTTGATAGATGTAGTAAATATGCATGCAGAAAGAATTATTAAGAAAATACATAAATAGGGTCTCGGTTGTTTTTCTTATTAATTTTGTGAAAGTCGGCTGACTAATATTTTTTTTTCTCAAAAAAATGGGCAAAATTAAAGATCTGATAAATGAAATAATTGTTTTATTCTATCATTTTAATTTCAAACGGTTTCAAATTAACAAAAACTTATAAACATAGACTGTTATTATAAACGATTTATAATTTCTAAAGATACAGCCCTCGCCTCGGACGGACGGACAGACAGACAACCAGACAGACGGCGTAGGCTTCGCCCCTTACTAGGTGGAAGGCTCGAATTTTCGCCGACTGGGTTGGTACCATCGTACTGGATGTAAGGTGGCCGCATAGTAACTTCGGTTGTGTTCTCCTCTAGTGCAGTATAGCCAGCAATCCAGGGAAGTCTCCGGTATGGCAACTACCTTATCTGAGGTGATATTGGCTGGTCGGAGCATATGCTTTGACCGCTCCGACTCAGCCACCCATACTGGATTACATTAAAAAAAAGGCTTAGTAATAAGCTTCCGTACGGGGTACGGAAACCTAAAAAAATTCATGCGCCTTTTTATTCGAACCAAGGCAAGCTCTCAAGTCCGCCTTCGCGGCAAGTCCGCCTTTGCACCTTATGTAAATTTTCCAATGTATTTGTTACTGTTTAATGTTTACTGGAGCAATAAAGAATTTTCTATCTATCTATCTATCTCTCTCGTGGTTTACAAAGTGCACGCCTGGCTGATGTTTAATTAAGTTTACCGTATGCGCCGCCAGCTTTTCTAATGGATACAAGAGAGGGTTCCGTAATGCGGCTTGAGTGCTTCTCTCTTCTCCGCAGCTTCACTCACATACACCGGCGGTGGCGGTGGCGGGGAGAAATTATGAACACTTTTTTTATTTTTAATCTGCTTTGTCCCATGCTGCACTTTACGGTATGGTAATTCATCCAGATATATAACTAGAGCGTGCGTTCTAATTTTTTAATCTGCTTTGTCCCATGCTGCACTTTACGGTATGGTACTTCATCCAGATATATAACTAGAGCGTGCGTTATAATTTTTTAATCTGCTTTGTCCCATGCTGCACTTTACGGTATGGTACTTCATCCAGTTATATAACTAGAGCGTGCGTTATAATTTTTTAATCTGCTTTGTCCCATGCTGCACTTTACGGTATGGTACTTCATCCAGATATATAACTAGAGCGTGCGTTATAATTTTTTAAACTGCTTTGTCCCATGCTGCACTTTACGGTATGGTACTTCATCCAGATATATAACTAGAGCGTGCGTTATAATTTTTTAATCTGCTTTGTCCCATGCTGCACTTTACGGTATGGTACTTCATCCAGATATATAACTAGAGCGTGCGTTCTAATTTTTTAATCTGCTTTGTCCCATGCTGCACTTTACGGTATGGTACTTCATCCAGATATATAACTAGAGCGTGCGTTATAATTTTTTAATCTGCTTTGTCCCATGCTGCACTTTACGGTATGGTACTTCATCCAGATATATAACTAGAGCGTGCGTTATAATTTTTTAATCTGCTTTGTCCCATGCTGCACTTTACGGTATGGTACTTCATCCAGATATATAACTAGAGCGTGCGTTATAATTTTTTTTATAGAAACTGACACGGTTGGCACCACCATCAACTACATCCGCGATGTCAGCCCATATAACCTTGGTGAACTAGGTGGCATGTCAGCGCTTCTCTTCGGTCGTGCCGGCTACGCTGAACTGGACGGAAAACACGAACATAGCTGACCTTTCATTCAGTGCGGTGGTACCAATCCGGGCGGGTTAAACCAGCATCGTAATGGAGCTCCGTACTCGGAATGTCCATGGGTGGCACAACACCGATTATTCTGCTCACCCCGATTGTCGGTATATGCAACGTGTGATATGTATATACAGGGTGACTGGAAATTCGATCTATTCCTTGAAAGGGGTTATACTAGCGGTTATTTGGAACAATTCAACCCCCATGAACTGGGTTTTTTCACAATACT
Source organism: Nematopogon swammerdamellus (assembly GCA_946902875.1). NCBI lineage: Eukaryota > Metazoa > Arthropoda > Insecta > Lepidoptera > Adelidae > Nematopogon > Nematopogon swammerdamellus. The sequence continues at coordinate 5,577,643 of OX336354.1, read as the reverse complement.
TTTTTTTTTCAATAAAAATTTACATAAAAATAACAAAAATTGTCATTTAAGACCTTTTATTTCTGAGATATTAAGAATTTTGAGCCGATAATTTTTTTATTTGAAAATATTGGTAGCTTACCAGCTTTCAGAAAATTATCAATGGAGTGGCCAAAAATAAGATTTTTTTTTACAAAAGTTGTAAAAAAAATTCGACAAGTCAGAAATTTAAAAAAAATCTTAAAACCCCGATATCTTTATTTTATAATGTACCGTGTGGGGCCGGTACTTTAAAAGAATAGTCCCACTGCATCTCTCCCCGTGTATGTCGTAAAAGGCGACTAAGGGATATGACTCCCTTCTTATATTACTAGGTGGTAGGGTTTAACCCGCCCGGGTTGGTACCACCGCACTGAATGAAAGGTCGGTCGAAGCGGCTATGTAAATGGTTTGTGTTTTCCGTCCAGTTCAGTGTAGCCGGCACGACCGAAGGGAAGGCTGACGTGGCACCAAGTTCACCCGGTGTTATGGGCTGACATCACGGATGTTGTGGGTAGCCAACGGTGTCAGTTCCCATAAAAAAAAAAAAAAAATATCTCGGCAACCGCTAATTTCCGACCCCCAGTTGATGGGAGTTAAATTGTTCCAAATAACCTCTAGTATACCAAGGAATATATCGAATTTCCAGTCTGTATACATAGATATTCAGATAACATGCTGCCAATTGCAGCAGGAGGCCAGTCTCCTCAAACAGAATGAATGTTATTTCACAAATACAGGAGTTATGGCGTCACTATACTAGGGAACCGCAATTTATCCAGTTGAGCGATCTTAATCCCGATGTGCAGCTCCTTTGAAGATCATTCCTTCAGTCTCTGCTCATCTCATTTAGCGGATGTTTAAAGACACTAAGCGTGGACGTTTCACCAGCATCCCCGTCAACCTCTTTGAAGAAGAAAATGTTAATGAAATGTTTTTACTTAGGTGGTTACCTAAGTAAAAACTGTTTCGATTTTTCATTTTGTATGAAAAAATCATCGACTTATACACGGTGTTGCAGTTGCCCCCGTAATATTTTTAATGGACATAATGGGGTTATTCTATATGTGAAAATAAACCACTTCTGTGAAGAAAAAAATTTTTGAAACAAAAAAAAATGTATGGAGAAAAAAGAATTTTTTTTCTTCAAATAAAAAAGTCGTAGAACAAAAGTTGTTCTATTTCACGTACAGAGTCACCAACTTTCGGGTTTTACGGTTGGGGTTGCAACACCGTGTATAAAAATTATAATTTTGTAGGCAGCTTTGACTTTTGTCATGACATCATCCCTCGTGTGAAATTTCAGGTTTACAAGTACCAATAATGAAGTATTTTAGAGAGAACACCTATTCAAGAGCAAAGGTCACGGTTGTTAACCTTCGTTAGAAGAATTATTTTGTTTCTTACTAGTAATACACGTTCCCAGGTGCGACAACGCGCGAAACGAAAAAAAATAAGAAACAATTGAGAGAAAAATTAACTGTTAAATCGTGGACTGACATGCCTAGACGTGTAACTATCCAACAATTTACCCGCCATTCTGGTGAAGGAAAACACTGACTATGATTATGCGTCGTGTACAAGGACGTACGTAAGAAATTGTATTTTGCAATAAGACCACGTTCTCAGAAGCAGGAAATAGAGTAATTCCATATGCCAAAACATTTACAGAAATAATTACTAATTACTATTTTTCCATATTTTTTATTAGTAATAGTACAGTATGTATTATTTGTGAAAACGCTTGTGCATTCTGCTGGTTCGGTTAACTTCTGTCAGGCCTCACGCACTCTTTGTACTTGCGCGCGCTAACTACCTACCGCCCGACGGGCCGCCGGCGGTCTATTTCAGTGGAAATTCGTCAGCCGCGCGAAGTTTATATAAACGCTCGCCCACGCAACTGCGCGCAGCTGCAAAGCAATAACCACTTTACACTCGATCGTTAAGGTACATTTTCGCACGCAGCGATTGGCGACGTGAAGCAGTAGGTTATTAAAGCCCGAAGGTAGGAACATTTTCTATGGAGTGATTTATCTGTTACGAAGTAACTATTAAGTAATCTGTGCTTCTGTGAACAAAATAACACCTTTTTGTTGCTCTATAATATTTATTTTATTCGCAGACAATTTTCGATCGTGACGTTCACCCCGCCATATTGGAGAAACAGCAATGAAAATAGCCGCACCTAAGATTATTAATTGGTCTCCGCGCGCTCCGACTAGATACCGCGCTACCTTAAAACAACAGCTCCGTGAATGCGGCAACTCAATATTGTAGTGTGTGTAAGAAAATGTTATAGTATGTGTGTGATCCCATAGTCTTTCCTATTGAGACTGGCTCGAGTACGCCGACTTCGGCGTAGTATTTGTTGCCGCATATTACACGTACACGGGCGGTATCTAGTCGGAGCGCGCGGAGACCTATCAATAATCTAAGAGCCGCACACTATACATAAATGAATATAGCTGCAAACCCCATGCAAATTAAAACCACACATGTTTACAAGTACATTATCGTCATGAACAATTTGTATGTAGTATCTATGTTCTATGCATTTTATGTACTGTATTAATAGGTATGTATGTTACATGTAGGTATATTCACAAAAGTTAAACATGATATTCTTCCTCCCTTTCGCTTGCACTATCCATACTTCTTTCTCTATAAATTTATTCCTTACCACCCAACTAGCTGACTGGCAGAAATCACTCCCAGTGATAAGTCCGCCTTTGCGCACTCCTGTATTTCTTGTTTCTTGTCGTGACTGTTTTCTTTCAATTCTATCTCTATGCAATAAAGAGTATTCTATCCCGTTCGATTCGATTCGCTTCAATTCGATTCGATTTGTTCGATTTCATACCATTCCATTCTATTCTATTCATCCCATCCCATTCCAATCCATTCTATTCTATTCAACCGATTTCCATAGAGTTTTCACCGACTTTACCGCAAGCGGTGCCGTGGGCATAGCTGTCATGAATACGTGGGTACTACATAACAATAAAATGTCAAATCAAAACATTTTCCCCTTATTCTCCAGTAGGCCGCTTTAATTTAGAAATATTGAATTCCATTTCTACGCAACAAGCGGAATACAAACATTTCTAAAACAAGACAAAATAAATCGCAAAATCACCGCGCGGCCCTCCCTTCCCGGCTTTTGCTCCAAAATTCCTCTTCCTGAAAGCCATTTTTCGCGACGGGCATCACATAAATTCAAGCAAGCGGCAGTAACTGCAGTTGTCCACTGGCAACACCCGGGCGCCGCCGGCAGCGCGGTGGCGCGGAACGGCAAACAGTGTTGCTCTGGCAAAAATGTACGTTTCAGTACTATTGAAACACTGAAAACAGCGAAAGCACGTTATGCATGTACCCACAATATTTTGAAAGTATAGAGATGAGAAAGAGGGAGCAATATTTCCCCTCAAGTACAATCCGCCCGGTTTAACCCGCCCGGGTTGGTACCACCGCACTGAATGAAACGTCGGTCTAAACGGCTATGTAAATAGTTTGAGTTTTCCGACCAGTTCAGTGTAGCCGGCACGATCAAAGGGGGAAGCACTGACATGGCACCTAGTTCACCCGGGCATGGCATTCGCAACCGCCACATACGACTGAATGTCCATGGGCGTCGTTAGACATCTTATGGGTGGCTGGACGCCACATGTCGAGATTTCAATTAAAAAAAAATATCGATGACAACCTTTCTGTGGTGCACGCGGCGAACTTATTGGGGATTATTTCAGTCAACCTCGTAGGTGCATAACAATTTTGTGTGCAACTAATGTGTACAGGCATTTTTAGGATTCCGTAGCCAGTCGCGAACGCGTGGCGCGAGGTGCGACGCGGCGCGGGGAAGCCTGGGCAGCAGTGATGCACAAGCAGGAAATGGCCAGAACCCTCTGTGTGTGACTAACGTTCGCACATACTTTTTAATAACACAACCTAATAATTAAGTTCTCCTAGTACTTTACTAAACGTAGCGGTCGATATTGTGCTGTTTGCCCGCGCTGTTTGGCAGCACAACACCGATTACTCTGCTCATCCAGATTGTCATGGTATGCATGTGGTATGCATGTATTTTTAATTAAGACAAAAAGCGGTACAACGACAAATTTCCACACTGCTCGACGCACAGAAGTGTCACCGAGAGTGTAAATCACATCCAGTGAGGGAGTGCGCGCGGCTTGTAAAATTATGCCCCAGCGACAGAGTAAAAAAAATACAACATATTACAAATTGTGTGGCAAAGTCCGTCATATTTCCCCCGGGGGTCGCCTGGACAGATACGTATTACTTCGCACCCTTTTCCTGTTGGAAACTTGCTATGTTGCTAAAATTACTCTGATTCTGTTATCACAACGTGTTGGTGGAAGCTGTTGGCCCGATTCCACCACTTTTTAGGGTTACGTACCGTAAAAGAGGAAAAAGCGGAACCCTTATAGGATCACTCTTGTCTTGTCTGTCTGTCACAGCTCATTTTCTCCGAATCTACTGAACGAAAGTTGAAATTGGGTACATACATATATAAAGTTTGATGACTATAACAGAGGCCCTTATTCCCAATTTTTATAGAAATGTTAGACTCAGTAGTTTCGGAGATAAGGGGATTTCCGAAGCTACTAAGTCAAATTTTTGAAAAAAATTGGGAATATGGACCTCTCTTATAGTTTACAGGAAAACCTAAACAAAAATCCTAAGTCTTAAAATTATCACGGAAAACGGAATTTACAGAACCCTCTCCACGCGAGTTCGAATCGCACTTGATCGTTATTTTTTATGGAAACTGTTTGCTACATCACTTACATACAACATCCGTGATGTCAGCCCATGATACATTGGTGAACTAGGTACCATGTCAGCGCTTCTCTTTGGTCGTGCCGGCTACACTGTACTAGCGGGTAAACACGAGATATTTTTTTCACAGTTTCGATCGACCTTCATTCACTGCGGTGGTATCAATTCGGACGAGTTGAACTGTATCAACTAGGAAAGGACGTAAAGTTTTAAATCAGAATCCGATCACCCTGCAGAAACTTTTTTCAGGAAACTGAAGAAAGTGGTGCAAGCCAAATGGGGATCGAACCCACGATCGACCGTCAACTAATGAAAGTCGGGTGGCCACGAGCCGGCAAAAATTCTAAAATCGTATTCATGCACTGTCAGAAGTGCTACGCGCCAAGTATCTCACGTAGACGTGTGTGAATGCATCCCAAATAAAAATACATTTGTTCTTTTGAAAGCACATTTCTCAATGTTCGTGCAAAAAGTCGAATCGATAGGAGCCATAGGTAAAGATAGTAGTGTCCGCCCAACTGTATATCAACACCGTACGTTGGAGAGAGACAACACTATCACCGATCATGCGTACTAGAACGCGGGCGGAAACCGAAGGGTATTTTCGGGCCCTCTTTCAGAGGTCCCATGGTGTAATGGTTAGCACTTTGGACTCTGAATCCAACGATCCGAGTTCAAATCTCGGTGGGACCTGCATTTTTAATTTTTTTACGTACTTAAATAATACGCTTGCGATTAGAAAAAAAAACATGATTTAAACTCTACCTTGTGAAGTTTGCAATAGTAGCACGCAAGAAGAAAATTGAATAAACTATAGGGGCAGTTAGCAAAGGCGAACTTATGACTAGGAGTAATTTCTTCCAGTCAATCAAATAGTGATGAGAATTTGGAAAATAGAAGCTAGAGATGTAACTTCTAGCTCGGGCTAGGATGCAGACATTATGAAAAGGAAAATAATCAAATAATTTGATAGTCAAAGTTAGTTAATAATTTTTTACATTTTTTTTTCCTCACAGATTTTAGTTATAGTTTTAAGTTTACTAAGATATTTTTATTTTATTTTTTTTGGAAACTTGACACGGTTGGCTACATCACCTACAACATCCGTGATGTCAGCCCATAACACCGGGTGAACTAGGTGCCATGTCAGTGCTTCCCTTCATTTCGCGCCGGCTACACTGAACTGGACGGAAAACACGAACTATTTACATAGCCGTTTCGACCGACGTTTCGCTCAGTGCGGTGGTACCAACCCGGCCGGGATAAACCCTACCACCTAGTAAGGTAAGAAGGGAAGGGACCTACAGTTTAACGTGGTATCCGAACCACGGTCAGCCTCCAACAGTCGGGCGGTCATCCATCCAATAACTGACCGCACCATTAAGCTGCCGAGGCTGACGATCCCTTAGTCGACTTTTACGACATGCGACGGGGAGAGATGCAGTGGGGCTATTCTTTTTAAGTACCGACCCCACACGGTACAAGATATATTAAATGACTTTAGTATTAATCATTATTAAGCTTGTATATGAGGAGCAACGGAACAAATTGACACATGTCCACATTAACTTGTCAGCCTCGATAGCTCAGTGGTGCAGACAGTCGACTGTCGCTATTGATGGTTAAGCAACGCTGGGCCGGTCAGTACTTGGATGGGTGACCGCTCGACCGTTGGAGGCCAACCGTGGTTCGGATTCCACGTAAAACTATAAGTCCCTTCCCTTCTTACCTTACTAGGTGGTAGGGTTCAACCCGCCCGGGTTGGTACCACCGCACTGAATGAAACGTCGTCGGTCGAAACGGCTATGTAAATAGTTCGTGTTTTCCGTTCACTTCAGTGTAGCCGACATGAAATGAAGGGAAGCACTGACATGGCACCTAGTTCACCCGGTGTTATGGGCTGACATCACGAATGTTGTAGGTGATGTAGCCAACCGTGTCAGTTTACATAAAAATAAAAATAAAGATTTTAGATCTAGTTTTAAGTTTACTAAGATAGATTAAATTACTTTAGTATTAATCATTATTAAGCTTGTATATTGCTCAAGTGGCAGTGGGACGGGCACGTCAGCCGAAGAGACGACGACCGTCGGAGTAATCATATCCGTATATGTAAAACGGAGCGTGGTAAGACCACCCGCCAGGTGGGACGACGACATCAAGTACGTCCGTGGAAAGCAGTGGTTTCGTACAGCTGAAGGACTGGAGGAAAATTGGAGAGGCGTATCTCCAGCAGTGGATGCATACACGCTGACTGACTGACACATTGTATACCTACATAACATGAATCTGTTAATTTCTACATACATTCATATATACCACACGCTGTATCCCTACAGTCGGGGTGAGCTGAGTAATCAGTGTTGTGCTGCAAATACTCTTGTAAATTACAACACAATACCGACCACCACGTTAAATCAAGCAGCAAGGAAGGCACGAAGACCAACCTGCTGCATGACTCGATGGAAGGACCGTGCCAAGGTGAGAGGTGGCCATCCCGTCACCCTTTAGCGCGGCACCTTGTCCTTACCCCTTAGTCGCCTTTTACGAAATGCACGGGGAGAGATGCAGTGGGTATCCTGGTCGAGACGTATTTTTTCTCTTTATTTTCGGATTTGCATCTTGCATCTATGTATCTATCTAATGAAAAATATAAATCAGGGACATGCTTAGTACTAATAAACATACAAAAAAATTTACCATAATATTAGATTTTACGTGAATACTAATCTACACAAACATGAAATTCTCACATCGCTCCTCCACCATCGCTCCATAGTTAGATGTCCTTCCTTCCACGCTTTTCAATTCTTTCAGAAGGCGCATTCTCTTTTCTTCGAAGTACTTCGAAGTTCCTTTGTATTCGATTCGGTTCATTCGACCAGACGTTAAAAGCAAACCTAAACACTTCGAAACTAATACGAAGAATGCGTTAACTTCGAAAGCCCTCAACAGCCTTCGAACTAGAAACTTCAAATAAATAAACCAAATCCGTTCACCATGAAAAGGATCGAATGAGCCCGAAAATTCAAGGGAATTCTTCCTTACTCATCATGACTTTGACAAAGTGGCAACCATATTATTACCCTACAATAGAATTTCGGCTTTATTGCATTCGTCGTAAGGCATATTTTTCCCTGGTGAATTTTGGTAAATTAGGGTTGTATGCTCGACAAACTAGCGGATATTATAGGAGAAATTGGACGCTGTGGACGACAAGAGTGGCACGTGACCTCGCTTGATTTCTTATTTTGTCGGTAGGATGGAATTAGGGTTGTGCGAGTCCCGCGTCGCGCGCACGGCTGCCTTTATACAGAATTGCGGATGGAGCTATTTTTGTAGTAACTTCTAGAGAATGGCGGGTAAACTCTGGAACACTCTCCTTGCCCACATATTTCCCTCCAAGTACAGTCTCGGGTGCTACAAGAGGGGTGTGGCACCTGTCAGATCGGCATGGTATTCGCAACCACCGCATACGACCGAATGTCAAATCAAATCAAATGAAAAAACGTTTATTGCACATACAGTTTTACAGAAGGTAGCACTTAATGCCTATGGCATTTTCCGCCAGCCTACCCTTTTTTACATATTTCCATGTTCATGAGCGTCGTTAGACACCTTGTGGATGGATCGGCGCCACATGTTGCGCCTCTATAAAAAACATCTACAGGTCAAAATGAACAATTTTTTGGAATACCAAAATAGATAGGCAACAAGAGTTCGAGCCCAACTCCGATTCCACTGACCAGACCACAAGTCCCAGATGAAATTGGAATCGAAAGTGGAATCGAAAGTGAAATCGAAAGTGGAATCCAAAGTGTAAAACCGGACCGCCTGGTCCGGAGTCAGGTGATCCCGGCTTCCCCCTCGCCCTGCCCCGCCAATGGGCCCTCGTCCGGTACCTCTAAGGGGAAGTACGTATTTTCATCCCCTCCCTCAACCACCTAGGAGGTTGCTCCGCCGTCGCATCCCTATTCCTCACCCTCAGCCGAAGTACCCACGTGTAATCTGCATGCATACCATTACCACTTCGAGTAAATGCCTGATGTTCCTGTGAGAATTAGGTGCCACGTCAGTACATCACCATTCAGAATGGTATAAACATACTACTTACTTACTTACTAAATACTTACGAAAATTAGCAAGCTGAAGTGGCAGTAGGCTGGGCATATCTGGCGCAGATCCGACAACCGCTGGGGTAGATAGCGGTGCTCGAATGGAGGCCACGTACACGAAAGGTAGCGTGGGTCGCCACCCTGCTAGGTGTGTTAGAGACAAACGTTATAAACCAAAGAGCCTAATAAAAAATATTAGTTTGACATAACGTCCGTACTGGATGTAAGATGGCCGCATAGCAACCTCGGTTGTGTTCTCCTCTAGTCCAGTATAGCCAGCAATCCAGGGAAGTATCCGGTATGGCACCTACTTTCTCGGAGGTGATATTGGCTGGTCGGAGCATGTGCTTTGGCCCCTACGACTCAGCCACCCATACCGGATTACATAAAAAAAACTAACGAAAGTTGACAATGAAATTAAAATGGAAAATAAAACGCTTATGTAAGTTTCACTTTCTCCATAAAATCTAAAATAATTCATAGTAATTTGTTAATTTGGTTCTTCGAGCCAGCTATGAACCAGCGACCTATGTATGGATTATAAGATAAGTAGATTTAATAGTTTGAAATTTAGAACAATATTTTAACTCGGGAGGATGTGTAATAATTTCGCCCTTAAATGCGCCCCTGGCAAGACGTGGAGGAGCGTAAGTGCGGTTTTCAATATCCGGAAGAGAGCTCCCACAGCCTTCGTACTCCGTCGAAGCCTTTCTGCATTTTTATTGGATCATTTTCATCGGACGCGTCTAAACGCACTCAACTGAGAGGTTGAGTCGTTGACTGAAATTTTAAATACATTGCGAATTTCGGTATTGATTTGATATTTTCCGGAGTGAACTGTGTCTATGCACTGTTAATATCTATGTACAATTTGATCCTAATTCTAATAATTATAATATTACACTTTATGCCACTTAATGTGTGGCAAGGGCGGACTTATTGCCTTAGGTAATTTCGTACAGTCAACCTGGTGGACCTACAGTTTCACATGGCATCCGAAACACGGCGTTGCTAGTATGCACGTAATTTTTTTTTCAAATAAAAAAAAACTTCTTGGTGCACGCAGACTGGACTCGAACCTCGGACCTCTCGCATGAGAAACCGACGCTCAGACTGTACTGGATGTATGATAGTCGCATGGCAGTCTCGGTTGTGTTCTCCTATATATAGTAATCCAAAGGGTAGTCTCCGGTATGGCAGCTACCGTCACACAGGAGGAGACAGCACAGACAGGAGGTGAATTCGGCTAGTCAGAGCATGTGCTCTAGCCCCTCTGACTCACCCACACGTTTACATAAAAAAATACACTAGTCGTTGACTGTATCTATGTATTTTCACCTTCTTTTAATCTTTTTACCTATATAACTATCTATTGTATTGTATTTCGTGTATTTCGATGTAATATTTTTTCTTTTATTTCTTTTGTTTATTTTTGAAGATAATAAATAATTTTAAATCTTTTAAACTACATGCATCTTACTTTATATACTTACGTAAGAAATGTTTATGTAGGTAATTTAAATGTTATTATTTTTTTATTTGAAAGCTTGTTAATTTTTTTTTTTTTGAGGTGAGCGATGAATTTATTTATTCAACAGGAAAAATACATAATAGACAATTAATTAAAAACTGTATTATATAAAAATTTAAGTTAAAAATTGCTAGTTAATTATAAATATTTAAATTATAAATTGCTAGTTAATATAATTAGTATAAGTTCATCATATTCACAGAGATCAGTACCTACATTGATATGGCGCGCAGTTATGAGTGCCTGCTCGCTCTGTGTAGGTTAATAAACTAGCAAACTACTGAAAGCAGTCGTCAGTAACAATTCCGACGAACGGAACTATTGGCCGGATCCGCAGAAGGGTTTAGATTCTAGAATATTCGAGAAGTTAGAGGCAGTACGTGTCGACGCAACGCCACTGGCGCAACTAAAAATCGAAGTCTAATGTTGCATTTCTCTGTACATCTGAAACTTCCGGCGTCACATTGAGGGCAAGGCCAAGCTGGCCTCAAAAAAGCTGGGTGTACTCAACAAGGTGCTTCGCGGCGGCGGGCCAAAAACTGACGTTCTATAAAACGCAGGTTAGGTCTTGCTTGGAGTACTGCTCGCACCTGCGGGATGGCTCAGCTAAATACCAGCTTGCGCCGGTAGACTCAATCCAGCGTCGTGCCGTGCGACTTGTGGATGACCCTGTGGTGTCCCGCGACGTAGAACCGCTGCAACTCCGTAGGGACGTCGGCTCCCTGAGTGTGTTCTACCGTCTATTTCACGGGGAGTTTTCGGAGGAGATGTTTAACGCGATTCCGTCTTCCCTATTCCACCTCCGCACTACGCGTACTGGGCTGGGCATGCATTCGCGCATACAATCGACCTACCGAGGATGCGCACCAACCGGTTCTGTAGGTCTATTATTCACAGAACCGGGAAAATGTGGAACGCACTCCCTGCTCATCTATTTGCTCCGAAGTACAGCCTGGGGGTTTTTCAAAATAAAAAAAAATCTAAATCAAAAATAAAAAAACATTCATTAATCAGAACATATACAAACACAACACTAATATAAATAACAATGACATGAATAAATAGGTTAAAAGACGTAAGCATGGGCGTGAAAAGTCTCCCGTCAGGCCGGCATGGCATTCGCAGTCCCCGTACATCACAGAATGTCCATGGGCATCGTAAGTCAAGTAAGTGAAACGATGCCACATGTCGCGCTTTCTATAAAAAAAAATCTTATTCGTGTAGTACATATTTGTATGTATGCTTATAAATCATATATATGTATATTTATCTATAATTTGTTTTTTGTTTTTTTTTTTTATTTAATGTTATTATATGTTAGTTGTTTCAATATTACAATGTACAAATTCACTTATTAGAAAATCACAATAACAATGAAAAAAAACTAAAATTAACACCTATTAAATAAAAAAAATTTCATCCATCTCCGCCGACTCCCCCACCGTGCCCAAAACACTAGCCGCGTTGCCCCTTTGAATCTCCAGCCCTATTCGCTGGAGAAAAAAAGATTTGGCGCGCCGGCGGTCGCCCGACTTTTCAATTAACAACTTTCCGAGCTGATCAGAAAAGCATTTTGCGTCGGGCGACCACACGCCAAGGGTTTCCACGGCGAAGGCTAAAAATTTGTTTGTATTTATGTCTTATTATTTTTGTAGAAATTTTATATCTGCATCGTACCTTCTCCTTGTTTTAATCTCTGCCACTCCACACTCTTTCACGATATCCCAAGCGTCGGCTGAAGGAGAAAGCCTATGATGTTAAGCTGAAACTCCACTATAATTTCGACTTGTCGATAAACTATAATTTTGGGTTTATCATCGCGATAATTCTCTAGTAGGCTGAGCAGAGAACAAAACTCTTACAGGAAGCGTGAAATAATACGATTTAAAAAATACATTACCGACTTGCCCAAGGCCCCCTCTAAGTCCGCGTTGCAAAACGTGTCAGCCGGGTCAGGCCTTGCCTCGTACGAGATATAACTTTCCTATTTGTTGGCGAAGGCATTGAAAAAGACCAAATTCCAAAAATACAGTTGAATTTCAGTTCCTACGAGTACGTTCGTCACTTGCGGATAACTGATTTGGAACATTAATGGTGAAGCGACTTATATTCACATTGGAACGTCTAAATGTTTGTAAGTGATATTATAAAAAATGTAGTCACTATTCACGTAATATTTGTTTTTTTTTGTTTATGAAAACTGACACGGTTGACTACATCACCTACAACATCCGTGATGTCAGCCTACACATGTCAGATAACACCGGGTGAATTTGGTGCCACGTCAGTGCTTCCCTTCGGTCGTGTCGGCTACACTGAACTGGACGGAAAACACAAACTATTTACATAGCCGTTTCGATCGACCTTTCATTCAGTGTGGTGGTACCAAACCGGGCGGGTTAAACCCTACCACCTACCACCTAGTAATATAAGAAGGGAGTCATATCCCTTAGTCGCCTTTTACGACATACACGGGGACAGATGCAGTGGGGCTATTTCTTTTAAAGTACCGGAGTACTCTTTTCTATTCTGTGGTACCGGCCCCACACGGTGTATACTGTTAAACCTATATATTTATTATGCCCGGCGTCTTGTTTACTTAATTTTATTGTTTTGTTAGTATTGCAACCAGTGCAAGTAGTGCAACCAAGTGCTGGAACAATCTTCCGCCACCATTGCGTGAAAAGCGCACTATATTATTCTTTTCGAGCCTCTTGCAAGCCTTGGTTGCTACAGTGCCAACGTTCTGGCCTCTTAGGTTGACAGAGTAATGTTTTTCTCTTTTATATATTTATTGTAAGTATGTGTACATCTTGTACGGTATAACCCACATGTTGATTAAATTGTGTTTGTGTTGGGTTAGTATTTATTCTGATTTTTTTATGTTCTGTGTGTGTGTAGGTTATAGTGTGAATTTTTTGACTTTTTAAGCTGTTTTTTCTTAAGGTAGACATTTGTTTTTGTAATTGTATAACTTTATTATTATTGTTTTTTTCTTCTTTACTTTAGGTGTGGTTAGTTTTAGTTAGATTAGTCGTGCTATTTAATATTTAATATGTTATATCTAGTCTAGCCTATAAGTGTGTGTGCTTCTCGGCAAAGTGGGTCCAACTGCAAATCAGCGCAATAGACAACGTCGTTGTCTCCAATTGCATATGCTGAGTTGGACCCAATTTGTCGCCATTTTGTTGATGTGCCATATTATGTATACAGCGTTACTTGTTAAACTGGCGACAAATAAACACTCATTTCATTTCATTTCATTCAGTTTGTGTCATTCTTCTACTTTGTTTGCTACCCTTATAAGTGTTCAGAATTAAGTCAGGTTGACTGGCCGAGATTGCCTTAGGGAAAAAGTCCGCCTTTTGTACAATTTTTTATTGGAACGCAATAAAGTATATTCTATTCTATTCTATAAAATTGTTTTGCCAAAAAGCAAAATTAACAATGGCCATTCCCAATCGGAGCCACATGTCGCGGTTTTTATAAAAAAATACATCATTCAAAAAGGATTTAGAGACGCGGGAGGCACTGTGGTCGTCGTGAGGGTACAGGACGTAAAGTGGATAATATTTTTCATATTACGAAAGTCTTGAATGCACTTCTTGCTTACCTATAAAATGTGAAATTACTTCCTATTTGCATGAAAATGCTCCTAGGAGGCGCAATTATTATGAAGTTTTCAATATAAGAAGAGTTTTTTTTATGTAATCCGGTATGAGTCAAAAGGGTCAAAGCACATGCTCTGACTAGCCAATATCACCTCTGAGAAGGTAGGTGCCATACCGGAGACTTTCCTGGATTGCTGGCTATACTGGACTAGAGGAGAAGACAACCGTGGCTGCTATACGGCCATCTTACATCCAGTACGGTGGTACCAAGCCAGTCGGCTACAATTTGAGCCTACCACCTAGTAAGGGGTAAGGGAAGGGACCTACAGTTTTACACCGGTTCCGAACGGTGAAGCAGCAGGTGAAGGTATGCAATGTATGGCATGGTATAACCCAATTTTTATAACTGTGCACTTCGAGCTGTCAAAGTCGTTAGGTTGGCAGGACTGAATTCACCCCCCGCTTACTTCCTCACCTCTCTGCCGACGCCTATCAGTACTCGCCCTTGCTGTGAGTGTTTGTGTACTGATAGGCGTCGGCGGAGAGGTGAGGAAGTAAGCGGGGGGGGGGGGGGGGGGGGGGGTGAATTCAGTCCTGCCAACCTAACAACTTTGACAGCTCGAAGTGCACAGTTATAAAAATTGGGTTATATGTATGGTTTACAAGCAACTTTACATTTCTTTAACAAAGACTAACTGGCTACTACCCGCACAAACTAGCCTCACTACAGAGCTCTAGACATCTACCCGCACACACTAGCCAACTGCTGAGCTCTAGAACATGGCCCCGCGCTGGATAACCTGAATTTTTCAAGCTAACTCCAGGCACTTGTTGGCGAAAACCTTTCACATATGTAAACACTAGAGACTCTTCCTCCCAGCCTGCAAATACTATGCCGCGCTGCGGTTCACCTGAACTAAGCCATAAGACTACACGGAAAGGATCAAATTCGTTTAGACTGTTTTATCGGTAAAAGTGTAATGCATTCCTCACTTGAAATATACAAGTTCCAATTGTTCAACGAGAGAGTAATTTTAAACTCTATTCCAAGATAATAAAGTTTATTTCAGTTACATTTGATCGTCTGTGGAACCTTTTCAAATGAAGGTGTTAAAACGAGTCTGTTCAGTACAACGCATCATTGTGTGGAGAGCTTTCTAAATAAAATGTATCGGGTATTATTTTTGGAGTGACTCTATTCGCAAAAGGAAATAGGAGAGAAATACTATTCGTATTCAGGGAGAGATACTTATTCTAACGAGGGATCAATTTATTTTCGCAAAATATTTCAGTTTATAGATTTCTTTATTAATAATATATCAAAGAACATTACATTCACTTATGTTATACATAGATATTTGCGGTTACATTATTCTAATATTATTTATTGCTTCTATTATACTTACTTATAGTTATATATAGTACGTACTTATTACTATTATATTTACCCCCAAGAAGGGGGATAGGGCGAAGTTGAAAAACTATCGACCTATCTCACTTCTCAGCCACGTGTACAAGGTCTTTTCAAGAGTCATCACGAGTCGGCTGACACAGAGGCTGGATCAGTACCAGCCTCGTGAGCAAGCTGGATTTAGGAAAGGATACGGCACCATGGACCACATATTTACTGTGCGACAAGTGGTGCAAAAGTGCGAGGAATACAACAAGCCGCTCTTCCTAGCCTTCGTCGACTATGAGAAGGCGTTCGACTCAGTTGAAAAATGGGCTGTCGAAAACTCCCTCCTGAGGTGCAGAATCGACCACCGCTACATCGAGGTACTCCGAAATCTGTATCGGTCCGCGACGATGACTGTGAGGCTCCACGAAAATACCCAACCCATCCCCCTTAGTAAGGGCGTAAGGCAGGGGGATGTGATCTCACCCAAGCTCTTCACGAACGCATTAGAAGATGTGTTCAAGACGCTTGAGTGGGACAACATGGGTATCAACGTGAATGGAGATCTTCTCAGTCATCTGCGCTTCGCCGATGACATTGTCCTTCTGTCAAATTCCCGAGATCAGCTTCAGACCATGCTGGAAGACCTCTATACAGCGTCGATGAAGGTGGGTCTGAAAATGAACCGGGACAAAACCAAGGTCATGGCGACCGAGGTTATGATGGGAGGACAAATCGTTATTGACGGAGAAGTGATCGAACAGGTTGAAGAGTACGTATATCTCGGTCAAATTCTGCGGCTTGGTAGACAAGGTCTGCTAAAGGAGGTCGAGAGACGAATTCAACTGGGTTGGGCTGCCTTCGGAAAGTTAAAATTCGCCCTGAGGTCTGATCTTCCGCAAAATTTAAAAACCCGTATATATGACCAGTGTGTCCTCCCGGTTATGACGTACGGGTGTGAAACGTGGACGCTGACGGTCGGTGTTGTCCAAAGGTTGAAAGTTGCCCAGCGAGCAATGGAGCGAGCCATGCTGGGAATAACGCTACGTGATATGGTGCGTAACGAGGCAATCCGCCGACGCACCAAAGTAGTCGATATTGGACACCGGGTGGCTAAGCTCAAGTGGCAATGGGCTGGGCACGTCAGCCGAAGAGACGACGACCGCTGGAGTAACCGTGTCCTACACTGGCGGCCGTGGACAGGAAAACGGAGTGTGGGAAGACCACCCGCCAGGTGGGACGACGACATAAAGTACGTCGGCGGAAAGCAGTGGTTCCGTACCGCTGAAGGCCGGGAGGACTGGAGGAAAATTGGAGAGGCGTATGTCCAGCAGTGGACGCTTACACGCTGACTGACTGACTATTATATTTATAGACAGACGACGGACGGACATATACTTGTATTTACCTAATTTTGGGAATTTAGAAAATATAATTTGGCAGCCCTTTTAAACATTTTATTGGATGTAACATTTTTAATTTCATTCGGAAGAGCGTTATAGATTTGTACTCCTTCAAATGTAATATTTTTCTTTCCATAATTAGTTCGGGCTGTAGGTATCCGTATATTACGCGCGCTTCTTGTAAAATAGGTGTGTATCTCATCATTTGCATTTAGCGTGAGTTCAGTGTGAATTTCCTTGTTCAAGATTTTTCTAATATGCAGGCACGTGTGAAATTTGTAGATCAAGGAAATGTTCATAAGTTTTGTATCCTTATAAAGAGTGTTCGTGTGCGTAAGCCGGTCTAGTTTGAATAGCGTCTTCACGAGTTTATTCTGTGCGACTTGTAAGTCGTGTAATATAGTGGTGCCCGCACTCCCCCACACGCTGACGAGGTACTGCAAGTGTGGTTGCACTAGCGAATTGTAGATGGTGTACCTCGTCTGCGCGGGGAGAATGCCGGCAATTCGTCTCAGCGCGCCCGTAAGCGGTGTAATTTTAGAGATTACAAGTTTAATGTGCTCTAGCCATGTCAGATCTTTGTCCAAAACTAGCCCTAGGTATTTTTCTTTATCTACTAATTGCAGTTTTTGGCCATTTATTGTGAGTGTGTTCGTAACGGTTATTTTTTTATTTTTAGACGCAAATATTATGTAGCACGTCTTGGCTGTATTTATTGTTAAAAGATTTTGTACGAACCATGAGTTGAGACGATTTAGGTCTTCTTGTGCTTTATTCATTACTTCTACGATTGCTTTACCAAAATAAAATAAGCAAGTGTCGTCAGCATACAATGTTAAATGACCCTGAAGATTTATTTTGTGCACATCATTGATATACAGGGTGGCCAAAAAGTCACGGATCACACGAAGTAAGGGGATAGCTGGGGTCAATTGCGGCAAAAAATTGTTCCAGAGGGGGCATCTATGGTCAACGCCTGAGAAGTTATGATTTATTTGGTGTTTTTAAAGAAAATGTAATTTTTCTACCAATAGTTTTAAAAAATTAAGAATTGTGACATCCTGTATAATTTTTTTTATTTTCATCTCATTGCTAACAAACAAACATTGCATTATACATGCCTTTTGTGATTGTGAATGATGTGTGTTTAAAATAAAACACAAATTTAAGAAATTTTCTTTTTCACCATGGAAACATTTGTATTACATTGGACCGCACTGTGAAAAAAAAATGTTCTACCGAAAAGTCACCCTCTATTAGAGAAAGTAGCGCAATTAATAAGGATTCTAAAAAGGTATAACACATGACTATTTGCAACTCGCATAACTTCCTAGAGCGATCATTCGTAGTAACGGTCGAATTTACCCAAACCAGTAATTATTGCATGGCTTTCTCCAGGAGACACCGTACCGTGTGGGGCCGGTACTTTAAAAGAATAGCCCCACCGCATCTCTCCCCGTGTATGTCGTAAAAGGCGACTAAGGGATATGACTCCCTTCTTATATTACTAGGTGGTAGGGTTTACCCGCCCGGAATGGTACCAACGCACTGAATGAAAGGTCGGTCGAAAAGGCTATGTAAATAGTTTGTGTTTTCCGTCCAGTTTAGTGTAGCCGGCACGACCGAAGGGAAGCACTGACGTGGCACCAAGTTCATCCGGTATTATGGGCTGACATCACGGATGTTGTAGGTGATGTAGCCAACCGTGTCAATTTCAATAAAAAAAAAAAAAGAAAGACACGCGCATTGCAACTAGACCCTTGACAACAAGACAGAGAGAGGTAGTGAGTGTCTCTTTGTGATTCTAGTTATTTTTCAAGAGCTTCAAACGATTTGAGATATTTATTGCCACCATACAATAATAATTACTGGTTTGGGTAAATTCGACCGTTACTACGAATGATCGCTCTAGGAAGTTATGCGAGTTGCAAATAGTCATGTGTTATACCTTTTTAGAATCCTTATTAATTGCGCTACTTTTTCTAATAGAGGGTGACTTTTCGGTAGAACATTTTTTTTTCATAGTGCGGTCAAATGTAATACAAATGTTTCCATGGTGAAAAAGAATTTTTTTTAAGTTTGTGTTTTTTTTTAAACACACATCATTCACAATCACAAAAGGCATGTTTAATGCAATATTTGTTTGTTAGCAATGAGATGAAAATAAAAAAAATTATACAGGGTGTCACAATTCCTAATTTTTCAAAACTATTGGTAGAGAAATTATATTTTCTTTAAAAACACCAAATAAATCATAACTTCTCAGGCGTTGACCATAGATGCCCCCTGTAGAACAATTGTTTGCCGCAATTGACCCCAGCTATCCCCTGACTTCGTTTGATCCATGACTTTTTGGCCACCCTATATAAGAAAAAAATATTTCAGTGAGCTAATAAAAATATAATCGACACTAAGAGGCCTATTTCGCCTTAGCTTTAATAATAGCACCTTAATAAAAAGAAGAAAAAAACTCAGGGAATTTATCTATACAGATATCACCTACAAGAATTTGCTGGGTAGCTTATGTAAGGCTTTTGTTGTTAGATGTATGTGGTTCGAAACCCAGATTTAATATCTTTGCATGTTTTTAATTGAAAAATAAAATCTACATTTTTATTTTCTCAACATCCTTCATTGTTTCACCATAGCAATACCAAAGGTGTTGTTATGCACAAGTTGGCTGGAATAAATTGTTTTTAACAAATTCTATCTACCTTCTATACAACAGTGTAATCTGCTCGAACTTAGCGGGGGCACGCCAAGTTCGAGCAATGCCAGTGCATCCTCTGGGACATACGTGCGTGTGTACTTCCTTCTAACCCCTATAACACGTACATACATGCTCGTAGATATAGAAAAGTATAAACAATACAAGAAGAAGAACAAGTAAGAAATAATACGAAGAAAACGTGCCCGAAATTCCACACAAAAGTAATCAAATTCTAAAATAATTCTCATCCGGTAACTCCCAGTGACTCCAATCCCCCTGCGTGCGTTGCAATTTCCGCTTATACGGGGAATTTAAAATTCAACACGTCCACTCTGTCAGAATGACAGACGACAACTGCGCTAGTTCGCCCGCAGTCCGCATTGGAACGCGGCGCCACCGCAGTGCGAATAAAACTCTCTGCTACCCGCAGAACTGTGGCGCGTTACAATTCACCCTTTTTAACTCTACCTACAATGTCCGTAGAGTTTTCGGACTTTTCAACGGTTTAACGAGTCGGTCGGCTTGATATTTTGAATTCATTTAAAAATGGAGATAATTTATTTTACGTGGGTTTAATTATTTTCAAGTAAATCATAGCACAGGTCACAGAAAAGAGCAGAGAAGTGGCTAAATAAAAAGTGAAAAAAAAACAACTTGTACATCTGCATTTAGGACTGACTGTATTTTATTGTTTATTGTTCTTAAGTAAATAAAGTCGCCATCTTCACTGCATTGCGTTAGATAAAACAGAATTGACTGGAAAAATAATTAGTAGTGATAAGACTGCTTTGTCTCATCAATTGTCAATTTCTCTATTTCATGACATTTACTGCTCAGCGCTCTTCAAAATTTTTAACAGAAGGGCCACATTGACTTTATCAAAAATATTTGCGCGCCAAAAACAAAGATACATTTTAGATTTTACATATAAAGATTTTGTCTAAATTTTTTTTTTTAAATAGTAGTAAACAAAAAAATTGTATAGCATAATTCCTCGAATAATGTTCAGAAATCAGAACAATAAAAAACAATTCGAGTATTAAAAAAATAACTTTTTTGTGCCGCCATCGCGGATAAAGTGGCGACGCAGGCCCTAATCCGGCCCGCGGGCCGTAGTTTTGCTATAAAGAGTTTCTGTTCTACCTTCTATTCTACGGAAAAGAATATAAATAGAATATCTCCGTGTGCTATGGTGACCACACTTGGTTAAGCGGCTCGGACACATTCGTAATTTAAAACATGTATGCTTGGTCGTGCGACACGAACCCGGCTCGGCATTCGCTAAATTATTCAAATGAACATTCTAGCTTTGCCAGGGGATACCCTATGTTAGGTCGAAGATTTTATGCTCCAAAGTTTATACATACAGTGTATACATAAAATGAAAAATCTGTTAAGTGCGAGTTTTACTCGCGCACGGAGGTTTCCGTATCTATTCGCTATTATCGGCCTATCTTTTGTCTTTCAACAATGCAATGTATAAAAGCCTGTGGCGCCATCTATTATTCAGTAGCGTGACTAATCGATTTTTCGTAAGTTTTTTGTATGGGAGCCCCCCTTAATTTTTTATATTTTCTTTTTTTTTAATATTTGTTGTTATATCCGCCATAGTAACACATATTCTGTGAAAATTTCAACGGGCTACCTATTACGGTTCAAGAGATACATCCCTCGGACAGACGGACGGACGGACGGACAGACAGACGGCGGAGGCTTAGTACGGCTTCCGTACGGGATACGGAAAACTAAAAATGAAGAATTTTTTATAGTTTAAACTTCTGTATAAAAATATAATACATATCACACGCTGTAGCCAGACAATCGGGGTAAGCAGAGCAGTCGGTGTTGTACTGCCTTGTCAGCAGCGCATCCAAGTACTGACTGCACCCAGGTGTGCTTAGCAACAGTCGACCGACCGCACCACTGAGCTACCGAGGCTGACGAAATTTTATTTATGTTTTATTTATGGAAACTGACACGGTTAGCTACATCACCTACAACATCCGTGGTGTCAGCCCATAACACCGGGCGAACTTGGTGCCACGTCAGTGTTTCCCTTCGCTCGTGCCGGCTACACTGAACTAGACGGAAAACACGAACTATTTACATATCCGTTTCGACCGACCTTTCATTCAGTGCGGTGGTACCAAAACGGACGGGTTAAACCCTACCACCTAGTAATATAAGAAGGGAGTCATCCCTTAGTCGCCTTTTACGACATACACGGGGACAGATGCAGTGGGGCTATTCTTTTTAAGTACCGGCCCCACACGGTGCAACAACAACTTAGACAGATTTTGGTCAATTTCTCGATAACCAATGCGAAAAAAACATTTTTTTCCTAAAAATATTTGAAGCTAATAAAGAGGCACCCTATATAACTTACACACGGTACAAATTGCTTCACAAACATAGAATATAGTGAACATATACACAAGTTGTTGTAACGGCCACTATATTAAATTTAGGAAATGATTATTGGGATCAATAGTAACAAAAAAGTCAAATAACTGTTTTCTGAAATCTGAATCTGAATCTAGTGAATACAGTTTACATGCAGTGCAAAGGCTGACATATCAATTAAAGACAATTTACTGTCACTACCTATGTTCTATAATGTTTTTTAAAAATGCCCGTTTGCTTTTCCTCGACAAAGTAAAATACAACCTAACATCAAACCGAATGCCGAATCCCACGAGTGGTCCATGCAACTCTTCTGGTACAATATTAAAAAGTTGCAGTCGGCCTCAGCAAGATGAGTTGTTACTGGCTAGTTCGGCCTTCGGCCTCGCCGCCCTTTGTTTTGCGGGAGGTAGGAAAGCTCTCTTAACTCTTAATGAAACTACTTTATGCCTTTCTTTCGACTCTCGCGGTATATACCTATGGGTATTGTATCTCACGAACGAAGATGCATTAGGTATGTATGTATGTATTTGTATGTACTTTTGAACGTGTATGTATGTATGTCACGAATGTATTGTCATGCCATTCATTATTATTATTTATGTTTTATTGTTTATTTTGATACTCTTAAATTTTTTTTTCTCTCATTTTATTTTCCGCCCTACACATCTGCCCTACTCACAATCCCAGGCATGACTGGCAGATAATGCCTTTAGGGTTTAAGTCCGCCTTTTGCCATTTTTTGTGCAATAAAGTATATTTTCATTTCAAGATGCACGATAGCTTTGTCCAAATAATGTATTGCATTGTAAATAATACCGCGTGGGGCCGGTACTTAATAAGAATAGCCCCACTGCATCTCTCCCCGTGCATGTCGTAAAAGGCGACTCAGGGATAAGGACACGATGCCGCGCTAAAGGGCGACAGGATAGCCACCTCTCGCCTTGTCGCGGTCCTTCCACCGAGTCATGCAGCAGGTGGGTCTTCATGCCTTACTTGCTGGCTTGATGCAGTTATCTTATCCGAATAATTTGCTGAACGTGGTGGTCGATGTTGCTGTAATTTACAAGAGTACTTGCAGCACAACGTATCGTGTGGGGTTGGTACTTAAAAAGAACCACTGCATCTCTCCCCGTCGCATGTCGTAAAAGTCGACTAAGGGATAAGAAAATTCGTCAGCCTCGGTAGCTCAGTGGCGCGGTTGGTTAGTCAACTGTTATTAAGCAACGCTGAGCGCGGTCAGTGATTGGATGGGTGACCGCTCGACCGTTGGAGGCTGACCGTGGTTCGGATACCACGTTAAACTGTAGGTCCCTTCCCTTCTTACCTTACTAGGTGGTAGGGTTTATCCCGGCCGGGTTGGTACCACCGCACTGAACGAAACGTCGGTCGAAACGGCTATGTAAATAGCTCGTGTTTTCCGTCCAGTTTAGTGTAGCCGACATGAAATGAAGGGAAGCACTGACATGGCACCTAGTTCACCCTGTGTTATGGGCTGACATCACGGATGTTGTAGGTGATGTAGCCAACCGTGTCAGGTTCCATAAAAAAAAAAAAAAAAAAACAACGCCGATAACTCTGCTTACCCCGATTTTCGGGATATAGCGTGTGATATGTATGTATTGTAAATAATATTTTTCTTTTCTTTCTATTGTGTGGTCACACATTGCGTCCAATCTGTGGAAGTACGCATGACCCGCCAAGTTAGAGCACATGCGTCACTATCGCATAGTGCTGGAGAAGACCTTTTTTTTTTTTTTATGCAAACTTCACACGGTTGGCTACATCACCTACAACATCCGTGATGTCAGCCCATAACACCGGGTGAACTAGGTGCCATGTCAGTGCTTCTCTTCATTTCGCGCCGGCTACACTGAACTGGACGCAAAACACGAACTATTTACATAGCCGTTTCGACCGACGTTTCGCTCAGTGCGGTGGTACCAACCCGGCCGGGATAAACCCTACCACCTAGTAAGGTAAGAAGGGAAGGGACCTACAGTTTAACGTGGTATCCGAACCACGGTCAGCCTCCAACAGTCGGGCGGTCATCCATCCAATAACTGACCGCACCATTAAGCTGCCGAGGCTGACGATCCCTTAGTCGACTTTTACGACATGCGACGGGGAGAGATGCAGTGGGACTATTCTTTTTAAGTACCGACCCCACACGGTACATTTAAGTACCGACCCCACACGGTACTACACACGGACCTACTGGATCAGTCTTACGAGGTTGATGAGGATCCCATTCTGCACGGGGCTATGGGCGGTTTTAATCTCAAATATCTTGTACTCTGAACATTTTAATTTCTGCTGTGTGTATATCGTATGGTGTGTTTATTATTCTCTATTTAATTAAGTTTTGCTGTATTGTGTGATGATAAAGATGCTGAGAATGACATTAAATTACTTATATTGTTAAGACTTTTCCATCACTTTTAAATAGAACCCCGACATTTCCGCGCTACACTTTACTAACTGAAACCAGCTCGATAGCAATGGCAATTATTTATGTGTTTATCGGTTGGCGATGTAAAATAAACCCTAAATTGCAAGTATCTTAAAATGCAAGGGTCCTTCAAGATAGGCAGCTGTCAGGCCGGCATGGCATTCACGACCCCCGCATGCGACCGAATGTCCATGGGCGTCGTTAGACAGGTGTCTAATAACTTTCAATTATAAAATTTAACGAAATTGAAATTTTATATAAGCAATTTGAAAATTGAACAAATTAGACTAAAGTTGTCCAATTTGTTCAATTATTTTGAAAGTTGAAAAAATTGGACGAATGTTGTCCAATTTGTTCAAATATTTTGAAAGTTGAAAAAATTGGACGAAAGTTGTCCAATTTGTTCAACTGGTTGACAAATAGTTGAATAGATTGGAACTAAGGACTCGGGGCCAGATGTCGCGCTTACTATAAAAAAAATTTATGTCTTGTAAATTCACAGATATTGGAATATAAAAAAAAACAATATTTTGTCACAGATTCACTAATTAATTAACACACTGATCGTCAAAAGTCAAAAGTATATCCCGTGGTCTGAGTATATCCCTTGTAATGCTGATATTGAGTAGGCAGACACACATGAGTTTGCGAAACAATCAAAGAAAAAATCAGAATACCGCTTTCGCTTCCTTCTTTCAACCCCTCTGAAATGGGAGTGAAGGATAAATATTTGCTTAATCACTCTAGCTTCGTGAGGTGCAACATCTATGCTTGGGGATTGTTCATAGAGTTTTAATGAGGTTTTGAGGAGAAATTTCTTTCAGTTGAGGAGAAAATTATAAGAGACTTCTTAGGTTTCGGTTATTATTAAAATTCAAAGAAGAAGTTCTCCTTTACTGGATGGAAGTTTTCTCAAAATAATTAGCTCCCAGGCGTGAAGTAAATTTATTTAATTGTCCAAAGAGAATAACATAGGTGGTAAGTGCCTATTTCCGGCAAGAGCAAGAGTGGCCGAGTGGTTTGGGCATCGGCTTCTCATGCGAGAGGTTCGAGGTTAGAATCCGTTCGGAGTGTACCAATGAGTTTTTCTGACGAAAAAATTTACGTGCATACCTACACCTGCTGCTTCACCGTTCGGAACCGGTGTAAAACTTTAGGTCACTTCCCTTGCCACTTACTAGGCGGCAGGCTCAAATTGTAGCCGACTGGGTTGGTACCACCGTACTGGATGTAAGATGGCCGCATAGCAGCCTCGGCTGTGTTCTCCTCTAGTCCAGTATAGCCAGCAATCCAGGGAAGTCTCCGGTATGGCACCTACCTTCTCGGAGGATGTACCGTGTGGGGTCGGTACTTAAAAAGAATAGCCCCACTGCATCTCTCCCCGTCGCATGTCGTAAAAGTCGACTAAGGGATCGTCAGCCTCGGCAGCTCAGTGGTGCGTTCAGTTATTGGATGGGTGACGGCCCGACCGTTGGAGGCTGACCGTGGTTCGGATTCCACGATAAACTGTAGGTCCCTTCCCTTCTTACCTTACTGGGTGGTAGGGTTTATCCCGGCCGGGTTGGTACCACCGCACTGAGCGAAACGTCGTCGGTCGAAACGGCTATGTAAATAGTTCGTGTTTTCCGTCCAGTTCAGTGTAGCCGGCGCGAAATGAAGGGAAGCACTGATATAGCACCTAGTTCACCCGGTGTTATGGGCTGACATCACGGATGTTGTAGGTGATGTAGCCAACCGTGTCAGTTTCCATAAAAAAAAAAAAGTAGATATTGGCTGGTCGGAGCATGCGCTTCGGCCCCTCCGACTCAGCCACCCATACCAGATTACATTTAAAAAAAAAGATGAAGTAAAACCATATCAGTGGACGCAAAACAGAAACTATTTACATAGCCGTTTCAACCGATCTATCATTCATTGCGGTGGTATAAACCCGGGCGGGTTAAACCCTACCACCTAGTAAGGTCAGCCTCGGTAGCTCAGTGCTCAGTGGTGCGGTCGGCAGACTGTTGTTAAGCAACCCTGAGCAACCCGCGGTCAGTACTTGGATGGGTATTCCACGTAAAACTGTAGGTCCCTTATCCCTTCTTACCTTACTAGCTGCTAGGGTTTATCCTGTCCGGGTTGTTACCACCGCGCTGAATGAAACGTCGGTCGGAACTGCTATGCAAATAGTTCGTTTTTTCCGTCCCGTTCAGTGTAGCCGACATGAAATGAAGTGAAGCACTGACATGGCATCTAGTTCACCTGGTGTTATGGGCTGACATCACGGATGTTAGAATAGAATGCCTCGCGACATTAAGCTCGCCTGCTGTACCTAATTTTGATAAAATGGTGTTCAATAAAGAATATATACATACATACATAAGGATATAAAAGGGAGACTGAATTAATCTCCTGCTAATGCTGCACCATCGCACGATGGTGAAGTAGTAGCGGAGTGAAATTCTTTCTCCAATTTCCGACTCACACCTCCTCGCGGTGTATCCTGGAAACTTAGGTGCGTAATACCATAGGTATTACAAGCCTAAGGCTGACGAGAGCGGAAGACTCGCCAAGACGTTTGGCCAACGTGGCGTTCTATGGCCAAAACCTCCAATGAAAAGTCCTACAGTACCTCGGCCCCTAGTTCCCAGCGGCCCCGCTATTCCGGATCATCGTGGTGGCGGTCCAGGTTCCGGCGGGGCGAGGGGTGCTAAGAATCCCTGGGTTAGATCTGGCTGCCACACCCAACTACACTTGGCTACCCATAACATACGGACTTTGAGAACGCAAGAGAAACTGGTCGAGCTGGAACAGGAGCTGGCTCATATAAAATGGGACATCCTGGGTCTTTGCGAGGTCAGAAGAAAGGGCGAAGAGACTGAAGTGCTACGTTCCGGCAACCTATTCTACTTCAGAGGAAATCCCCAAAAATCGGAAGGTGGAGTGGGATTTATGGTGAGGCGCAGCCTCGTGAACAGCATCATCGAAATCGACAGCGTGTCGGACAGAGTGGCCTACATCATCATCATACTGAACAAGCGGTATCAGCTGAAGGTGGTGCAGGTATACGCTCCCACGAGTTCACACGCTGACGACGAGGTGGAGCAGTTTTACGAGGATGTATCCAAAGCCTTAGAAACCAACAAATCCCACTTCCAGTACGTGATGGGAGATTTTAATGCCAAACTGGGCAAGCCTCTGAAGGGAGACAGAGCAGTAGGTCCGTACGGTATCGGTGTCAGGAATCGACGCGGCCAGATGTTGGTCAACTATCTCGAAGCTAACCAGCTCCACGCCATGAATACCTTTTTCCTGAAAAAGGAAAAAAGGAAATGGACGTGGGCCAGCCCTGACGGTTGCACGAGGAACGAGATCGACTTCATACTGGCGGACAGTAAATCGTCGTGTATAGACGTTACTGTCCTTAACCGCTTCGATACTGGCAGCGATCACCGACTAGTGCGAGGTACGCTGAAGCTAAACCTCAAGATGGAACGGCGCAAACTCATCCACAAACCGTTGGCCAAGCTAAACATACCGGACGAGACGCTCGAAAATTTCGAAGCCAAACTCGCGGATGCTTTTAGCTTAGCGCCACGAGATGAGGATACCGACATCGACAAGGTGTATACGGGCTTCGTATCCGCACTAACGGACACTGCAGAGCAGCACTTCAGCAAAAGTCGACAGGCACCCCGTAGCAAGCTATCCGCAGAGACGTTGAGGCTCCTGGAAACACGACGGAATATGAAACCGGAGACCCGGAGTAGTGTCGTGCACAGGAACCTCAACAAGACCATAAGCAAGTCCATTCGCCGTGATATTCGCCGAGAGAACATGAAGATGGTTGAGCGCGTTATAGAGAAAAATCGAGGCAGCAAAGTGTTTGCCCGTGCCTTCTCTACCGGCGCTAACCAAATCTCGAAACTCGAGCGGGCGAATGGGGTTGTCACCGCAAGAAAGCCGGATATTCTTGAGGCGGTGGAGGAATTTTATGGCCAATTGTACTCCGCAGCAATCCCTGCCCCAAGTCCAAGCAAACCAGTCGACTCTGATAGGCGTGCGCCGCTCACTAGACACTACACGGAGGATCTACCCGATATTAGTGTCTATGAGATAAAGGCTGCCTTGAAAGGACTCAAAAAACACAAGGCTCCAGGTGAAGACGGGATAACGACAGAGCTGCTAAACGCTGGCGGACGACCGATCCTGAAGGAACTGCAAAAACTGTTCAATGCAGTTCTTGAAGGCGGTGTAGTTCCGGCCGCATGGCGAAATAGTGTCGTTGTCTTGTTTCACAAGAAGGGGGATAGGGCGAAGTTGAAAAACTATCGACCTATCTCACTTCTTAGCCACGTGTACAAGGTCTTTTCGAGAGTCATCACGAGTCGGCTGACACAGAGGCTGGACCAGTACCAGCCTCGTGAGCAAGCTGGATTTAGGAAAGGGTACGGCACCATGGACCACATATTTACTGTGAGACAAGTGGTGCAAAAATGCGAGGAGTACAACAAGCCGCTCTTCCTAGCCTTCGTCGACTATGAGAAGGCGTTCGACTCAGTTGAAAAATGGGCTGTCGAAAACTCCCTCCTCAGGTGCAGAATCGACCACCGCTACATCGAGGTGCTCCGAAATCTGTATCGGTCCGCGACGATGACTGTGAGGCTTCACGAGAATACCCAACCTATCCTCCTTGGTAAAGGCGTAAGGCAGGGGGATGTGATCTCACCCAAGCTCTTCACAAACGCATTGGAAGATGTGTTCAAGATGCTTGAGTGGGACAACATGGGTATAAACGTGAATGGAGATCTTCTCAGTCATCTGCGTTTCGCCGATGACATTGTTCTTCTGTCAAATTCCCGAGATCAGCTTCAGATCATGCTGGAAGACCTTTATACAGCGTCGATGAAGGTTGGTCTGAAGATGAACCGGGACAAAACCAAGGTCATGGCGACCGAGGTTATGACGGGAGGACAAATTGTTATTGGCGGAGAAGTGATCGAACAGGTTGAAGAGTACGTATACCTCGGTCAAATTCTGCGGCTTGGTAGACAAGGTCTGCTTAAGGAGGTGGAGAGACGAATTCAACTGGGTTGGGCTGCCTTTGGAAAACTAAAATTCGTCCTGAAGTCTGACCTTCCGCAGAATTTAAAGACCCGTATATATGACCAGTGTGTCCTCCCGGTTATGACGTACGGGTGTGAAACGTGGACTCTGACGGTCGCTGTTGTCCAAAGGTTGAAAGTTGCCCAGCGAGCAATGGAGCGAGCCATGCTGGGAATATCGCTACGTGATATGGTGCGTAACGAGGAAATCCGCCGACGCACCAAAGTAGTCGATATTGGACACCGGGTGGCTAAGCTCAAATGGCAGTGGGCTGGGCACGTTAGCCGAAGAGACGATGACCGTTGGAGTAACCGTGTCCTACACTGGCGGCCGTGGACAGGAAAACGGAGTGTGGGAAGACCACCCGCCAGGTGGGACGACGACATCAAGTACGCCGGCGGAAATCAGTGGTTCCGTATCGCTGAAGGCCGGGAGGACTGGAGGAAAATTGGAGAGGCGTATGTCCAGCAGTGGACGCTCACACGCTGACTGACTGACTGACTGACTGACATACATACATACATGTTGTAGGTGATGTAGCCAACCGTGTCAGTTTCAATAAAAATAAAAAAAGATACCACCGCGCCCAGGTGTGCTTATGATCACAACCGCCAGTCGACTGACCGCACCACTGAGCTACCAAGGCTTACACTTGCTAGTACGTTGTCAGTAACAAATACTCGGGAAAGTTTCAACACACCGAGATAATGGAAAAGTCGTGTGTTGCATGAACTGGAAACATATTTCCCCCTGTCCAACGTCCTTTCCATCGGATAATAACCACTATCCACTATCCACTATCCGCGGATATTCCATCCTCTAACGCTATATGTCTTCATATAATCCGACGACGTCGGAGTTCCAACTAACATCACGCGACATATCATATTTGTTCACTTTTTCACACTTCACGCTGATGTATGTATTCCTTGGAGATAGGATTTTGCAGAGGCCTTTTTATTCTTCCTTGTGATATCCAAAATTACAGACTTTGGTTTTTCGTCAGCCTCGATAGCTCTGTGGTGCCGACAGTCGACTCTCGCTATTGATGGTTAAGCAACACTGGGCCGATCAGTACTTGGATGGGTGACCGCTCGACCGTTGGAGGCTGACCGTGGTTCGGATTCCACGTAAAACTGTAGGTCCCTTCCCTTCTTACCTTACTAGGTGGTAGGGTTCAACCTGCCCGTGTTGATACCACTGCACTGAATGAAACGTTGGTCGAAACGGCTATGTAAATAGTTTGTGTTTTCCGTCCAGTTCAGTGTAGCCGGCACGACCGAAGGGAAGAACTGACATGGCACCTAGTTAACCCGGTGTTATGGGCTAACATCAATATGTTGTAGGTGATGTAGCCAAACAGCACAAAACCGACCACCGCGTTTAGCAAAGTATTAGGACAAGATAACTATCAAGCAGCAAGTAAGGCACGAAGACCCACCTGCTGCATGACTCGGTGAAAGGACCGTGCCAAGATGAGAGGTGGCTATCCCGTCTACCTTTAGCACAGCATCTTGCTCTTATCCCTTAATCACCTTTTACGATGATTTTATGTAAAAATGCCTGTTTATAAAATTACATTTAATCTTACAGTAATTATTATATCAATGACTTTCCTTCTGTATTATTTTTATTTCTTCTCTCTCTATCGTCCGATCCTTTTTACTGAATTATTGATGTAGAAAAATCTCAATTGTAATACATGTCAACCTAAAAAGCACTCTATGTGCTGAACATGGGGCTCAATTTCATTTGATAACAAATTCGGTGTTACCCCATTTTCAATTTGCGAATTCGTCATTGATGGTGACAACTAGAACTTTTAAGAGAATTTTAACATCTTCAGTTTGACATGTTTATGCATGTCATGACATTTTAAGAAATCCATTATTGTTTATGAATATAAAATCGATTAGTCGCTGTTGGTGAGTTATTTTTAGGGTCCCGTACCTCAAAAGAGGAAAAAAACGGAACCTGTATAGGATCACTCTTTTTAATCGTTTATCTCATTGGTTTTAGATAGATAGATTTTTTTATGTAATTCGTTATGGGTGGCTGAGTCGGAGGGGCCAAAGCACATGCTCCGACCAGCCAATATCACCACCGAGAAGGTAGGTGCCATACCGGAGACTTCCCTGGATTGCTGGCTATACTGGACTAGAGGAGGACACAATCGAGGCTGCTATGTGGCCATCTTAGATCCAGTACGGTGGTATCAACCCAGTCGGCTACAGTTTGAGACCACCTAGTAAGGGGCAAGGGAACATATACCTATGTTTTTAAGTTTTTAATTGTTTTGCATTACATTTCCCTCAAAACTTAAATGCCGCTCGACCTACCTGCGCAGTCAACGAATTTTAGGTCATAATTCGTAGAACACAGTCGCTCGCATCTTGGGTTCGCGCATGTGCAGTGAAGCAATTATCTACCCTATGATCTACGAATGATGACCTAAAATTCGTTGACTGCGCTGGTAGGTCGAACGGCATTTAAGTTTTGAGGGAATTCTACTTGGTACAGTTTTTCATTATTACTGCGTTTACTACCTAATTATATTCCAAAACACATGAAAAACATTCAAAGGTTGACTGGGATAAATCTCTGTGAGATAAGTAGCCTTCTATAAAATGTGTTTGGAGCGTTTGAGTATGACTCTATATCTAAACTGAGGATCTTCAAAAGGCGTGTCAATAAATTAGACGAAAATCTTTTTGTCCGCCTCATAGCCGGCATGGCGCCTCTCTGAGCGCGGTTTCGGGAGGAATGGTGTTATTGGCTGTGTCTGAACTTCCGTTGAAGTATTGGGCACGGACACCCGCGCCGGTTGTCTATAAAAAAATGTACGTTTTTTATTTTTGTATATATATTGTTAATTTATCTTTCAATAATTTATATACCATCGTAGGTGGCGTACATTGTCTGTATGTCTCTTTGTTACTAACACGCCAATTAGTTAATTTATGAATTAGATATTATGCATCGGCACTCAGCAGAACTGACGTTCCCACTTACTTAGCGAATAGGGTCAAAAAAACATTAGATATCGAAAAATTCTAGTCGAATATTACATACAATAAACCGATTATAAAAATTAAGGTCATGTTTCCACAGATAACATTGTGTAGGACGCAACCAATGGTAGCCGTCGTGCGCCGGCGCGGCTTATGAATGGTCCAATCAGAGAGCACTCTATAACATTGCCAGTGCTCGACCATCTCATGCAGCGGCGACGCACTCGCATCGGCACGATACACATTGTCTATATATTTATATGACAATCATTTTTTTAAATTGTCTAAGACCCTTAAATCGCTCTCAACATCTACAATGTACCATCAGCACCACAGCTTAAATAGAAAAATATACCCTATGCTATATATAATAAGGTTATAAGTCGTCTGTCCTAGTGGTAGGGTAGTGATCGCCATTCCCCACCTGGTACGACAGATACTGTGAGGCCATAAACTGGTGTAGAGGTGGATGGACGACGTCTTATCTATAGTGAGGGCATCCTAGGCGCAAAGGACGGTATAGTTGCCAGATGGTAGCAAATAATGGAACGCAGATGATGTACGAAGATGGACGGAAGGTGGTGGGACGACATCAAGTTAGTCTCAAGTAAGAATTGGTTCCGTGCCGCTGAAGGCTGGAAGTATTGGAGGATGAATAGAATGAAAAATACTGTCAGACTGATCGGGAGGGTATTTTTTATTTTTTATTATTTATTTCTTTTGTGGAAACTGACACGGTTGGCTACATCACCCACAACGTCCGTGATGTCAGCCCATCACACCGGGTGAACTAGGTGCCATGTCAGTGCTTCCCCCTTTGATCGTGCCGGCTACACTGAACTGGTCGGAAAACACAAACTATTTACATAGCAGTTTTGACCAACGATTCATTCAGTGCGGTGGTACCAACCCGGGCGAGTTAAACCCTACCACCAAGTAAGATTAGGAGGAAAGGGACCTACAGTTTTACGAGGAATCCGAACCTCGGTCAGCCTCCAACGGTCAGCGGTCACCCATCCAAGTACTGACCGCACCCAGCGTTGCTTAACATTCAATAGCGACAGTTGACTGTCTGCACCACTGAGCTATCGAGGCTGACAAAAGTATTTGAAAGAAATAGTTAAATTTCACTTTTTAAGAGCGTATATTTTTTTGGTAATAATTTTTTGGAAAAAACTAAATAACAGGGACACGCCTATAGTAGATCTAGATTTTATAAAAAAAAAACCATTACTCTGGAGGCATTATCCAGGAAGGAAAAAAGGGAATACGTTTGTATGGAGATCTGAAGAGTATCTCTACCTGAGTCCTAATAAAATTTTCAAACAAAAAAAGAAAAACAGACAAACAGAAAATAAAAAAACCGCAAAAATAAAGAATTTCATTTATTTATTTTATCCGTTTATTTACCAATTTTTTTTATATTAATTTTACATATTTACAAACTTAAAATCTTAAATTAATACAAAAACAAATGGAGTTTTCACCACCGGCGGCGGTGGATACATATTTATAATTAAGAGAAGCCACAGAGATAACATAAATAAAACTAAAAATACAATATACTAGGTACAACAATAGGCCTATGCTACCCCCACAAATGTTCCCCTTGAGACATAACATTATAACATAATAAAAAATGGCTAACTATAAGTAGGTACACAACAAAAATTAATAAAGTAAACTTAAATACAAGTGATTATTAATTAATAGTGAAAGACAGATGAAGATTAAGCATGAAAATGCACCGTAGTAATATATATTATTATTATAGTATATAGTTTCTAACTATTTATTTTAAGAAATTTTTGAAAAGCTGAAAGGAAGTGTTTATAAGTAATATCCTTACAAGACGATTGAATGAAGTGACCAATTCCCATACAATACGTGTCAGTTTTCTCAGTCAAATGAACAAATATTCTTCTGAAATTTTCACATTTAAGGAATCTGCTTAGATCTATGTCCGTAATTTTCTATAATAATTTTAAAATTAGTTACAAGTAAAGATATATGCCTCTAAAATGTTTAATTTTAGTCATTTATTTCTCACAAATTAACAGCGTTTGAAAATAGTATAATACATTATTTGGACAAAACAAAAACGTTAAAGTCTAGAACACAGACTTCTTAATACAATAAACATTTTACCGCATCCCCAACGCTCAACCGGTACAACCTTCCTTTTTCTTCATTTATTTAATTGTAATAGTTATATTTAATTTAAAATTTACTTTATTGTAATAATTTTTTTAAGATAGTTTAGTTTCAATAGAAATTTAATAAATTTTATAAATTATGTTATTACTTAATTAATAAATAAGTAATAACATAATTAAATTTATTATCTTATATTTGGTTACAAATAGCAATAGTATATTTGTGTATGTCGTACGTAATCTGAACATTTTATTAAACAAAATGTTTAAGTTGTAATCAGGCACGCCCCTAAAGTCGAATTTATTGCTAAATTTAGTTAATGAGAGCTGCAGTTGTCCTTTTTTTACATTTCACGATTTAAAGAAGACTGCTAGGAGAGAGAGAGTCCGCAAACAAAATCCTCAATATTTTAATACGACGGGCTCTCTGGCCTCATCATCCTCTTAACTTTTCCATATCTTCCGTATTTCGTATGTATCCCATACTTCTCCCCGTATATATCCCATATATATCCCATATATCCCATATATATCCCATATCCGATATACTTCTATCAATATACCTATTCTTCTTATTCTTGTTAAACAAAATTTCAAAATCGGTCAAGTGGGAGGTTTATTCACGCACGGAGGGTTCCGTCCTGCGCCCTTTATCACGGCACCTTGTCCTTATCCCTTGTCTCCTTAGACATGCACGGGTAGAGATGTAGTGGGGATATTATTTTTAAGTGCCGGCCCCACACGTTACTTAGTATTACTACTAAGTAACGTGCAAGAATAAAACCGAAAAACGAAGAGAAGGTTTTGACCAAGTGGCATTTTCTTTTTAACTGACTTCAAAAAAAGGAGGAGGTTCTCAATTCGACTGGATTTTTTTTTATGTTTGTCCCCTCAGAACTTTCGATTGGCTGAACCGATTTTAATGATTCTTTTTTTATTTAAAAGCTGGTGCTTTCCGTGTGGTCCCATTTCAATTTGGTCAAGATCGGATTGGAAAGCGAGGCGGAATCGCGAGGCCGAAAGCCGAGCGATTCCGCCGAGTACATTAATAGCAAAAAATTACTAAAAAAAGAAGGCTACACAAATCACAAAGGATATCATCCACTCATGTTTTCTTTCATGCATCATTTTTGCTTGCTTTAGCACCGCCTTCAACTCTAGGGTTCGATTTTTTTTATTTCACACATTTTTGAAGGCCGTGTGGGTTCGGTACTTAAAAAGAATAGCCCCACTGCATCTCTCCCCGTGCATGTCGTAAAAGGCGACTAAGGGATAAGGACAAGATGCCGTGCTAAAGGGCGACAGGCTCGCCACCTCTCACCTTGGCACGGTACTTCCACCGAGTCATGCAGCAGGTGGGTCTTCGTGCCTTACTTGCTGCTTGATCGATTTAATCTTGTTCGAATACTTTGCGAAACGTGGTGGTCGGTGTTGTGCTGCAATTTACCAGAGTTCTTGCAGCACAACACCGATTACTCTGCTTACCCCGATTGTCGGGATTCAGCGTGTGTGATATGTATGTATGTATGTTGAAGGCGGTTTTTATATTTTTTTAAATAGTTTTTTATAGAAGTACTCCTACGTACTTGCAAGTACAAACTTTACTGCAAAGCAAAGTAAGCTCGGTCGTCCAGAAGCGTCCGTGTGTTGTGATTGGCTCACGCCGCATTCCTTATGCACCCAACCAACTCCCGCCGCCGGCTTAAATTTTTGCGACGAGTATAATGCACGGTATTGTGGTCACTGATCTGTATCTCAAGTAGGAAAAGTGAATGTTTTTAATAATTCGATCTCAAAGATTTGCTGAATTTAACGATAGAAATGCAATTTATTCTATCGCGAGCATAAATCTCTGGAAAGACAAGACGGCTAATTGTTTTATGTAAATAGTTTATAAGCAACATTCTCTCAAAGATTTAACCTTACCTAGGTACTTATTTAATCTATCTTATCGTTTTGAAAACCTATAGCTGCGCTGCGCTGTTTCATTTACAGAGCGCCGACTGCTTTGGTATCAGCAATGAATTTTCCGGAAGTACATATAGTAGATGAATGTATATTAATAAAACATACGTGCGTACGTCACTCGCCTTTGAGGGGAATGGTTTGAAGGCAGGCGTCTCCCTTATATGCATTTTACATTCTTTTAAAATTCCACTCCCACTAACATACAAACCATACTGTGTACTAACAATTTCCATGTTATAAAATATTTATTAAAATTTATAAAATTATTTTATTTACACCTACTTTCATCTTCTTATTTATAACTATGTGTATTCCAGAATTTGTACATGCAAACTAGTAGATTAAAATGTTTCGTTCTTTTCAAAATTATTTTGTTTTATTGTAAGTAGGTAAAGCCTGACCAGGAATATATGAGAGCTGTCAAGATGGAGCCACTTTTTAGATTTATATAGCAACATTCAGTACAGTACGCTCATATTGAATTGGCCGATGTTTTTATTCAAAATGTACTTTTTCACTGAAATACACAGTAAGATATACAAAATGTATTTTAATTTAATGCATCTTTTATATATATTTTGATGTCAATGTAAAAAGAACTAGCCTTGACATTTACATGTTCACAACATTTTTTCCATGTATCTGCAGATATGTCCTGAAGCAAAGTGTACAAATTATTAAAAAAAAATATTAATCGACCTTGCTGAAACACTAAACTTTTTAATAAAAATTCTAGCTCAGAAAAACTTAACCTAAGCTGTTTTTATTCGAACGTTTCGTATTTCTGTAAAGTCAAAAAGTGTTTTTTGTTCAGAACGAATAATATTTACGTCCCTCTTTTGTTTGCTATTCGGTTAATTAAATAGATGCTTGAGATACACCTAGATAGAACGAAAAATAATTACCTAATTGTACATTACGGCGGCCAATTCATGACAATCTCACTACAATGACATACCGTTTCACCTAAATGTCAGTTCAGAAGCAATTTTGACATTGACAACAGATTATCAAAAATCAAACATAATTGTGGCCAGTGTAAGAAATTAGTTCCAACGAAATTCCGCAATATGGCGGCCCCTCATATATTCCTGGTCAGGCTTTAATTATAAATTTATAACGCGCAGCGCCGCACTATGGGGCTTTAGAGGAATTAAGTCCATTTAACAAAGTTCGTGATATATAGTACATATATATATATAATAATAACTATATAAACACTACATTGGAATCCTGACTATGGTTCTGTTTTGACACATACTTTTTTTTCTACAGAGTCGCAAAGTCAGGGAAGGCCATTGTTGCGCAACTGATTGCATTCACGTGCAAGAAAATGCCAATTTTTATTTTCAGGATCCGTTGTCTAGATATCTATTTTAATTTTTTTTCTCAAAGCAAATCTTATGCTCAATAAATACACGTAAATCAAATATGAATATAATTGTTGAGTTTTCAAAAAAAATTTTTTTTTGTTACATAGTCGAAATTCCATATGTTTTTTAGAACTCTTGGACGTATATTTTTGCCTCCATTTGCCTCCAAGTGCTCATGCATACTGACGTTATCCTGAGTATGTACTTTAATAGATAAAAGCAAATCCAGCTGCAAATACTTGCAAATGCATCATTTACAACACTTCAAACTTACACATTATAACTCGAACAAATTCGGCGCATATTGCCTCGAGACGGCAAAGAAGTTCGTGTCCCTGTATGAATGGTACAATAAGCCATCCACGGTGCACAAAATACTCATACATGGAGAGGCCATTGTGGAGAACTGCATTTTCCCTGTCGGTTTTCTGTCGGAGGAAGCACAAGAATCCCGAAACAAGGACTACAAGAAATATCGCTTGCGACACTCCAGAAAGTGCAGCAGAGTGGCTATTAATGAGGATGTCATGAACCTTATGATGACGTCATCAGACCCTGTGATGGCACACCTTAGGCCCATTTTCAAAAAAGTAAAAGATAGAAATATAGGTGATGATGTAAGCGCACTTTTAGAGGACTAAGTTTTTAATTTTATTTTACTGTATGTATATTCTTATGACTAGAGTTAGTTGACAAGGTCTAAGTTTGAGGCCGCTTGATAGTATTTGAGATAAATGTGTTATTTTTACACCACATATTATCTACAAAATGCATTAAGTGGAATCGAGCGCTCTTGACTGAAGTCAATTTTCATATATATTTCAGTTTTCTGTGGCAACACCGTATTTGATGTCATATGAAGCGGCTATAGGAAACATTAATTTCACAGAAAAAATAAATTGAATATCTCAAATACTTTAGAAGTTATGGACTTTTTTCCGCGCTTCCATACAAGAAGCCCCATAGTGCGCCGTCACTCGATACTGGCAGTTATAAACAAATTCCCTATTCGTTTGGTTACCACCTTTTTAGAAAATGCTTCATATTAGTTAAAATTCATTATTTAAAATGCTTCATACTCTTTTCGGTAGCATTAGGCGCGC
Source organism: Nematopogon swammerdamellus (assembly GCA_946902875.1). Classification (NCBI taxonomy): domain Eukaryota; kingdom Metazoa; phylum Arthropoda; class Insecta; order Lepidoptera; family Adelidae; genus Nematopogon; species Nematopogon swammerdamellus. The sequence continues at coordinate 5,538,508 of OX336354.1, read as the reverse complement.
ATTAGGCAATTTTTAACATGTTCTTCTAACATTTCTGAATTTATTTTTTATAATTTTTTTTTCGGTATTATTTCAATGTTTATGTAGGCCGCATACTACCGGTTGGGCACCGCTGGGCTAAAGGATCTAAATATTGATTACTATTAGTCAGTCGGAGATTGAAGCGGAGGGCCGGTCGGTATCTGTACGTGATATCTTAAAATCAATACGAGTGTGACGGAGAGCTTTACCGATATCAAATGCTCATGAAAAGCGTCCGCACTCTATGATAAATGGGGCCTCGCCTTTTGTAATAGGACAGGTGCTGTAGGTCACTGATCTATTGTGACTTGCGAAGTTTTTTTTTGTCAGTTCTTTTTCGCTTTGAATTTAGAACCGGCGGAATGTTCGACTGGACGGAAAACACGATCCATTTACATAGCCGTTTCAACCGATCTTTCATTCAGTGCGGTGGTGGTACGGACACGGGCGGGTTAATTAAACCCTACCACATTTTACTCAGGGTACTTGGGTCTCAGACAATTCGCTATTAAAAAGTGTAATTCATTCAAGTTCACAATAATCTTCAACCTGTTTTACCCATTTCAACTTGGAGCAGCGCCTTCTGGACTGCAAGCCTGAGCCAAATTAGCACAGGATAGGATAGAAATAGATATAAATAGATAGAAAATTCTTTATTGCTCCAGTAAACATTAAACAGTAACAAATACATTGGAAAATTTACATAAGGTGCAAAGGCGGACTTATCCCTTACAGAGATTTCTTACAGTCAACCTTTGGATGTTTGAGATTCGATAATATAGTGGAATGTAAGTAGGTAATAGCAAAAGAGTTGCGTGACAATTGGAGATAAAAATAATAATAAGAATACTTATTAATACATACATATAAGTACATGCTAGTAAAATATAAGCCGTACATGTTTAATACATATAAATTACTGAATATATAGAATATTATATACAAATAAATATACATACATACATACTTGTCCATCCAGGTAAGTATGAAACAAAAGTTAGGAAGTACTAAATTAAATAAAAACCTAAATTTATCAACCGATTAGAGGTACATCATTCCCCCCGACTCGCTCCACAATTTTCCTGACAAAACTAAGATCCTTGTCAGTGCTTCCCATTGGTCGCACCGGGCGCACAGCTAATGATTGCAGACGACAACATTATATCGGACGAAAACGAAATTAAACTCGCACAAAACGAAAACTTCGGTTATTCAACTAATTGAATACTAGCACACGCCGGCCGTCCCAAATGCTCAATCTATTTACTAATTGTGGGGCGAAGTCGACCGAAAACACAGAAATCTAATAAAAATGTGTTTTAAATACGCATTCAAACTCGCCTAATTGTTTGTGGCGACAAGGGAGAGCGATTTAAAAAATGTTTTTCATAGATGGATGAGAAGAGCGGAAGACCGCGTGTGGTGGCGTGCCTTGGGAGAGGCCTATGTCCAGCAGTGGACCGATACAGGCTGATGATGATGATGATGATGATGATGATGAGATGTACCGTGTGTTTTTGTACCGTGTGGGGCCGGTACTTTAAAAGAATAGCCCCACTGCATCTCTCCCCGTTTATGTCGTAAAAGACGACTAAGGGATATGACTCCCTTCTTATATCACTAGGTGGTAGGGTTTAACCCGCCCGGGTTGGTACCACCGCACTGAATGAAAGGTCGGTCGAAACGGCTATGTAAATAGTGTGTTTTCCGTCCAGTTCAGTGTAGCCGGCACGACCGAAGGGAAGCACTGACGTGGCACCAAGTTCACCCGGTGTTTTGGGCTGACATCACGGATGTTGTAGGTGATGTAGCCAACCGTGTCAGTTTCAATAAAAAAAAAAAAAATCACAGAATAGAAAAGAGTACTGGCGTCCATAGACGGCGATCTTTTTGTCCGCTACTCTCTGAGCGTGGTTTCGTGAGGAGTGGTGTTCTTGGCTGTGTCTGATGTTCCATTGGACTTTTGGGCACAGGCAGCCCTGCCGTCTATTTATAAAACCGGCCAAATGCGAGTCGGACTCGGGCACAGAGGTTTCCGCACCAAAAAAAAACATTTTAAAAAACACGTTTTTTGTATGGGAGCCCCCCTTAATTTTATACTTTTTCTATTTTTTATAATTTGTTGTTACATCCGCCATAATACTTAAATTCTGTGAAAATTTCAACGGGCTAACTATTACGGTTCAAGAGATACAGCCCTCGGACAGACAGACAGACAGACGGACGGACGGACGGACGGACGGACAGACTGACAGACAGACGGCGCAGGCTTAGTAATAGGCTTCCGTACGGGATACGGAAACCTAAAAAAAATACTCATCCTTGCATACCACTCACGCACACTCACACCACCCGTGGCGCAGTGTCTAATTATCGACTCAATATATTTTCAGGGATTTCTTCACATCCCTCTTTAACCCTCCATTATCGGAGGCGACGGCGGCGGCGCCCCCGCCTCGACTTGAAGAGTGCCCGGGGGCTTCGAGACCGCTTTTCGGCGAAATTAATACGAATTCCATCGCCCGAGGACGTATTTAAAAGTGAAGGCGGGAAATTAAAAATTTGACTTCGCAGTACTTAGGCGGATGACTTCAAATCTCGAACCTGTTAAATGGTTTTTTGATCACCTTATATGGGGCACCTGGATTTGAGGTGCTCGTGACTTGAGCGGCAAAAGTCTTGCATCAGTAATTTTTTTGAAGTGAAAACTTCTTTAGCGTCGCTTGGCACTATTTTTGGATGGGTAAAAAATGTTAAACTCGCGTCAGATCTTATTCGCGTCAGATCCGTAAGTAAAGCCGAAAGCGAACCAAGGGAATCCGATATTCGTTTGATCGTTTATGTGATTTCGTGGCTCAATGGTAAGAGTGTAGGATTTGTATTTTTTGACCATGGGTTCGAATCCCTCAAAATTTTTTTTTTGTTTTTTCTTTTGTTTTCTTTTTTAAGCAATGTTATTAACACTGCCCTCTATCGAGCGAGAGCTTCACATACCTAATGCTACAACTCAAATATTTTTTATTATATCAACGTTCCAACACAATATTAAAAAAAAAGTAAGATCGACAAATAAAAAAAAATTCATGAATATAAAAAATAAATACCATATCAAAAACCAAAAACAAAATAACTACATAAAAGACCTCTGTCGTGTGTTAGGGACGTAGGGTCATGGGTGTCTGTCGGTTGGCACCACATTTTGGCTCTGTCCGAGTTTGATAACTCCATTTATGTAGAGAAAACGAGTTAATCCGTGTTGCGGATTTCATGTAAAATTTTATGTCGTCAGCGTTTATATCCACTGCTGGGCATACGCTGCTAGTGTGTTATTGGCCAATCACGAGAGAGTGTCACGTGTCAACTATGCTCGGGTCCAAGAACGTTAGTAGAGGTAGGGACGTCGGACCTTCCCCGCGCCAGCGTAACACGATATTAGTAAAAACGTACCAATAACATTCGTTACCACCCAATCAGAGCGCGATAACACCCGATATCGCCCAATCAGAGCGTGTGCCGTCCCCTCTGCTACCCGCGGAGCTCGGCGACGCTGGTTTTCATATAAGCATTGGACAGTCCGACGTCCAACCTCTTCTAACGTTCTTGCTCGGGTCAAAAGACCCCCCGCACAAAAGTAGTGGGGCGCGTCTTCGTGGATTGAACTATTTGTACTCCTGAAGTAAAAAATAAAAACGACTCTACTCTCATCTTATAAAAAAAAAATCTATAAACCGACTGTGACTTAAGTGTTATCTAAGGGGATAAGGGCACTGAAATAGCGGTTCTTAATAGCTCGGCGACAGGTGCTTATCTCCCTTAAGGCGCTTCGATCGACACGTTCCCATTATTCGGTATCATCTAAATCTACCTTCAGTTGGATAATGTATGCAAATCTTCTTCTGAAGCGCGGCGACGATCTTTTCGTAGGCATTTTTTTGTACTTCGTTCGAATTCAGAGCAGACATTAAGCTTCGAGAATCTTTTGGCTTCAAATATCTGCGAGATATAAGCTTTATAGAATGTTGAAATTCGTAATCTTAGTCTTCAGACTCGAGGTTAGGTTTAGAATGGAATAGAAACTCTTTATTGCACACAAATTGAAGGAAGAACAGTACACGACAAGAAGCAAGAAATACAGGAGTGCGCAAAGACGGACTTAAATTCGGCGAGCTTGCAAGTGTAAGGCCCACTTGCACCAACACAAATTTAATATATAAACCAGTTTAACTCGCTAAACCAGTTTAAGCTAGCACCCTTTGACTGTGGGAACCGCGTTTAAATCCATAACTCGCTACTTAACTTTAAACTCGTGTTGGTGCAAGTGGGCCTAAGCCTCGGTAGCTCAGTGGTGCGGTCGGTCGACTGGCGGTTGTGATCATAAGCACACCTGGGCGCGGTGGTATCTTTTTATTTTTATTGAAACTGACACGGTTGGCTACATCACCTACAACATCCGTGATGTCAGCCCATAACACCGGTCGAACTAGGTGCTATGTCAGTGCTTCCCTTCATTTTATGTCGGCTACACTGAACTGGATGGAAAACACGAACTATTTACATAGCCGTTTCGAACGACGCGACGTTTCGCTCAGTGCGGTGGTACCAACCCGGCCGGGATAAACCCTACCACCTAGTAAGGTAAGAAGGGAAGGGACCTACAGTTTAACGTGGAAACCGAACCTCGGCCAGCCTCCAACGGTCGAGCGGTCACCCATCCAAGAACTGACCGCGCTCAGCGTTGCTTAACAACAGTCGACCGACCGCACCACTGAGCTACCGATGCTGACATGTCTTCAATGTGTGCTGAGTGCACGACCCGCCCTTCCGTCAGCGGTATTCTTCTACCGGAAGCTTGCAGCTATAAAGTCACCGGATGCAGCTGTCACTTCACTCGTGCCGACCGAGCGCACTTTGCGTACTGTGCGCAGTCGCCAATATAAATGGACAAGACATACTTTCTGAAATAAAGTTTGTTTAAAAGCATGCTGGGCTTCTCGGCTTCCACGTTCTTGGTAAATTTTAGATTTTTTAAATTCTGTAGGTCCCTTCCCTCCTAATCTTACTTGGTGGTAGGGTTTAACCCGCCCGGGTTGGTACCACCGCACTGAATGAAACGTCGGTCTAAACGGCTATGTAAATAGTTTGTGTTTTCCGACCAGTTCAGTGTAGCCGGCACGATCAAAGGGGGAAGCACTGACATAGCACCTAGTTCACCCGGTGTTATGGGCTGACATCACGGACGTTGCAGGTGATGTAGCCAACCGTGTCAGTTTCCATAAAAAAATAAAAAATAAAAATTTTCACTTCTTGCATTTTTTGTGAGTTCACAAATCGTCGGTGGTGCGGTAAACGCTACCATTGCCTTTCTGGAAAGATTTTTAGCTAAGATTTTTTAATTTTCTAACGCAGTTTGACAACAACCATTTGGTATATGTTCGGATCGTAACAATTTGCTTCGGATTCCACATAATATTTCACTTCCTTTCTTACCTTACTAGGTGATAGGGTTTTTTGGTAGCACCGCACTGAATGAAAGGTCGGTTGAAACGGCTATGTAAATAGTTCGTGTTTTCCCTTCAGTTCAGTGTAGCCGGCACGACCGAAGGGAAGCACTGACATGGCACCAAGTTCACCCGGTGTTATGGGCTGACATCACGAATGTTTTAGGTGATGTAGCCAACCGCAGATATCTATTTCGATGGCCAACCGTGTCAGATTCCATAAAAAAAAAAAGGCACTCGGTGGAAGTATCGTGCCAAGGTGAGAGGTGGCGAGGCTGTCGCTCTTTAGCACGGCATCTTGTCCTTATCCCTTAGTCGCCTTTTACAAGATGCATGGGGAGAGATGCAGTGGGGCTATTCTATTTAAGTACCGGCCCCACACGCGTATCGGTTCACTGCTGGACATAGATAGATAGAAAATGCTTTGTTGCTCCAGTAAACATTAAACAGTAACAAGTACATTAGAAAATTTACATAAGGTGCAAAGACGGACTTATCCCTTACAGAGATTTCTTATGATTCGATTCGATAATATAGAGGAATGTAAATAGGTAGTAGCACTGACATGGCACCTTGTTCACCAAGGCGTTATGGGTTGACATCACGGATGATTGTAGGTGACCGGTGATTCTAGCCAACCGTGTCAGTTTCCATAGAATAAAATGTTAACTTGTTTTTCAATCGCCCGCTTTCATTTTGCAATAGCCCATGCACAACAGCCCATACAATTACCAAAATTTAACTTAACCTAACCCTTATAACCGAAACAATGTGGTGATAAAATCCTATATAAATAACACCCCATATTCCAGTAAGTGACAATAAATCCAGCCTCATTTGAGTGACAATATTAGTGACGACGACATCGGAATGAGAAACGACGACTGCGAGTGTTATTTTCGGCTCACTTCAATATTCATAAGGGTTTTAATTCGTGAGTGAGTCACCCACCGCGTGGGTTTCCCGCCGCGTCCGTGAATTTTCCGTTGTCATAACATGACTCATAGAATTTTCCTGTCCTACCCCGTTGTGATGTAATAATAATAAGTCAGCGTGGGTAGCACAGTGGTGTAATCGGTCGACTGCCGTTAGTGATTTTAAGCACACCTGTGCGCGGTTAGAACTTGGATGTGTGACCGTTCGACCGTTGAGGCTGGCCATGGTTCGAATTCCACGTAAACCTGTAAGTGCTTTCCCGTTTTACCTCCTGCATAGATGGCGTGAACCCATCCTGATTGGAACCACCGAAATTTAGGTCGGTCGAATCGGAATGAAAAATAATCCACGTTCTCCGTGTCGATAGGCGGCACGGTCAAAGGGAAGCACTGGCAATGCACCTAGTTGCGACGGGAAGAAGGTACGTAATAAGCTGACATCGCCGGTTGATATAGCCATCCAATAGCCAACTATGTCAGATCCATAAAAACATTATGTGATATTGGGATTTTGAGAACACATTAGTTCCGCAAATTTGTAGGATTCCGTATCCGGTACGGGACCCTATGACTAAGCCTACGCCGTCTGTCTGACTGTCTGGGTGTCTGTCATTGGCGTATATAGAGTGGGGGGGGGGGGGGGGGGGGGCGGGTGGGCACGGCCCACCCCAGAATGTTGGGTTGCCAACCCAAAATTATAGGGTCGGCACTTAAATAATTTCACACAAAAACAAATAAATAATCTATAGCTGAGGAATCAACATAAAATTCCATTTCCATCAAAAGCTTCCATCCAGGTAATCAAAATAAACATTAAAAAAAAGGTTTTTGTTTAATTTTATTTAGGTAAAGAAACTTTCCGAAATCAATGGTCGAAATACGGACGGTTCAACACTTCAAGTTAAAATCACCTACTTTTATTGCGTAGGTACATCGGGTTTCGGCTTCATCTGCCATCGCTTTTCAGGGGCCAGGCCCACCCTGGAAAATAACCCTAGATACGCCAATGGTGTCTGTCTGTCTGTCCGTCCGAGGGCTGTATCATTGAACCGTAATAGGTAGCCCGTTGAAATTTTCACAGAATATGTGTTATTATGGCCGATATAACAACAAATAATCAAAATAAGAAAAAGTAAAAAATTCACGGGGGTTCCCGTAGAAGAATCTAAAAAGTGTATGCGCGCCATCTACCGAAAATAGTATGAATCATTTGAACTAATATGAAGCATTTCATAAACACGCCATAGATGGCGTGAGTGGCGCTAACCATGACATGTTTTTATCATGACACGACAAAGGTTTTTTACCTTTGTCGCACCGCTAGAGTGTGGCATATTGCTGGGCTAGACAGCCTAGCAACATGCCGCAAATATGCTGGCATGGCGCCTCACTGAGCGGGGATTTGCGAGGAGAGGTGAATTTGACTCTGCCAACTGCACTATTGCTCCCTCGGCACAGCCACCCATTTTCTTTTTATGGAAACTGACACGGTTGGCTACATCACCTAAAAAATCCATGATAGCCCAAAAAGCCCATAACACCGGGAGAACTAGGTGTCATGTCATTGCTTCCCTTCATCTCATGTCGGCTACACTGAACTGGACGGAAAACAAGAACTATTTACATAGCCGTTTCGACAGACATTTCATTCAGTGCGGTGGTACCAACCCGGGCGGGATAAACCCTACCACCTAGGAAAGACTGCACCACTTAGCTACCGCGGCTGTCCCATGCTGGTTTTCATAAAAATAATGATAAAATTCCCAATGAAGGCCCATACAAATTTAAGGTTTTCATAGAACATAGGGATTAGGCTTCATTCATACGTGTTTTGACAGTCTTCCACTGCGTAACTGTGTAACATGAAATATATATAAAGAAATTAATTTGTTGGAAAATTAAATAAACAATCCCCTATACAACCACACACCACATCGTCAGTTCGGGTAACATTCTCGTTCGTATCACAATCAGTCGATTTTGTCGATTTTCGTAATTGTATGTAAACTTCAATTATCGATATTAACTGTGTGGGGCCAGCACTAAAATGAATAGCCCCGCCGCAGCTCTCCCCGTGCATGTCGTAAAATGCGGCTAAGGGATAAGGGCAAGGCGCCGGCGCCGCGCCGAGCTAAAGGGCGAAAGAAGTGGACGGATTGGGGAGAGAGGATGACCGCGTGGCGGTGCCGTGCCTTGGGAGAGGAGGCCTATGTCCTTATTGATCCTAATGCCTTTTACAAAAAACACCTAACACTGTATTATCTCCGTCAATTATAAAAACCTAAAAAAAACAAAAAAACAACTTTTGTTTCATACATGGATGGACAAGTATGTATGTATATTTATTTGTACATAATATTCTACATATTTAGTAATTTATATTTAACCCTTTATAGGATGGCAGAACAAAGTGGCCACTTTACTGGCCACTTGCATTAAAGGTCACACTTCATACAAGTTTGGTCTAATTATGATCCTTATAGTAATAAGCAGTCGCCGATAGAGTACAGTGGCCAGTGGACTGTACACCTCTATTCAAATAAGCGTCAAGTAAAATCAGGCGAACAAATTGCAGGCGGCCAGTGTACTGACCACCCGTAATGATCATAATTAGACCAAACTTGTATGAAGTGTAACCTTTAATGCAAGTGGCCAGTAAACTGACCACTTTGTTCTAGCCGTCCTATAAAGGGTTAACACATATATGGCTTGTTTTTAACTAGCATGTTCTCATATGTATTGTTAATAAGTATTCTTATTATTATTTTATCTTCAATTCTCACGCTTAACTCTTTTGCTACTACCTACTTACATTCCACTATATTATCGAATCGAATCATAAGAAATCTCTGTAAGGGATAAGTCCGTCTTTGCACCTTATGTAAATTTTCAAATGTACTTGTTACTGTTTAATGTTTACTGGAGCAACAAAGCATTTTCTATCTATCTATGTCCAGCAGTGAACCGATACGCGTGTGGGGCCGGTACTTAAATAGAATAGCCCCACTGCATCTCTCCCCATGCATGTCATAAAAGGCGACTAAGGGATAAGGACAAGATGCCGTGCTAAAGGGCGACAGCCTCGCCACCTCTCACCTTGGCACGATACTTCCGCCGAGTGCCTTACTTACTGCTTGATCGATTAAATCTTGTTCGATTACATTGCGAAACGCGGTGGTCGGTGTTGTGCTGTAATTTACCAGAGTTCTTGTTCAGCACAAGGCCGATTACTTTGCTTACCCCGATTGTCGAGATTCAGCGTGTGTGATAATGTTTGTGAACCGATACGCGGCCGATGACGATGATGAATCGTTCACATCATTATTTGTACTCTCTTTCGTCCGATTCGCCGTGTCGATGTAACACCGATTTCGATAAATCGTCGAACTGCGGACGTCGTCGTCGGTCGAAGGCTTTGCCGCAACACGCCGGTTGCGGTCACCGCAGGCTATACCGCAACCGCAGGCTAGCACACCCGCGCCGCTATAGCTCGTGAATATACCTATAGCAGTATACAATAATACCTATAGCAGTATACAATAATACCTATAGCAGTATACAATACAACGGAATAGCGGAAAATAATAGAAGAGGCATTTAACAGGAAGTGCAGATTTTTTGTGGTGGTGGTCGGTGTTGTGCTGTAGTTGACCAGAGTTCTTGCAGCACAACACAGATTACTCTGCTTACCCCGATTGTCGGGATTCAGCGTGTGTGATATGTATGTAGGCAGATTTTGTTTTACATTTTAATTTTTTTATATTTTTTTTTAAATTGTATACTTTTAGAGAAACAGTTACAATATTAACTGCTCTAGTCTAACACCTAAACCAGTAAAGTTTCTACAATTAAATTTTAATCCTGCAATAATCAATAATATCAACAAAACTTATAGATAATATATATAGAAAAATATTAAATGTATACATTTGTTTGTTTAAATATGGAAAAGAAAGGAAAAAAATATTTATTGAATTGTTATAGTTATAAACTAAAAGAAAAACATTGCGATTTAAAAAAATCTTGAGAAAGTGAGTCAAATTACCTATGGCAGCGGTTCTCAAACTTTTTTGGGGACGGAACCCTTTTGGAAAGCGAAATATTTGACGGAGCCCTAAAATAAACAAAAATTAGTTTTTGTGCATTCTTTATTAATAATCATATTACAATGTAACAGTTACTTACATAATATTATAATAAATAATAAAAGAGAAAAACAATAATTAAATATCTAATGGGAGGTATGAAAGTGTTTTTTTTTTCTTTCTTATTTTTCATCAATTGGTTGATATCAGGTTTGATTAGAGAGTTGAGTTGAGTTCGTCTGCGCAACCGAGCTGAATCGCGCCAGAGAGGAGAGGTGTATTTTTGATTTTTTTCTCGTATTCGCGCGGAGCCCCCTCAGAGGCTCCGCGGAGCCCTAGGGCTCCGCGAAGCACACTTTGAGTATGGCTGATATTATATTATAATAACAGAGTTTTTTGAATTGACATAAACTACCCGACTAATAATAGTCGGGAGGTTTCTCTCTTTGGGACCCGACCATCCGTAGCCTCGGTTCGCCCCGCGCCGCCGCCCCCGCCGGCGCCGGTGGTGGAAACTTCATTTAGTTTTATATTTAATCAGATAATTTATTTATTTATTCAAATTGTAGCATTTAAACTAAGACAATATAACATAACATAACATAATATCTTAAAATAATTAACATATTAAAAAATCAATTATTTTTAATTTGTACATACATACATACATAGCGTCACGCCTGTTTCCCAGTGGGGTAGGTAGAGACGACGGATCTCCACGTGCCACGATCCTGACACACCTCTGCCGCCTCTTCCACTCCCATAATGTTCTTCATGCATGCTCGTCGGTTACGGGTACTACGCACTTGCCCCTTTTTGAGCACATGCCCGATCTGGTCCAGGTAAGTGCGTCTAGGGCGACCCTTCCCGACTCTTCCACTCACATTTGCTTCATAAATTTCTTTCGTTAGTCTCCTATCATCCATTCTTCCAACATGACCGAACCACCGAAGCATCCCTTTCTCAATCCTTGTCACTAAATCTTCTTTCAGCCCACAGCGCTCTCGCACTACACTATTTCTCAATCTCTCTTTCATTGTAACTCCAACGCGCGCATTTCCACAGCATTAATCCTGTGTGTATATTTATTTTTTTATTTTTTTTTTATTATTATTTTAAGATATTATGTTATGTTATGTTATGTTATATTGTCTTAGTTTAAATCCTACAATTTGAATAAATAAATAAATTATATGTTTTTATATTTTATATTCTGATGTATACAAAATAAGTGTAAAAAGAATGTGTAAATAAAAGATGTTTGCACGCGAGAAAAATTAAACCTACCGTGCCCGATATGGTAATGTATCCAGTGAGCATGGTAGGGAATATTATGCAACTTTATTTTTAATTTTTTTTTTCTTTTTTACTTTCTTACTGTCTACCACTTAATGTGTGGCAAGAGCAGGCTTATTGCCATAGGCAATTTCCTCCAGTCAACCCGGTGGACCTTCATGTATACATGAAATCCAGACTATGGAGCAGTGGGTGAAGTAATTTATGCACATAAATTTTTTAAGATCAGAAAAAACTCTTCAGTAATTGCCGGACGCTCTTCAGCCAAGATGTTTTACTTAATTATTAATATGTTTGATTACAAATTGTACTAATAGCTGACCTATTTTGAATTAAGAACGGCTCTGTAGTAAAATCACAAAATAACGGAACGAATTTCATTTTCGAGCAATGTAGCCTCTCCCACCACCCACCACACACCGCCCACCACAGTCCACAGCTAATTGCTTGGCCCAACTGTCGCAAAATAGAGAAAATGAAATATTTTCAGTGATAATTGAATCTGCCTGTTTTGGGTCCAGCCAGAGTTAGGAGCCCGCACACTCGTTTTACGGATATTACGTAGACCGGTGTAAACTGCAGGCCAATAGCGATCGCCGAATGTAGTCGCAACTGCCAGGCGACTTGCGTAGGAGATCTTTATTGAATACAGTAAAATTTTAAGATCTCAATCTCTACACTTATAAAATTGTTTGTCCTGCCTGACTGACTGATCTATCAACGCACAGGCAAAACTACTAAGTGTAGAAAGCTGAAATTTGGAACAAAGGTTTATTTTGTAACGTAAGAATCCGCTAATAAAGGTTTTCGTAAATTTCAACCTTAAGGGGGGGAAATGGGGGGGGGGGGGGGGCGACTTTGTAGAAAGTTGAATTACAGCTACTGAGAATATATCAATAATGGCGTATTTCAGGGTTTTTGGATATCACGTTTTAAGGGGAGCAAGGCCGAAGGTTTTTCGAAAAGGTTTATCCTCTTCCTGAACGCAGCTCGGCCTTTGGCCTGCGTCGCCCTTTGTTGCTTACTTTCTTCGAGAAGGTTTATTGTCTTCCTGAACGCAGCTTGGCCTTCGGCCTTTGCCTTCGGAAAAATTAAGGGTTCCCATTCAAGAAGGCGCTAAGAATCGATTAGTCACGCTACTGAATAATGGATTGCGCCACAGGTTTTTATATTTTGCATTGTAGAAGATGAATTTGGTATTTTGACAGGTATGGTATAGCGGATCTACGGAACCCTCCGTGCGCGAGCAAAACTCGCACTTGAACTATTTTTATATTTTTATCAAAACCTTGCTTGCTTTGGTTGCATTGCAGCAAAAAATTTGATTTATTATGCATATGTAATATTACAATAATACCTAAATAATTATTATCGCGTTTGCCCCTCGCATCATTAGTTATAAATATCTTCAATATGGATGAAAAAAAATCTGTTATGTGCGAGTTTTACTCGCGCACGGAGGTTTCCGTATCTATCAGCTATTATCTGCCTATCTTTTGTCTTTCAACAATGCAATGTATAAAAGCCTGTGGCGCCATCTATTATTCAATAGTGTGACTAATCGATTTTTCGGACGTTTGTTGTATGGGAGCCCGCCTTAATTTTTAACATTTTCTTTTTTTATTATTTGTTATATCCGCCATAGTAACACATATTCTGTGAAAACTTCAACGGGCTACCTATTACGGTTCAAGAGATACAGCCCTCGGACAGACGGACGGACGGCGTAGGCTTAGTAATAGGCTTCCGTACGGGATACGGAAACATAAAAATCAGAATAGATACTTCGCAACTACTGTCTTGTTTGTGCTGTAATTTGCGGCGCCTCAGTCATCGGCGCGGTCGTACTACGGCGGTCGCTGTCAGTTTACATATTACTCCTCCGCGCGCCACCATGGTCGTTGTTCCCGTTTGTATAATAATTAATTTAACAACGGCAACCGCAAGCCCGTTCACGTATTTTACCTGAAATAACATTATTGTGTTCCGTGTGCAAGCTAATATTTGTTTTAACCCCTAGTTTTATTTTATTTAGCAATATGAAAGGAGTTTTAGGCTTCTGTGCAAAAAATTCCAAATGTTTTCAATAGCCAATATCTCTGTGCATCTGTTTGTATGCTGGTATTCACGGGTCCTTAATTTCTAATCGGATACTAATTTCTAATTTGGTATGTTTTTAAACGGTTTTATTTAGCTTGACTTAGTTTATTTGTTTCTATCTTTGTTTCAAATCTTGCGACAACTTTTTCCACTACTTCTACTGAACCGATTTTTATGAAACTTTGCACACACATTGAGTTCTCGTGACAATACAATATTATGATAATTTCAACTTGGTAACGAGGGTCTGATGATGGAGTCAGGAGGTGGACAGTGGAACTCTTCAACCGTTACTAGTAACCCCATCGAGTTTGGGCTCATTTGGTTGGTTTGGACGAGTGTCCCATACTTCTACCAATACACTTGGTGGCGAGGGTCTGATGATGGAGTCAGGAGGTGTACAGTAGAACTCTTCAACCGTTACTAGTAACCCCATCGAGTTTGGGCTCATTTGGTTGGTTTGGACGAGTGTCCCATACTTCTACCAATACACTTGGTGACGAGGGTCTGATCATGGAGTCAGGAGGTGTACAGTGGAACTCTTCAACCGTTACTAGAACCCCCTCGAGTTTGGGCTCATATGTTTGGTTTGGACGAGTATCCCATACTTCTACCAATACACTTGGTGACGAGGGTCTGATGATGGAGTCAGGAGGTGTACAGTAGAACTCTTCAACCGTTACTAGTAACCCCCTCGAGTTTGGGCTCATTTGGTTGGTTTGGACGAGTGTCCCATACTTTTACCAATACACTTGGTGACGAGGGTCTGATGATGGAGTCAGAAGGTGTACAGTGGAACTCTTCAACCGTTACTAGTAACCCCCTCGAGTTTGGGCTCATTTGGTTTGTTTGGACGAGTGTCCCATACTTCTACCAATACACTTGGTGACGAGGGTCTGATGATGGAGTCAGGAGGTGTACAGTGGAACTCTTCAACCGTTACTAGTAACCCCTTCGAGTTTGGGCTCATATGGTTGGTTTGGACGAGTGTCCCATACTTCTACCAATATAATTGGTGACGAGGGTCTGATGATGGAGTCAGGAGGTGTGCAGTGGAACTTTTCAACCGTTACTAGTAACCCCCTCGAGTTTGGGCTCATTTGGTTTGTTTGGATGAGTGTCCCATAATTCTACCAATACACTTGGTGACGAGGGTCTGATGATGGAGTCAGGAGGTGCACAGTGGAACTCTTCAACTGTTACTAGTAACCCCCTCGAGTTTGGGCTCATTTGGTTGGTTTGGACGAGTGTCCCATAATTCTACCAATACACTTGGTGACGAGGGTCTGATGATGGAGTCAGGAGGTGCACAGTGGAACTCTTCAACTGTTACTAGTAACCCCCTCGAGTTTGGGCTCATTTGGTTGGTTTGGACGAGTGTCCCATACTTTTCCCAATACACTTGGTGACGAGGGTCTGATGATGGAGTCAATAGGTGTACAGTGGAACTCTTCAACCGTTACTAGTAACCCCCTCGAGTTTGGGCTCTTTTGGTTGGTTTGGACGAGTGTCCCATACTTCTATCAATACACTTGGTGAAAAGGGTCTGATGATGGAGTCAGGAGGTGTACAGTGGAACTCTTCAACCATTACTAGTAACCCCCTCGAGTTTGGGCTCATTTGGTTTGTTTGGACGAGTGTCCCATACTTCTACCAATACACTTGGTGACGAGGGTCTGATGATGGAGTCAGGAGGTGCACAGTGGAACTCTTCAACTGTTACTAGTAATCCCCTCGAGTTTGGGCTCATTTGCTTGGTTTGGACGAGTGTCCCATACTTCTCCCAATACACTTGGTGACGAGGGTCTGATGATGGAGTCAGGAGGTGTACAGTGGAACTCTTCAACCATTACTAGTAACCCCCTCGAGTTTGGGCTCTTTTGGTTGGTTTGGACGAGTGTCCCATACATTTATCAATACACTTGGTGACGAGGGTCTGATGATGGAGTCAGGAGGTGTACAGTGGAACTCTTCAACCGTTACTAGTAACCCCTCGAGTTTGGGCTCATTTGGTTTGTTTGGACGAGTGTCCCATACTTCTACCAATACACTTAGTGACGAGGGTCTGATGATGGAGTCAGCAGGTGCACAGTGGAACTCTTCAACTGTTACTAGTAACCCCCTCGAGCTTGGGCTCATTTGGTTGGTTTGGACGAGTGTCCCATACTTCTACCAATATAATTGGTGACGAGGGTCTGATGATGGAGTCAGGAGGTGTACAGTGGAACTCTTCAACCGTTACTAGTAACCCCCTCGAGTTTAGGCTCGTTTGGTTGGTTTGGACGAGTGTCCCTACTTCTACCAATACACTTGGTGGCGAGGGTCTAATGATGGATTCAGGAGGTGGACAGTGGAACTCTTCAACTGTTACTAGTAACCCCCTCGAATTTGGGCTCATTTGGTTGGTTTGGACGAGTGACCCATACTTCTACCAATACACTTGGTGACGAGGATCTGATTATGGAGGCAGGAGGTGGACTGTTGAACTTAAATAAAACAAAAATAAGGATCAGGATATTTGTTTGAATCCACCCAAGTTAAGGTTTCTGTATTGTCCCGAGAACTGTGTGGCGGTAGGGTGGCTAAAAATGATACGTTGTTAGCGATACACCACCCAAGTCAACGTTTGAAACGTGCCGAGGACTGTGTGGCATTAGGGTGGATAAAAATTATACGTCGTTAGCGTTTCAACTTCAAGGCTGGCCACATCTTGTTGTATGAGAGCCTTGAGGGGGTTGTCTGTTATTGGTCTAATACTCGTGGGAACAACATGAAAGAAAAAAATTATAAAAAAAAATCAAACTAAAAACGAGTAAATAAAAAAATAGGTAAAAAAACTTTTAAGTTAAACGGTTTTATTAAAAAAAAAAACAGCTGTACAAAAAATTTGAAAAAAATCAGCTATACAAAAACTAGAAAATAATAAGGACACAAACCTGGGCCTTCTTAAGATTTTACGTCTGGGTAAGAAATCGTCAATACTAGCGTGCTGTCTTCTCATGTCGGATGCCAAAGGGCACTTTGTGTCGCTGCGTCAGCGGAATAAGTAATAAATTGAGACTTTTAACAGACTAATATAAAAACGTGGGGCGTATAATATACGTAATAACATGCGCCCCACGTTTTTATATTAGTCTGTTAAAAGTCTCAATTTATTACTTATTCCGCTGACGCAGCGACACAAAGTGCCCTTTGGCATCCGACATGAGAAGACAGCACGCTAGTATTGACGATTTCTTACCCAGACGTAAAATCTTAAGAAGGCCCAGGTTTGTGTCCTTATTATTTTCTAGTTTTTGTATAGCTGATTTTTTTTAAATTTTTTGTACAGCTGTTTTTTTTTTTAATAAAACCGTTTATTTACAAGAAAGTTAGGCATGCATGGCTAGAGACTAGCCGTGCATGCCTAGTTCCTAGCCTAGCTCCTATCGGCGCGGCGTCGCAAATGATGAGGAAGGCGGGAGGGGCGCGGTGCAATCCGGCCGGATTTCTTGTAAAAGGGGACAGACGGTGGTATTTGTACGACACACTGCCGGTCGATACAAAACACGTGTGTGTTCGTTCAGACAAGTTTAGAACACGCAGCGCTAGGGAAGTGTCTCTGGTCCACGGTCCACTCCTTTCACGTTCTTGCTTTTTTGCATGGTGTTACCAATGCGACCATAGCGCCATCTGTGTAGTCAACAAATACCAGCACCACAGAGCAATAACTGTTATTGTGTTACATTGTAGTTCTTCTACTGACCAATAGATGGCGCTCCCAGTACTTTGCTACTGCACTATTAGAATCGTCTCGCATTATTTTAAAAAACATATATTGTTCCTTTAATTATTATTTTTTTTATTTAATTTCCTTTAATTGCACTGGAATGTTCTCGAAGTCACCAAGCGGGTTGAGTGAGGCGCGCCATGGCCTGGTGGAATCATCTTCATCATTAACATCAACTGCTGGACATAAGCCTATCCCAAGGCACGCCACCACACGCGGTCTTCCGCTCTTCTCATCCATCCACTCCCGGCTTCCTTAGCCTGGTGGAATAGTTGGAAGGAAATGCATCGCCGCCAATGGCGCCAATCAACGCCACAGTACATCAGACAGAAGGGCGGAACTTTGTTTATTATGCATTTATGAAGATATTAGTACTTACTTACTTACTACTTCGGGCAGTACAAACAAACAAGTACTGAATCAGTATTTATCTAAGAGTGAAGATATACACACCTGACAAAGGCCTGAGCCGCGTACAGACCTAGCGAGCGAGAGCCAGCGAGGCCCAGCGAATGCCCATCGCCGATGGCAAGCGAACCCTCGCTCGCCATCGTTTGCTATCGCTGTTACGGCCACACTGATTCGCAATCGTTCGCGCGCTCTCGCGCGTTAGTGTTCCGGCGAAATACATTCAATAGGGCATTTAAAACCGAACGCCACCGAACGCAATCGAGTGGCGCGCCTTCGCATTCGCTAGGTCTGTACGCGGCTTACAGCCGCGTACAAACCTAGCGAGCGAGAGCGCGCGAAGGCCAACAAGCGAGACCGCGCGAACAGGTCTGGACGGTACAGCGACGCTATGCGAATGCGAAGCCGCGCACTCGATTGCGTTCGGTGGCGTTCGGTCGTGCTCCGGAATCAGCCGTTCGGCCGTGCGCAGTGTGGACGGTGTTTTAAATGCCCTATTGAATGTATTTGGCCGGAACACTAACGCGCGAGAGCGCGCGAACGATTGCGAATCAGTGTGGCCGTAACAGCTATAGCAAACGATGGCGAGCATAGGGTTCGCTTGCCATCGGCGATGGGCATTCGCTGGGCCTCGCTGGCTCGGTACGGTAAAGACGGTGTTTTTCGCATGCAATGTTTGTAATGCACGCGTTTTGCGATGAAAGGTATTATGGTCTCTCCAAACAAACCTGGATAAAAGTTCATTCACACCGGACTACCAATGTACGCGATATTTTCAAACGATACTTTACAAAACTATGCGATCTAAGGCAAAATTCGTAACGATTACGTTTCGTCGAGCGTCTCGTAGTAAAAGGTGGGTTAACGCACGGCGCACGAGTCAGGTCAGTCAGGTGTATATTGCGGTGTGAATATTGTGTTAGATGTTGGGTCAATGACTTTTTATCCAGGTTTATTTGGAACAGACTATAGTCGTAAGACTATCACACCGCAACCGGTATATTTTTTTTTTATGTAAACTGGCACGGTTGGCTACATCACCTACAACATCCGTGATGTCACCCTATAACACCGCGTGAACTTGGTTTGGTGCCACGTCAGTGCCTCCCTTAGGTCGTGCGGGCTACACTGAACTGGACGGAAAACACAAACTATTGACATAGCCGTTTCGAACGAACTTTCATTCAGTGTGGTGGTATCAACCCGGGCGGGTTAAACTCTACCACCTAGTAAGTTGTAATATAAGAATGGAGTCTATCCCTTAGTCCCTTAAATAAAATAGGGCGAGAAATAGAGCAGTCGCCGTGGACGGCTGGCTGGCGACTCGGAGCGGTCACTTTGTCCGCCCTAAGTTAGGGCGGTCGCAGTGACCGACTGCTGGCTAAGTGTACGTCCTGGGTGCGCGGAGCGTCGGGCGGGGCGTGCGCGTTTGCTGCAGCGGTCAACGCTGCGTTTTTTGGCTGGCCTTAGTCCACTGCAAGCGTCCAGCGGGCAAGGTAGCGTTTTACGTTTAGATCTTGAAACGACATGATTGCGCGCTGACTTGACCGCACTGAACGCTCCATAGAACGCTCGAAAACACACCCTCCGCAAAACGCTGCACGCAACGCAGCACCCAGGACGTACCCTAAGGGCGAGCGGCATCGAAGCCGCTACTGCTGCTGGCACGTTCTGCAGTCTCTCGACTGCTGCAGCTGCATGTGGTGAAGAGAAATTCGAATGTCAGGGGCGGCGGAGCAGCCGGGGCGGTACCAGCGCTAGACCGAGGAGGTTCTCCCGTATCGGCGCCGCCGTCACAAAGTAACACTTTGAATATTTAAAGTTTTCTCAGAAAGGGAACAAATCGCGTCAGCTGTGTGCCCTGCTGGACACTGGTGCAGTGATAACCTGCATCGATAGCGCCGAGTTAGATCGTTGTGAAATCTGGCCTATCCCCCATACGGAAGCATATTACTAATCCTACGCCGTCGGCTGTCCGTCCGTCCGTCCACTCGTCGGAGGTTGTATATTTTGAACAGAGATAGGTAGCTGATAGCACAGAATATGTGATAATTATTATGGCGGATATGCCAACAAATAACAAAAAAAGGAAAAAGTAAAAAATTAAGCGCGGTCCGCATAGAATAGATTAGTACATATTCACGCTACTAAATAATAGATGGCGCCACAGGTACTTTGCATTGCAGACAGACAAAGATAGATAGAAGGACATGGTTTTTGACAGGTATGGTATAGCGGATCTACGGAACCTTCCGTACGCGAGTAAAACTCGCGCTTGACCGATTTTTTATAGCAGTCCGTACCAAAACTGGTTTCCATTGGTATTTTGTTATTTTCACTGGATGAAATACTACCAGAACCGCTCGATATAGGAAAGCACTGCAGCCCGATTTGGTATTCGAAGCGAAATGCATATTCAAGCGGTCTAGTGGAAACGTTCGCTCCATGGAATTAAACAAATATAAAAACGCCTTCAAAAATGTATGAAATTAAAAAAAAATTAACCCTAGAGTTGAAGGTGGTGCTAAAAAAGGCTACACAAATCACAAAGGATATCATCCACTCATGTTTTCTTTCATGTATCATTTTTGCTTGCTTTAGCACCGCCTTCAACTCTAGGGTTCGATTTTTTTTTATTTCATACATTTTTGAAGGCGATTTTATATTTTTTTTAATAGTTTTTAATTTCACAGTTTTTTTTAGTAATTTTTTGCTATTAATGTACTCGGCGGAATGTACTTTATTAATGTACTTCCGCCTTGCTTTCCAATCCGATCTTGACAAAATTGAAATGGGACCACACAGATGCACCAGTTTTCAAATAAAAAGAGAATCATCAAAATCGGTTCACCCCGTCGAAAGTTCTGAGGTAACAAACATAAAAACAATACAGTCGAATTGAGAACCTCCTCCTTATTTTGAACTCGGTTAAAAACGTGGAAAGTGATGATTTTTTTTTTAAGGAAATCTCACCTCTTTTGCTTTCCTTACCATGGATACTACAAGCAACCTAGATAGGTAAAGTACCCTGCGCCTCCATAAAGTGCGTGATTGTCACTAGCGTATGCAAAATCGGAACATCTGGCAAAACCGTTTTTTTTTTCGATTTTTAGGAAACGAAAATCGAAATTAGATTTTTGTTAGATTTTAGAAAGGCGGCGTGACAAAAAAAATTGTTTTCTACTGAAGTTCTTTGTCACACACCCGCACTAAGTCGGCGTCAGTCGCCGTCTGGCATGCATGACACGTGCGCGCGCAGTCATTAAGTAATCTGTGGCGCAGTGCAGTGCAGTCAAAGAGTGGATAACGGGCCGCAAAATTACGCATTCTTGCATTCAAAAGGACAAAAATAATAATATAATTAATAATAAATCTGTAAGGGATGGTTATGGAGTAAATTACTTTGTTTTATGAGATATTGCGTTTGTGGACTCTATGTATGATACTAAAACTAAATTGACGATTTAAAAAAAATCTTTTCTGTATGTATGTATGTTCCTCCATCGTCCGAATTCGATGAAACTTAGTACAAGCACATTTAACTAAACGGGACACAGAATAGGCTTTTGTTCCGGTTACGCTAAGATGTGGCTCTCATACAAACCGAATTGTTCCGCGCGCCGAAATAAAGATACGGTAGCGGCCTTACTTACTTTCTTCTTTTTATATAGGTACGAATTTCACTCGAGCGAACTGGCGGGCAAAAGTTAGTTCAGAATAAAAAGAAAAGTCTAGGGGCAACATAACAATTCATAAAGTTCAAGCCAGTTTCATTATTTTAGAAGTTAAAAATTACACAGGCATATTGCCGCAATCGGGCCGGCTCATCTACGCGCTATTCTATATCTCACTATATAAACAAAGATATATCATGTACTAGCGTACTAGATGAATCACTAGGCCAACTAACCTGTTCCAACGAGTTGCGGTTCACGATCCTCAAGTCTCTTAGCCCCACTTGCACCAACACGAGTTTAAAGTTAAGTAGCGAGTTATGGATTTAAACGCGGTTCCCTCAGTCAACGTGTGCTAGCTTAAACTGGTTTAGCGAGTTAAACTGGTTTATATATTAAATTTGTGTTGGTGCAAGTGGGCCTTAGTCGAGCGCGAGAGGCCGCAGCGCGCAGTCGTCGCCTGCCTGCTGCGATCGCGCCTCGCCTACTATAAAATAACACATTTACACATCTTCGTCGATGCGAAGGTGCGATGGCGAATCTGGAGATGAAGTGTTAGAATGAAAAGACAATATGCACAACGACGCATGAGTGCGATCGTTCTCCCTACCCCTTGCCTCTCTCCCGCACGCTTCCCGCCCCGTGCGCGCTCCCCTCTTCCGCTCGACTCTGCCACAGCATATATATGGCTAAAGCAGTATGGAAACTAGGCCTATTTGTTAAAATAAGTACCTACGCTCCATTGGAGCGTTAGGGATGTCAATCAAATTTTTTTGTAAAATTGTAAAATTATTATTTATTAAAACATTTATTTAGGTTCTGTAATGTAATGATCAAATAATCAATATAATCAATCATCAATAATAAGTTCAAAACGTGGTTGCTATAAATATGAATTGATATAACTTTTCTCGACTTTTGTCAACTATTATTAACTTTTGTAAATTGTTTACAACTTTTGTCAGCTCTTGTCAACCATTGTAAATGTTTGTCAACTTTTCTCATGTTTTGCCAATTTCAGTCATCTTTTGTCAACTTTTATCGACTGTTGTCAAGTCTTGTCAATGTTTGTCAACCTTGGTAAACTTTTGTCAGCTTTCGTCAACATTTGTCAACTTTTGTCATCTTTTGTCAACTTTCATCGACTGTTGTCAACTCTTGTCAATGTTTGTCAACCGTGGTCAACTTTCGTCAACATTTGTCATCTTTTGTCAACTTTTATCGACTGTTGCCAATCTTTGTCAACCTTGGTCAACTTTCGTCAACATTTGTCATCTTTTGTCAACGTTTGTCAACTTTTGTCTATTTTTCTCGATTTTTGTGAAATTATAGCCACTTTCGTCATCTTTTATCAACTTTTCTCATCTTTTATCAACTTTTCTCATCTTTTGCCAACTTCTGTCACCTTTTGTCAACTTTTATCGACTGTTGTCAACTCTTGTCAAGTTTTGTAAACTTTTGAGAACTTTTATCAACTCTCGGTAACTTATGTCAACTCTTGTCAACTTTTGTCAACATTTGTCAACTTTTATCAACTTTCGTCAACTTTTGTCAACTTTTGTCAACTTTCGTCAACGTTTGTCTACTTTTATGGCTTTTGTCGACTTTTGTTAACTTATAGCCACTTTCGTCATCTTTTGTCAATTTTTGCCAACTTCTATTAGCTTTTGTAAAATTTTAACGAATGTTGTCAACTTTCGGAAATTTTTGTCAACTTTTGCCAACTTCTGTCACTTTTATGAACTTAGGCCAGCTTCCGTCAACTTTTGTCAACTTTCGTCATCTTTTGTCAACTTTTACTAACTTCTGTCAACTTTTAACAACTATTGTCAACTTTTGCCAAGTTCTGTCACTTTTATGAACTTTTGTCAGCTTTCGTGAACTTTTGTCAACTCTTGTCAACGTTTGTCAACTTTCGTCAACTATTGTTAATTAATGTCAACTAAGTATTGTCAACTTTTTTCATATTTTGTCAACGTTTGTCAACTTATGTCAGCTGTTTGTCAACTTTCGTCAACTTTTCCCATCTTTTGTCCAGTTTGTCAACTTTCTTTAACTCTTGTCAACTTTAGTCAACTTATGTAAACTCTTGTCAACTTTTGTCAACTCCTTGTTAACGGAAGCTGACAAAAGTTCATAAAAGTGACAAAAGTTGACAACAGTGGTTAAAATATGATAAAAGCTGACAAAAGCTGAGAGAAGTTGGCAAAAGTTGACAAAAGTAGACGAAAGTGGCTATAAGTTCACAAAAGTCGAGAAAATTATACAAAAGTTGACAAACGTTGACAAAAGATGACAAAATGTTAACGAAAGTTGACTAAGGTTGACAAACAACCACAAGAGTTGACAACAGTCGATAAAAGTTGACAAAGATGACAAATGTTGACGAAAGTTGACAAAAGTTGACCAAGGTTAGGTTGACATTGACACGAGTTGACATCAGTCGATAAAAGTTGACAAAAGATGACAAAAGTAGACAAAAGCCGACAAAGGTTAACAAACATTGACAAGAGTTGACAACAGTCGATAAAAGTTGACAAAAGATGACAAAAGTTGACAAATGTTGATGAAAGTTGACAAAATTTGACCAAGGTTGACAAACATTGACAAGAGTTGACAACAGTCGATAAAAGTTGACAAAAGGTGACAGAAGTAGGCAAAGATAAGAAAAGTTGACAAAAGTTGACAAGAGTTTACATAAGTTACCGAGAGTTGGCGAAAGTTCTCAAAAGTTTACAAACTTGACAAGAGTTGACAACAGTCGATAAAGGTTGACAAAAGATGACAAAATTTGACAAATGTGGACGAAAGATGACAAAAGTTGACCAAGGTTGACAAATATTGACAAGAGTTGACAACAGTCGATAAAAGTTGACTAAAGGTGACAGAAGTGGGCAAAGATAAGAAAAGTTGACAAAAGTTGACAAGAGTTGACATAAGTTACCGAGAGTTGGCAAAAGTTGACAAGAGTTGACATAAGTTACCGACAGTTGACAAAAGTTCTCAAAAGTTTACAAACTTGACAAGAGTTGACAACAGTCGATAAAAGTTGACAAAAGGTGACAGAAGTTGGCAAAAGATAAGAAAAGTTGACAAAAGTTGACAAAAGTTGACATAAGTTACCGAGAGTTGGCAAAAGTTCTCAAAAGTTTACAAAACCTGACAAGAGTTGACAACAGTCGATAAAAGTTGACAAAAGATGACAGAAGTTGGCAAAAGACGAGAAAAGTTGACAAAAGTTGACAAGAGTTGACATAAGTTACCGAGAGTTGACAAAAGTTCTCAAAAGTTTACAAAACTTGACAAGAGTTGACAACAGTCGATAAAAGTTGACAAAAGGTGACAGAAGTTGGCAAAAGATAAGAAAAGTTGACAAGAGTTGACAACAGTCGATAAAAGTTGACAAAATGTGACAGAAGTTGGCAAAAGATGAGAAAAGTTGACAAAAGTTGTCAACATTTGTCAAAAGTTAATATAAAGTGACAACAGTCGAAAAACGTTTGTAAACATTTTTTTGCATTCTAAAAGATCGCGGACTGTCCGTGGCGCATGCAACAAAAACAAACACGACCACTCGGACGCGGCACCCGCGACTGATTGTTTGCGACATTCGCTTCGGGGCCTTGTTGAGGCGTGCGTGTGTGTGAGTGCGTCGTTTCGATCGTTTTGTACGTAGTTTCCATACTGCTTTAGCCATATATATGCTGTGACTCTGCGCTCCGCCTCCCCTCTACCTTACCCCATACCTCAGCCGCTGGAACACCGCTTCTGTGTATATTTCTTCGGAGTCAGAACTCTATATAATATTTCCTCAAAGTATATAAATGTTCTTAAGTGATCGAGCGCTCATAATAATATTTACGTTTGCGACTTGAGGTTATCTTACTTCTGCATTAATGATGTCAAATAGGTCATTCTCTTTCAGACTTTTATGTGCATTAATGTATGTATTGTAATCCTTTGAAGTAACTAGATTGTATATACTTAGTGTTTTTAATAAATGAAGAGTCTTTATTGCAATATGGTTTTAGAAGTATACAGAGTGATTTCATTCAGGCTCTCGTCTGGGACGCCACTTGCGTCGACACGCTAGCTGATAGCTACGTTGTGTCAACAGCAAGAAAAGGTGGTGCCGCTGCTGAGGCTGCAGCGCTAGTGAAGTGAATAATCATTATATTGTAATAGCACAAAATTATGAAATGATTGCTTTCGCTGTGGAAACATTAGGGCCCTGGTCAGCTGAAGCAAAGTCTCTCTGCAAGGATTTAGGCAGTCGACTGATAGAAGTGTCCGGGGAGGCCCGAGCTGGGGCCTACCTCTCTCAGCGCATTAGTCTGGCCATACAGAGGGCTAATGCGCTGAGTGTCTTGGGAACTTTCCCTGGATCGGTCGGTATGGATGAGATTTTTTATTTATCAACCTGATTTACACATCTCATTCATATCACTGGTCCGGGGTTGTTCTTTT
Organism: Nematopogon swammerdamellus; assembly: GCA_946902875.1. Lineage (NCBI taxonomy): Eukaryota > Metazoa > Arthropoda > Insecta > Lepidoptera > Adelidae > Nematopogon > Nematopogon swammerdamellus. The sequence continues at coordinate 5,512,255 of OX336354.1, read as the reverse complement.
TTCTTTTATATGTATAGTCTTAGTGTTTTTTATTTAGCTTTTTTATTTTCTATAATATATTATATATATTTTTTCAATATTTTTAGCTTAAATAATTTTATTGTTTTCTAACTCACTTTTTGTGTTAATAATAACAATTCTATAAAAAAAAAATTCTCTCCTTTTAGTTTCATATTGAATTTGTATTTTGTTATTGTTTTATTTTGATTTAAGTATCTGTTTTTTTTTTATATCACTTTTATGTGTTAGTTGGTAGTTTATATCCGTATTATGCTTGCTGTGCTCACCTGTCATTGGTGTACGTACACACACAAACTATACATATTATGCACTATTTTTATCAAGAATCTTTTATGTTTTAATGCCGTGTCTACTCTTTTGGTGTTTAATAAAAGATAAACAAATAAATAAAATACATATTATATTTACAGATGTACGTACGCAGATTAAACTGAACTGCAGGTCTATTCTTGTAAATTCTGACAGCTGAATCAGCGCTGTTGTGGCGC